>CP119840.1:0-666493 GCA_033953505.1 Leishmania tarentolae
ACCACTGCGCAAGCCAGCCCCGCTTGCGCGGCTGTGTTGCAAAGTTTTCTAGGCCTTTTCTCTCTGGCAGGTCCTGCTCCATGAATGTGGGGAACTCCTCCGGGTGTAGCTCCTGGTAGAGGCCTTCGTGAGACATGTACACATTTGTGAAAGAGCCGCCGGCCTCCTCCAACAGCTGGATAGCTTTGGCAGACGCGTTCTGCAGCTCGATGTGCAGCGGGTAAGGTACACGCTCCACGTTACCTGCAAGCAAAACCATCCCTGGCCAGAGAATTTCGCGGTCGGCAATCACCTTCGCATTGAGGAGGTGATACAGGGTGATGGTCTCATTGGGGTTTAGTCGGCCTGTGTCGATAGCCCAGAGCAATTTGCTGAGGCGGAATCGAGAGAAGCACGCCTTGCCTTCGTAGCGGTTGCGCGGGCCTCCCGCGGAGACGCGAGGTGCCAGCATGAAGCGAGGCGTCATCTTTCGCTCCTGCCACTGACCCTTGGCGAACCCTCGCCGTGCATCATTGTAGCTACGAGAGTATTTCCAGCTACCGCCAATCTTCATCCATCCCATCTTGATGACGTTGTGCCCGCTGCGAGGCCCAACGTACTCGGGCGACGGTGTCAGATCCCTCCAGCTCTGCGTTATCTGAGGGTTGAGGTACTGATCCCAGTGGGACCATTTGTGCGTAGTGGTGCGTTCATTGAGCCGTGTGCCAACAACGGGGAGCGGGTGATCCGCGTCAAACTCTCTTCTGCCCTCGTAATCCTTCCAGCTGAGTCGTGGTTTGGCGAGAAGGTTATTCTGGTAGATTAGCGGGAAGATCGACTGCACCGGGTTAAAGTGGAAAGGAATTGTTTGACGAACGGGGTAAAACAGGCGGTACCGCCTCTGCACTGCGGAGGTGGACAGCATGATCTCCCTTCTACGAAAAGTCAGAGACGCTAGGCCACAGGTAGGGGGAAGGAAGAAAAGAGCAAGAGCGGAGACAGAAGGGTGCCCGGAAGGGAGAGGGAGCCAGGGAGGACACAAAAAAGGGATAGCGTCTACATGTCTACGCAGCATGGGAGGGATGCGTCTACGGGCAGAAGTGAGGAGGAGGCTCTTGCACAAGCTGCGTCACGTTGATCCCTAGGTACATTCACCAAAGAAAAATGAAACCATATCCATAGGCTCGCCTTCTTCCTGGAGTGCTCTTGAACGGCCCACTACTCAGCTGACACCAACACACACGAAAGACACAAGCATGGAACTCCTCTGAGCCAAACAAGTATCCATAAATACTCTACATTACATCGCGCAACAACAAGCCACCGTAGTCGCAACTCCTAAGAGCCCACACAAAAAAAAAAAAAATGTGTACCGGTGCGGTTCGCTGTATTCTGGCGTGACCACATCACGGTCTTCCTTGTTGCTCGTCTTTCGTGCGCACAGTGGGTGATGTTCAGGGTTCAGAAGAGGTTCAAGGCGTCGATGGTCTTCACGACCTCCGCGGCGACTTCCTCGGCGGGGGCGGTGGCATCGATGACACGGTAGCAATGCTGGTAGGAATTAGTCACCTCTATTCTGCGCACATCGTAGTGCTCATATTTGTCCGCGAGCGCGGATGCCTCTTGTTGGCACTTGGAAGGGTCAGCCACACCGGCGGTGGCGCGCTGCATTGCGACTGAGAGTGGAACCTGCAGCTCAAAGACGAGCTGTGGTGAGATCCCCGACGTTTGCAGCTGGATTGCGTCCACGCGGGATTGTGGGAAGCCGTCCAACACCCAGCCCTTACCCTCCTTGTGCAGATGTTTCAGCTCGCTGAGCACATCAGACGGCATGGACATGTCTCCGGCAGCCTGGGGAGTAGCCGAAACATGCGTAATGCCATACCGGGCAGCCAGCTTGGCTGCCAGGGTAGTTTTGCCGCTGCCTTGTGGACCGGTGATCATGACGTGAACAGGGGTAGGCCTTCGGAAGGCCTCCTCTAGAAACGCAAGTGGGTCTGAAGGCATCTCCAGCATCAAGTTGTGCATCGCTTCATCGAGAATGGACGAAATGCCCTTTGTCTCAAAGTACTGCACCGACTCTGCCGAGATGGACCCGACGGACATGATGACGGTGTGCTGACAGGAGAAAGACAAAGAAACAAGACAGTAACGCGTGAGAGAGCGGGCACGTGCGTTGCCATACAATGTTCCCTCACGTAAGCTAAGTGTTGAACAGTACGAGAAAGGAAATGGGGAAGGAGAACAAAGAATCAGAGACACAAGAAGTGTATAGACAGTAGCGCATCTAGGACTCCCCTGCTATGGGGCGAGAGCCTTCTATGGAGTGGAGCACAGCAGGGAGACGGAAACAAGGAGGGCAAATCCGGAAACGGGCAAGCAGAGACCCGGAGACGCCACAACAGCACCACGCCCGTGCAGTCAAGCACGTCTCTGGGTTTCTGGGGCTCAACGTCCAGAAAGAGCCCACAAGCATACACAGCGCTCGTGCAGAGTCAAGTGAGCACAGAAGCGGTACGGAAAAGAGGTCGGCGTTAGTCGTGGTAAATGGCACTCATTAAGGACTGGCGCAGATAGAACGGCTCTTTTCGCGGGCTAGTTGAGCTCGAACTCGATCCTGTAGCACCGCTGCACAGGGTCCTCCGCTGTCAGTCGAAGAGTCACCTCCAACTGCTCATCGAGGCGGTGAAACGAGACAGTCTTGTCATCTCGGAACTCACGCGGTAGGAGTACCGTCGTCTGCTTCCAGTGCGTCGGTGGGGCGAATGGTGAGGTGTCGAGAACGACGTCACGGTAACTAACCTGAAACCAGAGAGTGAAGCCATCTACAGTGAACCGTCCTGTCGCGCCCAGGCTCGCTTTTGCGGAAGTGGTGGTGACGGAAGTGGAGAAGTCAAAGGTGCGCTCCGCCTCAATGCTAGCAAGATCGTCGACGGCAAGCGTGTCGAAGCTTCCTTCCCACAAGACCACACCATCGTGCAGCAAACAGGGCGCCGGGATAACGTCCACCAACGGCGACGTCGCCTCAATGTGCTCCTCAAACTGAAGTTTGCCCAGGGTCCGCAGGGAAACACCGTCGACGGAGTCCCAAAAGGCGGCGAACGTCTCCGTGTAGTATGGGTGCAGTGTGATGGGTGCCGCCAGCAGCCGCCCACTTGAAGGAAGCATGGAAACGGGCACTGAAGACTGAAGAGCTGCGTTGACATCACGGAAAAAGTCACGGGCCCGAATAACGGAGCGCAGCATGCATTCGTGAAAGAGGTAGAACCCCATCCACTCCGACACCACCAGTGCCACGCCGCTGTGGTCGCGAACGCATGGGTGTTCCTTAACAAACGCCTCCACGCCCGCAGCGACAAGCTCCTCCACGGTGGATGCGATGACAGTGACGCGGTCAGAAAGACCATTGTCCGACATAATTTGTTGTTGTACTTCCGCCAGCGACGACGCCTCAACGGAGAGTACGTGCGCAGCGCCTGACTGGGCTGCCCAGCAGGATAGGATGCCGGAGCCGGATCCCACGTCCACCACCACCTTGCCCTCGACAATAGACCTGTCAGTCAAAAGGGTCTTGTAGAAGTCCATGCGTGGGCGGTCACAAAGCATCACTTTGTGGACGCTGAGGTCCGCGTAGCTGTCGAAGTATTGATCATCCTTGGAGGCGTTGGACGTGTAATCCTCTTGATGCTGCATGACACCCGAGAAGAGAAGTCCGTAACTAAGCTCAAAAACGAAATTCGCAAGTCCTCGTAAGAGAAAGGAAGACGTGAGAGAAGCGTTTTCATGCAACAGCAACGAGAACCATGCAAAATAATAACAATAAACAGTTGAGGAAGCAGAGAGGAAGAGTGACGATTGCGTCCCCCCATAGCACCGGCCACTCCACATTCCCTGAAGGAAACAGGCATTTGGGTGTGGGAACACTGAGGGGAAAGTGAGAGCAAGTGGCGGTGGGCGATAACACTTCTGGCTGTGACACCATTGTGTGTGTGTGTGTGTGTGTGTGTTGCTTTCCAGGCCAACGCAGGGTGTGAAAACGATGGGTTTTCCACGACAGCGCGCGCGTTTATGATTATCTAGTGTGAAAAAAGGAATCCCTTTTTTTTTTTTTACAATGCAGTTGTACCCTTCTTCATGGGGCGCGCGGACACGGGAGCCGGCCAGGCTAACCCTGCGAGCAGGACCTTTGAGAAACGCAAACCGCGTTGCGCACTGTGTGCCCGAAGCGGCAACAGCACGTGCACCAATAGGGCCAAGTGGATCATGGTTCCTCTGGAGTTCTGAGCATAGAAGAGAAGCAGCTCGCTAGGTGGCCCACAAACAGAGTTACCCGAGACTTACAAATCCTGATGCGGATAATGCCATACAACTGCCTTGCTAGTGTTCGTTGAGGGATTTATTCGATCTGGAAAAGGGCAGCTACACCCTTTGACAGTTTGCGGACGCGCTGGAATAGCTGGCAGGCCCGCTCAGCATCCCCGTGGCTCTCGGCAAGGCGCGCCTCTTGGTACACACTAAACGCCATCGCATCTGCTGCAGAAGTGAAAATGGCGGGTGTGCGATGGTAGAGCAAATCTGCGCGGCAAATGTACTTGTGCCCTTGCAGCACCGGGGCCCCTTCGTGAAGCAGGTTATAGTAAAAGAAGGCGGCTGAACCCTTCCTGGGGTACACAGCTCCCACTCGCTGCGCCGCGTTGCCGCGGTACTGGTTCTCTTTTTCGTCCAGGTACATGACCTTGCACTGCTCACCTGCAAAAATAAAGGTCTCGCCGCCCTGCAAGCAGTCATTAAGGTAGATAAGAAGCGTGTAGAAAGAGCGAGTATTGAGGTCCACAATGGTGGACCCGTCCACGTGCGGCATAAAGTGGCCACCGGGATGGTAGCGGCCGAAGAGCAGGTTCTCGGAGAGCGCGTGTGGTACCCAGGTGCCGGCGAGCTCGCGCTCAAAGAGGTCTTCGGCGTTCGGCATGTCCTCCGAGAAGCATTTCGATTCAAGAGACACAACACGGGCAATACGCTCGTAGAGCTTCGCCGAGAGGTGCGGAAAGTTTGCCTCGATGGTGTCAACGACACGTACTGCTTTGGAGGCACTGTCGCACGTCGCTTCTCCGTCGGTGTCGTGGTGATTCTTCTGGAGCCAAAATGTGTACCCCACCTTTTCGCATGCCGCTACAAGCTCATCACACTCCTCGTGCGTCAAAAAGTTTTCGAGCACAATGCAGTCGGCCTTGTCATCGCCTATGCAAACCTTCGTCGGCATTGGGAACTCCGTCACGTGGTCGAAAACATGGTCGATAATCTCCTTGTTGAGGGGTTCACCCTTCTCGACGATGTTGTTGTAACTGAACATTGCCGTATGCTCATGTGCCCCAGAGAACGCAGAGAAGAGGCATGCACGTCTCTGCCGTAATCTGACTCCACTAAACGCCACCAAGTAAGTCCGAACTTACCGGGAGGGAGGCAGGTGGGAAGGAGGCACACCCCGCTACGCACCGCAGAATTGGGTGCAAGGGGAGCCGCAGGACGCGAAACCAACAACGTGAAAAAAAAAAGAGGAAAACACAGAAATAGTGCAAAGAGAGTAGAGGGAGCAGCGGCGCAAGTGCTGTCTTTCATTCACGCCTGGTGCTTGCTATGTCAGGTCAGGGGCCTAATGTCCCTGCAAAAAGACATCGACCTCCCCCACTGCCAGCGCTTCGTCAGAGACGACACTCACAACAAATGCGGGACTGCATGGCGCAAGGAAAGGACTGGGAGAGGGAAAGAAGCCCCTCGCATATACTGCTGGCTGGCAGGCGCTTAATTGGTGTTCGCCTCTCTTGTGTGTAGCGCGTTTTACTCCTTGAAAGCGGCGTTAGACGAAATGGGGGATGATCCAGGCGGCAGCCATTAAAGATCTTATGTGTGCAAAGAGGGCTCACAAACAACGGAGGCGCCGGTCTTTGGAAGCTAATCAAGAAGGAGTGCACGCACTGCAAGATGTGGGTTGAACCACGCCTTCTCCTTATCGTCCGGTGCCTCGCACATAGACATCGCGGCACGCTTTGCAAGTTTTAGAAGCTTGTCGTCCTGTCTGATGTAATTCCGGAGTGTGGAAGTAATCGGGGCGAAGGGTGGAATAGTGTACTCTTCCAGCGCACTATGCTGGCCCAGTTCCGCAACGTAGGCACGGCGTTCCGGTGGTAGCGAGTCAGCGCTAACGCAAGGCGTCTGCAGCTGTGCGGTGGGTTTTTTGGTGTTGGCAATCGTGTGGAAGCGTGTGCTGTCGGTCTTGCGCTCGCGGGTGCACTGCATGTCGGTCGAGTCCACATTGCAGGGAAGGAGCAGAATGCTGGTGCCCTTCATGCCCATGCGACCCACACGCCCAACACGATGGATGTACGACTGCACCGTGGCCGGTAGCTCAAAATGGTACACGTAGTCAACATCGCGAACGTCCAGCCCAAAGGCGGCGATATCGGTGCACAGAAGAATGGCACCCGTGCCCATGCTCACAGCTCCGTCGCGCTTCCAGCCGCTCATGAAGACCTGGTTCTTTTTCTCCGCGTCTGAGAGGGCCTTTTTCGGCTTGCAGTTCTCGTTGCTGCGAGTGACGTGGGTGAGGAACTGGTTGTACTGATCAATGCGGGCACTCTCCGTCATACCCTCGTACATCACAAAGACCTTTGGTATGTACAGGAGGGGGCGTGCGCCCTGGCACAGGACAGAGAAAAGCCGCTGCACGAACAGAAGCACACGAAAGTGGTTAAAAAAGACAAAGTGCTTTTTGGACGCGTGGAGGTTCATGAGCTGCACGAAGTACGGCAAGAAGTTGGAGGTGTCGCACACAACGAAGCGGTTGCTCAGCTGCGAGACAAAGTCCTCGTTTGAGCGCAGTGCTAGCGTGTGCAAGGCGCTGTCACATTCCACGCACGCCTTCTCGGCGTACTCCTTGAGTGAGGACGAAGTGGCGACAGTGGCGCCGACAAAGGCAAAGTCCATCCACAGCCGTGAGCCAGCCTCCTGGGCCTCCCTTTCCGACACTAGCCGCTTCTTCGCGGCTGTCTTCCGGCGGCCCGGTGATGGGTTCACCGAGTCACGTGTACGTCCATAGCTAGCGACAAACTGCTGCACCGTGTTGCGCATGTCGACAGAGTTGTAAAGCAGGTCTGCCTCGTCAAGGACGACAAAGAACCGTGCCTCGGATGTGGAGTGGAAGCATACACGATCATGAGAGAGACCGTCGTGCGTTGCGTTGGCCTCCGCCTTCCTTCTGCGAGCTAGATACCGCTGTCGTGTTGTTTCGTCTTGCTGTGCCAGGAAATCGGCCACGTCATCACCGCAGGAGTGGAGTGGCGACTTCTGCGCCGCCTCCAGCATCGGAAGTAGCTCGTCAAAGTCCTTGGGAGTTGTGACGAGGATCGTGCCTGCACCACGTGCCCCACGCTGGAGGTGCTGCAGTACTGCTGCAGGCTTCTGGACAACGCCATCGCAGAGGACGTACTGGATATTGAACGGGTACCGAGCTGCCAGGCTTCGGCCAACCACGAAGGTCTGCTCAGCCAACGTCCGAGACGGCGAGAAGATGACGCCCAGCAAGTGACGAAACAGGGGTGGACGCTGATGCGACGCTACGTACGCTTCGCAAGATCGCACACACCGCTCCATGATGGGGAGAAGAAACGCGAGGGTCTTGCCACTTCCTGTCGGTGCCTCAATGATAGCGCTGGTACCTGGTTGTGTGAGGACGCTCAGCGCACGTGCTTGCACAGAAGTGGCGTGAGAAAAGAAGAAGACATTCTTCAAGGCAAAGATGGTTGCCCTGTGCAGTTCCGGTCGAATATCCTCCCATGGCAGCTCCAGCGCGTCATCATGCCACGCCTTCTCCTCCGGCTCCCATGTGCGCCGAACGCGCTTGGCAGTGAGGGCGGTGAGCGACATGACAGGAGCGCTGGTTGGCGAGTGGAGCGCAGATGGACGTTGTCCCTTTCGAGGGAGGGAGGGGGGGGGGACTGACGGAACGACACAGAAATGTCAGCGTGCAAGCCATCGGAAGGATTGTAGAAAGCGTCGGCAAGACGCACCGGCACGAAGCATGGTAAAGGCAAGACGAGGACGTATTAGGATGACCGAGATAGGGTAGAAGTGTGTAGAGTAAGAATCCACACGCGCAGGAGTTAGAAGTTTGTGGAGTGTCGACAACTAGTATAGGACAGGCAGCTCCTGCGCATGCTCGCGTGCGAAGTGACAAATTCATAAAGCCGAGCAGCAAGAAAAACATGGATGCACCTACGTGGGAAGCGCACGAGCAGGTGGGGTGCATCGGCAGGTGGGGTTGCGCTATGGAGGCAGAGCCCCTGCAGACGGTGAGAATGTGAGAAGTGGCGGACATGGTTTCAGCCGCATTCGGACGAGCACGGGCCATCGGTGTCCTGTTTTTTTTTTTTTAACAACGCATCGAGCCATACCGAGGATGTGTGTAACGGCTTTCGCCTTTCCCCCTGTTCCATGCGTATAGGCTTTGGTGCATCATGCATGAGGTGTAAGACGCACATGAGCGCTACGACAAGCAGAAAGGGGTGAGCACAAGAATGTCTACAATGAAACTGTACAGGAACAAGATGAGATGGGCATCGCGGGAAAGGGCTACACACTCAATCAGACCTCCGCCCTTTCACGCTCTCGTCCAGTCACTTCCCTGCGACATGTGCCGTATGCATCGTACGCATCCCTCTTCCATCTGGGGGCGGGGGGGGGGGGGGTCAAGCGTCTCTGTGCCCCGCTTGGAAGAGATGAAGAGATAGCTGGTGAGGGCGCAATGCCATTCGTGATGCCGGGTCCTGGCTCTCTCATCGTGTTTCTCTTTCACGACTCCTGCATGCCAATAGCCGAGTGACCTCGAGCAGGCCGAGTTTGGCATAAAAAGAAAGCGATGAGAGTACTCCGCTACTGATTGGACTTGGCAAACGTGCGCCTGAGGGCTTCATACTTGCTGAGGTCTGCCTTCGTAACAGAAGGCTTCAGCTGCGCTCGAGCACGGAGAAAGTGCTGCATGCAGACCTTTACCGCCTTCTGCTCCTCTTCAGCCGCTGCAGTCGCACGCGGCAGCGGAGCACCAGGTAAGCTAGCATGAGCGGTCTCCGTTAACGAATCCGTCGCGATCTGTTGGTGTACCTGCTCAAGAGCGTCTTCTACCGCAAACATCATGGCATCTGAGCAGAGCGCAAAGAGGTCTGCACCGGTGTAGGCAAAGTCCAGCGGTTCCAGAACTGCCGAGAGATCCACATTTGCGTCCATATCGAACTTTCGGGTAAGGGCCTTGAGCGCGAACAGCTGCTCCTCGCGCGTTGAGGGAATCCCAAGGTAGCACAGGCGATCAAAGCGGCCAGGGCGCAGGAGCGCGGGATCCAGCAGGTCCGGTCGATTTGTGGCCCCAATGATGAACACGTCTCCACTTGCCGTTCCGTCAGAGCGCTTCTGGCCAACGCCGTCCACCTCCACCAAAAGTTGCGATACGATGCGGTCCATGACACCCCCGGCGTCGCCCTTAGCGCCACGCGCTGGCGCCAGCGCATCGATCTCGTCGAAGAAAACAATGCAGGGTGAATTGTCGCGCGCCCGCTGAAAGAGGAGCCGAATGTTCCTCTCACTCTCACCGACGTACTGGTTAATGAGTTCCGGGCCTTTGACAGATATAAAGTTCATGCTCATCTCGGTAGCGACAGCCTTCGCTAGAAGCGTCTTTCCGCAGCCGGGGGGACCGTAAAAGAGAACACCTGTGCGCTTTTTCATGCCATTCGCAAACACCTCAGGATGTAGGATCGGTAGCTGAATCATCTCGCGCAACTCGCGCTTTGCTTCCTCCAGACCACCCACGTCACTCCAGCGAACGGGCTGCAGCTTGGTGGAAACCATACTGTACCCGTGCGACTTGAGGTACGACTGCACCACAGGCTCGCACGAGACGTCGCTGACGACCGCCAATGCCTCTCCAGTGCACCTCGCGGTCTGCGCTGCATCGCGGACGCACGTCTCGACAAGCGACAGGATGTCCGCATACGTCAAGCCTGCCGTCCAGCCAGCAAGTGTCTTAGGTGACAGAAGCACGCTCGCATGCACACGGTGATGTGCACAGCTCCACTGGAGCAACGGCGCGATGAACGCTGCTCGGTCCCCCTCCGACGGGTTACCGCAGACGAGCACACCGTCTGCGTTGCTCGCGCGCGCTGCGATCATGGGTGGTACAGATTCGATTGATTCGCATAGGAGAAAGAGAATCCGAGGTCCCGGCTGTCGGTCCCCGCCCACAGACGCTCGACCACCGCTGCTGAACTCGTCAAGCACTGATAAAAAGTGTGGGCACAGGTCCGCGATTGTGTGCGCGTTGTGAACAATCAGTGCTGTCGGCGAGCCGCATGGATCATCGAGAAATGCCCGAGTTAGCGTCTCGAGCGACCCCTCCTCCATTGCCTCCGTCGAGATTATGATGGAGGGAAGGCCGAATTCCGCAACGGCGCACTCGACAAACTCACGCGGAAGATTCTCCTTTACTCCATGAACAACAAAAGTGTGCACATCGTGCTGCAGTGATGGCGTCACCACACGGCGCAGCTCACGACAGAGGCGAGCGTATACCTCAACGTGGGCAAGCCTGTGCGCTGGTAATGGAGCCCAGACCGGTGTACAGTCCCATCCGCAGCTGTTTCGCTGGTGTACGAGCGCCACCTGGACGGCATCTGCCTTGCCGCCGCAGTTGCGGAGAATACCAAATGGCACCGTTGTGCCATTCTTCTCCAGACGCATAATGCGCAGGGCGAGAAGGAGGTGACAGGAAGCGTTCTCATCCACCCACTTTTCATTCCATTTTCGGACCTTATGGGAGAGCACGCGCGCGACACTCTCGAGCACATCCACGCCTTCGACTCGCTGCGTCACCGCGTGGAGCGTGTCTTCCTCCAGGTAGAGTACGTCACCGGTGCTGACGAGGCGTCCCTCCCACAGGGAAGCTGAGGCAGCGCCGAACAGTGCGCAGAGGTCAGCATAATGTAGTCCGTACAGCTGTGTCAGAACCACGTCGCTAACAGCTGGGCAAAGAACGATCTTCGTGATAGCGTGCGTCTGTTCGGGGCCACACCTGTGAAGAAGCTCTCCGCATTCATCTTCCACGGGTTGAAAGGCATCCACTGGAAGGCAAAGCTCCGTGTTCGAGTAGTCCACCGCCATCGTGGACGACATCAGCACCTCTGACGGATGGCTGTAAAAGGCAGCACGCACGTTGCGGAAGAGTTCGGGGCCAACCACCATCATCGCGCCGGAGGATGAGACTCTGGGCGGAGACTCCAGCTCATGGACCACAAACACGCAGCTGTGGCAGGCGCCGCTCACCTTCACTATTGCATCATCCTCAAGGAGAAGATTCTCAAGTGCTTGTCGTGTGGCGAGCGCCGTCGACCCGCGCAGGCTGTTGTCCAGGCGCACATCGACACACGAAGACAGTACGTCATCTTGGCAGGCCTCTCCAGTGAGGTCCTTGTCTGTCGTATCACCAAAAATGGGAACAGGAGGGAGCACCACCATTGTGACTGCGGTGTCAGTGCTGAGGCTGCAGTGGGTGGACGGGAGCAGGTCCACAACACGAAGAGAAGGGTAGGCATCTGTGCCGTCGATTATCTCATGCAGGTGCAGAGTGCAGTGATTCTGCGCAATTTCCGACTGCAGCGAGTACGTCCCTGGTGGCCTGCCGATTACTTCATTGTACCCTTCGTCTGTCAGCGCACGAAATATGCAGCGCGTCATGGGCAAATAGGTGTTATTCGGCGTCATCATGGGCGCAATCACGTGTCAGCGATAGGAAGCAGCAAGACGGCTAGGAATGCCGTCAGAACACGTCGTGGTGAATGGTGGAAACCGTCGAGCCACGAGCCACAAAACAAAAGAAAAGAAAATCGCTGAAGACAGCAATAAAAGTGAGGCCGAGCACCACCTCAGGAATCCGGGATAGAGACACGTCTGAGTAGTAAAGGGAAAAGAGGGAGTGTGGCGACCGACAACGCTGGTCCTCTGTAGAGAGGAGTGCAGGCGAGTGAAACAGAGGTGAGAGATACACCGCTACAGGGGCAGAGGAACGCGATAATGTTGCAGAGCTTCTCGCCTGCTGGTGTAGGCCACGCAGTTCTAACAAGAACTCGTGCAATGATGTCAGTGCAGTCCACTTCACTTGGTGACAGCGGCCTGTGGAATCACTGCGGTTGTCAGGTGCCCTCTGTGCGTGGATCATATATATTTTGGGGGGGTTTCTTTTACGTTTTCCACGTTGACATCGACCGGCACAGTTGCCGGGACGCCGCGTTGGTCGACGCACAAAGTCAATGGGCCATTCTCCTTCCGTGTTCAACTGCACTGCGCCGGATTCGGCGCCATGTGGCACTCATTGACTGCTTCAAGCGCACCGCGGAAGAAAAACGGACTCGTCTTCCGATGGAACGGTAGCTTTCCCGCCTCGACGAGGTCGAAAAACGTGCCGCAGACGACCACTACAAGCGCAAGATACCCCTGTCGGACGCTCGAGGCGGCGCTGAGCCCGTGCAGCAGCTGATAGTAGCCAGTGGCATATGCATCCCGCCTGAGATGTTCACACGTCTGTGTCTCGGGAATCACGCTCTGCAGTGCTTTGCACCATTGGACAAGCGAGTTTTCTGCCAGGTCACGATCGCAGCAGTCGCAGCACTTCCGCAGCGTCCATATAGTTACCTCTAGAGAGAGCTGCTGCCGGTAGGGCGGCAGTCGTAGCAGCTTTACGCCGTACAGACGCGTTTCGGGGAGAATGAGCGCGCGTAGTGTTGCCTGCTGCGCCAATTCCGTGTAAAGAGAGCTTGCAATCATCCCGGAATCCCCCATACCTCCACAACATAGCGAGCGCACATGCTCCTCTGAAACCGCTGCGCAAAGCGCCTTGACGTCGCTTGGATCGGGATTTGTGCGGACGTTGAGACGGCGTCCTGCTGAGGTTCTCGGCATGGCAAAATCACCCTTGTCCAGCCCTGCAGCGGTCAGTGACTCGATGAGCCGCTCGGCAGCGGCAAAAGGCAAGCCCTTTGCCCCTTCCACTCCAGGGCAGATATAACTTGGCAATATATAATCCACCTCCTGACGCACCTTTTCATCTCTGCTGAGAGACAATGGTGCAACACGCACTGCAGGATTGTTGCAGCTCATGTAGAGCCCTGCCTCACGAAACGGCTCGAAACCCCATGACCCGACCTCGCCCCGCTGCCTTGGAGGCGCTGTCGCATACCCGACAAAGGGGACTTCATCACGGCGCCTCTTTCCAGCCTTTGTGATCATGGGGAGAGTAACGAAGCGGCGACGGGGTAACGAACCACTGTCCATCTCAGAAACAACGCTGCCACGAAAGGCCTCCAGATACTGTAGTTCCACATCGACAGCCTCCAAGCGTTGCTCCATTCGCCGTTGGATCTCTTCTAGCTGGTGCAGAAGAGTATCCCACTCCTTCTGCTGCAGAGACGTTGTGTGAAGCACCTCATCGGGAGAGAAGCAAGCAGCGTCGTGCGCCATGTCGAGCACATCCGTGAGTCTGACACCCCATGGGAACAGCATTGGAAAAGATAGAGTAAGAATGCACACAACCACGGGTAGTAGTTGGGGTGTGATTCACGGAAGGTATGAGTAGTCGCAAAACAGAGACAGGACAGCAAGAAGGGCAGTGGTGAAGAAGAGCGACACGATGACACCCGTTGAGAGGCCGTAGCGAGAGAAGCCACCGGGAGAGGAAATCGCAACGGCGCTGTGGGCCTCCGAGTGTTCGCCTGTCACCTAACACTTTAATAACAACAGCACGGCTACCCACAGACATCACACTTCTCAGACGCGCACGGGCAACGTGCGCAGGCATACAAAGGCAAATGACTTGTAGCCGTATGGCGCACAAGAGTGCTTCCCAGACCTGAGTCGTCGCAGAACTCCTCTCACTACGACAGTAAATGAGTGCATCATCGATCTGTATTAGCCTTCGGGACTGTGAACCAGTTTACTTGCCTTTCAAAGCCTTTATTCACCGCCATGGTGGCATGGCTCCAGCGCCACTCCGCCCTCCACCACCACAGCCCCACCCGCACACATACATACACACGCCAGCAGCCAGTGGTGAGGGCCGGGTACAAGACGGTCGAGCCACGCTGGCACACGGCTCATCACATATAAATGGTAGACACACGCCCGCTGTCGTAGGCCGCTCCAACGCGCAGCGACACCCAGGGTCCGACCGCCGACAGCAGCAGTGATGCATCGGACTCACCTCCGATCTTCGCCTTAAACGCTTCCAGCGGTCACCATTAGAAGTGGCTCGGCATTCGCGGAGAGAGAGGGGGGCAGAGGAGGGGCTGCTCGATTTCCCAACAGAGGCCGAGAGAGTGGAGGGGGGAGCGCACTGGACGCTGAGAAACTTGGCCCTCAAACGTGTATGCTTCCAATTCCTCATGTCGGTTTAGGGACAACACAACTGCAAAGCACGGAAAGCGAGGAAGGTTGAGGGTGCTGGCAAGCCAGAAGGTTACCGAGACGCCACCGTGTGCACGACAGCACCCTCACCTCTCACCTACACATGATAGGTGGCGTACATAGAGAGAGGTCAGGCAATGGAGCGTTTGCCGCTGTTATCTGTGCTCCGCTTCCGAGCGTTCTTTGTGTGTGTGTGTGTGTGTGATGGCTGCTGTCGCGCCTACTGCGTTCGCGGGTTTACGTGTCAGCTATGTTCATCATGCGCCCCATCTTCTTCGTCATCGGATTTCTCTTCCGCTCGCCGCTGGGCCTCTTCGTACTCTTCCCACTCCCTCTCCTTCTGAAGACGGCGCTCTCGGAAGAAGTTCGCTTCCTCCCTCTCGCGCTGCTCGACCAGCTGAAGCTGCGCCAAGAGCTCCCGCGCCTCGTAGAAGCGTTGCTTAGCGAACTCCATCGCCTCCTTCTTCAAGCGGCGGTCAGTGCATTTTCCTTCCACGGAATCACGTGCCGTGTTCATCCAGAAAGAGGATGTCCTGGCGAAAAAGGCGGCGAGAGTCTCCTCCTTCTCGGGCGTCGGCACCGCCGCCGAGACGCCGAGCTGCGCCAAGAGCTGCTCCTTGTGCACTTTGAGTCCCTTTTTCCCCGTTCGCGTGATGCCGCTTATGGCGTCCGCCACCCCCTCGACACTTGGAGTCACCTCCATGGCGATTTCGGCGGGAATCGCCTCCGGCGCCTCGTCACCCTCATCCTCGGGCTCGAGCACCGGCTCCCGCGGCATATTACCAAAGTTCACGCCGTGCCGCCCCATCATGTCGGTTCCATCTTCGTCTTCTTCGTCATCTTGATCGTCGTAGTCGAGATCGTAGACAGCGCTGACAACCGTGCTGCCGCTCTCCCATGAAGCGGCGTCGCTCTCGGACTCCTTACCTAGCCACACCGCAGCAGACAAATCCTGCGACAGCAGCGGCTGATACGTATCCAACTTGTTGAGATTTAGCGTGAACAGATCTGACATCGTGATCTCCTTCTTGCTGCTCTCAAACTGCCCTCCATAGAGGTACAATGTGTTGCCCACCACCACCATCGCAGAGTCCATGCGCCGGTGGGGCAGAATTTGCCCGTGGCGGTTCGTTTCATAACTCTCCTTCATCTCCTGACTGGCAGCTGCCGTGTCCGGCTGGCCACTGCGGTCATCCTCGTCTTCGTCGGAGGTCAAGCTACTCTCGTCCTCACTGCTCGACTCGCCACGGCGGAGATCGAGGGCACTAAGCTGGGCTGCTAGATCGTCCAGGTGATTGTGTTTCTGAGCCACCGCCGCACGCTTCGCTATTCGCCGCAGCACGACAGGGTAGAAGCGCTTCTTGTCCATGTGGAATACATAGAGGTCGTTGTAAAAGGTGGAGACCATTTTGCCCCCTGGTGACTCAATGTCGACCACGCCGCCAAACAGGTACAGCCGCTTGTCCTTGAAGGCGCAGGAGACACCGCAGCGAATCGGTGGCGGAATACCGCCCAGCTTGATCTTCGTCCACAATGGCAGCAGCCCCTCACCGGAGGTGAGGTCCTTCTCCTCCCGCAGGGTTATCATCCACAGGTCATGATGCACGGTGGCCTCCGACTTTTTGAAGCGGTTAAACTTCTGCGTCGAGTAGCCGCCGTAGACAAAGAGGTCGTCCTGGTAGACGCTCATGCTGTGCCCGCTCCGGGCGTGCGGCAGGTCCGTCATTGGAGCCGTCTTTACATTGTACCAGTGACCCGCCCCCTCAAGGTTGGAGAGAATCCAGAGATCGTCGAAGTAACGGCACTGTTGTGCATTGTCGTAGAAGCCGCCGAAGACAACCGCGTTGCGCTTCCACAAGGCCATTCGGTGACCGCTGCGGGAAGAGGGACCTCCCTTGAGATTCTTCAACTCCTCCCACTCACTGGTGCGGCAGTCGAAACGCCAGACATCTTTGAAGTGCAGGTACTGCGACTGCGACTGGGAGACGAACTCTCCACCAAATAGAATGACATACTGCTTGTAGACCACAGCTTGACTGCTGCTCCGTGGTGCGGGGTTTACAGCGGAAGAGAGGCGTGCCCAGGAGTTGCGCTTGGCATTGAAAAAGTACGTGTCGTTGTACGCTTCTGTTGTCTCGCCGTTCCAGAATTCACCGCCGAAAAGGATGAGCTCACCTTCGCGTTCCGGGTGCGGTACCAAGACGACATTCACGCGCGGCGTGGGTGGGGAAGCATTGGCGACCTCCTCGATGGTTTTCACCTTCCCTTCCCGCTTCTGGATGCGCTTGAGCGTCACCTCAATGGCTTCCTCATTGTTAAAGCCCTCCGCTTCTTCCTCGCCGTTTTCCTTCTTCTTGTTCTTTTGAAGCTTCAGCGCCTGCCGAGCCGCCCGCTTGGCAGCCTTCGCGGGATCCTCATTCTTCTTGCGTTTATCACGGCCTTTGCCCATCCTCGTTTCCGATCCTCAGCCGTGCGTGGATGTGGCCTCAGCAGATGGGTGGCGAAGGCACAAGAGAGACACCTGAAAATAAACAAAGCAATAGCGATACGGGTTGTCTGGAGAGAGGAAGGCGATCCTGAAATAAGGTAGAGGAGTGGTCAGCCTAGCAAAAGACAAAACTGCAGCAGGACGTCGTCCGTTGTCGGTGCGCAGAGACTTTTCTTTGAGAGAGTGGGGCGTTATCGATGTTGTGGAGTATAGCTCAGAGCGGGGATAGAACACAAACCGTTGAATGCAAGCATCGTACAGAGCTCGAATAGGATGAGGCAGTGAACACCACCGGAAGAGAATTCAGACATGCATGAATGGGTTGAGCACGAGCAGTAGGTGGAATCACTGTGCAAAACTCGCAACAATGTGAAGATAACACCAAGCCGGCGGCAGCCGATTCACACACTGTTATGTCTATTCGGGTGTGCCAGTAGTCGAGAGGCACCAAGATGCGCCAGAAGAGGCTCCTGGAACTTTCCAGATGTTGCACCGGCACAACGGTGCCTCCCAGGGGGCAAAGTCAGGTTCTCGCTGTTTTTATCGCCGGTCACTGCTGCGCTGCAGACTCATGTCCACGCAGATGACCGGCAGGTTCGCGTCGTTGCCACCGTAGAGGTGCTACAGCCTATGATGTGGCGTGCTTTCTACTACGCCTCTGACACTGAATGATAGCCACCTCCGTCTCCGTCTATTAGGAGAAGGGGCAAATATGTGAAGATACAGATCGGTGGTCATGTGGGGTCATGATACCTAGAAACCCAGCCCGCCGCTCGCAAGCAAAGTTGTCGGCAGCACTCCTTGGAGGAATCAGAGAACGACTACGAAACAAGATGTGCAGCCAATACACGTAACAACTCAGCCCGACTGAAAGCACGCTCATCCACGTATAGAGAGTCCTTGGTGGTCCCCACACACTGCACTCGAACCGCATCATCACAGCCGCGTAGAGCACTCGAAAAACACAAAGACGGCCCCCTGCTCCCCACCGCCTCCACTCGGCCCTCACGGCGGTATCCTTCGGCTTGGCGCAGGCCCCTATCCCCCCTACACACACACGCATACGCCAGCAGGCAGTGGTGAGGGCCGGGTACAAGACGGTCGAGTCACTCTGGCACACGGCTCATCACATACAAATGGTGCACACACGCTCGCTGTCGTAGGCCGCTCCAACGCGCAGCGACACCCAGGGTCCGACCGCCGACAGGAGCAGTGAGCATCGGACTGACCTCCTCTCAACGCCGTGGGTACTTGGCGCGATCCCCATGAAAAGTGGTTCGGTACTCGCGAAGATACAGTCAGCGGAGCATCAGGGAAGGTATTCCTCGTTCAGAGATAAGTGCGTAGGGGGAGGGTACTGGACGCTGAGACGCCGCGCGCTAAGGAGTTCCCACTCATCCAGATTCACCGAAAAGGAGATCCCTAACCGGAAACTAAAGTACAGCGCGCGCAACACGGAAGAGAGAAGTGAACAATACAGTAGGGAGCCCATCTTCCAAGTTTCAGAGAAGTAGGGTAGAGGGGGAGTGGGCTAGGCTATGAAAGTGCTGGTAAACTGAGAAAGAGGAACGGTGGGCTGTAGCGGATGCAGGACTGCCCCCCCCCCCCAAAAAAAAAAAAAAACATCTCCTCTCCTATTCAACGTAGCACGCGCGGAGCTCCTTGTCATTCTTTTTGAGCTGCCGCACTGCCTACGTCTGAAGGCAAGTCGATATTGTCTTGCATCTGCAGCTGAGCGTCCGTATTGTAGGCGCGTTCAATCTCGTCGTTGATCGCCTCCGACCGCTCTTCGCATCTCAACTTCTCAATCGCGGAACACCGTTGGTAGGACCGGGTCAACGCAGATGCGTCGCTGTACTGTGTATAGGAGGAGAAGCTGCTGCGCTGGGTAAGTGCGTACAGGTCGCCAGGGGACATGAAGGCAAGGCGGCGTACGCTCTCTCGAAGCATCGTGGTTGGGTGTGGAAAGCGGGAGAACGAGAGAGAGAGAGAGAGAGATAGGCGGGCAGAAACTCTATGGAAGGGGAAAGTATGAAAGAGAGACCTAAAGCGATGTGGAGGCGCGCACAAGCAAAACACTTTTTACTCTCGTAAATGCGTTGGATGCAAAACAGAACGCCTGCGGCCCATCGGCTAGCGTCACGGGTGTCGACTCGTTACACATGCGCTTCGTCGAAAACGCCAGTGCACACAAGACCGTCAGGGCAGAGACAACGGCGGTCGATATCACCACGCGCGGCTTAAGGACCACAGTGTGAAGCGCATCACTCCATGTGGAAGGTGTGGAGTAGAGGAGCAAAATAGATTTCGAAGGAAAAAGGAACAGAATGGGATGCGATGTGGAGGAGAAGTAGCAGAAACACAACATGGAGAGACGGAGGGGGAGAGGAGTTGCTCACGCACCGCTGTCTTGTAGGTGCAACATGTGAAGTACAGCTGTTCTGAAGCTGTAGAAAAAGAGGGCAAGTGGGGCCCTCACGCTTTTCCCCTCTTTCCGCACTGATGCATGATCGTCCTCTGTGAAAAGGGAGCGAGTCTGCGTCGTGGAGGACGCAGAGTGCGCTCGTGGGGACCAGCAAAAGCATGAAGAAACAGGCATAACGAAGCAGAAAACAAGAGCGGGAAGAAAAAGAGAGAGGCACAACGCACACGCACGCCACGCTGTTTGCAGTGTTTGATGTGTGGGGAAGGGCCTCAGGGAAGCGAGAGACACAGTGGTATGAATCAGTCGCGATACGCACGTGAGCGCTACCGTCATGAAAGCGGCAGTATCAGTAGGCCTTTCTCGTGCTGACATTCGGAGGCCTCCATGGCGTCTTCTGATGTGACGACAGCGTCTGCATCTACCTTGGGCGGCACCTGTAACACGGGTGCACCCGTTCTGTAGATGACGCCAGCGTTGATGAGAGAAAGTTGCTTCATCAACGAAAAAGTAAGAGGCGGAATATGCGGCGGTATGGAAAGCCCGAGCTTCCCTGCGCGGCGCGGTGTGATCCAGATCCTCGTGTGAAGACAGTTGTACCGAAGCGCAAACGCCTTCATGCGCACCGCAACAGCCGGTTTGTAGAAAACGCCGGTGTAATTCACAGGGTCATAGCGCCGACACGTAAATGAGTTAAAGCGCCCAGGATCGATAGTGCCCTCCACGTTGTAGAACGCCATGGGACGGCAAAGCTCGTTCGCACGAGAAACAACGCGGTTTCCTGCATTCAAAAGGTAGGCATCTGTGAACGGTGCACGATACAACCACTTCGCCTCAGCCTCTGTTGCCCAGTAACGACTCGCAGTTACGCGGCTGCCCATTATACGCAGCATACACTCCTCCGTCGCACTGTCGAATCGTTCGCCGTTAGTGCTCAGCGGGAGTGCATCGCATGCCACCTGTGACGCCAGCAGCGTCGCCTTTCGATCCCTCTCCGCGCTTTCAATGCAGCGCACGTGGGCCTTCCACCGCTGTCGGAGGGCCTCCAGTGACTCCGTAAACTGGGAACTATGATACACACTCACGGCCCCGTTGGAGCTCTCCAGTCGCGCCGGTATAAAATCCCTGTCGGCCACTGGTAGAGAGAGAGACTGCACGACAGGAACCGGGACCCAGATGTTGCCGGTATAGCCTCGACGTCGAGCGATTGCGCATAGAAAATGGTGATGCTCCGCGGAAAATGTGTGGCCGCACAGCGTTTGTGAAATCTTTGCTGCCGATGTGCTACCGCTTTGTAGAGAAACTCGCCCCATCGAAACGGAGCTGCCCCCTGGCAAACGCAGGGGAAGGGTCGGCTGGGCCCTCTCGCCTGCAGTCTCTACTTTATTTTCTTTTTTTTTTCTTTTGCGCTCTGTTTGCGTTCGTCGTATTACAAAACACCGAGCTCGAGATGGCGTGTGAGGAGCTTATGGAGCCGCACCGGTGCCATCCCTCCGGTCCGCGTAGAAGAGATGCGGCGAAAAGACGCCGAATAGAGAGAGGCGACCATTCGTGAAGCGTGTCATGGATGGCTTTTGTGGAGTGCTCATCTGCCCCTCGGTGATTGCCGGTGAGAGAGGAGAAAACTGCCCCGAGCCTGACGCATGCGTTGTGAACCATACAACTCGTCGTAGCTTCCTTGAAACCAGCAACAGAAATGAACAAAGCCACGGGATGCAGGTGCTTCCCATGCAATACAGCCATTGTGGTGCAGCTGAAAGAGCATGGTCGTCGTTGATATCGCCTGCTGTTGTGTGTACGATATCTCACTGTTCCTGTTTTTTTTTCTCTGGCCCACGCATCGCGTGAATGTGTCCAGTTGACATGTCCCCTGTTGTGTTGTAGCACGCACTCGTCCTGCATGCTTCCCCTCTCACTACGCACCGACAACAGCTGTGTGGCAGGAGGTCCAGCATCGTCAGCAACACGCAGCGAAGCCGCGGGCACGCAACAAGAAACCTCACAGTGCTTTGAATGGAAGCGTGCTGTGGCGAGTGTGAGAGGCGGTGGGAAGAGGGCTGAAGCGAAAATAACCGAAAAGGAAAAAAAGATACAACCACAACAGGGGAGCGGCAATACGGTGTGAGGTGGACACGTACGAGGGGAACGAGAGGTGAGGTGGGCGGTGAAACCACGAAGACCACATCAACCACGCTATTTGAAGAGGCCCAAAGCACCCGTGCGCACAAGCGCACGACCTAGCTGTCGCACACAGCTTGTCGCATGTGCACGGCCACAGCTACTGCCACTTCCTCATCCAAGCGGCAGTATTTGCCATGCCTCTTTCCCAATCCGCGTCTACAAGGGGCTCATGCACCATCCTACGTTCGGTGTTCGACGGCCTGGCCTATCTGGTAGCCGATGGCTGTCACAGCGGCTAAGTTCAAAATGACCGTCAAGAAAACCACGAAACTGTATATCATAACAGGGAATATTTCTGGCGCCGCATCGTTGCTCTCCGATATCCGGCGGCACTGCTGAATGATATCGCTAGCATCCGAGTCATTCAGTTTCACACGGTGATACAGCCCGGCGATGTCCATGATGTACAGATGGTGCTGCAGTTCTCGGCGGGTGGAAACGCAGACATAGAGGTAGCGGTACAGCAATGCGCCCCAGAAGAGGAAAGCGAAGAACGCGTAGGAATGGGCGGTAGTGTAGTGCCGAGCTAGGGGGCGTTTACTTGGGATCGCTACAATCGTGTCGCCGATGCCTACAGTAAAGGCACACACAAGCGCAAACCAGAAAATTCGCATCGCGGAGGTGCGTGCTCGGTGATTGGCGCACGCAGAGGCGTAGAGAATGAGGGAGCGTAGACTGTACCAGCCTGGAAAACCGCTGAGCAGGTTATTGGCATCAAAGTGCTCGTCCAGATCAAAGGTCATGTTCGCGTGTTTGCTGGGGCTCATGAGGCATCGACGCTCTAAAAAGGCGAGATTCGTCAGCACGTGCAGCTTCGCTCGAATTTCACGCTGCATGTCGGTAATCTTGAGCACCGAGAACGTCAGTGTTGCGGAAAACAAAAAAGTCGAAAAGAAGGAGAGAAGGGCGGCAGCCATTTCCAAACCGCTGGCGCCGAACATGTTGTGGCCATACCCTCCACGCGTCGCCGGTGCGGAGAGGCTCATCATCAAGCCCAAGAGGGCACCGAAGAGGAGCCAGCGGTATTTGTAATGCCGGTTCATCACCTTGCCTTTGCCATCATCGTCGTAGGTAAAGATGCAGACGCTCGATTTCGCGTCGACCAAGCTCGCCGCCAGGGCAGACAACTTCGGCGTGAGCCGCCGGTCAACCCTCTCGAGGCCGTGTGGAAACCGAAAAAAGCTTATGTAGGCTGCCTTCACCAGCGCGACCGCAACCCACAGCACACAGGGCATTACGACCTCCGGCACTGTCAACATGCCATCTTGCACCTGCCCGAGCGGGACCCGCGACGCCACAAGAACGATGGCAACAATCTGGCACAACATTGCAATCGCAATGACGTATATAGAGAATGATGGTGCATCGAAGTCGCTGCGAAGTGCAGCCCCGCTCACCACAAACTCCCTCTCCTCGTGTAGGGAAGTGATGCGCAGCGGGGCCACCGGCGCCCACGGCAGTGACAAAAAAGGGAAGAGAAAGACAGCGCACCGCTGCGTGAAACGCCACACAGAAAAGATCTCGTTGGGCGCTGGGGCTGCGCAGACAAAAACGGTGGCGGGGGAGCCGTGCTGTGTCGTGAGGCTATTTGCGCTGCCCTTTGCATCGCTTTCCACGAAAGACGCGTTAGGGCGGAATCGGACGCTCGTAAAGCTATGATTTCCCGCGTCAACGCTAGGTGTCGCAGTGAGCAGCGGTGGGGGCGCCGTAGCTGTGCCGTGGATGTGGGCTCTAGAGCTGAAGATGTCCACAGGTTCATGCAGCGCCGCGCCTTCGGGCGGTGTAGAGAGCACCACTCTAGTGGGATTGTTTGCAGCCCCCCACAGGTACTCGTTTACCTGCTCTACAATGGTCGCGAAGAGGGCGGCTCGAGCACGCTGGAGTATTTCGGGTGCTTTGGCGGGCATCTCACTTACCCGATTTCCGTCCTTCCAAATTCCACAGATCTCGTAGCCCCGATGACTATAGACACCCTTGTAGATACTCGAGTCCCTGAACTCGCCGCTAAAACACTCACCCGTCGCGAAGAACATCGTGCCTGGTCCCTCCATCAACCCTGATCGAAACTGACCAACAAAGATGTTGCCAGAGGGGTAGTAGCATACCCCAAGGCCATGGCGTTCGCCATTCATCCATTCGCCTTCGTAGATCGCGCCATTGCTGTACTGCAAGTACCCTACTCCAGTGCGCTTCGAGACGTCTGCCACCGCCGCAAAGTCCGGTAACAGGCTGCACCCTCTAAAATCTGTGTGAGTTCCACTCACCGCCGACTCCATCGACATGGCGCTACGGGAAGCCCCACTGACGCCACTGCCACCGGCGAAGAAGAGTTCCAGGAAAAGATAAAGGGAGGTACGAAAATGGCAACAGAGAATGCACAACAGAGGATCTCAGTGGCACAACGAATGAGCAGCACTGCGGATCCTAAAAATTAGCCCCCGAGGGAGAGGAGCAGTCGTGGAAGCAGGAGCACAGTGGGTAATTTGCTGGCAGGCGGACCGAGAGAGCGGGCGGAAATACAACGCCGCCAAATTAGAAGCAGCGGCAAGCATATGGTTTAGCAGAACGTGCAACAGCCAGCTGCACTAGCGGTGTCCCTTCCTGTGCAGTGTTAGGTCACGTATCCCCCTTCCTTACTCTTTGTGACGTTTTTCGGTGCGTGCAGGATATGATCGCGCAGACGTTCATGCACGCGCTTGGTAGCCACCACCACGTCACAATTGTAAAGAATAGGGCGCGCTTGCGCGTGTGTTTGTGTGTGTGTATGTGTTTGTGTGTGTTGTGGGATAGCTTCGCTCGCCAGAGAACGGCGCCACTCAACACGATGAAAGTACTCCATAGGCGGACATCATAGTTCGACCAGGGAGCGCACGAGAAAACGCGACAGAGGGGGGTACAGCTGCAGTGATGGTGTGAAACGGCCGAGAGACAACACTGCACGCTGCCCAGACGATGCAGCTCAGCGGAAACCGGGTCTCGCAGCGTGGCGTCACGAAAATAGACAGGCTCCTTGAGCCAGACAGAGACACACATGCTGCGGAGTAGGGAATTCCACGTAGGCGACACAAGCACGTGCAGAATGGATTAGTTTGTTGCTCCTCACAGAGCACCAGCGCCAGGACTGTGGTGCGCACTCTTTCCAGTGGTGCAGTCGCGCTGCTTCCAGTTTTTTCTTCTTCCTTTGTTCTCCAGTCGCATCCACATGCGCTCTGGCGACGAACAAACACACATATGTACCGCCAGCGCAACGACACATAGAAGGTTTTCACTCACATGCACGCCACGCCCACCACACCGGCAGCACACAGACAGCCACATGCGCAGCACAGGTGTGCATGCAAGACGTAGCATGCAACATCCATGACGACGCGATGGGGTCAGGTGGTGACAAGTGCAAAAAAGGGAGCCGACGAAAGAGGCGCCATTCCAGCCATAGACGCTCATCGGCTGCGCTGCGTGACTCCCTCAGCGCGGAAAGGATTGCAGGAGCGCACACGTTACCGGAGAAGAGAGAACAGAATAATGAAAATAAAAATGCGTTTTTGTTTGGTCTCGCTTCGTCAGTCTGTTCTGCACGCTTTCCCCAGAAGTTTTTGGGTGTGCGGAGGTGGTCGATAAGGAGGGGGGGGGGGGGGTAGCGCTGTTGTGCGCATGTCGCTCTCGTGCTCTTCAACGCGTAGGCAGTCGTCGCATGCGCACAAACACCAGCACACGGAGAGGCAGAGGTTAATCAACAGCCGGCGAAGGTGTCTAAGGGGTACCAGAATTCGGTCACCTTTGGCTTGCAGGCTTGTTGCATTCTCGTAACAGTCCCTACCGCGCGCGAGCCCTCCTCTCAGTTTCCCGCAGAGGTCCATGCAACGTGTTCACCGCCCGCAGGCGGGGCCTTATTCGCGTGTTTGTCTGCTTACATATTTTTATCGCACAGAGAGTGCGCGGAAGATGATCTTCCTATGTCTTCGTTTTGTGTGTGTGTGTGTGTGTCCTTCGGGACGAGGTAGCCTGCTGTGTGGAGCAGCGTCCCTCGTTGAGTGAGGGGAAGGGTTGTGTTGGCCTTCGCCTTCACTGCGCCGTTCGTTTCTGCTATTCGCCTACTTTCCACTGCAGCTGTGGTATTATCGTCCCCTTTCCACACATTTACATATATACACAGCAGGCGGCCTACACCGTTCTGCCTGGAAGACGCTACGGTCCTGGGAGAGCGGATGCCAACTGTATGCACATACGAGGAAAGTCTCCGTATGTAGTGGGAAGAAGGGAGGGGTGCAACACGTCATAGGGAAAAAATGCAGTGAAAGGCCTTGTCCGCTTGCGCTTTGCACTGCTGCTACCGACAGTCAAGCTCCTGCCAAGGGATCAACTAGGCCAGGGCTTCATGTAAGGCTTCCTTACAGTTTCGCCGCCGTTCGGCTGTGGAGGACGTCGAGGCCACGCGTCGCCAGCTGATCCGCCTGCGCAATGCTGCGCGAATCCGAGTAGCGCTTCCCATATGGCGAAACGGAATCCGACACAATGTCTGTGATGAGCATCGTGGCTCTGTGAAGGCACAGGCTGGCAAGGTACACTTTGAAGATGTCGTCGCGGCGGTGTCGGTCGAGGTGCAGCATGTAGCCGCGCGTACTACAGTACATCTCCAGGATGTCGCTCGGAGACGGAAAAAGAATTTGAATATCGTGCGATGCGTCGTAGATGCCCTCGGGCTGCCTGAGGAAGAAGAACAGCGCCGCTGACGCGACGTCTACGAGCGGGTCACCGAGTCGAGTAAACTTGAACTGCACCATACCAATTAGATGCGGCGGGTACTTCGCACGACCTTCCAGTGAGCGGTGTGTAAAGAGTACCGAGGAGAGGTTGAAGTTGCCGTGCAGCGCGACAAGGCGGTCGGGCATTGGGATCATCTGATGCGACAGCTGTGTCTGGTCCAAGCAAGCCAAGACAGCACGTGACAGCTCCTCCACTGCAGCGGAGCGCAGCTGCACACCAAAGGGGCCACCCGTGCTGCTCTTGGAGAGCGCCAGCTTGTACATCTCAATGCTTTCCTGCACCATGGCCACCAGCGGGTGCGGGTGCCGCCTCGTGCGCCGCATATCTTCCGTCTGCTTCATGAAGGGTGGCAGCGGCGCATTGTGCAGTACCGAGAGCGCTGCGATTGCCTGCTTGTAAAATAGCTTGGGTCGGAGTTCCACATTGATTGATACACGTCGCAGTGAATAAGGACGACGAATGCGCGGCTGAATTAGCTGTGCGATGGAGTTGATATTCTCACCGTCGCGGTATCGGCGAAGGAAGAAGCGACGTCCGCACACCGCGTACGAGTCGCAGTACAGCAGAGGCGTTGGTATCTGCAGCTCCGGTGATGTTTCGTAGAGATGTGCCATTGTCTCGTACTCGCGGCGAATATCGACAGAGCCGTACGGAGAGGGACCGCGCGGCTGAATTCGCAGTAGGTAGCTTCCGGTGCGCAGCGTCAGACGGTATGATTCAAAGAAGCGGCTTCCCTCGATGTACTCAAAGAGGATGGGACCCGCTGAGGTGGCCAGTCCCGGCTGCGTGCGCAGATGCATGTTCGCCTCTGGCCGCGGGGGAATCTTCAATGGAAAAAGATGCGGCAGATGCTGTGCGCAGTAGAACAGAATACGCTCTTGATCCTCCTCATCCATGCGGTAGCGATCCTTTTCAAGAGTGCTCACCGGAGAGCAGAGATCGTTCGGAGGCGGTCCGACGAACAGCAAGTTGTTGCTATAGTTATGCAGCTCCTCCGTCACCCATGAAGTGGGCTTGCCGTCTGGTGTCTTGGACGACCTGAACATCGGGGCGATGTCTTTCTCCACGCCGGCCACCACCTCAGCCCAGAAAGGGTCTCTCTCCGCAACCGTCTTCAAGGCACGCACAATGTCCTTGTACACGTCACATGCGCCATCTTCGATCAGCAAGACGTCTGTAAACGGGTTGCCTGGCAATCCTCGGGCCACCTCGCAGTGTGCCTCCACATCATCGAAATAGAAGATATTCGGCTTCATATCGTACCGCAGTGCCTCGCCGGTAGGAACGCGGCCTGTGCGAACCTCCTCCAGCGCCTGCATAAAGATGTCGGGATATGGCTTGCGCTTGTGATAGATGTAGCTCTGCACGTATCCATCGAAAAGGCTTGCAACCTGGAAGTTGTGCTGGTAGGCGCCGGCACTGTCGCCGTATTCGACGGGGCAGATAATCGGGTAGGCAAAGGAAAGAGAGTCATTCACCGAGGACTTCATGGCCTTTACCATACGTCGATACTGCCCCTCGAACTCCCACGCGTTGCCCATGGCGAACAGGCGAATCTCCTGCTGGCTCTTGGTGCGCAGGTAGTGCAACAGGTTCAGCACGTTCTTGCGCGGCGAAACCTTTTCGATGGTGCACAGGAAAGCTTCTACATCTAGCAGTTCTCGGATGTGCACCTGCACAACGGGGTCACAGAGGAGCGGGAATCGCTTCTTGAGGGCGTCCACCTTTTTTGGAAAGGCGATGCTCATAGCTTCCAGCTCCTCCGGATTTTGTTTCGAGAGAGCGAGCAGCATAAAATCAATCTCCCCTCTGAAAGCCGTGATGAACTCGAGTCGGTTCAGTTCGCCCAGCTCCAGTCGTTCGAGGGCACCTTTCAGCCCGCGCGTGCGCTCCGTGAACCTCGCCACAGTGAAGAAAAAGTTACTGTACTTCTTCGCCAGGAACGGCACTGGTCGCTCTCGGATACGCTTCACTACAATATGTGAGCTGGAGCGCTCGAAGACACACCGCATCATGTTCTCTGCAAGGTGCCGTGCTGCTGGAAATGGAGACGATGTCAGCACCCCTTTCAGGTCCATCATGAGAACGATTTCCTCCGGCATTTTCGCGTTCCCTCGTCGTCGCGTTCGTTCGTTGTGGTCTGTGGGTGGGTGGGGGGGGGGATGTGCCGGCCTGCACGCTGTGGTGTGCGCCTACGTTTCTCGCAGAGAAGCCGCTGGTGCGATCGACGACGGCGGGGAATAAATCCAAGTAAGCTACTAAAAAAAAAAAAAAAGAGAGCGCGCGGGAAAAGCAGTGGCGTGCTGAAGGTAGACATCACAGCAACGTAGACAGCCATACAACTGCAGGATCACACTCGAACTGGCGAGAGAAGCTCCGCTTCCAGTCGTTCAAGAAATGTGGCAGCAGCAAAGGGTGCACACCCATGCACGTAAAATCGCTGAGATGGGACAGCCTGCATACACCGACACAACATGCCAAGAGGGAGCGCAATCGATGCGCACATGGCAGCGGTGCAGCGGTGGAAGGAACCTCCCCTTCACCCGCCGAAAGGGCCAAACGTCACTTGTGTTTGGCTTTGTTTATGCACATGCGCGTCACCATGTGCGCCTCACGACAAGAGGTAAAACCACCTCCGATTCCTGTTCATTAGCTGCCACTTGTACGACAGCAATGGCAACGCACAAAACTGAGTGCAAGGGGGGGGGGCACACGGAGAAATCTGTAGCGTACTTTACGCGGACAATCACCTCAACGCGTCGGTTACCACGATTAGCGCATTGATGCACAATGCAGGTGGGAAGAGTAGGTGGAGGGGTCATTGGTACTGGCTGCCTCCTTCTGGCCAGCGAGAAGACGTTTGCGTGTGCGGCAGGTGAAGGAAAAGCGGCGGTACCACCAAACCTCAACAGAGACCAAGAGGCATCCGGGGTGATGCAGGAGACGCGGCTCGTGGGCGGCCACACGAAGGCAAACAAACGACTCAGAAAGAAGTCACCTTGGGCGGTGGAGCTTCACGGCGCACCACTTCCTGCATGCAAGTCGCCACCACCTTCACTGACTCGGGCAGCGAGGCACACACGCCATCCCACGTATCCGCCGAGCTCAGAAGCGCCTCTGGCATCATTGGGTCGCTGAGCATTACGCCTAGACACTCTGCAATACACCTTGCTGTGAAGATACTGCGAAGGTTGGTGGGGGCACAGACACCAAGCTCCTCCCGTGCCATGTAGCGAGAGCATAAGACGCAAAGGGCGTGCGCTTCTTCTCTACGGCAACACGACATGGAAGAGTCCACGTGCGGCGGGGAAAGGGAAGAAGCTGCGGTGCAACCCTCCATGTGGTAGCGCAGGTTCGGGAAGAGCGAAAGAGCTGCATCTCGCCACAGTGAAATCGGAATGGCACCTCCGTACTCACCGAATGCTAGCGCCTCAAGCCACGTCGTTGCTCCATCAGTGTTCAGCTGCGCTGCCCCTGCCTCTAGATCAGTCACTTGCAGAACGCACAACGCTCCTCGCATAATGACGCCGCGCAGGCGGCGCCACTCGCTTGACTCTTTGAAACTCGTGTAGGCTGGTTCCGGCAATCGGCAAAGGCAAAGCACCATCCGCCCCAGCGCCGCACGGTGCACAACAGAGCCGTACGACAGTCGCGAGAGCAGCAGAAGAAATCGCAGCGCGGCCTTCCCGTTCCCTCCTGGCGTCCCGCTACCTCCAATCGAGCCGCAGTCGAGGTCGTCCATGTGCATCAAGTGCCCTGCATCCAGTATTTCAGATGCCCACGCTACCACCTCGTCGGGGCAGAGGTCGTAATTGGGCGTGTGGGTCAACATGCGCAAAGATGAATAAACGATGCGGCGCGTGCCCCCTTCCCGCATCATGCCCGCACCTGCAGCGCGGTGAGAAAGGCGCATCGCAGCAGTAGCCGCCACAAGAATGTTCACGGCATCACCGCTGTCCGTTGGCGGTTTCTGAACGCCGCGTGGTGCCGCTGTTGCGTCCAGGCAGACAGGCTTCCGTACAGTATCACGTTGCCCCTGAGATACCCTCTCCTGCATCCTGGGGCGTGGGCGGGAGAGGCTCGCGATTACATGACCACTGGGCGTGACACCCGTGGTGGTCTCGAGCAGCCGTGTAACGTACTCGGCAGCGTGCTCCACCTGTACCTCGAGACTGGAAAGCGTAGAGAGAATGGGCACCTCATATGTCTGCAGGCGCCTCAGCGAAGTCGCCCACGCAGCCAGGTGCGGTGGATCGAGCCACTCCTGCGCGGCCGCATGCTCACCCGTGTCGGGGTCCGCAGCCACGTTGTTTGCACGCTCCCTAGCAGCAACGGCGATGCAATCGGCGTAGCGCACGAGAGTCTTGCTCTCGAGCGCATCATCCTCCGCAAACTTCTCGGCGCACCGTCGCACAAATGGCGTCGTCGCAATGCTCAGGATTTCAATGAGCGCCTCCAGCGACAACTCCCCCGAGGTCGCAGCGTTGAAGAGACGTCCACCTTCGGTGGTGGGCTGCAGCACTCCGGAGCGGAGGGACGCAAACACATCGCGTATTGCAGCTGCCTCATCGCTGCTTTCGCTTAAGTCCTCGTGCACCTCCTTCTGCTGCGCGTGCACCACGGCCTCAACGAGCCGCTCGATGTTCCGTATCAAAAGGAACCAACCGAATACACAGGCATCTGGCGTTACCGTCTCATCCAGTCGGGCACCGCGCAGGCGTCCATAGAGCTGCAGCAGTGTCGTGCGGAAGTCCGTGTCTTGACGGGCGCGTCGCTGGAGGGAGGTGTTGCCGGCGTAGCGCGGGCTGTGTAGAATATTCTCCAGGCGCTGCACCTCCTCTACGAGTTCCTGCAGACTCACCGCAGTCCACCCATGCAACGATGGGGATGAGTTCACGGAAGCAGTGAACGCTTGCAGCGGTGTTGAGGCATCTCTCGTGTCGAAGAAGTAGTCTGGCGCATCCACATCGGGGGCGGCCTCCGCAGGTTGTGGTGCTTTGGATACGCAGCCCTGTGTGGCATCTCCGAGAGCGCCAACCTGGCCAACGCTCTCTGCCGTGTGCTCCGCCGCCAGCTTTACCCGCTCCACTAGCGATAAGGTGCGACACTTCTTCGCCTTTTCCTCCAGCACGCGGCTCCAGCTCGTAGGATCGTACGTGAAGTGCTGGTGCGGGCGGAACACGTGATGGGCGGACCACCGAAACGCATTTTGACGGTCCGCGATCTCCTGCGAGGAGTCTCTGTCAGGGCTGTGGTGGCGGTGAATGCGCCTTGCCACAATACGGAGGGCGGCGAAGGTGCTTACCAGGGTGACAGCGCCGCCGACTCGCGGTGAAAGAGTACGAGCACCCTGCATAGCGCAGACGCCTGTATAACACGTGCGCTGGTCTCTCGAGCAGCGTTTCGCCTTCGCAGAGAGCGCCCTCAGATAGGAAGGCACACGCAGCAACTGCCACACGTCGTCCAGTGTGCTATACACGTCGAAACGAGAAGCTGCCGGCCGACAGTGGCGGGAACACCGATACAGAAGAGAAAAGATGATGCAAGAAAGGGGAGAATAGTGGCGGTGGTGTGCGCACCGTAAAGGAAGGGGTCGACTATTCGGTGTGGGAAGTGAGCGCTCCGAGCATGGTGACGCTTTGCGATTTCTTGGCGGGAGAGCACAATACATCAACGGCACTCTCGGCTCCCCACTACCACCACCACCTTTCCTCGGCGCTACGCCTGTCACCGAGATGTCAACGCTTTTAAAAAGGCCTCGCCTTGGAAGGAGCTGGCATAGGGTGCGTGCGTGCCTGCTGCACCTGTTCAGACGGCATGTCAGGCGTCAGGTGGAGGAAGGGGTTGCTCACGGGGTGGCAGATTTCCCTCTTCATCTAGTGCCGGTAGTTCTCGAGTGCTCATTTTTCCTCTCTTGTGTGCTATCGTCAACAAGGCAAGAAAAAAAAAAAATGCGAGCCTCTGAGCAGATGCAGGAATGTCAGCGCTACGCACGGGCAGGCGTGAGTCTGTGCGTGCATCTGTGTGTAGCTGCTGGTGTGGTTCCAGTGAAAACGATAAGAAACACAAACACGTGTGCGTGTGCCAGCAACACCTGCACTCCCTTTCTCCCCTTGCCGAGAGCAGCCAAGATGGTGCACGGCGCCGACAAAGACTTTCTTCACCCGATGGATACAATATTTGTATGTATGCCTATCGCGGTCTTGTCGTCGTTGGAGATGCGCCGATGTGTCCTGCCACACTCGCATCGCAGCCTCGAGCACCGCTCGGTGAAACCGTTCATTGCTCCGTGTGGGTGCTGAGGCATCGCACCTCGGGCTGCATAATGGTGGCCGAGGGATTCTTCGTGCGGTGCTGCACCTGAGCTACGACAGTCGCGTGCAATGGATTGGCTTATTGGGGGGAGGGCGAGAGAAGTAGATGCAACGTACACTTCTCTAGTGCGCACTAGGCTGCCTGCAGTTCCAGCTCTCGGAGTCACGCGAGTTGGTGTTGTTCACGCTCGGAAGCGCGGGAGAACTACCGCCCCCCCCCGCCCTTCCCAGTAACGCGGCACCGCAGAAGTCGACGATCGGAACCGATGTGGGTTCAGTTGGCTGCTCCAACGGCACTCGCGGTGCTGCTGTCACTGTCTCCAAGGGTGCACGTCGACGCGACGTGCACTTGGCAAGCGGCCTTGTCTCTGGGCAGTGCAGGCCTGAGGTTTCAGCGGAGCACTACGCCTTCCCAACAGTGTTGCGGCTGCGTGGTTCCACACGCGCGTAGGCACAGCGTCGATCCTTTGCCCGCTTTCCGACCGACTGGGAGAGCTCCTGCGGTGCTCACGAGACGTCGGATTGTGCGGTGCCCACCTCCACCTTGCTAAAGACAGGTGAGCAAAGGGAGCGCACCTGTTCATGAGAGGGTGAGAGGCACTTGAAGCAGAGCCGCCTGATGGAACCCTCTGTGCCTCACAGTGAAGCATAGCGCCTCTCTTCCCACGGCAACCCACGTATGCAAGTGCGTTCCAACAAACGCTTCCCCGTCCTCCCGTGAAGGTGCATGCCTGCTTATTTGGTCCCGCACGTGTAAACGCGAGCGTGTTGCCGCTGACTGTCACACATTTGTGGTACGCACGTAAGGCCGTCGGTCAGAACTGCATCGCCTGTGAGGTGGAAGTAGAAAGAGAGGAAGCAGAAGAGGGTGGTATCAAGACGCGCTGAAGTGAGTGGTGGCATGGAGAAGCAAACATATGTAGTATTGTGCAGGAGTAATGCGGAGGATGCGGTTGCATACAAAATTGAACTTCGATACTCCACAGTGTTGCACTCGCGTCACCACCATATCATCTGCAGCCCCCCTGGATGCACACGACTGCGCTCGAGACCCCTTCTCCTCAACATCAGACGCACGGCGCTCTCCATCGTCGCACAGAAAACTATGGCATTCGCGTGAAAATGTCGCTTCCCGTATCCCTGCAAGATTACATCACCCAGACAGCGCGCACACGAAGACAGCAGACAAAAGATGCGAGGACCACCCACAGGCATCGGTGACATGAAGGCACAAAGCTTGCCGCCAGCCAACCACACCCGCTTCGTCGCTCTCCCCCACTCCCTGTCGCTCTACAAGTTCAGATGAGCGCCAGCATGAAGGCCGCCTCGCTGATGCCGAGGGTGCCGTGATGCCAGCGAGAGGGGATGTAAAACTTGCCACATTCACAAACACACATGTGCACCTTTGCCGTCCGGAGGGTGTGGAGGTGAGTCGGATGAGACAAAAGAGGGCTCGTCGTCCTGTTGTCTTGAGCAGGGCGCAGCCTGCTGAATCACCAGTGGTGACGGCCGTGCACCTCCTCAGTGAGGACTGAGCCGAGTGTGTGAAGCGGTGCATCAGTGCCGCTGCCTGCAAAAGGGAAGCGCAGCGTTCGCTTCTCGATACGTGCGCCTGAACTTCGAAGGGGGTTCGTACACGCAGCGTAGCACTGCCCAGGTATGGTGACGCGCACTGCCGCAGCAATACCATCAAAGGCAGGCACGCCTCCCTTCCCCATCAGGCTGATACGCAGCCGTTGTTGTAAATATAGTTAGACATGGTCGTCGGGAGTTTCGCCTACCAGTTGCGACGGCCAGTTGGTCATGTGATCTCGTCGTAGTCGTGTCAACTGAGGAACGTGAGCCTCTGCACCGTCCCTATGAGTGGCGATAGGGACAGTCCTCCATCTCAGCAGGGATACTAGGTAAACACCCGGCGGCATTCTTTGTGAGCACCAAACACTTTGGCGCTCGCCTCGCCGTAGGAGGTTCCCTCGATGGTACACTCCTGTGGCCCCGAATCCGCATACGCCAGTGATGCATCCCCATTCCAACTCTGCGCGAGAAGACTGCGCCGCCTCGGGTATACACCCCTGGAAGCATCGGCAGACGACGCCACAGCTCAGCTGGTTGTTGCCCCCCCCCCCGGGTCGGGTAGCAGAGGCCAATCAGGAGCAGTGGCGAGGTGGCTGTGCATTGTTATCTCCTCGCGACCACTACTCCACCCAATCACCCAAGGCAATAGCGTACCTTGACCAAAAAAAAAAGACGTCAGCCAAGGAAGGGAGGTCGGAAGCCATCTGCTCCGTGAGTGGGCTTCCACTGCTGTGCGGAGAAAGATCCAGTGCTACCACCGCAAAACGCAGCGTTTAGAAAAATGACATGCAAGCAAGCGATGGCATTGATGCCTTGGCTGTGAGTGCTACAACACTCATGTGAGACAAAGTGGGAGAGTGGTGTGCATGGCAGCCCCATGGCAGTTGCCGTATCTATGGGCTCTCATAAGGAAAGAGATGAAGGAAAGGCCACCACACCAGCACATCAAATTGAAGTACCGCGGAAGGGACGGCAGAGGTTCGGCTTTTCATGTGAGACACCACAGGACAACAGGCAACAGGGTTGGGTGGACCATGCGACAAATGAGAGAGAAAGTAAGCGAGCAAATGGATGGGAGGGAGGGGGGGGGGCACGTCGGCATGCACTCGCCGACTGGGCACCAACACCGCCAGATGTGGCGATGGTGAGAAGAGAACGTGGCGAAAGGGCGCAACGTGTCCTTCACGTATTCAGCGGCCCTGTCTCCCTCCCCTGTCTCCTCCATGTCCATCGTGCAGCACCGCTCTTAGAAAAGGAGAGGGGTTGGCGTTCAGCGCCCGCTATGGGAGCACCTGCTCCAGAAAACGCCGGCTCGACGCCTCAAAAGTCTCGCCAAGCATCCTCCACCACCCGCACACGCCCACAGTACAATTGTGGGCATGCTATACATGTCGGCGCGTGTGCCTATGTCATGCGCTGCGCTTTTGAGGTCTGCTTAAGCAATACTTCATGAGATGGGAAGCATGTGTCGCCTGGTCCTTTAGAGGGGTGTTAAGAAGGAGTGACGGCATGCAGAGTCTCGTCACGGAGTAGATACGGCAAGAGAAAGACGCACCAGCACCTGCACGCAGAGGTCGTGTATGCGCGTGCGCTTGTAAGTGACGTACGTGGCCCGATGGGCAACGCCGCATACACCGAGGAACAAAAAAAGGAAACAAGTTAGTTTTCCGAAACAAGGCAACAGGCCGCCGTGTTGAGAGTGACAACAGAAGGAAAGGCACAGAATGAACGCCGGCGCGTCAACGAACCGCAGACATACAAGAGCATGACGAGAGGAAGATGTTATAGACGGGCTCCGTGCAACGAAAAATGCCCACCGCCCCCCTCCCACACACACACACACAGACACGCGTAAGGATATATATATATATATATATATATATACATGGGTATCATACACACTCATACGAGGATGAGCCCACGCGAGCACACCTGTGTGCATGGGAGGGTGGGACTTTCCTCGTTACTGACAATGTTTGGCTCATCTACTGTCTCCTTATGGACCACTACAGTTTTAAAGGTTGTCGAGGGCAGCAAGGGGGTCGTCCATGATGACCTCATTACGGTCGATCGCATTCTGATCATCGTCCTCGTCCTGCGCATCTTCCTCGTCGTTCACAAAGATATAGTCGGTGTTGCCGTTGTTATCTCGCTCCTCGGCAGACCGAAAGTCGCGTGGAATGGCGTTCTCCTTCACCAGCAAGCGCACCTCGGCCGGGGTAAAGCGGTGAATGATGTCCACTACATCGTTCTCATTGAATTCGCGCTTCGCAACGAGCACTACGTCGCCTTTACCGATCCACACTTTGCGCACCATGGCGCCGCGGATGGAGCCGGTGACGGTTGACCCACCGGCAAGCTGGAGCTCGAGACGGAGGTTACCGAGGGCCTTCTTAACCTGCGCGTATTCCTCACCCTCATCGGTGTTGGCGTATGTGAGGTCACGCTTTTGGTTCTGCATGTTGCCCTTTGAGTTACCAGCCTTGAAGGACTTACCGCCCTTACCCATGTTCTTCGGCATTTTGGCGAGATAAGATCGGCGGAGCAGGGAGAAAAATAGATACCGAGGGGAGGACTGGAAGAAGCGTCGCCACGGAACGGCTGCCTCTTATTGGGGATTCACGTGCGAGTGGTGAGCGGCGGGATGAGGAGACAGACAAGAGCGGTTGCGGTTGCCGATGTTGGATGGTGGTGAGAAAGCTCAACTTCAAGACGCACAGAGAACGAACGTTCAAGGCAAGGGAAATAACGATGAGAAGGGTGATGGATGTGAAGGGCCATGACGTCACCGTGGCACGCACCGCGTGTGCACATGTGGATGCGTATGCGTATGTACAATGATATATATATATATATATGTACGTGTGTGTGTGTGTGTGTGTGTGTGTGTGCAGCACGAGGGAAAGGCAGAGATGGAGCGGCGAGAAAATGAAAGCATCAGCGCTGTGCTCATGAAGGCAGTGATAACATGTGAAGAGACCAGAGGCGCACCTGTTCTCCTTTTCCACCGCATCCATTCAGCTGGCATAGTGTCATGGTGACAGCGCCACTCGGCCCCGCCAACACATCCAGCACGGCCAGTCACGAGACCCCATCGCCTCGTCCGAAGACAGGCGTGGGCAGGCGCGCCCGCTACAGCAGCACGCGCCCGCGCAGCCATCCGAGAGCACCGTCTCTGCCTCGAGCTCTGCCTGCCCACCACGCACTCCGCAGGCCACCGCACAGCCGCTCCACGACCCATCATGTCGGGGGCCACGTGGTGTGCACACCTCGGCGCGGTGCACCTCCCTCCCTCCCCCACACACGCCAGCAGGCAGTGGTGAGGGCCGGGTACAAGACGGTCGAGTCACTCTGGCACACGGCTCATCACATACAAATAGTACATACACGCTCGCTGTCGTAGGCCGCTCCAACGCGCAGCGACACCCAGGGTCCGACCGCCGACAGGAGCAGTGAGCATCGGACTGACCTCCTCTCAACGCCGTGGGTACTTGGCGCGATCCCCATGAAAAGTGGTTCGGTGCTCGCGAAGATACAGTCAGCGGAGCATCAGGGAAGGTATTCCTCGTTCAGAGATATGTGTGTGTGTGTGTGTGTGTGTGTGTGGAGGAGGGGGGGGGGTACTGGACACATGCGGTGCAGCATCCCGATGACTTGTGTCCTTGCGTACAAGCACACTTCTGTGTGCCAAACCGTTCGTAGGCTTCTCGTTGCTTTCCCTTTCGGCTCAAGGCGGCAGGCTCAGTGAAAGTGGTCGCGCTTGTTCACAACGAGTGTCCCCTGTCGTGGTCTGCAGTAGCTGCTTGTCCGCTGCCCAAGAAGGCGCAGGAGTCAAGCGACAGCGCAGGAAGTGTGTTCTGCCTTGAGTGTCGTGCCGTGCCGGTATACCGCGCTGCAGTGGGTCGTCAGAGGAGCTTTCTTCTACGCGAAGGAGAATGTTCACACGCATGCGTGGACTTGGATAGAGTGAGGGTGGACCTGAGCAGTGGAAGCCTATCGCAAGTACGAACGCTGAGCTTCCAAGTTATTTGTATGCACAACACGTTTGATGTCCTCGTGCGACCACGCTACGTTGACAACATCGACGCTGTATGGAACCGATGGCAGTGCAGCTGCGGCTCTGCGTAGCTCCCTGTCTCGGCTGTTCACATCGGAAGAGGGACTGGGCAGGGCTTGCGGCGACTCCTCCAGTACAAGTGGAGGCGGCAACACTCTTCGCTGACCCTCGCGCGCAGGCATCCGCCAAGCACCACCGTCACCACCACCGAGCAGCTCTGCCACGTGGTCTCGATTTCCATCATGAGCCTGTGGCGACGGCACGCGCTGCATCGCTTCTTGAACTGGTCTCGACGGCGATGGCAGCGGTGTCGCCGAAACCGCGCCGGCGCGGCCTAACCCGGCGCCAGGGGACGGCAGCGGCTGGTGCGTGATGGGATTTATTCGGTTCTCGGCTGCGCCATAGCCAGCTAGGGCGGAGTAGTCTCGTACTCGGGGCTTCTGCGGCGGCAGCTGGATGTGGGTGTCGGGTAGTTCTTTCCAGTCATACTGGAGGGTCTTCAGATTGTATTGGTTCGGCTTCCCGCACACCTCCTCCTTCTTGAGCGGCATCGCGTCGTGCAACAGGGCTGGAGTGAGCGGAGTCGAAGAAAACTCTGAGAGTGGCGAGCGGGTGGGCGCGTGCTGCGCTGAGGTGTGTGCATGTCGTTGTTCGCAGAGAGTGAGGATGTGGGGAGGTGAGTGCACCAGCGAAGGAGTCGAGATGCAAAAGAGAGCGCACTCGTGCTCACTCACGCTGCCCACCTTTCTCTCGGACGTACTGTAGCTACACCTTGCCACCGGTGTGGTGCCGCTGCGCGATAATAGCCGGTGAAAGGCTGACAGTGGTCAAGTCGAACACACCGGATGTGTGTGTGTGGGGGGGGGATCATGTCCCGGCAGAGTGATACAGAAAGGCAGATGAAAAGAGACGGGACTTCGATGGCACATACACAAGGATACGTCAACCTGCTGTGCACACACACAGTGCGCGCGTACTGCTGGTGGAAGCAAGCCGATAAGCATGCCTACGCGTGAGCAAGCGACAGAACCAAGAAGGAGGCGGCTGCTCCCGCACCGCACAGAACATGAAAAGCGGCTGTCGTCCATTCGTCGTGCGTGAATACACGCAGAGGCTCTCACTCGAGTAGCGTGGCAGGCTTTTCAAGAAGCGCACCGTTGCAGCCGGCAAGGGTAGGGAGGCGTGCGCGCCTACGTGCACTTTCACAACCTCCTCCGTGTTGGTTACTCAGATACCATAAATCAACATCCTGTGTGGCAGGCCTTTGTCGCTTGACATCTTCTCTTCTTGCAGTGAGTTATCGGTTGAGCATGTGGGAGACAGGGGGTCCATAACTGCGAAGGAACGAGGGAGTTGACGCCGCGATGCCGCACACGGCAAGCCGCGCCGGCATGTGCAACCAGCCGCTGCTCTCACCCGCACGCAGTCGTGCATCTGCACTAAGAGACGCGCGAAGAGAGCAATCGAAGAAGAAGCACTGGCTGTGAAACTAGAGAACCCATACGTACGCTGATCCTGCGAGACGAGAAACAATCGATCCGAGAGAACGCCTCCACCCAGGCCCGTGCTCAGTACTTCTTCTGCCGCTCAGGTCCGATCCCTGGTGGAGACGAACTACCGCCCTGAGCACCTCCCTCGCCGGCGGCCTCGTAGGAGTCGTCGTCGAGGTCGAAGTCCTCGAAGTCGCTGGTGTTGGCGAGCATCTCATTATGCCACTCTTCCTCTTCCTTCTCTGTCCACAGCGGGTCCACATCGCTCGGGTGTGGGACGTTGCGCACACCCCAGTAGCGCAGCTTGGCGTGTCGCAGTCGCCACCAGTGGTGGAACTCCTCCGTCTTGAACTTGCTCGCCCATCGGTCAAACGCCATCTGCATGTGGGGCGGGCGTTGAATGCCCTTTTCGGTCTCGATGATGCGCGGCGGCAGGAAGAAACGCTCCGGACCAGCGGTGTAGTCTTCGCCCTTGTGATTGTCACTCATGTCTCGATTCTTGTACTCGACAAAGTACATGGCGACGTTGTCGCTGCGCCGGCGCCCCTTCAGTCGCGTCATCATTGCGTACTTAGCGTTCATGTCGCGGAACCGACGGGGATACTCGTCAAAGGCTTTGTCGACCATGAGGGGGTCATGCAGGAAGTAGGCCAGCTGCTGACGTGAGTCAGTGTCACCAGCCTTGGCGAGCTCGACAACGTGGTCGGCCAGGATACGCAATGCCGGGGCGCGCGCGCCACCTACAATGACATAGTCTTTGCGGATCAATTCAGTCACCATGCGGCGCGCGATCTGCTGGCGGTGAAACGGGCTACGGGCACGAAACTTCGGCAGTTTGCCGCGCTCCCAGCCGTAGTCGGCCATCAGCGGCTCGCTAGTGTCCCACGGCTTGTGCGTGATGGTGGGGTTGTCGTCGACACCGGCGAAACGCATCCGCTTGGCGTGCCCCATCACCGGTGGGGGTCGCCCGCGTAGTAGTCGAGACCAGCGGAGCATCGTGAGCTGAAACGGTGCGTTGGTGCGTGGGGGTGGGGAAGGAAGTGTGGGGGAAGAGACGAAGATCGAGATGATTGCGATGAACACAAGAGTGAGGGAGACACCGGCACAGACGTGTCGTGATAGTGGGGAGCACGGCGCAACGCAGCACCGCATCCGCGCGGGTGTAGATCGATTACGCGCATCCCTGTGCACGACTTCCACCCTCGAGACTTTATATGATGGGGCAAGGAGGAGCGGCATGGTTTTCTTGTTGTGCGTTGGGATGTCGGAGTCCGTCCCCTGCCCCACCAACGAAAACGAAACCGCCACAGCTCATTGATTGGCTTTCCGCATCAGCAGAGTGGAGTAAAGGGCGAGCAGGCCGCAGTGCATCAACGGGAGGAGAGCGAGGAGCTGCGCGAGACATTTTTGCACGTGAACAGATGCCTGGAAAGCTGCAGAGAGAAGTATGCAAGAGGAGAAAGCCGGTCTTCTACAAGTCGCGCCGCCTCGACTCGGAGGCACTCGAAGCTGTTGATTGGGTTGAGTCCCTAAAGCCTCACAGGGCAGAGCCGCAAGAGGGGGATGGCTCTGCCGCTTCCCTCTTGTCCTCCTCTCTGTGCGTTACGCGCTCACTCGCCAAATTAGAGAGAGAGTAGAGCAGTTTCTCTAGCTTGTCGCACAGTGCCGTGTGCACGGCATGCGGCAGCATCTTTTCGGTGACGCCAAGCCAGTTGAGTATGACCTCCGTATTTACAGACACGTCTCCTCCAAAGCGCAGCTGTGGTGAGAACGTAGAGCTTCGAAGCGCCTTGAGGGTGCGCGTGTCTCGGGATGCTGCTGTTGTGGTCGGCCTGATTGTAGAAGCGGATGCGACAGCCATCAGGCTTGCGTCCGTGGACAGGTTCGTGCCTGCGCCTGCTGCGGCGGCAGCCGGGCCGCTGCCAGACTCATGCCGCGGCGTTTGGCTTGACGTATAGGAGCTTAGTGTGGCGGCATCCACCTGCCCGAAGTGCTGGAAGACAGCCGCGTTCTTCTTGTCTGTGAAGGACTTGAGGAGGTTCATCATCTCCTCAAAATCGAGAAATCGCGGGTTGCCTGTCCACGGGTGCGTCTGCTGCAGAGTAAGCGCGAAGCCCACTTCTGCCGAGCCGAGCATCTGGCGCGTGTAAAACTCGAAGTAGTTAACGCCTTGGAAGCCCATGACAACAATGCGTGGCACGCCAGGCCGGTATACTTCCACGTTGTGCGACTCCATCACGAGCACCTTCTTCACTGCAGTGTAGTCGTCGCACGGACACTCGGCAAACGACAAGCGAGCCTTCGGAAAGCTCAGCACCACGCACCCGACAGCCGCCTCCCCAGAAGCGATGGCGCCGAGAAGAACGGTTGTCTTCTCCAGTCTGATGCACAGCTGCCCACAAGGCACCCGCAGTAGCGCGTTGCCCATAAAGGGAATGAGGACGCGCGCCCTCTGCGTGGCCACGCTTGCCTCACTTCCGAATATGCTGCCACTTGCAGTACTGTGCTCACGTGATGTCGGCAGAGGCTTCTGCAGCGAGATAACAGGAGAGCTGGAGCCACCGGCGACGCTTTGAAACGTCAGGAATGGAGGCGTTGCCTCACTCATGCGGATCTTCGCGATGCACCGTTGTTCGGCGACAACGGCGCTGATATTCCGCACGAAGCTCAGAAACGCAGGCACCGTTCTCGGTGTCACACCAAGGGTGCCGCGTTCCAACATAATATTCATGTCAGTGGTGGTGTAATCCTCCTCGCCAATCCCGTCCATCGAGTTACAGTGGAAGGAGCCCACTTTGCACTCAAAGACGTCCTTCAGCTGCCGCTCCTTAAAATTCACGTGTACTTCCTCCATCAGCATCGTCGCCCGGAAGGTGCGCTGCTCAGGTGACCGCACGAACCCCTCCGTGTCGTCTGAGTTCTGGATCAGAAAGGCTTTGGCCATGACATCGCTGATCACCACCCCGCCCGACAAGACGCCCTCAGAACGTATAGATGTGTTCGAGATGCGCCCGAGAAGTCGGCTCACAGTGCACCCGTTCGCGCGCCTGGCATACTCCGCCACCACGTTGGCCGAACCGATCGTAAGGCTCTGCGTACTACCAGCGCCGAGATCAAAGAAGCACACCGCTCGGGAGAGCCCAACGTAGGCGAGGGTGCGGCAGTCTTTGGCCATATTAGGCTTCTTTTGGAACGCCGGAGTGGCGTTACCCATCAGAGGAGCTGAATTTGTGCGATCCGCCTCCTTAGATGCGGCACTGGCGATTCCGCGTTGCTGAAAGAGTCGACGCGCTGTCTTGAGCGTCTCTGACGCTGTGATGGACCACAGTCTCGCGACCAAGAAGAGCTGCGACATGTGCTGTATCCGAGCCGTCAGATTTGGCTCGTTGCACTCCGTGTTGAAGGGGAGGTGCACACTGACGGAGTTTACAATGCCGATGTGGCCACTGCGCCGGCTGATGGTGAGCTCCGCCTCCGGCAGCGTCACCTCTAGTGACTTCACTTCGAGTTTTGTCTGGCACTCCGCTCGGAGACGGCGCATCGCCACGACAAGCGACCTGTCAGGGAAAACGTTCACAAAGTGCTCACCTCGGTCAGGCTGTTCACGGCACTTCAAAACGAAGTTTAACGTCCCGCCCTGGTCAAGGTAAAGCATGAAGTGCGTGGAGGCTACAGGCTCCGAGTTGAAGATCAGGCGGAGGTTGACGATGCTCACGTACACGGAGATGATGCTAACGGGCTTATGCCCCACAGAAACCACAGCGCGGTCGAGGTTTGTTTCTCCGGTGCTGGTGCTGTGCGTGATGAGCGGCGTCCCTGTGCGCCGAAGCGACGCAACGTTGTCCAAACGCGCCCGCGACAGAACCGACGTGTAAGCTCGCGGCATCGGAAGAAGCACCTCCACTACAGGGCAGTGGAGTGGCGCACGCAGCTGCATCACCTCGGCTTCCATGCTCTGCACAAACGCGGTGATCCTCTGGCTGCGAGCCACGCGGTTCTGCTCATCGATGCGGGCGCACATCTCCACTTCCTGTGCCAATGCTGTGATGGACGGGTTCAATTCGATGGTCCCCGCCCGAACCTCCACTCGCACCACATCCACATTCTCAGACGTTTCACGTCCGCCACGCCGCACGAGAGCCCGCAGGGTTATGCCTGGAAGTGGAACAGACATGATGAGGAACTGCTTGCCGGAGTAGAAATCCGTGCCGTCGCCGCTCTCGCTTTGGGGAGGCTTATGATTGTTTCTGTTCACATTGGCACCCTTGGTGGACGTGTTGGCGCCCGCCCGCGCATCCTGCGCCACGCGCATGCGGCTGCTCTGCGAAGACGGGGTCTCGAAGCTGACGCAGCGACGCGTCACCGGTGGCGCGCTCAGCATTGAAGAGGGACTTGAGAAGGCGCGAGCACCGCCCCCGCCCGCGGCACGGGCAGCTGGGGCACTGTTCTGCGCATACCCTTTCTCTGGATTCGAGTAGCAAAACACCGCCAACTCACCCTCCTCCATACGAGCAGTGACATCAAGGTGCAACGACAGTGGCTCCTTCAGCTGTGGCTGCGCAGCGGCTGCCTCTGCCCCTCTGCTGCCGGCAGGATAGTCGCTGCTGATTTCTCTAGTGAACGAGTTGGTAGTTTTGCGAGTGTTCCGTGAACGGTGCCGTGATGACGGCGACCGGCCACTCCGGCGTGCGCGCACGTTCACCTGCAAAGGTAACGCCGTCTGCTCTTGCGACAGCGCATGCACAATGCTGAGTATACGTGACGTTATCGACGCCTTCGGCTCCGAGACATCGACAACAACGCTGATGTGCAATGTATTGTCCTTCTTCGCAACGCACAGCGGCGCCTCGATGGAGACAACGGAAATATTGTTCAGCGAGCGCCCGTGCTCCTGGGCGGCGTAGCTCGTAAGCACATCCTGCCCACCCAGAATTGGCGCATTGCGCAGCAGATCCCGCAGCCTGTAGGACTTGTTCAGTGGCGAGCCGTCCGAGAAGTAGAGATGACTGTTCAAGGCGAGCAAGCGGCCGTGGAAAAGGAGGGACGTGGTATAATCCTGATCCGTTGTGCCGTCGTGGGCGAGCGTGGGGTTGTGAGGAGCACAGGGGTGCTCGTTGGCAGCTCGCACCGGCACAATTTGCTTCGTCACCTCCAAGTTGCAGATGAAGGAGACGTCGCCCATCTTCATCTTCAGCGCAAACGATGGAATAAACCCGTGCCGGTTGAGGCACGCGGCTGTGTGGATATGGCGACCCGTCTTCTCACAGGCAAACACACCTGGAAGCTCCTCCAGGACGCTGCGGTACGCAGCATCGCCAAAGGGAAGCACCACCATAAAGTTGCTCACCGACACGATCACCTTGTGCGAGCGTCGAGTTCTGAAGAAATCAAGTAAGGTGTCGTTCTCACTCATGTCTGTGGGAAGCATGCAGCGTCGGTGCGTGACGTCATCAACGACGCGCTCCGTCATCGTGCGCAGCTTCCAGAGTCGCTCCTTTTCTGCCCGCTCTATAAAACGATCGATGCGCTTCTTCACTGCCTGCAGACGCTGGAAGCGCTTGTGCTCACGTAACCTCGTGCCGGCACTGAGGTCTGCCTCGTAGGTCGCATCTTTCATAGCGCGGATGTCCTCCTCCGTTTCGCGAACGCACTGCTTGATGAGCGAATCGAGTCCGAAGCGCACCATCACGAGTGGCTCGAACACGGCAAGTTCCCATTTGGAGGTGGAGGTAGTGAGGGAGTCCAGCAGTGCCTTCTGCAGTTCTTCGCTGTATGAGCCGAGGGAGGTGATGTCCTGTAGCGCGGACCTGGCGCGGTTGTCGTCCACCTTGCCGATGGAGAGTGTGAAGGAAAGCGCGATGGAGCCCCACAAGAAGCCGCCGAGTGGATACGCAGTCTTCATAGTATTTGCCTCGTTTGCAGCGCGTCCGCTCCCATACGTGCGTGAGCTGACGTTGGCGGCACGAGAACCGTGCATCTCGTGGCTCGCTACGGAACTGCGCTGTGACAAGCTGTTGTGTGCGGCGACCATCTGATCATGGTCGTCGCGGTCGACGAGTGCCGCTTGCGTATCGGTGACGTTCACCACCCAGTGTAGCACGTGCTGCATGCTGCCCTCCGTCGTGTCCGCCGTAGCGTTCAAGTTGCGAACTGTTAAGCGTAGCGTCGTCATGGAGGTGAGGTAGGAGAGACGCGCCCCTTGCAGCAGAAAAAGAAAGCTCCGTCGGCGATTGCACATAGGAAGCGGAGCCGCAGAGGCAGCAGCTGCACAAGAGTCCCCGTCGGCGAGACAGGTCGACTGAGTGTTACGTTTTTGCCAGTCCCGACAGCCGTCCTTCTCCGTCGTTGTGCGCTCCAATGTTGGGGAGCCGTCTGTCACAGGAACATAGCCGAAGCCTGCGCCGAGCCTGTTGCAGCCGCTCCAGCCTCGGACCGGTGCCTGAACTGTGGAAGGGGGACTCGATGTGGCGCTAGACGTTCTACGCCGCACTGCGGCATCGGCGGCGTCCACGAGAGAAGAGACCTCCGTCTCTGGCCGCTCCTTGTCGTCAACGTGCACATTCGGTGATGCAATCACAGCAGCCATGTCATGGACCAGCTTCTCGTATGTGAGGAGGCTGTGGTTGATGAACAGCGGCGTGATCGTGATGGCGACAGTGCCTACGGTGACGTTGCAGAGCATCTTGATGGTGTCATGCGCGTAGAGGATATAGACGTGGGGCAGCACGACGCTGTAATTTTCCAAGGGCGTGTTGTGAGACGTGATGGTGAAGGGATGGAGGTGCAGTTTCAAGTCTGCGCGACCGTTCGACGACGTCTTCGTGAAGCAGGAGATCTCCGGCAGCAGGAACTTCTGCACGATGCCTTGCGCAACCCCCACAAAGCCTGTAATACTCGTCGCTTGCACATGGAAGGTCACCGCTCTACTCTGTTGCGGCTTCGCAGGTCCTCGCTCCGCTGCCTGGCTGCCAACACTCCCCTTGCTGAAGATGATGGCGCTTCCACGCCTGTCCACAGCGGAGCGAGGACGGACGCTCCGGCTCGCTGCACGCAGTGCCTGCCGCCATGAGCTGATCAGTGCCTGCACCTGTGGGTGCAGCGTGTCGGCTGCGCGTACGCAGTATAGTGACTGAAACACAGTACTGCGCACCATCATATGCAGGTTCACCTGATCCCCCTTGAGATTGACCTGCTGTGAAAACTGCGCGACAAGCGCGACGTCCGTGACGGCGGCAGTAAAGACTTCGCTGGTCTTCATACTCTGACTATCCGCCGGATCCTGTGGCGATATCTCCGACTTCTGCGAGATAGGCTCTGTGAGGCAGTCGGCCACGTAGTGCACTTGCATCTCTTGCGCAAAGAAGGACGCGGTGGAGCGCAGCTGAAGCTGCTCCGTCGTCTCGGGCGGAGCCGGGTAGCGACTGCGCTTCGCCCGCTCGCGCGCCTTATTGGCTTTGTACCGCAGACGCTCCTTCAGTGTCTGTGATATGGATTCCGTAAGCGCCTCCGCTTGTACGCACTCGCGCGACGTCACGCCCTCGGCACGTGATTCGGCACAGCCGGTCATGTCTTTCCCCACCAACTGAACGTAGTTCGTACCGGACTGCTGCACGCGCAGATCGAGCTGGTGGACAGTGAACGTGCCATCGTAGATAAACGCCAGTGGGCGACTCTCCGGCTCCGCGGGGGCAATATGACCCGAACTGTGAATAGTGGCACTCCTGTCGTCGGTTATGAGTGCGTCCTGCTGACAAGACGGCGTGTGGGAGTTGATGAACTTTGGTGAGTCCGCCGTGGTGTTCACGATGCCCCTGTTGCGCCTCCTTACCCGCGGATGTAAAATGTGCAATAGCGAGGGAAATACCCTCGCGCTCACCTCATCCACCTCGCCAATGCCCTGAATATGCATGTGGCGGTCCCGCTGAAGGTGCGGCGTCACAACAACAAAGTTACAGAAGGGTCTGTGAATTTCAAGGCGGTTCACTTTCGCGTCGTTCACGACAATGTGCTGCCCTACGCGCACCGTGTCGATGAGAGTCACCACCACATGCCGCACGAAGCCTTTGCCTTGCACAACGCGGCCTTTTCGCGTTTGAGGGGTCTCAAACAGGGTGGGACCCGCAGAGTAGCCGAGCACACCCGAAGTGTTGGGCGCTGCTGGTGCATAGCCCGCTCGTGGCATCGAGACCAGGTCCGCGTTCAGGTCGGACGCCCACAGCGATGCGGCCGAGAAAAAGCGTTCACGGACCTTCATGCGTCGCCTCACATCAGCTGTCACGTCCTCCACGAGGCACATCAAACCATGCACGTAGTCGGCGAAGTCGCGCGTCACGTGCGCGGCCACCTCAGCAACCGTAATGTTCGACGCGCCGCCGTCCGCGCCGCGCCACTGGTCCCTCTTGAGCTTGCCAGAGGCTTGGGTAAGAAAAATGACCGCCATGGTAGCCTTGTCAGCGTTGTACCAGATATCAGGCACCTTCACGGTGAGATTTCCTTCTCGCTGCATCGGTTCACTCTCGATTTGCGCAATGACAGCAATCGTGTCCACCCTCACAGACGCGGATATCTGCTGCGACGCCTTGGCCTCAATGTCCTCCCCGGCGGGGGGTCGCTTGTGCGCCATAAGCACTCGGAGGTTGCGCACCATGATCGTGGATGTGTAAACGCCGTCCGTGACACTCGATTCGCTCGGCAGGTTTTCAACCGGCACCGGTAGACGCGTGAGGAGCTTCACCTCAGCAGTGGGCACCGAAACACTCACAATATTGTTCTCCCATAACCAGTGTTGCTGCTGCGTTCGCGCTTTGCTCTTCTTAATTCGCAGCCGCAGCCGCAACGGCAGCGCGGCCCTGTTGGAGGCGTTTACGGGATTCTCCGACGTCGACATGTCGCGCGGCGTGCGGGTACAACGGCCGTGCAGAGAGTGGTAAACTCGTAGCGCAAGTCGCGTTGCAGCACTAGTCAGTACTGCCGCCTCCGGCGTCACCAGTAGCGTGACTGGATCTAGGAATGCAATGTGCAGATGGCGAGACGTAGAGTTGTTCTTCGAGCGTTCGCGGTTGTCGGCAACACAGCTGGCCCATGCGAAGAGGTCCTCCTCGCGTTGCAGCATCTGCCGCTTCGAGTAGAAAAAGAAGGGTGGGGCGCGGCTCTCACAGTTGGTGTTGAGGTAAAACCCCACAACGGGCAATCGTGCGTGAAATCCAGTGCGATCGCGCACCTTATGGTTGCTGCTCCGCCTCTGCTGTGGCCAGTAGTCAAGGGCGCAGGTACCTTGGTCGTTCCTCTCAGCCTTGTCGAATGTGCGATAGAACGCATGTGGGGCGGTCATAGGCAGTAACGACGCCGCCGGACTGCTGGCAAGTCCACCGCCGTTGGGGCTAGTGCAGGCTTCCCACTTTCCGCGGGACCTGCAGTTCTTGTTACCTGATCGTTCTAGCCCCTCAGTGGAGTTCCCAATGCCCATACTGCCCTCACTGCAGCTTTTCCACTGCGCGGCGCACTTCTCAGCACAGTCCTTCAAAAGCTCTCCATTGACGGGAAAGCTTCCCTTCATCGTGCACTGCTGAAACAAAGAATCTGCTGAAGACGTGTCAAAGAACAAGTCGGCATCGGGGCTGCTCTTGCCCGAAGAGAAGATCGATGAGGACACCGACAAGCACGTGGCAAAGCGGTTGGACATCTGGTTATCCTTGTCGCTCGTCGGGAAAGTAGCGGAGAGGGACGGAAAGGTGCTCTGTAGACGCGCCGGGTCATAGGCCTCACCGCCCAGGTGCGTATGAGCCATGGTGCTCTGCGAGTTCGGCGACGAAGGTGGTGACACATCATCGGCGCTGTTGGTAGATGCGCGCCCAAGGAGCGACGCGGACGTCGCATCCCCATCGTCACCGCGAGATAAGGTGAGTGGCACCATGGACGGCGTCCAGTCGCCATCCGCTGGTGGTGGTGGCACAGCCCAACTCGCTTCTTGCATCGGCGAGTAGAAACCATTTGTGGTGGATGGTGGACCCGTGGTATTTTGCAACGACAGACACGGCGGCGTATCGGCCTCTGCCACAGGTATAACACAGCTGTGTCGTCGACTTGTCAGATGGGGTTCTTTCCCGCCGCTCGAGCTTTCCGGGGCCATTGCAGTCAGCTCTGGGCCCGATGTCCGCGCTGGTCTCTCCGGGCACTGTGTCGAAGTCTTGTTGAAGGGAAAACTGATAAGGTGCTCGAAGTCGTTCTCCTCCACGAACTGCTGCTGCCGCCGTCGATGATTCTCCAGGCTACCATCCAAGGGATATGCCACATACTGCCGCATGCACACCGATGTGCGCAGTGACAGCACCTCTATGTACATGCCGCTAGAATTGTCAACCTGCAGTGAAGGAAGGTAGGTCTTTGCCACCTCGCTAGTGCGGCTCAGCAGCAGCTGCACACCTACGTCCTTTATTGCTATGCTCATCCGCTTGTTGGAGTTACCGTCGTTCACCGTCGAGTGCGCCACCCTCACTCCAAGCGGCAACTCCACAGATGCGTAGCCGTCCTCGCCAATACGCACTACCCCTGTGACGGTCCCCACATCCACCAAGAGGAAGAACAGCCCGTAGTCGCGCGAGTTGTCCTCCGCCTTGTTGCACTCCTCCATGAACTTGGCGAACTCGACGACAACGTCGTACACTACCTGTGGCACAAACGGGCGCCGATGCGCGCCCTCGCAGTCGTCGTCGGAGCCCGAGGAGGGGGAGCGACTTAAACCGTTGAAAAAGCGGCGACGGCGTTTCAAACGGCGCCCATGTCTCCCAGATAAGAACGGCCTTTCGTCCGACTCGTAGGAATGTAGAGCAGGCAAGATGTAGTCTCCCTCACTCATGTACAAGCCCTCGGGGGCTGTTGCAGTGCCGGCACATTCACCTCTCATAGCCGACGCTGTGGGTGATGCGATCGGCTCGTCATGCGCCTGGATAGCGACATCCACCACGACAGCGCCACCGGCGTCACCCTGGTCCTGTGCGCCAATGTCCCCATCAGCAATGAAGGCGGAAACGGAGTGGGAGGATGAAAGTCTTCCGGTGCGCTGTGCCGAGCGCCACTCGCGCATCTCTACGGCATCGCTTCCGTGTTCATCTCCGTGCTTGCCCTCGTAGTCACCCGATCGGTCACCGAATAGACTCCCTACACTCATCGCCCCCTCCTCCTCCATTGCAGCCGATCGGCAGTTGTACGGCACACTGCTCTGCCCAGCATGTCGGCGTCGCATGCCCATCTCCAAAGAACCTGTGATGTTGCGCAGCGAGCTGCAGCGAATCACCTTCTCGGCCGACAGCTCCGCAGTCGCCAGCGCCTCCGCAACCGCAGCCTCCATCATGGAGTCCTCTATTTCCAAGTGTTGCGCCACCGTCCGCGCTACTTCCACCAGCATCACAAGCTGCTCGGCCCCCACCTCCCATGACAACCCGCCGACGTGGATTTCCCGTGCGCTGTGCACCTTCGGCTTCAGCGGCATACGTCCAAAATGATTCGTTATTCCCACAGTGATGGCACCTACAACGATGTTCGACTTGGCGTTTTTCGAAAAGTTGCCGCGGCGCTCAGGGAAGCGCACCGTCAGCGGGGTAAGCGAAACACCGATGTCCGACACGGAGGCCTGGCCCACATACGTGAAGGTGATAAGCCCGGTGGACAAGTTGACCTGCGGTGCGCCGGGTGTCAAGCTTGTCGTGGCCGTCGCGCTCACATCGACGAGCCGCACCGTCACAGAAACCTCCACGTCGTTGCCAGCCGGCTGGTTCCACTTCAGGAACTCCTTGAACTCCTTCCGCTTGTTCTTGCCCGTTGCGGCGTGCGACTGCAACTTTGCCAGCAGCCAAAAAAGTTCATCGGGCTGGATTGTAAACGTGTTGTCTAAGAAAGTGTTCTGGAAGCAGTTCAGCAGCGCCTTGATGTGGGTACCCATGATAGTGCCGCATAGGTTCACAAGCTCCAGGTCGAGGTTGAAGAAGTTGTGGTAGCGCGTTCGGCCAGTAGCCGTGTCGAGGTTGTTGCGCGGCAGCGGAATCGACTGATTTGGCACCAGCATCGTGAACAGTCCTTGCATGCGAAAGGACTCCGCGTACGCCCATGGGATTTCGCTGCTCACTTGACTGTAGAAAGGGTGGCTGACTGGCAACCTCAGGTACGCTTTCATCTCACGCGCGGAAGCCTCCATCGGCCGTGCGGCCTCGTTCTCGAAACTCAGCTGATACTGGTCGTTCGGGAGCACCACGCTGAAGCACCCCGATTGCATTGTCACAACCGCCATGGTGTTGTGGGCGAAGTCATTCGGATCCTCCGTGTAGACGACATTGCGCGTGTTCACGTTGAGGTACACCGTCGCCAGCGACTCCAAAAAGACCTCGAAACGCTTCACATTGGGAACGAAGTCCCACACGACACGGTTCACCGTGTTGTACATCTCCGTGGTGAGAGGGGCGTCGTGGTACATGCACGCCGAGAACTGCCAGTCATTCAGAAGGTCAAGGAAGTAGTCGATATATACCATGTACCAGTACAGCTCCGCCCCGCACAGCTTCGCCAAGATGTTCCACAGCTTGCGCCCGTTCCAGAGTCGGTCATCCTCGCGGTCGAGAAAGAACTGCAGTGACTCGGCGCTGCACAACACAGTCTCCCGTTCCAGGACGCAGTTCGCCTGGACAGTGACGTTCTTGGCGATGAAGAGGCCTTGAAAAATCTGCTTTTCCTCCTTCGGGAGGAGAAAAAACGCTGGTTGAATGTACTGTGCACCCTCGCCTATCGTTGCCACTATCATGCCCTTGCGTTTCGAGTCATGAATGCCGAACGGTGGCGACGGCACGATGCTCGGCCGCTTGAACGGGATTTCGATAGTCGTCGGGCGGAGAAACATTATGAGCAGCTCGAAGCCGGCGTTCGGCCGCGGCTTCCCCATCTCAAACTGCAGCTCTTGCAAGGGAAGGTAGTTGGGCGGTAGGAAGTACTGCCACAGCTCTGTGCGGCAGTACTCGAGCCAAGGGCCGTAGCGCACCACCGGGGCATCGATCAGCACTTCTACCCCGGTGGTTGGGAGCGCGCCACGGCGCACTTCTTCGCCAGCGTACACATTCGGGGCATCCTTGTAGAAGACAAGGTGCACCGAGCCCTTGTCCTTGCGGTCCATGAAGATGCCGTAGTTGTCAATCAGCTCGGACGAGGCGGTTGTTTCAAGGGGCATGTGGTCGTACGGTACTGCGACCCCTGACACCATTAGACGCGCCCGCTCCAGCAGCGTCGCTTTCCGCATAACCTGCGTCTTGCTCAGCTTGCTTTCCATCTTCGCCATGCGTATGTCCACCTCGCGCAGCGTCAGCTCCAGTACGGTACGGTAAAGGTCGAGGGCGGGGCAGCTGTCCTTGGTCAAGAAGACACGTCCCTCACCCTGCTGGAAAGTGAAGTGCAAAAAATACGGATGCGATGAGGCAACGCTTCCAATGTCGAGCTGCGCGGCGCAAATCTCCATCTCGACGCATCCAATGAAGTTGAAGAACTTCTGCGCAAAGCTGGGCGTGAGGATGTTCTGCTCTTGAAGCTTCCGCGCCGCTCGTAGCTTGGAGGACTCCTGCGCTTCGTCTCGTATTTGCGTACCCAGCTCGGCTTCCTTGGAGGAGAGCACGTACTTGCCAATCGCCTGCAGAAGACCTGACAGCCAGTTTCTTGGCCTGCACTGATCCTTCCGTGCGACCGCTGGCCTGAGGTTCCCGGCCTGTTCCGCATCAGCGCTTCTCTCGGTGCCCGCCTTGGAATCCTCGCGGGTACGGGTCTCGAAAAGACGCTCGCCGGCGGCGGCGGCCTTCGCCAAGTCAAGGTACTTGCCAGTGGCGTTATACAGACACAGTCGGACACCATTCAAGTGCAGCTGCAGCAAGCCAGCCCGGCTGCGGATGTGGACGTCGTTGACATCGACTGTCTTCACCACCTCATCGCCCAGACCCTCAGCATGCATGTGCGCCTCGTTACGGATCTCCTGCTCCACCAGAGATCCTATACCTGATGAGAAACCGAACTCTTTCCGCCGCGACTGCAGCTGCCCCAATAGCGTGGAGTCAATCGTGTCATCGCGACACACGTTCTGCGAATTTGCCGATTTCACAGAGAACGACTCACCTAGGGCGGGGTTGTGCCGCGGATTACCTGCTGCACTGCCACTCACACCCGGTAAGGGCTCGGCGGCACCACCATCTTCCTCCCCCGTCACGTCCTCGTCGTCTAGGGTACTTCCATCCGTATTACGTTCGTCTAACTGCACCGACACCTTCTTATTCTCTGCATCAACGGCAACAATACTGCCTTTCACGTAGTGCAGATTGTGTCGCACGCGGCAGCGAGTACCGATAAGTGCGTCGCTCACCATGTACTCACGAAGCCGAGCCCACCGCGGATGGCGAAACCAGAAGCCCCAGAAGGCAAACGTGAAGTAGCCGTCCACGATGCGAAGCGACATGTTCTCCGTCTGCAAGCTGAAGCCACGGAACAGCACGCGAGCTTGCAGAGGTGCAAAATGAAGGCCAGTGAAGCTCAGCCGAATATTGCGCGGCAGTACCACGAAGCGCAGCATTAAGACCAGAAAGAGCGCTAACACCTTGTCGATGTACAGCATCAGCAAAAAACAAGAAGAGAAAAGAAAAATGACCGAGAAGAAAAACTTAAGAAACAAGTTTGTGTCGAAGTCTTTGCCCGGCATGATGAATTGCGTGGGGGCCTCGTGGGCGCTGCGTGCAGGAGATGATAAATGGAAAGGGCACGCAGCCTAATGCGTGATGAGCTCCCTGCAGCAGGTAGAGAGAGAAAGAGAGACAGAGAGGAGGGCGTGAGAGGCACTTCTGCCTGTACGAGATGCGTACAAAGTGAGGCCGTCGGGGAAGCACGGCACCAGGTGGGAGTGTGTTGCACACAAGCAGCGCTGTAGTACAAGGATGCCCACACCCATTCAGCCGGCGGCCCCACGCCTTCACCGCCGCCGTCTAACAAGACAACCGAAGCGCACACACCTGTGGCGCCGTGCAGCTGCACAAATGAGCAGCACAACCAAACCAGCAGTCGGCGACGAAAAGGAGCGAAACCCCCAAAAAAAAAAATCGGAAGACGTTGCAGTGAGTGCACGAGAAAATCGATGCGTCATACAGGCGGTGGTGACAAGGAAAAGGAACAGCGACACCCGTGACAGTACATAAAAAAAAAGAAAAAAGAAAACACAACTGTGCGTCACGCAGCCGGAGATCGGGAGAGGGGAGTTGAGTCAGGGATCGACCTCCTGAGTTGGTGAGCGATATATGCGTGATCTGGTTCGGTCGTGGAAGGGGTTGTGCAAAACATTGAGAGCACGGTGCAAGCAACAAAACAGCGCACACGAAAGGGAGATACGCAAAAAAAAAAAAACAGAAGAGATATATGGGAGATGGGAAACGCACCGCGCACGTGCGCACGCAGGTGAAAGCGCGTGCTAGAACGTGCAACGGTGGACACTGTACCGTGCTGGAGCGCTTACAAAATGGCAACTTGCGCGTCCGAGGCGTACACGTCGATCTATAGGATGTTCCTATCACCCAATGGTTGTTGTCTCGGAGGCTTCAGTCACGTGCACTTTCACGTTCCTGGCAAGCTGGCCACGTGTGCACGCTCGAGCTCTACACACACACACACACACACCGAGACAGGCGATCGGCACAAAAAGCCAAATTCCCTCAGTCCACGTGAGCCAGCGTCAACTGCGATTACGTAGAGGAGCGCAACGGTGAACCGAGAACAGAGGGAGGCAAAGCGAGGGGAGGGCCTTCCAAGCAGAGCGCGTATGAGGGTAGGGTGCTGAGGAGCACTGTTTGTGCAGGTGAGGGGAAGAGCTGTGAATGAAAAGAAGGATTCGTAGCGCGCAGAACGCAAGCTGTGCACGACAGCCGCAACAACGTCCTTGTACAGGAAGCCCACTTCAGTTCTGAAGGTGCAGACTGTGATGCAGAAAAGCGTATCGGCAGCACGTCGTGGAGATAACGATTATGGGCATTGATGTGTATGTAGGTGCGCGCGCGTCCTTTGTATAATATGAGAGGTAAGTAGAGGTGGGTAAGGTATACGCATAATAGAGGCCGACGAGTTGCCCGGCGACCACACGCAAGCTCGGCGATGGGTATCCCTACAGCGTACATGTCGAAAGGAGCATCAGCGAGGAGAACAGGAAGAAAAGTAGGTGAGATGAAGAACATCGAAGACACACACACACGCACACACACACACGCACAGGGGACGTCTACAGGCGCAATGCGGATAAGCGGTCGGGCACACACGCAGACATGCGGGCTCTCCACTCCCCCCCCCCTGTCTACGTGGCACGGCAGAGGACGGACTTGAAGCCGATCACGGTTGAAAGGGAGAAGAGTGCAAGACGACAGCGGTGCAGATAACATCCACCACGTGGAACGCTGGCAGTCACCGCAGCGCCACACGCGAGTCGGCCCCTCGCGGAGTACCGCGATGAAGCCCGTCGAGCAGGGTGAAGCCCAAAACGGAGGAGTTCTTCGTGTACAATGAAAGGCGTCACCATCACTAACCCCGCGACAAAAAAGCAGGAAAGAAGGTAGAGCGCCACGAATGACGGGAGAGAGAAGGCAAAGCCGCGGATGCGCAGCTGGCGGGGTCTCTGAGGGAAGGGCCCAGAGGTCGGCATACAGGCAACGGAGAGCAGGCAGACACACGCAAGGATCCCATGCGCATGCACAATGAGCAAAAGCGAAGGAGGACCGGTCCGAGGCGCATTCGGACGGCGCCTGTCACTTAGCAAAGCACGATAGCCAGCTGCGGCGACGCCTGCTGTTATTATTTTTACGGTTCGCACGCGATGATATTGTCCTTTCCACAGGTGAACAGCAGCTCGAAGGTACACACACCACTCACAGAGAGAGTGTGCGGTACAAACTACTCAAAAAGCGCTGGACGTTAGCAGAGAAGGATATCACGGCAGAGACGGAAGGGGCCGGATGTGGCGCGTGAATTAGGCAAGGGAAAGGGGATGCGGCTTTGGGCGAGGATGTCGGCAGCGCTTGGCGGGAGACACCCGACGACTGCGAGGCTCGTGTGGCTCTCCGTGTTCCTGCACGGTCGAGAGGTGCAGCAGCAGCTTTAAACAGCGCTCCCGAACTGTTCGAAAAGTCGCGTCATAGCGCTCCTGTGCCTCCTCCCTTTCCTTCTCTCCCATGCAGCATGGCAGCAACGGCAGTCGATTGTGCATTGCCAAGGCAGTGAGCCCATGTCGTTCACGGCACCCATCGCCCACCCTCTCTCTCTCTCTTTGCAGGTCAGTTGGAACTGGTTTTCGGCCGCTTTCCCATGACCTCCGCGTCCGCTACCTCCTCCCCATCGTCCTCGCTCAGTGAGTCATCCAGCGCAAAGCGCGACCGCTTTGAGCCGACCACGGCGGTCTTTGCCTTCTCTATCGCGATCGCCTCGCGGTCCCTCTCCAAGTCCGCGTATTGTCGCGCCACGGACTTGGCCGACACGCCACTCCCCATCACATTGCCCGCGTTACGGCCACGGTTGACGTTGGGGATGGCGCGGCTACGATGCAGTTGCGCGTATGTCTCTCGTTCCGAGGCGGTGAAGGCGCCACCCTTTTTCTGGACACTGCTGAAGAAGAGAATGCTTCCACCCTCCGTGGCCGAGCTACCTGAGCGAACGACGGTGGCGCCATGTTGAGCCGGCTGATCCTGAACAGCGTCGTGTGGGGTAACGTACGAAGATAGTTTTGTACGAGGCGCATCCTCCATCAAGGAGGTCGGCCCGCTGTTCGGACGACCGGCATGGAAGGGGCGACGCTCTCCACTCCACACGCGTTGTCCTGCGCGCCCCTCTTGTTCGTTGTGGATGCCTGGGCGCTGCCCACGGCCACGCTCCTCTGTTGCCCCACCTCGGCGGGAGTACGAGGCATTGAATGAGGCAGCGCTACTATTGCAGCTGGCGCCACCGTATGGCCGCTGCTGCGGTTGATCATACTGGGAAGACGAGTGGTGGCTGTGTCGCACGTTGGAAGCCAGATGGCCGTGGGAGTTCGGCGGACCTCGTCGCTCGTCTGACATGTCGACTTGCTCACTCTTTCGCGGAGGCCCCTTCTATTGCCGTTGCGTGTGCACGGGCGTGCAGGTGAGAAGCGCCCCCCGCCCAAACGAAAAAAAGAAAACAGTCAACGGCCGAAACAAAGGAAAAGCAGTGGAGCATCAATGTGTGTAAGAGAAAGCAACATGATCGCACCCCTCCCGAGGCGGGGAGAGAAGGAGGGAGGTAGGCTACCGTGACAGTCGCAGAGGGACGGGTACGCTTCACTATGTACATGCCCACGCAGGTAAGGCAGAGGCGGTAGCAGATTCCACTTTGGTTTGCCGGTGCATCAACACGTACACTCAGATGTCATGCTCACATGACTCCAGTGTACCCCCCACCACTGACACACCTGAGCAGGCAGTGGTGAGGGCCGGGTACAAGACGGTCGAGCCACGCTGGCACACGGCTCATCACATACAAATGGGACACACACGCTCGCTGTCGTAGGCCGCTCCAACGCGCAGCGACACCCAGGGTCCGACCGCCGATAGCAACAGCAGCAGTGATGCACAGACCCCTCTCAGCCGGCGTCCGTGAAAAAACGGTTCGCCGCTATGAGTGTTGGCTGCCACAGCGGTGGGAGCGAGAAGGCGATGAATGGTGTCACCTCTCCCGCTGGTACGGGTACTGCCACTGCACAAGCACTGTCAGTAGCGCCAAAGGCGCTCCAGGTGCGCTGCCATCTGATCATGCGTGGCCTCTTCCTCTGATATCCCCTTCTTATCCCCCGCTGCCTCGGTAAGCAGCGGACAGGGGCTGGTGGAAGAGCGTCTCCGTGGCAAGGCACGTCGCTAACCAACCACCGCTACAGTGGTCTGTGACAGCAACAAAGGGAGACCAGAACCGGGCTGCAGAAGGGATAGCATGGGCAGCATCGACGCAGGCTCGGTTCTCCACGTTGTTCTGAAGAATCTCCCCACTTGAGGCGCATAGAATATACAGCCCCCCCCCCCCACCACCACCACCACCTTGGCTGAGATGCACCGCTCGACTAGAGAAAAAGTACCGCTTACATGTTTGCAAAACTCATATTTAAGAGTGCAGCAGGGGGCCTGATGAATTTCACTTGTGTGTGTGCGTGTGTGTGTGGGGGGGGGGGGGTAGGCGAGCTGCCACACCAGTTGGGGGGAGGGAGTTCCGCGTGCTCCGTAACTGCGAGCAGGTCGACATGAGTGACCGTCCTGGAGCGACTCCCACAGCGCGCTTGCAGGATCACTGTGTCGAACGCGGGTGAGGTGCACAGATGTGCATCGCTGCCACTGCAATGTGCGTTGGCGTCTCTCGTACAAGGGCACATGTCGAGCATGTGGAAGGTGATGACGGTGGAGGTACATCATGAAAAGTGAAACAGAACGGGAGACACCGCGCCAGTGCTACCACGATGAGGATGACCGACAGTGATCCGCAGCAGGAAGCAGACAACCATAGATGCACGCCCGGGTATTCAATACATGAAAGCGCCGTCAGCGCCCCTGCGAGCTGCCCATGGGTGTGCACGCACGCGCGTATAAGCCTGCGAAGCGGGGCGGGGCATGTGATGTCCAGAGGTGACACTCAGAAGTAGGCATCAGGATGTGGCATCGAGCACATGTCTCCTCATTTGCACACATACGCACCCTTACTTGCACTCTCTTTCGCTCCACCGCTCACGGCATTCGGATACGCAACAGAAGAAGGCATCTCCACGTGTTTTTAGGTTGTGTTACTCGAGAAAGAAATCGAAGGACAGGCGGGCGGCGTTCAGTTCGCAAGACGCAGGCTCGAGGAAGGGAGAACGAGAGTGAAACTAACGTCCTCCATGCGTCCAGCGGGTTGCCTCAGACTGCCTAATACTCCTCCTGTCTGTGGCTGTGAGTGTACCTCCCTCTCGCTGGCCTCCTTTGCGCAGCTGTCGAAGAATGTACTAGGGTACGTGCTCGAGCAAGCGCTCGAAGGAATTCCTTGCAGGCCCGCCACCACCAGTTCTAGACAGGGATCCCACGCAGCGCACACCTCCCCTGCAGCTGCTTTCACCGCTCTCGTCCTTCGGCCATCCTGAATCGTCACGACAGACGCCAGCCTGCGATCGTGGCAGTGGAAGCTCCAGAAGATGTATTTTCACTGGCCGCGCTTTCCCCCGTCGGGGCAGGACCAGTCGAAGAGCAGATGGCAGATGTCGCCCCGTCTCCCTTGCCTGCTACACCGCTATCCCTAGCGTCGTCGCCATCACCGTCCGCATCGCTTTCGAGGTCGTGCAAGAGCGCCTTCATATCCTCAATACTGACGGACGGCGGTGGTAGAGAAGCTGCAGGCGCACAGATCCCCATGGCTGGTGTCGCGGTGCTCGCTCTCGTCGGCTGCCGCTGTTGCGTTTTACGGGGTGTGTCGGCTGCGGACGACGGGGATCTCTGTTCCTGCTGCATGAGGTAAACCTGCCGTTCCTGTTCCAGCCAGTATTGCGTAAACAGGAATTGGAGCACCAAGCCACAAGCCCACCGCAACTCCGACGTTAGCGGCAACGCCCCGTGCGCCACCCGCTGACGCACCTCCACCGCCTCCTCGGGGAAGCCGATCTCACTCGCGCGCTTGCGATACGTGTCAGCGGCGCCGCTCGCGAAGGAACCGGTCATGAGGTGCACAACGCGCGCTATTGCAGCGCCGTAGCACATGCGCAGTGGTCCATCTTCCAGCGAATCCTCCTCATCCTGAAGCATCGCATGCACGATCACCTCTGTCGACTCCACGTATGCTGGCAGCTCACGCTCCTTGCGGGCACGCTGGCGCCACACATGGATGGTCTCCAACGCATCCCGCTTCGCAGCAGCGCTGGCGTTCATGTCAAACAGCGCGCGCTTCACCTCCGCCCACTCACTCCAGTCTTCCCCAAAAACGGTAGAGAAAATGACAGGGCTGGTTCGGGTCTGGGCGGTGGGGATGCTCGTTGTGCACTCACTGAGAGTTGCTGCGGCGGTAGCCCGCGCTGCTGAAGGCACATCGGCGGTCCCCGTAGGCGCTGCCACACTGTCTTTTCGTTCTCTGTGCTTCTTGGGAGCATCAAGGTCACCAAGCTCGTCGAGCCCACGACGGATGCGGTGGCCACGGAACCGCCGCTCTGCCAAAGTTTGACGGCGCTGCGCCTCGTCCACGTGTGATCGACGCATGACCACTGTTGAGGCAAGGAGCGCAAGGGGGTGGAGACCGTGAGAGAAGCAGGATGTGTATGTGAGCGCTGACAGAATAATGTGCAGCGGGCAAGTGCGAGCCTTACACGTGTGTCCAGTAGTCGAGGCAGAATGCGGCTGCACTTAATAGCCTTCGAGTGGAGCTGCGTTGGGTGAGAGAGAGGCAGCAGATACGGAGATTGAAGACGCCAGCTGCCGGGTTACGTCCCCTCTACACGGCTGTGCCTCGCCTCCTCCTTGCTACTCGCGTTAATATCCTTCGTCGCTGTCAGGCGGCACCCTCTCCGTGAGGCAGCGCTGCTCAGGCACACTCAAAGGTGTGCACCATCAAATTAAAAATAAAATAAAAAACATCCGTGGCGCCACACCCATTCGAGCACACGCCGCCAGACAGGGAAAGAGAAAGGTCGAGAAGGAGTAGAAGACCACACAAGAGTGGGAGCTGCGCTGCAGCACGACAAGGCCTTCCTTGTGCTCCCAGTAAGCAAAAGCCCACTGAGGGTGTAAGTCCGCATGAAGACAGGCGCGTACCACTCGCGCGCCCTTTCATCGCCTCCATCCCTTGAAGAAGCAGACCCTGGACACACGGTGAGCTGGCGCAAGCCTCCCAACAGCTGTGAGGTCAGAGCATGGGAGGAGGGCACACCCACAAGAGCCCGATCCATGCACGCCGCAAGATGCCGCTGCAAGCTCAGAGCCACATGTTCTCTCTACCAAACGAAGGGCAACTTCAGAGAACCACAGAGTGCGCAGCCGAAAAACAGCACCGTCGATACCGCCTCTTGCACGTAAGAGTCATGCATCTGCCCCTTCTTTAGGTTGTGTTCGCAGCAATACACTGAATCTCGCTCTGCGAGGAGGCCGCGCCCGTCACAGATCCAGCTGCAGCAAGACGCTCACATCCACATTAAAGACAATTTTTGCCCACTTCAGTGCGAAAGCACACGACAGCCTCACACATGCCGTTACTGCATGAGGTAGTGAGAACAACCTGCTGTCTATGCCTCATCACGCACGCTTAGCTGTCATGGTGACAGCGCTCCAGCGCCACTCGGCCCCGCCAACACATCCAGCATGGCCAGTCACGAGACCCCATCGCCTCGTCCGAAGACAGGCGTGGGCAGGCGCGCCCGCTACAGCAGCACGCGCCCGCGCAGCCATCCGAGAGCACCGTCTCTGCCTCGAGCTCTGCCTGCCCACCACGCACTCCGCAGGCCACCGCACAGCCGCTCCACGACCCATCATGTCGGGGGCCACGTGGTGTGCACACCTCGGCGCGGTGCACCTCCCTCCCTCCCCCACACACGCCAGCAGGCAGTGGTGAGGGCCGGGTACAAGACGGTCGAGTCACTCTGGCACACGGCTCATCACATACAAATGGTGCACACACGCTCGCTGTCGTAGGCCGCTCCAACGCGCAGCGACACCCAGGGTCTGACCGCCGACAGCAGCAGTGATGCATCAGACTCACCTCCGATCCACGCCCCAAACGCTTCCAGCTGTCACCATTGGAAGTGGCTCGGCGCTCGCGCAGAGAGAGGGGGGGGGCGAAGAGGCTGCTCGTCCTCCCGAGATAGTGTCGAGGTGGGTGCAGGGAACACTGTGATAACGCGTCCTTAGGCCTTGCTCATCAACATGAGAGGGCGGGGGGGAGGGGTGCAGCACACAATAAGCCATATAGAACCGATGAGCCCACACAACGTCAGCGGCGCATCGAGACCACTACGATGCTGCACTGTACCCACTCAACGACGATGGCGTATGCGGCACCAGCGTAGGCTCAGGGGGAGAGTGCGCGGTTGCAGCAGTCGAAGACGCCGAAGATAACTGCGTTCGAGGGGAAGGAGCGGGCAGCCGTAAGGGACCAGCCTCGATAAAGGGAGCGCAGGCCTTCCGACTGATACACGCGCATGATCGCCTCCCAGAGCCTCAGCTTTTCGTATGGAGGGTCTACTTGGATGCGTGTTTTGACCACATCCAAGGGATACAATGCCGTCCAGAACGCCACCCCGCTGCACCCTCCCGCGACCATCAGCTTCCACAGCGGCAGGCTCTTCGTCGGCATGCCCTCTGGTGTCATCCAGCTCTTCAGGGTGTCGTACGTGCCGCACCACACCACCGAGCCTGGCACCTCTCGGCAGAGCATAGCAAAGCCGCCCTTGTAGAGGCCCTTGACGCCGCTCTCACGAAACACTCGTTGCGCACAGTCCAGCGAGCCACGGTACTGTCGATGCCCCATAGAGTCATCGGCCTGCATGCGGCACTTCACTAACTCGAAAGGTGTCAAGCACACCGTCGCCGCCACACCGCTGCTGCATCCGCTCAGTAGAATTTGCGGTAGAGTGGGCCGATCACCCGCACCGATCAAGCGCAGAGTCCACTTGTACGTCGTGAGCACCCACGCGTGCTCCAAGCCGCAGGCGATGAGACGTGCGGTGACCCCGCGGTAGAAACCCATGATACCATCTTGCTGGAACAGCCTTGTGATGCAGTCTGTGTAGCCGGCGTACCGCGTTGCCCCGTACGTCTGCAGGCGTACCTTGACAGTATCAAAGGGATGCTCGATCAGCACCCCTGAAAACCCGCCAGCAGTGCCAGCAACGAAATCGTTGCACAAACTCATCACCCAGTACCCCTCCCTCCACGAAGGAAATTCGTGGCGGTCGCAGCACAACAACAGCTACAGGAGGTGTACCGCCAGCAGCGGGCGCTGAAGAGGCGGTAATGCAGGCGTCTAGCAAGCGAACTGGAGAGTAACACCAGAGATGAGAAGAACGCCTGCAGTCACCTCTTTATGCAGAGTGGTGCTTGCAGTCACCACAGCGACGTCGGCAGGAGCAGGTGAGCACTCACAGAGAAGAGGAAGCACACACTTCTTGCCACAGCGAGCACGACAGCAGCGCCACTCAAGTCCCTCCCGAGGTAATTCTTCCTACTCAGGCCCAGTGCACGTGGCCGCGAGGCCGGAGAAAGACAGAGAGAGAGAGAGAGCGGCAGACTATATTCGCTACGACGAAGACGGCTCAGCAAACAGCAGGCACAGGAGCGCACTGGCGTCCAAGTGAGTGTTCGGCTTGTCGTATTATGACACGTGTGTGAGGTGAAAGGACTTCTGTAGCGATAAGTGAGGGGTATCGCATGTGTGTGTGTGTGTGTGTGTGTGTGTGTGTGTGTGTCTGTGTACGTCTCAGTTTTCCGCTTGCACAGGTCGCGACAGCATGCTGCAGCGTCAGTGACTATATCACCACGCACGTGTGCGTGCGGCGGAAGAAAATGACGACACTGCATTGAGGCCAGAATTCCACGAGAGCCAGCAAGCGAGGGAGGAGAAGGGTACAAGTGACTGGAGGCAACGGGCCCTGTGAAGCTAAGAACATTCGTCACAGATATCGCCTGCACGCGCGTGCCCGCCACGGACACTTACTCAACGCATCACTTCGGTCATCTCTCATGAAGCGCAGCGGATGCACTCCATGAGGCAGCGCCAAGCGCACAGAGCCACATCCGACAAGAGTCCCATCTCCTCACAGCGTGCGGGAAGAAAGAGTGGTGTCCTGCTGTTCTTCGCTTCCCTCTACGTTGTGGTGTTTCCAGTTCGACAGCAAGTCGGGAGGACATGCGTGCGCGCACACTGCCTCTCTACCCCACACCTCTCCAGGGGATGACTGCAGTTGGTGATGTGGGCGCATGAGCGGCGCGGCATTCGTGGTGTGCACTCACACGGAGACGGGTCTTGGTACATGTGTGAGTGGGTGGAGTGGTCGCATCGGTGCTCAGTGCGTGTTGCCACGCTCCCGGGGAAGAGACTGTTCACGTAGGCACCAGTTGCAGCACAAGCCCTCTCACGCACGCTGGCATCCCAGCTGGCCGTCGCCGAGAGCTGGTAAGGAGAGAGAAGGTGGACGAGGCAAGGCGCACCGGTGGTCCTCCGTTTCGAATCCTATTCTGTATGGCGTGGCCGATGTGCTTGGGGATGTACATGGAAGAGTGGGAGAGGAGATACACACAGCACCACGCAACACACTCACATATCGAGAGAGACGGAGACTGTAAGCGCGCCCGCAACAGTGAACTTTGTGGGAGCGTGTAGATTGCGTTAGGGGGTAGGGATGGGCGTGGCAACAGAAGCGGGAGCTTTCGTTTTGTATGTGCCCTCCTGTGTGGGCAAGGCGGCGTACCGCTCGCCGTCGTAAGAACAAGTGCGGCTTCGCCATCTCGGCAGTTCAGCACTTCTGCATGGGAGAGGGAGGAGAGGGGGTGCGTTGGTGGGTGTGCATCCAGTGTGCTGTTGCTCTTCCTTGATAACAGTGTCAATTTTCTTGACGCCCACCCCACAGACGCATCGCCCCGCTCCCTCTTGCCTCTCCCAACAGACACGCGCACACAGATGGTAAAGCACAGAGTAGTGGTCGAAGCGCATGCACGCGGGAGACACAGTAAGGCGGAGTCGACTGCCCCTGTATATGTGGGGCACAGTCATCGGGCACGAAAACGCTTGTGGATGGGCAGGCAAGAGAGAGAAAGAGAGAGAGACAATAGCACACCACGCACCGAAGCACGCGCAACCACTACCAGTAACTGCCACAAAACACTATGAAAAGGAGGAGAGGTGTCAGGCCTTCACGGAAACAACGTTATCAGCGGGAGAAGCGAGAGAGGGGGGATACACACACGAGCACCCTTCTCACTAAAAAAAAAAAAAAAACGCATACACGCTCGTAGCCTCTGGTGGTCAGGACGCTACACGCGCTCCGGTTTCGTTAAGATGAAGGGGCCATTTGTGCGTCACGTCTACAGCTGCCATCACCACACTCTTTTTCTCTCAAGCGTATACACAATGCTTATGCACAGTCCTTACGTACGTTTTGAAATTAGAGTGGAAGAGTTCGAGGCGTGACAGGATGTCGCTCGCAGCTCCGTGTTAGAATCTCTTTATTGCGACACCCCACCACCACCACCTGCAGTAACGGCGGCAGCGGCTTACTCAAGAGAGAGCTAAGGTCGTTAAGAAAAGCAGAGGAGAGGCAGACGTACAGAGTCCAAGCAAAGGTGTCACAGCACATCTTCAATGTATCCCTTCTCGCTCGCTGTGTGAACGGGTACACACCTCACAACTGATGGTCCGAAGAGTGGGGCAGTGGGGAGTGGGGGGTGCAATAATGGGGATGGACGTGGGCTGAACAGCTTGAAGGCCCCGAAAAGCGAGCGGTGCGGCAAAATGGCCTTCCGTGGGAGGCCACCGTCCACACACAACGAAGAAAAAGGGCTGATGCACGGGAAAAAAGGTCCGAAAGACGTCACCGGCGCGCATGTCGCCGCATCTAACATGCTCCGTGCACCTCCACCGACATGTGTGTGCATGAGAGGCCCATCCAAAAACGTGCGCTCTCTCTCTCTCTGTGTGGCCGTCGGTAGATGGGTTCGCTGGGCAGATACGCTCGAAATATCTGACTGTTGGGAAGTGCGCGCGCACAACTGGCACAGCTTGGGTTGTGCACGCGTGTCAAAGGCGGGCAGGCACACATCTCCTTTGCGTCTCCCTTAACACGCCACGCACCTGTACCGATGAGCGAGCACGGCGTATCGAACTGTTTGGCCGACGGCTTCGTGTCTCCCGCGCACGCGCCCGATTTCGGTTGGCATCGGCCCGCCCATCCTTGCCAGCAGCACACGTGTGTTGGCGGTGAAAACGTTATCGAGATGACACGAGAGAAAAAAAAAAGGAGACACGGGGGGTGCCCCGCATCCACGACAGCCCCATCGTCCGAGCGACGGGGGTGCAGATGGTAGCGGGGAGGACAACGCAGATAAGATGCAAAAGCGACAGTGCAGCCTTGGGGGGAGAGGTTGCTGCGATTCGGCAGAAAAACGAGAGACTCGTAGAAAGGTGAGAAGGATACGGGGCGCTGCGAAGAGAAGTCGCAGCACGAGCTTAGAACGAAAATTAAACACCCGAACCATCACACCAAAGCAACAGCAAGCGCTGTGGTAGAGAGGCGCCAAGAGCCGAGACACGGCGACAGTCATCACGGCAGCAGCAGCAGCAGCAGGTAACGTCGGCGCACGAGCGCGTGCGCAGGGGTCACACCAAGTGACAACAAGAGAGAGAGAGATACAGTATTAAAGGCTGCATAAGAGGATGTGCTACGCTGCCGCCAACGGCCACAACAAGATCACGACAGCGCCGCCCACCAGTGACGCATACCCCAGCAGGGGCAGGGACAGTGAGAACAAGAGATCGAGCCCTCCGGCACCGCCTTTGCTGACACGGCCCCCTCTCCCCTCCCCCGCTCTCGTTTGGGAGAACAGCGGCGCAGAAGACTCAGCGGGAACACGAAAACAATCAGCTGAGGAGAGTGCACGCGAATGAGGTGGGAGGTGAGAAAGAGCCATACGCACCATAAACAAAGGCTGGCAGAAGAAGGTGGGGTGAAACGCTGTCGCTGCCCACAGTGCCTTCGATGGCACAGGAGAGAGACACGTGGTGGTGGGCAGGGGGATGTAAAGAGAGTCGCTGTTGCTTCTCGTTTAACGATAGAGAGTTGAGTGAAACACAAGTGAGCGGGGACAGTCCGTATTGAAGCTCGGGGTCCCCATTATGCGCACGTGTGTGTGTGTGTGTGTGTGTGTGTGTGTGTGTGTGTGTGTGTGTGTGTGTGTGTGCACCACGGCCACCAAAAGCGCCAGAGCTGCCAGTCCTCAGTACCAGTGCGAAATCATCCCCTCGTGCAGCTCACAGGCAGCGGTCGATGCCGACGCCGCGGCAGTGTCGCGCGCAAGTACGCCATGCATGGAAAAGAGCTCTCGCAAGGTGCTGCTACTGCGCTCGTGAATGGTGAAAACGATGCTGCTGGACACGAATGCTCGCACCACCGTGATGCGCCAGCCACGGAACAGCGCCTCCACCCCTCCTCCGTGATACAAGCTAGCAAGCGTCCTCATGAAGCCTTGCTGACGCGCTGCCGGGCACACCTGCATCTTCGTCTTGGCCACGTCGGCTGGATAGGCAATGCTCCAGTAGCAGCACCCGCTAATCCCGCCGGCGAGCATGGCGTGCCAAATCGGCGCAGCTTCGCCGTCGCGCAGCGATGGGGCAAACCTCTGCGCCAACCACTCCCGGCACTGCTCGTAGGACACAAAATATGCCATGTTGCCCAGTACAGCACGCATCACGGTGCCCGTCGACCCAGTGTAGAGACCGAGCACACCGTACGTCGCCACCAGGTGACGAGCGAGGCCGCGCACCTTCGTATGATGCCGCCTCCAACACGGCCGCGCAGTCTCCATCTGCATGTTGCACTTCAGCATTTCTATGGGGGTCAAAATGAAGGACACGGCAAATCCAGCACACGCCGAGGCTTTCCAGTGCGCTGGCGAGCTCCACACAGGCACGCGCGCGTGCTGCTGAGGCTGCTCCTGTTTGCCGTGCATGTGCGGATATCGATGGGATCGTTCCTTGGTATCACCTTGAGACCCCAACCCCCTTTCCCGCTCTTTCTCCTGTTGTTGCAGCTGCTCCTTGCGCTGAAAGTGCTTCAGAGACACCTTGTAGACTGAGAAGACAACGGCGGCCTCTGCGCCCTGGGCTGCCAGGGGCACACTCAAGCCGCAGTAAAACGATCGAATACCGCCGCGCTGGTAGAGCTGGGAAGCGCATTGCCAATACGTCGCCGGTGCGGCAGCGCTCAAGCTTGTCGTTGCCGTGGCCACCGCGCGACTGTAGAGATGGGGCACCTTTACGCGCCTGCTTACTTGCATGCGCGTCTTTATGGTATCGAGCGGGTAGTCGAGGAGGACGCCGGTCATACCCGCAACCGTGCCCGCGGTGAGATGGATGAAAGCGTCCATCATAGGGAGGCTTGAGTAGCAATGCACCTCGCGTCTTGCCTTTCGTCAATGCTTCCCCGTGGCGTCTAGATTACGCGCGACCACCGCCTGTTTGGTGGAAAGATGTCGCTGTGTCGGGTGCTCCGCAGCACACCGCACGCTTAGTTGTAGTGGTGCGTAGCGAGCGCACATGTACTGGTGCGGCCCGTTCTCGTTGTAGGTCGGCGCATCGATAGTCCAGTGAAGGGTGACAGCAGTGCAATCGTTTCAATGCCAGCGAAGGGTGATAAGCGACACGCACGTACGCACACCCGCACACACTCAGCAGAGATCTCTTGGTTGGCGTGGCCGTGATCCTACGCGGAGACGCGCGGGGAAGGGGGGAGGGGGGAAGCAGAGGTTCCATACCCCTCCGTTAGCGTGTGCCGCGGTGGGTGGCGCGTAGAAAGAGCAGTGGAATAAAGAGCGTCAGTGCTTCACGTCATGTGCGCATAGTCAAGAGGACAGCAGAAGGCGTCCGCGAAAGCGGACACGGGGGCCGAGTGGCGAGTACGGGCGCTTGCGCAGAGCAGCATGAGCACCGGCTATACAAACGCGTACACACGTGCAGAGAGGCGGGGGACAGTGGCACGGAAAGTGCGCGCATGTGCAGCATGTGAAAAAAAACAGCGTAGCACAGAGAAGTAGGCAAGACTTTGGAAAAGTGTGAGGTGGTGATGGGGGTGCACCTTGGGTGCCACTGCGGCAGCCCACATCGCCAACGAAAAGAGTGGTGGAAAGGAGAGGCACGAAGCAAGACATCGCACTCATGTGCGCCACACCTGAAGCCCTGACCTGTCCTCCCCTCTCACATTGCCCCCCTCAACTTTTCGGACCATCTTGGATTCTGCGAGTGCGTTGGCACCCGCCAGTTCCCTTCCATTGCCTATACGATCTTTTTCAGGCAACCCTTTATCTCCCACATCTTCGCAGTTTTTTTTCTCTTTGGAGGGAGAGTTGCGTGCTTTCTGCCACACTTCAGGCGCCTCGCATGATCACCCATCAGCAGACCACTCAACTCCAGCGGAGCCGCATGCCCAGACGCATGACAGCGCAACAAGTAAAAATACGGATGCTCGGGAGGCTCTCGGCGTGCTCACTTGCAAAACGTCAATGGCATGTGCCTTCATCGCACAGAGGCGAAAGAGAAACATACTACGCGTGCGACCGCTTACGCTTTCGAGACGAACCCCTGTTGCCATGAGCATCCTCGCTGTCACCCTCACTCCACTCGCTGGAGTTGATGTGGAGGCTGCCACTATCAAGCGTGCCGACGGAGCGCTCCTCTTCAGCGGGGCCGTCGGTAGACCACCGCGCGTCCTCCTCGCCGAATAACGTGTAGCACTCCTGCTGCGCGCCGGTGATGAAGTCCAACAGGTCCGTGTACGCCCCTACTTGCCCATCGGTAGTCACGGTCTCGCAGTCTTCAACGGAGCTCGCGGCGTACAGATGCGGTTGGCGTCTTAGCCTCTCCTTGTGCGCCGCGGCATCGTAGCGAAGAAGTGTCCTCGGCGGGTTGAGGTGCACCACCTGCAGCAGTGCCTGCTCCATCCGTGTTGCCAAGGGAGTGACGGAGGGCCCCCTCCGTATGATCCAGTGAGCGATCAAGCAAGGGATGCGGGAAGAGGGCCAATGGCTTGCCGTGGCCAACTGCCCAGTTTTGTGCAGGCCAGGGTCACGCGCACGGGAGATCGGAAACTGCTATGATCACCGAGGGTGTGCGTCCCTCTTCGAATGTGTGTGCGCGTCGATCGTCGATAATGCTGTGTGTGTGTGTGTGTGTGTGTGTGTGTGTGTGTGTGTGTGTGTGTGCGGTGGACAGAGAGAGAGAGAGACAGAGGAAGCATGTGGAGGTGTGGGACATGAAAGCGGCAGAGGGCAACAAGCCCAAAGCCTCCCTCATGAAATGAAGCGCTACACCCTCTCCTTGGAGAGCACGGGGACGCTGGGCGGTGACTTCTAATCGTCGCGCATACGCACAGAATCAGAACAGAGACGCGCGTGTACACGCTCCAGCTCTTGTACTAGGGAGCGCTCGCCCATCAAAGCTGGCACATGAGAGAAAATGCTTTATGCATGAGGAGAGAGAAGGTCGAAGACCACAGCGCAGGGGAAGGGCGACGGGTTCGAGGCCGATCCTCCTCAGCTCGTTAGAGGGACACCGTCGGCAAAAGCGCCGCTCCTTTGTTGCCTCCTGCTCGATCGGTAGTCTGTGGGACAAGTGCGTTGCGGATACCAGCTGTTTCCGCATCTGGCTCTGCAACGCCCTCTTCTCATCTTCTCTCATTTTCGTGAGGTCTCGTGAGCAACAAAAACCTCTCCTCGTGTGTTGCAATGCGTTCGATTTATCTCCGCTGTGTTCCCGACGGGCTGCGCCTGCGCGCAGACGACGGGTGGACGTACGCTGTGGGCCGCGGGTGACCAGCGGAGGTGACGCGCAGAAAGTCAACAGAAATATTCTCTTAGGGAAGGGAAAAAAAAGGAAAGAACACAAGCAAACGTGGGAGGAGCGAGCCGGAGCGGGGCGGTGGTGCGGCGCCACAGGGAAGGGGAGGAAGGAAGGGCGGCTCGCTTGTACCCGATGGGTAAAGCACACACACACACACACACACACACACACATCCTCATCATCATCCAGTGCGTGCTCACACACTCACGCATGCATACGTGAAAGAAAGGAGAGAAAGGAGGATAAGGCACACACGCGCAACCCGCACAGACCAGGTGAGGAACTCATACAGAGACCATAGGGAACACCTGACTTGAGGAAGATCACCAGAGGCAGCCACAGCCCAGCCTACATCGCCTCTGTGGCTCGCAATGCCGCGATGCGGGTAGGTGCCTGTGCGTGTAGAAGTGGTGTAGCTCTTGTGCACCCCCTCCTTCCTGCTCGCGCCTACATCATCACACAGCCCCCACTCTGGTGGCGACGCTTGTACTTCGTGATCCAGTGCATCTGAGTCTGGTTGATGGCACCCTTGCGCTTCTCTCGGATCAGTTGGATGGCGTCGAGAGCAGATACGTTGCCGTACTCCACCAGTGCCAGTGCCACCAAGATTGGTGCGCGGCCCAGGCCTGCCACGCAGTGCACGCCGATGGTCGGCGGAGGCAAGGATGGGTTCTCCTGCCCTCGTGCAAGCTCCATGTCGAGCAACTTCAGCCAGCTGTCAAGGACCGCGCGCGTCGGCGGCGCGCCGTCGTCGAATGGCCAGCTGTGGACCTCAATGCCCCTGCTCTTGACGAGGGTGGCGTCGTAGGTTGGACCGCACACCCGCACCAAATGCCGAACGCGACGGTGCTGCAGCTCCTTGATGTATGTCGGGAGGTTGCTTGGGGACGGCGCGTCCAAAATGAGAAAGTGGAAGAGGACCTTCGACGGCTGCTGCGGGTCGCAGCAGTCGATCAGCGTGGCATTTACCTCCATAGTTGGGGCCTCGTCCGGAGCGTGTGTGCAACAGCGAAGAAGGTGAGGCGGCGGCACGGAGATCGAAAAAGGCGGCACCGGTGGGGGAGAGATGGTGCGGCAGGTGCAGCAACACCTCACAGGGTCCTTCTTGTATTGTTGCTCTTCGAAGTGAAGGAGATCGCTTGATCCCTCGTCGGCGGGAACACGTGCCGTGCGAGCGTACTTTGCTGGAATAACACTTGCTTACAGGCCGAGCGCCTGTGTCCTCGATGCAATTGTATGCCCGGCACGCCCAGCGGTACAACAAGCGCACAGGAGGAGCAGAAAGAGGCGGGGTTACGATGGTGTTAATGAGGAGACACACGCGCACGCACACATGCAATAAAAAAAAAAAAAAAAGAAGTGGTGATGGGTAGAGACACACACGGATCAAGCGGCGTACCACGGGAGCCGCACAGAAAGAAACGTTGGCGGTCAAGCAGGCAAGCACAGGGCCATTCACCGGAGAACAGCGATGTGCAGTGCTGAGATGGGAACGCGCAACGGCACCACGCGTCACAACAAAACTTGCAGGCTGGCAAAGAAAATATAAATGACGTTCACCGGGGAGGGTCTGCCAGCGTCAAGGCGGATCGAACACCACCGAAACAGAAACTGCGAGAAGGAAGGGCCTAACGTGAGTAGCCTCAGGCAACAACCATCAACACAGAAGACCGTCTGTGTGCGAGATGGCGGACGACAACGAAAGCGAGCGCAGAGAAAATGCACACCTGTGCATTCGCAGCCACACGTGCGTGTGTGTGTGTGTGTGTGTGTGTGTGTGTGTGTGTACGTCTGCGTGACTTTCCTGGGAGCGCGGCTATGCGCTACGGTGCCCTTTACTTTCCCTCTTGATGGTGTGGCGTTCACATATCAGCAAAAAAGCACCAACAGCGGCAACGTTCTACGTGAGCAGGCACGGTCACGCATGTGCGTACGTACTGGCACACGGGCACTTGAAATACACACCTTGGCAAGGACCTCTTCTTTTTTTTTTCACACAGAGGCGATAACAAAGAAGGGCCAATAAAGTTGCAGGACTCACGCTCAGAGGTAGAGGCCGAAGAAGACCAGAGACGCACAAGCAGGCCTAGAGGAACGTGCGTGCTACCATGACCGGCGGGGTTGATGCTACTTTACAACTATTAACAGTACCTTACGGCGCTGCCCTACGCGTGTGCGCGTCTGAACTGCTCACGACGGCCGACAACTTTCCTGGTCGTTCACGGAATCGACCTTTTCGTTAGCGTTGAATTTTGCTCGCCTTCCTTTCGCGTGGTACACGAGGAACCGGCTTCCAGATTTGTGCGCCTGTACACAGCTTGGCGTGTACGATGCACAGTGCTCTCACACCCACCAAAACGTGGGAGAAAGCGGCGCGCGCGCAAGAACGTGGAAGAGCTAAGGGGTGAGCCGAAGAGGCATGAAACAAAGGAACTGTTAGGTTGCTCGATGTATGGTTATATCAACGACCGTGGATGCACGCGCGCACGTGTGTATGGGTGTGGGATAAGTGGTATAGGCCGAGTGACGGAGGTGTACCCCATGTGTGTGTGTGTGCGTGTGCGTGTGGGATATTGGTTAGACGTGCGCGAACCAATTTAACATAAAATGAAGTAATAAAGAGAGAGACCAACAGACGAGACGCTCGCTGTGTGGGAGGTGAGAAGCTACAAGACGGGGGAAGTCGAAAACTGCAAGGCGAAGCAAGGGCGTATTCTGGTGAGAGGACCCGGCCGCAAGTGGTAAGTCGCAGGGAGGGTGTCGGCCAGCCCGCAGGTTCGTATTCATTACGTGTATGTGGATGTGTGTGTGCGTGTGTTCGCCCACGCCCAAAATTCCGAGCAAAGGCACGAGTCGTCCACAGTCACCAAGAGAGAGAGAGGGGAGGAGGAGGAGAAGAGTCGGCGTGGGGGGAGTCGACGCTGCCACAACAGCAGGCGGTGCTGGGTGGAGACGAAGCGGCGCTGTTGCCAGTCGCGCCATGCGTAGCATCCCTACTTGCACAAGAATACATATATATATAAAGACGATGAAGAAAGCAGGGTAACCCGACAAAGACAACTGGGCACATCAGCACCCATGCCCTCTCGGCTTCGCCCTCCCTCCCCCTAACAACAACAACGTCGCTCCGATATATGTGACATGCATCCTGAGAGTCAACAGGGAGCCGCGCCACAGAAACGAAGGATGCACATCCTCCCAGTGGGGTGCGCTGTGGAGGCGACAGTGGTCATGCTGCCTTCCTATGCGCTGGCAATGTTTCCGATGTTATACCTGCCTGAATCACACGTTAGATTCCTTCTTGTGTTAACATCCAAACGCTGCCAAGCATAGGTTCACTCACTCTCCCTCTGCCGCCGCAGGCCTCCGTCACCTAGTCAGGCGCTGCACGACAAGCTGTGCGATTTACAGAGTTCGCGCCACAGTTTTAGCATCTCCCTCCTCACGGCACCGCTTTCGCATTGTCCACCACTGTGCAACGCTGGCGCGCAGCTGGCCGTACCATGCAGTCGCCTGCATCCGCACTGCGGCGAGCGTGGCCACGCGGAGGGGCAGTGACTCACTCGGATTTGGAGAGGCCGACGCCGTACGATCTGCCGCCACCCGCCGAAGCAGTGCCTCGTCGCGCTCTAGAGAAAACTCGAGCGGCTCAGCCTGATCGACATATGTTGGCGCGCCAGTCAGCCCGTCGCCCACATCAAGATTCTTCACGAGAAAGCCACCACGGTGGGGGGCCAGCAGTCGGTAGCCGCGGTGCTTGTAATACCTTCGGACACCTACGCCGCTGATTACAGCGATTTGGCGGTACCCTTCCTCCCTGGCGATTTCTTCCGCACGCTGGAGAAGGCGTTGGCCAATGCCGCTGTGCTGAACAGCTGGTGCATGCGAAGGGTCCGAGCCGTCCACGTAGGTAGGTAGGAGATTGCCGTACACGTGCAGCTCGCGAATAAGCGCGCAGGGTAGGAGCTCCGCGAACGGAGTCTCCCAGTTGCGGATGTTCAGTCTAAGGCGAAGGAAGCCTAAGATGGTGGCATCTTCGGTTGGCATCTCGACTGAAAGAAATATATCAGTCCCCTCGCTTGCCTCGTAGCGCCGCTCTTGAAGGATTGCCGACTTCAGCTTTTCCGCGACTCTTTTATCACCCTTGATTTCACGGCACCGAATGCAGCGACATCGCTCCCCGCGCTCCCGCAACTTGTGCGCCAGTAGTTGGCGCAGGTTCGCCACCTCGACGCCAGCAAGGACGTAGTCCACAGGAATGTCTCGAATCACGCGGTTGATGCGGATCCACGGGTGTACACGCGCCTTCGCGTAGAGCAGCACGTCGATCAAGTTCTCCAGGCCGTAGGGTCTGTATTTGCCGTCCTTGTACCACTGCTCAATCACAGAGAACGGCGTCGTTTGGCATGGGTAAATCTTCCACTGGTCTGCCTGGAGGTACGGGGAGTCGAGTACGTCATCGAACATGGCCTTGTCGACAGCGGGGCTCGCACCGGGGAGGTCAGGCATGAGATGGATATCCACTTTGAAGCAACTGTCCTTCAGTAACTTGATGGCGTTGGCGGTGTCCTCGCGGGTGGACTGGCGATTTACGAGGGTGAGAATACCGTTATCTGTATGCTGCACACCGAGCTGCACCCGAGTGCAGCCTAACCGACGCAGCTCCAGGAGCATCTCTGTGTTGATGGTGTCTGGCCGCGTCTCCAGCGTCACCCCAATAATCTTGCAGTGCGCGGACTCATTCAGCAGCTGCTCCTGGAGCAGGTCCAGCGGCGGTCGTCTCGGAGCCCGAGGGGGATCAAACATGGTGTTGGCAGCGTAGAAGAGGTCTCGAATGAAGCGCTCACGATATGGGCGCGGGTAACTCTCCCAAGTGCCGCCCAACACCAACAGCTCCACTTTATCGGCAGGGTGGCCAATGGCCACGAGAGAGCGGACGCGCTCTTCAAACTGGCGGCATGGATCGAAGTCGAGGCGATTGGCACGCCGCACCCCGGGCTCGTTCAGCAAGTAGCTGCGTGGCTGGCCGGGCTCGTTGGGGCAGTAATAGCAGTTCCACTGGCAGCTGAAGCTCTGCCCGTCCGGGTAGGCGGAGGTAAACACAGTAATGACCAGCACGCCTGACTGACTACGTGGGGCCTTGGACACGAGGTAGCGCTCCAGCACCGGACACACAACAGGTGTTTTCAGACTGAGGGACGGCGAAGTCCCAGATGCGGACGGGGCCGGTGGCGATATGGCATCCTCCACGTCCGGCAGAGCAGCAGCAGCAACAGCGGTGGGTGCAGGAGAAGAATCGCAGCTCTCCTGCTGTGGCGGTGCACGTATCATGTCGTCCTTCGCCGCTACGATGGCACTCTGCAGCAGGTGCTTGTACCCTGCCAGTAGAAGGGATTTCTTGAACACGCGCCGGTACCTTCTTTGAAGTTTGCGCTGAGCCTGCTCGATGTCCTTGTCACACTGCGGCGATGTTTCGACGATGTCGCGCACAAATCGAGCAGCCTCCTCCACGTCTGCGGTGGAAAAGTCGTTGGGATCCGGCTCCTGCAGCAGCCGCTCCAGCGTCGGCAGATTCGCCAATTTGTGCTCGATCCGGTTCCAGTCCACGGGCGAATGCGTCCCCGAAGGCGCCTCGGCTTCCGTATCGCTATCGGAGGACATCACGGGCACCAGAAGAGCAAGGCAACGTAAAGCGCAGTCAAATGGGGAGGGGTTTCTTTTCCACCGACGAGCGCGCCAGCACCGCTGAAAAATGACTACCAACAGTGTCTCTTTACAATGGCTTGCTGCCCACAGACAGCTCCGTTGAAACACGTACCACCTGCGTAAGTGACGAGCTCGGGTGGGAGATGCGGTGCGTTGCTGGAAAGGCACACTTGAGCGATGCCAGATGCGCGAGGCAGAGCGAGATCGCTAAGAGTACAGGTGAGGTGAGCAAAGAAAAGCGCCGGTGTGCAGAACAGTGGACATGAAAGACGAAGCGCTCAGGCGTCATGCTCCCTCGGGCACGCCTGCCGTTACACACAGAAACCCTGTACATTGACACGCATGTAGGCACCGACACTCATGACCTGTTTCAGCTACAATCAGCGTCCTTCATAGTTGACGAGCATGCTGTTGCGTGTGTGTGTGTGTGTGTGTGTGTGTGTGTGTCTGGGAAGGGGGGCTCTCCACAAGGGCCCAACTCAACCGCAGAGAGTTTGCGCCGTGGGTTGAGCAAAGGAAACGAGAACAGAGGTCAAGCGCCAACACTCCAAGAGCTGCACTCTCCTTCGCCCCGGCCAATACGGACCCCCAACAAAGGGCGATACGCCTTTATCTGCAAGACAATACAACAAAATCCTGTCGTGGGAGCACCCACGCCACACAGGTGACACGCAGAGCCCCGAGGAGGTCCTCCTCCTCTCTCTCTCTCGCCATCCGCATGGGTGTGTCTCCGTATTCGGTGGTCACCCTCGAAGGAGTTTGGGTCTTCGAATAAATGAACGAGCCCCCGCAAACGTGAGCATGGTGGCAGCCGCACGTACGTGTGAGATCCCTCTAGTCAACACAACCGAAGGGCATGAAAAAGTATTTGTTTCGCCTATGCCTCATCACGCACGCTTAGCTGTCATGGTGACAGCGCTCCAGCGCCACTCGGCCCCGCCAACACATCCAGCATGGCCAGTCACGAGATCCCATCGCCTCGTCCGAAGACAGGCGTGGGCAGGCGCGCCCGCTACAGCAGCACGCGCCCGCGCAGCCATCCGAGAGCACCGTCTCTGCCTCGAGCTCTGCCTGCCCACCACGCACTCCGCAGGCCACCGCACAGCCGCTCCACGACCCATCATGTCGGGGGCCACGTGGTGTGCACACCTCGGCGCGGTGCACCTCCTTCCCTCCCCCACACACGCCAGCAGGCAGTGGTGAGGGCCGGGTACAAGACGGTCGAGTCACTCTGGCACACGGCTCATCACATACAAATGGTGCACACACGCTCGCTGTCGTAGGCCGCTCCAACGCGCAGCGACACCCAGGGTCTGACCGCCGACAGCAGCAGTGATGCATCAGACTCACCTCCGATCCACGCCCCAAACGCTTCCAGCTGTCACCATTGGAAGTGGCTCGGCGCTCGCGCAGAGAGAGGGGGGGGGCGAAGAGGCTGCTCGTCCTCCCGAGATAGTGTCGAGGTGGGTGCAGGGAATCATGGCATGCTGCGCACTGAGATGGCTATCATCGTGCGTGATCACGTCTTGGTGCAGGACGGCCTCCCACGTATTTGCAGGGGGGAGCACAGACACACAAAAAGATCATCTTTGTGTGAGTTATGACGGCAACCAACGCGAGCGTCGGCAGGAAGGTGAGCGGAGTACAGCACGTGAAAACAACTAACAGAAATGAAGCGCGTGGGCTGTACTGCACACGAGATCAAAGATGTGGACGGCCAAAGTGAGACGTGGAGGAAGACGGGGACAGGGCTGTGGATGCGAAGAGGGAGTTGTTCGTGGGCGGTGCATCACCCTCGCGACGCTTCCAATGCGCCACATCGTCTCTGTTCCCTTCACCATCACAGCCCTCGCAGACGCCTGCCAGACGCCACACGAAAGACCCGCTCCATCACCCCCTCTGTGTCCCTCACCACACCTGAGCGGGGGCAAGTATCCACAGGGGCAGCCGAACACCCACACCGGAAGCGGCGCAGGCGGTGTCGTTTCTCTGGCGCTTTTCACAAAACAGCGCAGTTGGTGCACACAAGAGAGCGATCATTCGTCTGGTGATTGCGCGGCCTGTAGCGCATCAGCCAGTTCAGCTGTACCTGGTTGATGGCGCCCTTCCGTCGCTCTCGGACGTACCCCACAGCATCCAGCGGCGCCATGTTGCCGTACTCCACTAAAGCCAACGCAATCAAAATCGGTGCCCGCCCGAGACCTGCCACGCAATGGACCGCGATAGTCTCTGGCGGCGTCTTGCCGACCTCTTGAGATAGCAGGGCCAGCCAATTGTCAATCACCGCCTGCGTTGGCGGCGCTCCGTCGTCGAAGGTCCACCCATGCACCTGGATACCGTTCTTTTCCACAAGCTCGGCATTGTAGGTGGGGCCGCAGGCGCGGACGAGGTGGTGCACATTTTGCCGCTGCAGGAGCTTCACATAGGTGGGTAGGCTGCTCGGGCTCGGTGCGTCAAGAATGAGGAAGCGGAAAAGCACCTCCTCGGTGCCGTTGCGCTTGCAGTCCACAATAGTGCCGTTGATCTCCATCTTTCCGGCAGGAAGAAAGACAGCGGCAGCGGCAGCTTGTGCGAGAGGGAACGGCAACTGACGAAAAATGAGAGCAGACGGCTACCCTACTTAGCCTGCTGAGGACGGGTGAGCGACAGTGTAAGGCCTGAGAACTCTGTGGTGTCTGCGACCCTCCACCGGGTGCACGAGGCGGAGCTTGCGATGAGGGGAGCCAAACGAACACATATGCAGGCACGTGCGCCCGCACAAAGAATGCGAAAACAGCTCACCTTACGTGTGAGAGGGTGTGTGTGTGTGTGTGTGTGTGTGTGTGTGTGTGTGTGTGTGTGTGTGTGTGTGTGTGTGTGCGGGTGGGAGGTGGGTACCCTGTGGGAAGAGTAGGAAGAACGAGAGAGGCGCTCCGTGTTGTCACAGTCCCAATCTGCGGCAGTCCCTGGGCTACTTGCTGAGAAACAAGACGACAGCTGCTGTGGCAGGAATGAAGGAGGCACTGCAGAACAGGTCGCCCACCTGCTCGCGCAAGCACACATGATCCGTGAAGGAGAAGCACACACAAAAAAAAAAAAAGAACGGAGAGAAAGATTAGAAATCGTCGATATGAACCCAAAATGCAGAGCGGGGGGGATCCCGGCATGACGGCTGTGTATCGGCGCTGAGCCGTGGCGCAATCACACGTCATTCATGAGGGAAAGGGCGAAAAGCTCCACAAGAAAAACATCACTGCCGCAGTCCTATCGCGGCACGCACGCAGGGGGTATTGGTGTTGTGGTATTCTAGGCCGACGAGCGTCACACAAGGTTACAGACTTACGCCGTGAAAACGTGGCAATATCGCCCTCAGTTCGTTACCCAAGTTGCCGCATCCCTCCTTCTGGGGCTTCCCACTGCTCCATCCTCTGTGGCGCTGCATGGACATACGTGTACGGTTGTGACCGCGGATCCTTTCGACTGTGGCTCGCTGGCTAACCAGACGAAGACGCACGAGAAAAAATGAGCTCCACCCTCCATTCACACACACACACACCAACTGAAGAGAAGCAGCTAATAGACATGAGGGTGGGGGGTGAAGATGTATACAGGGAAGAAAGAAATTGTGGTGAGCATGGGAAAACGCAGGAGGGCAGATGAAGGCCCACAGGAGGGTGAGGGAAGGACCCATCGAGGCAAAGCGAAAGGCACACACACACACACACATAGATTTATACGTACAGCATACATTTATGTGAATATGCAGATGTGGTGAGGCGGGGAGAGAGAGACGTGCACACAAGCCAAGTTGGCTATCACTACTTTGCCGTGGCACACGCACACGTAGTCTCTGTCTCACTTGCTCAGCGTGTATAGGCATCCCCCCTCCACCCGGCCCACACGCATCCCTTATTGCGTACCTTTACACTGAGAGAGTACACTTCAGGTGAAAGGAGGCCTACCTCCCTCGCATAGGCGGCCCAAAGACGCCACCGGGAAGCAGGCAGCAGTTACGGCAACAAAATAAAAAGCGAACATAGTTGGGAGGGGGGTGCGAGAGGGAGACAGCAGGCGGCCGCAGTCGCCAACTGTCAAGGCCCTCCGTGCATAGTCGATGAACAAAGATCGGCTGGCGTGCACGGAAGCACAGCAATCGTCACGGAAAAGAAAGCCTCGCGTTCAGAGACGTGTGGTAGCACGGTGGGAGAGTGCAGGCAAGAAAACGCTCACCCATGCCACTCATTGGACCCTCCTATGCACCCTACATCCCCTCCTGCGATGTTTCAGTGATGCGCTTCTAACCAGTGTGTGCATCCGTGCGTGTGTGTGTGTGTGTGTGTATGTGCTTCGTCTTGAAGCTAACGCAGCCCGACCACTCACAAGGGGCGGAAGGCAACGGGCACAAGAAGAAAACGATGCGCTGATGTGTGAATGAGTAGATGGTGCTCAAGCAGCAGACACAACGGCAGACATGCGCATGTGCCGACCAGCATCACCCACATTCCTCGAACTGAGTACAGCGCAACCGGTGGCCGCCTTCGCATGCACACCAAAGCACGCACACCGGGTAAAAAGAGGATGGGGAAAAGGGGGCGCCGATGGCAAGGCCGTGGCGACCAACCGCAGAGCCCGTAACGGGCAAAGGAAGCGGGGGGACCACTGATGGACAAAACAAAACAGCGAACACAGTAATATGTGGCACCTGTGCAGTGCTGTGGACGTGATAGGTGGTCGTGCTCGTGGGGAATATGAAGAGAAGCGCGTCATCTGCGCCGACTGGCACACAAATACGCACAGAGAGGAGGCGAAGTGGAATTTGAGAAGTATTGTGCTACTGATCCTTCTTGCACTCCTGCCGCGGCGATGAGGGCGATGGTGAAGGGCTACCGTACCTCTCCAGGAAGCCGAGAACCGTAGCCTCATACTCGTCCGGCTTTGTGTTGTAGAGGCCGCAGTGAAAGGCGTTCTCACACAAGTACAGCTGCTTCGGTTCCAGGGCCGCCTCGAACAAAATCTCAGAGTGACGCATCGGCACCAGGGTGTCGCTCATGCCGTGCATAAGCAATATCGGTCGTGGTGATATCTTGCTGATGCAGTGCAGCGCCTGGCAGTGCTTTGAGGGCTTGTTCCCGATGCGCCAGTTCAGCCAGAAGGTGGCGCACCTACGGAAAAGTCGAAAGATTTCCACACTGTACCGCTTCCTTGCAAAGTAGCCGCCGAGCATCATCACTATCTGGTGATCTAGGAGCGTCGCTGACGTGGTGATCGCGTTCTCCGCGATGACAACGTCGATGTTCTTGTCGATGGCGGCAGCCATTAGCACTGAGGAGCCGCCGACGCTGGTGCCCATGGCACAGATACGCTTGTAACCGTACTTGGACTGCATGAGGTCGCAGGCCGCTACGACATCGAAGCGTTCCTTCATGCCAAACGTAAAACCACGCATCTTGCCACTGCTCAGGCCGTGCTCACGGAAGTCAAACAATAAGCAGCCGTAGCCAGCGCTGTGCAGGAAAGGCACATGTCGCTCCCACGAGCGACGGTCGCGGCCACCGCCGTGGACGAGAACAATGCCCATCTCTCGTGCCTTACCTGGCGGCGGTGGGACGTACCATCCGCGGAGTTTGTAGTGATCGGTCGATGAGAACTCGACATCCTCGTAATCCAGGCCAAAGTCCGCCTTGGGGTTGTAGACCCATCCTTGCCAGTAATCGGGGCATCCCTTCTTGGTGAGAGCACTTGCACCGGGGTGGTGATGGTACCACGGTGGCCGAATGGCCACCTCAGACACGAAGTACGCCACTGCAAGGTAGTAGAAGCACAGCGTCACCGCAATGAACTGAACTGCAAAGATGATGCCGTTGTAGAAGATGAGGAATAGGAGCGGCAGAATCAGACACACTAAGATTTTGCGCATGGTGGCAGGGCTCACCTTGTCCGACTCGCGCACATCCTCGTCCAGCATTTGCTCATTCGCCTCCACGCCCTTAAGAGTCGACTGAGGCTCGCGCGCCTGTCGGTTCGCCATCATCTCGGAAAATAGAAGTCGCATGTCACTGCGTGACGTTTCTGGTGTCAGCTGAAGCGCTGTTTTGCCGTCCTTGTCTTTCAAGTCTATATCAATGTCGTCACGGGAGAGAAGATAAGATACCAACAGTTTGTTGTCGTTCATGCACGCATAGTGCAGTGCGGTGCGACCATGTGTGTCAGGCTTCTTGATATCAATGTTGCGCTTCATGATAAGCTTGATAATAGTTGGCAACTCCGACACGTACGACGCCTCGCGGAGGCGCTTTATAGTGGACTTTCCCTGCTTCATCGCTAAGAGAAGCGGGTGCGGAGGTTCTAATTGTGTATGGGGGCACGAGTGTGGTTATCTTTCCACGGGATTACGCAAGTGTGACGTATGAAAGGGGGGGAGGTATACGAGTTTCACGAATCTTTTCGCTCCTCATGACGGTGATGATGATGACAAAGACATACGCAGCGAGGGTGTGTGTAGCAACAGTGAGGAGGGCTCTCAGCATCGGCACGTACAAGATACAGGTAGAGGCGGGCAAAAATCGTGCACGGCCGGCGCATGCGCTGTACTGGCGCATGTCCTCCTGCATGTGCCCCTCTCCCTCTCCGTCTCACTCCATGATAGGAGGAGACCCGATGTTGTCACGGATGTCAGCACCGAAGACTTGAGGTCCTAACATTAAGAACGCTGCGCAAGCTTGCGGTTCTTCCTATACTGGAGATGTGAACACGCGCACACACACGCACGTGCACTCCACGCCCATCATCGCCCGCTCCAAGAGACACGTGGTCGGACCTCGTAGCTTGGAGGAAGAAGGCGAGAAAAGGATGCTGGCGCACGCATCGCACACGGGCGTATCGGTGAGTCTGCGGGGAATCATCCCTCTCCCTCTACAGAAGTGCCGCTGTCAGATATTCGGCCCCCACGCCCTCCTCCACCATGCACTCTGCAACGAGGCGAGCAACATGTGGTGGCAGAGCGGCCTCCTGGTCCCGCGTAAATATTCCCCATGCCGTCGCCAGTGCTTTCTTCTGGCTTCGCTGGTGCACAACAGGTATGTACAAGTGCTGTCGACGCTCTGCAGTGCCGCGCTGACGCGTCTCAAAAGTGCTGTCGCGCTGCTGATCCGCCGCTACGGCGGTGAGGAACCGCCTCTCTGGGTTCTCACTTGCCCCCTGCGAAGGCGGCACTGCATGTTCCCCCAGCGTGCTGCAGCGGTAGCCAATCACGTCGAAAACGAGTCGCACAGGCGCGTGCAGGTGATCCAACCCCAGAAGGCACTGAAGCACAACCACCCGACGTAGCACCGCTGGCAGCGACGCCTCCGTGACGCATTGCTGTAGGAAAGAAGCGAGATCGCGATGGCGATGTAGCGCAAGGAGCGCGCACGTGTGCGCCGCCTGGGCCATATGTCGCCCATGAACAGTTAGCAGAGGACTACCGGAGTCCGCCGCCGCTTCGGCCGCTACACCTGTTGTAGCGCCAGCTTCACGCATGGCCGCCACGCGCGCACTGAACGAAACCAGCGCCTCTGCTTGGTTGTAATCCAGCATCGCCACCGCCGCGACGGCCACGGTCAGTTCATTGTACGGGGAGAGTGCCACCAACGCCGAGTGCCGGCCCCGTCCGCGCTTCAGTGACAAAAACAAGTGGAAAGCCATCTCTGCCTTTCCCCCGCGGGCTGCTGCACACAAGCAGTAGAGGTAGTTCATGAAGCCGTCGGCCTGGCGGTTCTGCAGGTGCGTCATGAGCTGCAGTGGGACCGCCCACGAAGCGTATTTGAGTGCGACTAGCTGCAAGTCTCGCAAGATCAACGGCGAAGCCCGGTCGGCCTCACCACCAGGAACGTACCGTAGCACGCGGAAGGCGTCCTGCCATGACTGCTGCTTGAGGTTGAGGAGGAGCGTTGGCAAGGTGCGCTCGTTGGGCATTATGTTGTACCTCATCTCGAAGGCAGCAACGGTGCGCAGAGCAGAGGTCCACGTGCGCGTGATGGAGATGCTCTGTAGTCCGCTGAGGATCGCGCGCTCGTGAGCGGCGGAGACGCGGTACGCTGACTGTTGCCGGGCGGCCTCGAGCATGTCTAGCGCGTGCAGCCAACGTGTTGACGGAGCGCCAGAAAGGTACTCGGCCACAGAATCGCTAGAGGCGTCCGGAGCACTCCAAGAGAACGGCGGCGCCACCGTGTCTGCCATGCACAGGAACAGGCATTGCGCCAGCGCGTTCGGCACCGGCACGCCGAGATCACCGAGAGCCTTCACCAGCTGACCAAACATGCGTAGGCGAATGAAGCGCACCTGCGGTTCGTGACTCAGTAGTGGTGAGCACGCCGACTCCACTGCACCCTTGATGGCATAGCGCGCCGTGTCGGAAAGCGCCGCACGCGTCCTGCAACCTCGTTGTATCCTCGTGCGGCCCTGTGTCAGTGGCGATACAGAGACGCCCCGGCCAGCGACGGTTGACGTGGGTTCGGAGTGCACGCAGTCCGCAGCGAGCATGGCCTTTGTCTCGTCAAGTGCGGCCAGCATGGCCGACAAAAGCTTCTCCTTGCCTGTCTTGGACTGGGCATGGATGTATGGGTGGAGAAGAAACAGCAGCGCGGCTACTGCGCACCACAACGTCTCCATCGCTGCGAAACCTTCGCATGAAGCGGGCTTCAGCGTAGCCTGTGAGAGCAGCGTTGCTGTGCTGAGAGCCGAAGATGCACTGAAGTGAACAGTGCGTGACATTGGCACACATGTAGACGGGGCAGTCTCCTTTGGGAGCTCGGCTCCAACTCCTTCGCCTTCGCGGGGAGGCGTCAGCACCGGTGGCCCTCGCGCCGCTTCGCCGCTGCCTGAGCTAGCGATGTGCTTCATGAACAGCAGGGCCACCTCCACAGCTACCGCGTCGCCTGCGTGACACAGCAACCGATCCGCGACGGTCCGGTCACACAGACACCGAGCGACTAGAATGGGGTTGCTGGAGACCACTTGGCGAATGACTTGAAGATGCGCCAGTGTGTACAGTGGTGGTCGACGGCTGCTCTCATTTGAGCGATACCTGAATACCGAGTCCACTGCCCTCGTCGCACCGCGAATCTGATGTGCGCCGTCGACGGCGTCGCGGGTTGGCGCAAAAGGAAAGAGTACCTCCTTCACCGTTTTCAGCCCGTCAAAGACGTCAGCACATGTGTCGCTCGACGTAGCGGTGGTCTTTTCCGTGTCGATAAGCGCGAGGTGCCGCCGCTGCCAGTTGAGAATGCACTGCACCACTTCTAAGACGGCACCACGACGCTGCAGCTCGGTAACAATTGCCTGCTGCTCCGACCTAAGCCCTCGCAGGGATGCAACAGGTGTATCAGCCGCAAGAGCTGGCGCGGCGCCTACCACGCACGGCCGGGTCAAACTGTAGGCCACCCGCACGAGTTCGGCGGTGCGGCAAGCAGCGAGAGCCTCACGCGACTGTGAAACGAAACTTTGCAAGGGTCCAGCGTCGATGTTTGGGAGTGTGGAGGAGGGCGGTGTCGTTACCGTTGCCTGGTTGGCCGCCTGGGGATTCGGTGCCCGCCTCCATGACTCTCTCACCAAACGTGGCATCGGCCACTCATCCCGCACCGCCTTGTGTCTGGTAATCTGCTGCACAGACAACGGCAGCCCATCGAGAACAGCAGCTGCGCGAACCCAGTCCCCGCTCTCGCACAGAAGGCGGGCTACTGCAGCCCACGCGCGCGCCTTCGCCGCTGGTGCACCAGCGATCGGAGCGGACGGCGGTGCAGATGTTGTCAGCGGCGAAGAGGCACACAGGGGGCTCCGATCGGTCACGATTGGGGACTGCGTGTCGCTGCTGGTGACACCTGCACTCTGCCCCACCGAACCCTTTGTTGGTACACCGCAGCTGTCTTCGAAGGTGCGCTGCACAAAAACGGCGATGTGCGGCGGTTCCATGGTGACACACTCATCCATCATCATCGCCATCCACGTGTGGCGCGTCGGCTTCGATATACGCGACCATGACGACCGCACTAGCATCGATGTGGGATACTCTCTGCTCTTGGTCCTTGGACGGCAGATAGGCAGGGGGGGTGCGTACTACCTGATCTGCGGAAGTGGAGAGGTAGAGGCAGTGGTGCTTGCGCATATGTGGGCGCATGCCCAACACGCACAGCGGGTTGTGTCCACATGGACGTCATTCAAGCGGTGTTCCATGAATGAGCGACCCCGTGCGGTGTGCAGCAACCGAGTCCACAAGAGAAGCAGAAAGCAGGCCGTGGCGGCGAGTGTGCGGTAGAAGTAATACTTTCACACGGAAGAAGAAAGCGCATCGCGTGATTGCCCATGGCATTCGTGCGCCGCGCCGCAGCAACTCCCCTAGACGCACACAGGCATGCCGTGAAAAGTGTATGGCCAGGCCGAGAACGAAGTGGAATCAAGAAGCGGTGAGGCGGCAGGGGTGGGGCGATCCACTAGCCGGAGCCTCAAGTTCCGCTGTCACACACGCAATCGAAGCCGGCTGAGGTATGTCGGCGTTTCGATTTTTCGTGGGCTTGCATGCGTTTTTTTTTTTTTTTGTGTGTGTGTGTGCGATAGTAGACAGCGAAGAGAAAAGGGGAGAGGGTATATTTCGAAGCAGGAAAAGCCGTAAAAGAAAAAAAATGTACAGCGCTGCCCACCTGCGCACAGTCCAAAGGGCGCGGGACTCAACAGCGGCAAAGAAAGGGCCAGGAAGAAGGAGCGCTGGATCGCTGGTGTGCCATGCCTTCTACCGCACATGCCAACACCAATACGCGCACGTGGCTCAATACGCGGAGTAGGGAGAGTCCGGAAGGAAAGCGGATGCCGCATCTTTGCACAAGGGAGGGCTCTGAGCATCTGCACAGGAAATGCCGTCGCATCGCCGCGTTCTCCTTCAAAATGCGCTGAGGAAGATGACGAGAGATCCGCGGACTTTCCAGTGTCTGAAAGGCGTCGTTCGCGTCATGCTCCGCCGCACCATCGTCGCCCCATAGAAGCAGGCCGCGCGTTTGGTGGAAGACTGTGTCGCAAAGGAGGCCGGTGCTGCGCGACAGGGAAAAAAAACCTTCGTGGGCTCAGCGCTGCAGGTTTGCACGCACCTCCTCGATGTACTCGGTGGCTTTCGCGATGCTACGTTGTAGTGGCTCGAGACCCTCTTTCAGCGCCGTCTCCACAAGATCGGAAAGAAGGTGAGCCGTTGCCTTGTCGAAGGCGCCGCCGCTGCGCTGACCATCACCCCCTGCTCCCTTTCCGTGGGCGCTGTCGCCACCGTCATCGTCCGCGTCCGCCATTGCAACTGCCTGCGGAACACCGTCTTCAGCTTCTTCTTCACCGTCGACAGGAATGCCGCCTTCGGTCACATGCACATCCACTGCACCGCGATCCTTGGAGCGCAGCGTCAGTGACTGTCCGATAGGGTAGAAGGAGAGGTCCTGTTGCGCAATAAGCTGCTGCACGTACGACTCCTGCCCCGTATACGAGCTTGCGTCCTTCTCGGAGAGGTAGTGCAGAAAGAAGATGTACTGCCACATGTTGTGCTCCTCCGCAACATGTTTGCTGTACGCGCCGGGATGCACCATGTCGAACTTGTTGCGTTCGATCCCGCAAATAAAACACTTGTTCTCCTGGTCCGCCTGGATGAGCTGTTGATGGGTGCGATGCTGCGTGAGGCTGTCGATGATGACACCGAGAAACAGGTTCGCGCCGACCAGGCCGACGATAAGGTAGTACGCAATACGGTAGAACATCACCCAGTACGCGTATCCGTCGTGAGAATAGAACACGGGCCAGTTAATCACATCGCCGATACCGCCACCGTTGCGCATCGTGTCCACGTGCACCAAAAAGCACTGCGACAGTGTGTAGCAGTTGAAGCCGTTCAAGCGCGCACCCAGTGGATCAAACAATTGAGAAAAGTTGTAGTAGCTGATGTTGGCGCCAACCAGCACGAAGGTCAGCAGGAGAGCATACGTCAGCACCAGAAGTTTCAGATTCACCCGCAGCGCTTCGAACAGGTTTGCCAAAATAGGGCTGCTGATGGTGATCTGCAGCATCTGCAGCGCATACCAAATTCGATGCTGCGTAAATCCCATGACACTCACCAAGAAGAAAAGCAGGTGCGGAAGGAAATCAGCGTGCCAGAAGGCGTAGTACACACTCAACACCACCCGTTCATACCACGTCGGCATCAAGCGCTGCTTACCATGCAGCAACGTATCAGCCCGATCCACAGCAATGTCGGCGTCGCTCATTCTTGTCAGCTCCTCCTCTCGAAACGAATACCACGCCCTCCACCCAATCTTGTAGTTCACCACCACCGGACCCCAGAAGGCCTGGATCAGAAGAGTACCTTGCACGCACATATTGGCAATGCCAAGCCCGACCAATGCACGGTCGATACTTTCCGACGTCCCGGAGCTGTATGGCGAGGTCGGTGCTCGAATGCCAATCACCATGAGAAGGTTGATAATGAACACAATCAATAGGCCCAACGCCTTGATCTCACGGAGAACAAAATTCAGGAAGTACACCGCACAGAAGCGGCGCATGCTGTTGTACCAGGTCATCTCCATGATCACGTCTGAGGTCTTGTTGAAAAAGTCTCGGATGCGCTCGTTGTCGCTTGTGCGGACCGCCGTCTGGATCAGCGCCGTTCGGCGGAACTCGAAGAGGTTGTCCACGGCCGAGTTGAGTGCGCGGAAGTACACGCGCTCCAGTCGACCGTCCCGCACCATCTCAATCTTCGCCAGCTTTGTGGACACCTTACGGTAGTACTTACTTCTACGCAGCACCTGCCGGATGTTCTGGCCCTTCTTGTCCACTAAGTCGTCCAACACCCCAGCGAAGTCCTTCATGCCAGCGCATTCACCGCTGCCGCATCGCGACGGTGTTGCCGTCAGCAGGTGCATGTCATGGCACGCTCTAAAGAACGCGTAGACACTCACGGCCAGCGCCAACTCGTCTTGCAGCTCCTCTCGGCTCGTTGGGAAGTCGTTGTGCAGGTAGTCGAGCACGTAGCGGTACAAGGTTGCAGCAGAGCCCGCAATGTCGCACCGTGTGAAGTCATTATACTGCATCCGCTCTATTGGGCCGTGTCTCGCTTCGTAGTTGGCGGCACTGCGATCCATAGCACTAGTGAGTAGGGACAGGTCCACTGTAGACACGAGCTTCGCTGCTAACTGCGAATCGTCACGACCCTCAATCATAGCCAGCAGCGTCGACAGTGCCATCGTCTGCAGTAAGCTGCGGCAGCGACGCCGTCTCGCCTCCAAGGCAACACTCGGAGAACTCTCTTTGCGCCTTCCACCAAGCACGGCCTCATGCCACGAAACCACCGGCGGGGCCACCTCCACAGCTGTGAATGCCACATCATCGTGCGAAGAAGCGTCGAACTCCGACAGCAGCAAGGTTAAGTAGTCGGCCGCGTTGTATGCCACGAATGTGTCCTGGTTCGAGATGCACGGACCCTGCAGCGCCTCCCCGATCGTCGAAAGCAACTGTACCATGAATTCCGACGTCACCTCGTTCGCCGTCTTGGGTGCCATCGACAGGAGCTCTACGAGCGCCTCTACAACGTTCACAGAAATGTTGTTCTCTGGCTGTGAGACAAGGTATGTCTGCAGCGGTGCATACTGACCCGCGCACAGCAGCTGCAAGAGCTTCAACTCCAGACAGCAGTTTGGCATCTGCGTTAGGTAGTGGCTGGCCTCTGACGGGCTGCTGCCGCTTGACAGCGCGTGGTGATACGTCTGCAGCCTGTCCTTGAACTCAAGGAAGTGGTTGCGCAGTATGAACAACAGATGGTCGTTCGAGCTGCGCCGGCAGAAGGCGCGATAGCACTCCTGCATCCCGCGGTGGCCCCGCATCAGCAGCGTGCACCCCGCCAGAAGCGCAGCCCGCTGCACGTCCATCTTGTCGCACCCAACAAACTCGCTCACAAGCGCCACCAGCGGTAGCGGGGTCTCCAGCGACGTGTCACCAGCCCAGCGAGCCAGAAACGTCTGTCGCGACGGCACGGGAGTCGACACGGTGATGTGCGGCATGTCGGACTCCTGCACCACAAGCGGCAGCAGCGCGCTGTCGTCGTACGGGTTGTTCGGCATCAGGAGCAGCACCTGCCGGATCAACGTCAGGATGTGCACGATGGTGGAGTGCTGCAACGACGGCATCACAGTGAAAAGAATACGCATGAACGTGGCACCGCGCGCGCCGCAGCGCAGCAGGACACCGGCGCCAGATATCAGCCGATTCTTCTCCCTCATCTGTGCGTCTTCTAGAACGACGGAGCGAAGGTAATTCTTCCACGTGCTCGTTAGCACATGGGCACCCCTGCCGGCCTCGGCGTTTCTGCCCCGCGTGCAACTGCCATCACCCTTCAAGACAACCCCCGGCGCCACTACAGCAGAGCTTTCGCAGTTCCCGGCAGCTGTTGCATTCGTGGGCGGCTGTGCCGCCGCTTCGGCGTCCGCAGCCAGGCGTGCGTAAAGTTTACTGAAAGGGTCGCCACGCCATCGGGCAGTGCCACTGAAGCCGCTGTCCTTTGCCGCGCGGAGGCACTGGCGCAGTGCGCTGAAGTGAGAAGACGACCACTGCGCCTCCGGAAACGGTGCAGTTTTCTCGATAGGTAACGCCGCCGCGGTGTGGGGAGCGCCGCTGATAACGCTGCCCTCCTTGCTGTAGAAGAACTGCAGCACGTCGCATATGGCGTCTACAAGCTCATTCACCACCACGGTAAGCTGGGATCGGACACGGCTCGAGAGTTGCAAAATGCTGCCGCGATACCGCGCGCAGATCCGCTCCGTGCACGCGCACAGGGGGCCGAAGAAGAAGTCTTCGTACATGCCAACACCAAACAGTGCTTCCTCCATCTCCTCCTCGGTTTCGTTCTTCGGCGCGCACCGCAGCGTGGCGCCTTCGCGCCGCTCCAGCTCCTCGTTCACCTCCTCATGTATGCACCGTCCGCCAAGAAGCTGCAGGTACCGCGCAGCGTCCATCATGCACAGACGCACAAAGTCCGGGAAGTCACGGTGCGCTAGCAGCGACGGCACCGCGTACTCGTCATCAAGGGCCAGCGCCTGCAGTAGTTCAACGTACCGGCAACGGAAGTACACCGGCACGAACACGTCCGTTGTTACTTGCAGCAGCACATCCAGGCTACTCTGCCCAAACACCTCCAGCCGGATCGCCTCCGCCTTCACGAGCTCGTTCTTGCTCGCGAGAAGGTACAGCAGACGGCACAGATTCAGATGCGTGCGCGTACGCCCTGTCACAGCGTAGCAGTCGTCCGATGTCAGGAGTCGCTCCCGCAGTTCACGGCCCTGGTCGCTGCACCAGCTTTGCCTCAATTGGATACACCGCTCCGCCTGCTGGTCCGACACAATCGCATGCCACACCCGCTGCTGCCTCTCTGCCATCAGATGCACAGATGAGCGTTTCGCCGCCACCCAATCACTCAGAAACTCGATGGCGGGCAACGGGTCATGCTCCTTGTACAGGCACTTGACGACGTCAGTGAGGATCTGCTTCGGCATTTTGGCCCGATCATCATCCTCGGTCACGAAAAGCGTCCGAAGCAGTGAGATGTAGTTTGTATTCTGATACACCAGCGGCGACGCGTCCGCAACGGTCTGGCGCAGCTCATCACAGATGTCGGAGTTATGTGCCATGGTTTGCAGAAGAGAAACTGCCTTGAAGACAACCTGTCGACTCGCCTCGCTGACAGGCACGGAGACGCGCTCCAGCATACGAATCAGCTGCAGGGGCAAGCCGACTTGCTGCATCATCAAGACCTTTTCGGCCACAGTCCCAAACTTGGGCTTTGAGAGGAGATCATCGAGGCTATCGAGAGCTCTGTTGGCCAACGCGATCGTGTTGGAGCGTCGAAACGACGCCTTCGTCAGCCGCTTCATCGCGGTCGAAGTGTGGTTGACAGCCGCGTAGAAGCCGATGCTGTCTTCCGACGTAAGCAGCTGCACATGGCTCGCCGTGGCATAGAGCTCTTCAAGGAAGTTAGTGATGCGAAAGAAGACGCAGATGACCTGGCGCTGCAGCATCTGGCTGCGACAGCAGTTTGCCAGCTCCACCAGTGCGGTGAATACGTCTGCAATGGGCATCAGCTCCTGCTGCACCTCGCGTTCCTCCTCCTTGTACACATCACCAAAGTCGCAATCACACACAACGTCCGCGCAGTGTCCGGGCTCCTCCTCATCCTCCTCCTCGTCATCGCCCTCGCCCGAAGCCTGCCAATTCTCAGTACGCCGCTTCTGCAACGCGGCGGCAAAGTTGATGTGCGCGAGCTGACTGAAGCCCGTCGGCCGCCTTCGCATCTGGAAGCAGTCCACCAGCCACAGTGCCTCCCGCACAAAGAGTACGTCCATGAGAAGGCTCATCAACTGCAGCGCACGCGTCTTACAGTCTTGGACGGGCCGCATCTGCAGGTACGTTTCCTGGTCACTGCACGATGGGTCCACGCACCGCACCACGACCTGCATCAGCGTCAGGTACTCGCTCAGTTGAAAAACACCAGCGTTCACAAGCGCGTCCAGAAGGTTCAGCGTCGCAAGGTACTCTCCAGCAACGGTGTCGTCGCTGCTCACCAGCGTTGTTGTCATGTACTGCACAACAAACTGCTTCGCCACCTCAAGCTCCTGCGGCACCTTCTGCATTTCTAGCTGGCACAGCGACGACACCGTCGCACTCGGGGCATCAGCAGCACCGCAGCAGCCGCCTGACAGTGGCACAACGCACCGGATATTGGATATCTGCTCCCGGATGTTCAGTACACCGTCTGCGTCCACCATCACCTTAGCGAACAGTTCAAGCAGCGCGGCGTGCAGGTTCCGCGGTAGCGCCTCACTCGACAACAACTCTACAAGCACGGCGGGCGGCACCCATTCAAAGATGAATGGCCGGCTCCTCGTTCGGCCCTCCCCGTACGCGAGCGCTGCAAATAAGTGGATCTGCGCTGCAAGGTACGGCACCAGAGTGTCTCTCACCTCTGGCCAGTCCGGCATCACAGTCAGCAGCCCCTCTAGCGGGAAATATGTCGTGCCGTTCACGTCCTGCGCATCTACGGCCCTCTGCAGAAGCCGGCCGAGCGGGTTGTCCTTCATGCGATATTGTGTCGACGTGGCAAATGAAACCGAATCGCCCAGCTCGGGCTCGGCAAACAGCGAGTTGGGGATACCCACCATGGGTACTGTCGGCACACCCTTAACAGGGCTCCGCAGTTCCTGTACGTTCGCAGCGGGGCTGCGAGGGGACAGGGTCAACGCTGCGGGCAGCGGCGCCCGGCTCGATGCGGCTCGGATGGACGCGTCACACCCTCCCTCAGACACGCTCCCCGATATGGAGGTTTCTCGCGTGTCGGTGAAGAGCGCAGCGCTGACAAAGGGCAGCTTATTCACCAACTCCATGTAGGCCGGCCTACCATCCGGCTTCAGTGCCTTTCGTTCCTTCACTTCAGAGGCCAGCACACTTGACGTCGCCTCCGGCCGTCGCGTCTGCGCGATATCACTCACATCCACCCCTTCTGGCAACGGCATCCGCTTTATGGGGCACAGCACCCGCTGCGCCATCTCGCGGTTCTGCGTGAAGTAGTCGAGGATCACACGCTGCGCCTCCACCATGCCCTCGCCACCGCAGCACGCAAAAAGCTGCAGAATACGCACAACGTCCGGGTTGCGTCCATGGCTCGCAAGCATCCTCAAGAAGAACTCGAGCCGGGGCCGCGCCATCGGCAGCTCCACCAGAGCGGCATTGTCCTTGTAGAACGCAGCAACGCACCGCCGTGCAGACGGTACGTAGCGCGTGCACTCCATGACAAAGTCCGCATAGCTCTGCAACGCCTCCGCGTACCGAGGCCGGTGGTACAGCAATAGTTCCACAAGCTCGAAGCACGCGTCCACAAGGTCGCCCAGCTCGCTGTACCGCATCGGCACAAACGACGACGAACTCTGCGACGCCAACGCAGTATATGGGGAGCTTGCAACGTCGGCGCCGCCAGCAGCCGTGCCAAAACTCATCGCGGCTGCAACACTGTCGGCATCTTTACTGCAGGAGGCCTGTGGGGCCACCATGCCCAGGGACCCAAGTTTCTCTGCGCGTACGTGCGGGCACTGCAGCGACGCACGGACCACTAGCAGGGCAAGTTCGCCCACGCCCTGCTGAAACACTTTGCTCTGCCACTCTGGGTTCAGCACACCGCCGACGGCGCTGCCCGTGCTCATCGGCTCCTCGGAAGCGTTCTCCGCGTCGGGACCCGACGGGTGACGGCAGAGTTGCTGCAGCTGCAGCACCTTCTCCCGAGCCTGCCGCACGTGTTGCGGGTTGCCCACGCCGCAGGCCATTTCGCGCACGTACCGCTGCAACGGCGGCAGCAATCGGCGGATCATGTGCAGCTCCTCCAGAGCAGTCGGCGGCAGCCGCCGCACCTCCAGCCCGTCGCGCATCGACTTGAGCCCGCGGCCAAGGAGCGCCACGACTCCGTGCGTCTTTGTACCGTGGGCAAGTGACGCAATCGTCACCTCTGAGTGGCACACGTCCGCCCCCTCAGCCACCACGGGACCGCCGGCAACAACCCACACCCTCTGGTTCGCGCTGTTCACACAGCTTAGAAACACGCGCCCCCCGTTGCCCAAAAACTCCTCAGTGTTGGACAAGGCACAGTGTATATGGAACAGCGTCCCCGCCGCGCGCGCGTGTGGCGTCAGTAAAAGCGCGTACGAGACCTGTCGCCCACCCCGCCCAGCGCCAGCGCCACCTCCCTCTTCTTGCTCTATTGCGGCAACCTCGCCGCACTGCAGGTACAGCCCGGACGCAAGGGACTTCAGCCGGTAGACGTCACTCAGACCGCGGGTCCGCAGCGCGCCGCCCTTGTTCGCGTGCATGCCCTCTACCACGAACAGTGCGAGGTAGTTCACCTCCTCCTTCGAGGCAGCGTACCAAGCGACCGTGTTCTCGCTGCCCTCCGCCAGGTTCGAGTCCGGGGTCTGCAGCACGCATCGCCGCCTTTCCGGGTTCGCAACAATGTACTTGTGCTCCTCGGTGTGCAGCAGCGTCACGCAGTCGCCACAACGCAGCGGTGGCCCACCCCTCGAAGGGGCGCAGTCGCCGTCATACAGATGTATCAGAAATCCCTGAATCCCCTCCCCGACGCTCATCTCAAGGAAACAGTTGTCGGCAGCCTCCTCGTCGACGTCGGGGGCTACGTTGAGGCACCGCTCTGTTCCAACCGCCTGGAGAATGATGGGGTCGCCGGCAGCGACGAGCTCTCCTTCCACGCGCAGGCGGTACCGCGGCATGATGCGCCAGCGCTCGTGCACATTGGGGTTCCGCCGGCGCCTCTCAAGTAGCACGCGGAGGTTGCCCTTCATGCGCGCCGCGTAGCGCTCGGCGTGATAGCTGAGGTACTTTTGGTGTGTGTAGTGGAGGAGGCGGACCGTCTGGCCGTATTTGACGGCATCGCTGTCCGGCTGCCGGCTGACACTTGCCTCGATAGGGTCGCCGTGCTGTAAAAGGAAGATGGTGTGCTCGTAGCGCAGCGGCGTCTCGTGAGTGTCACTCTGCAGCCCAACGGGCGCCTCCGACGATGAGGTGGCCACGACATAGCCGTCCAGTGACTGCTTATAGAGGTTGATTAGAGAACCGTAGCGCAGCGTCTGCGCCGGCATACGGCAACCAGTACTCTCCTTGGTCGCCATATGGCAGCAGCAATGCGCACGTGAGCAGGCGTCTGAAGCCGTGGTGAACCCTGCTCCCGCGTCCTGGGGTCGGAAGACCTGAACTATATTGAACGCGAGGGAGACACGCTGACACCGCGGCAGCAGTTGTGAGGGTTCCGTATAGAATAATTTTGTGAAAGTAAGAAGCCAGTGGGGGGGGGGGGGGGCTGCACGCACCAGATCGCACGCGACACGTGGCGACTTGAGCAATGCACAAATATCAGAGCCCAAGAGACAGTCAGAGAGAAGGGGGGAGGCAGTGATGCTTGATGCAGCACAGATGATATATTCAGACCACGAGAGTCGATGTAAATGAGAGGGAGTCGCTGCTCAGGCTGAGCTCTGCAACACGGTTAGTGGTTCTACAACGTAAAAGGCGGAAGGAAAATACGTGGAAAGAGGGAAACAGTTCAGCTCTCGTCGATCGGGCACCTTCTTGCATGCTGGCACTCGCCCTCTGCCTGTAACACACGCGCTACCACGACTTTGCAAGGTTACCCAGGCGATGCGAGAGAGAGAGAGACCCCGCGCGAAACAAAGAAACAGAAAGCATGCGAAAATAATAATAAAAATTATTATTGAAAAAATGAGAGACGGCACTAGCGTTCACCGTGTGCGTGTGTGTAGGGGGAAGGGCAGTGGTGTGTGTGTGTCTGTGTGTCTGTGTGTGTGTGTGTGTGTGTGTGTGTGTGTGTGTGTGTGTGTGTGTGTGTGTGTGTGTGTGTGTGTGTGTGTGTCTGTGTGTGTGTGTGTGTGTGTGTGTGTGACGCTGACCGACTGTACGCACACTTATGGGCGGGTAAGTGGTGACTTCCGTTTCTTCGCCAGCGCCTTTGTGAGGAAGGAGGAAGGGAGAGTAGAGCTCATCGCGGGGCATTGAACAGGTCAGCAGATGCATCTCCGCCGATCCGAGTCCCGGGGTCGTGTGTGTGTGTGTGTGTGTGCGTCTGCTCGACCACACAGCTGATCGCTGAGAGCCTCACTGACAGGCATGGAAAGCGTCGTGTTACACAAGGTCACCCATCTCTGTATATAGCTGTGCTTGTGCGCAAATAAAAGTGCCGTACCGGCCACGCCCGCCCTCGCAGCTTCCTGTCTCGCGTGGCGCAGACATGAAGAGGGTAGGTCCACGCGGAACTTACTCTGAAGGCACGGGGATTCCGAGGTGGCGAGACGAAAGGGTGCATCAAGTCATGAGGGAACATATCCAAAGTGGAGCAGAAGCAAGAAGCAGCGCGGATAAGTGGAGTCACGCAAGGGTGTCCACTGGACAAAGAAAATGTCAGCGTCCTCCCGATTACGTCGCGGCGATATCTCCTGAAGCAGCGAAGCGAGCGGGTGCGCTGAAAAAAAAAGCGATCAGCGCTTCAAAAGAGAAATATGCCTTAGGCGCGCACACACGCACTACACGTACACCACATGCATACACGCAGCATGCATCGCATCGGCACTCGGTGTGCATGGAGAGAGAAGGGGGGGACATGATATGCACGCCTGTGCAGTTTTCGTGACAAAGAGAGAAGTCAGCGTCGTCTAACTCTCGTCTAGACATTACTGCTCCTCCTTTTCCGACGAGGTCGGCGCCCCCCCCCCAGCACGCATGCACGCACGCACGTGTGGGATGAGCAATGGAGATGAGATGCGGAGGCAGTCTCTCCACCGTATGAACGGGGCATGGCACATCTTCCACAGTCAAGCTACAAAGTGCCCCCCCCCACCCAAAAAAAAGGTGATCTGACGCACATGGGAGAATGAGGCTGAAAGGGAGATGTCCGGTCTAGCCAGTTGAGTGGCAGCGGGACCTGCACGACTCAGGCACGCGCCACGCCACGGAATCGTTTGAATGGCACCGCCTTTCGTCGGGCGCTGTGTTCCACTCTTGCGGAACCCATGTTCTACCATTTCGATCCCCTCAACAAGGGTGCCAGTGTCCACCACATCCCCTTCCTTGCCCATCACGTCTTGAACATGATGGCAGAGACAGGGCGAGGCCTGGTCGAGGTCAGCCTGCGTCAGACGCACAGACAAGGCAGCGGTCACGCCCCACACACGCATAGACGCCCGTACATCACAGCCAGAAGCCGGCCGAGCAAAACGGCCTCGTCTACATTTCAGTGCACCACTGTATGCACGTGTGGAGCTCTCGCGCAAGGCAGGGCAGGGGAAGGTGAACGTCGCAGCCGAGACGGGGAAGACGAGTCGCCATCAAACTTCGAAACAGAAGTTTCGCGGAGCGCAACGGTGACAACGAAAAAAAAAAAAAAAACGATCGCGCGGCAGACACGATGGGAAAATGAAGAGCACGCGAGGCCCCTCCTCAGAATGACCCACACAACATGGAAAGCAGAAACGCTGCCCTACAGACGCCAGAGCGGCAATGCCCGCGCGCCTTTTCAACGTCGTGGGTCTGGGCGGGGCGCCCAGCCATCTGCGGAGGAAGGAACGAGAAGAAGCGAGTCTTCGTCATGGGCCGCCCCTTCTTTGGCACGTCCCTGACACAGCACGGGCACCTTCGTGTGTGCATGTGGGCGGCGTCCTCGTCTGGCTGCAGGATGGGACATTCAATTTTATAGGAAGCACAGGTGAGGTATACGGAGAAGCAGGCGTCGATCAAATTGCAGCGCTCCACAGAAAAGGTGTGGCTGGTGGACAGGAAAAAGGATGCAACACCACTCCCATGTTTGAATGGGCGCGTCCGTCACAGTCGCTGAGGGCTCGCCTCACCCCGGAGGGTAGCGGAGGTGTCGGTGCGGAGCCGAGGTGCCGAGGGAGGCTGAAGTGCGGCAGCCGTGCACACAAGTGGAGCCTGTTCACCCACACCGCGCCATCCTATTGGCCAGCGTGCCCACTCTCCCGCACATGTCTCACGGTCCGTGCCAGCAGGAGCGGCGCGCACCGGGGGAGAAAATTTTGTTATTAAAATAGACCACGCAGAAAACAGCACACATGCGCGCACCACCCAATGGCGACACAGAGCGCCGCTGGATGCAATCATCACGGGACCGCTCACGTGCAAGGGGCAGCATGGCGAAGGGCCGCTGCGCCCCTCCCCCTCCCCCCCCCCACACACACACATATCGCGCCACAGCAAGCACACATACACACGCAAGTGTGTGAAGGGAAGGACAAGAGCACGCTCAGACACCGGCCGGCAAGACAACAGCAAGGTGAAGGGAGAAGCGTCTGTTCCTCGTCAGAAGCCTTCACGCCGCTCCGCCCTCGACTCTGCTCAAGGCGCAGCCAAGCAGCCCCGATCCCTGCCAGCGCTGCGGAACCAGTACAAGCTCCAACGGATCATCTTGCAGCTCACCCGGCTTCCGCACCCATACCACAAGCGGTTCCCCTTCGTGCGTGGATGTCTCTCGCGCCAGCGCCTGCAGACCCTCCGCGATCAGCTCTGCCTCTGTCACCGCGCCGTATTGCAGGATCTGCATGCCAGCGGAAAGGCCGGCCTCCTCCGCTGGGCTATGGGCGTCCACCTTCTCCACTACCAAACACGGTTTCAGTCGCGACACACGCTGCACCTCTGCCATGCGTTGCGCTCGCTTCTCCGCTGCCGCCTGTCGCTGCCGGCGGGCGGCGGCGTCCTGTACCATCTGCAGCTGGGTCTCCTCTTGCGTCTGGCGGTGCAGTTCATTGAGAAGGTTGAAGATTCGTTCAGTCAGTGCGCGCAAGTCGTTGCGTGTAGAGTCGGCTGTGTTACGGGCTGTGCGAACCGCGTACAGGTCGCAGTCGTTGCGTGGGAACCCCTCATCGTCAAGCAAGCGGCCGCGAAGCCCAACAGGGGTCGATGCAAGATACTGGAGTGCGTCTGTCAGCTTCGTCTCGAGGGCCGCCTTCTGGGCATCCAGACGACGCAGCTCTTCACGAATGGCGTCCTTGTCCAGGTCGCCTACGCTGGCGTCAACCGCGGGGACGCGGTAGTCCTCGATTTCAACGATGTCCTCGATGGTGTGCCCGTTCATTTTTTTTTTCGTTTTTTTTCTGAGGTACGGCGGAAGCGGGGGCCGACCTCGCCTGCCTAGCGCGGGAGGGGAACACACAAGCGGCAGGGGGGAAAGCAATGGCGCTTAGCCCGTCAATGCAGATGTATATGTGTGCGTGCCGGCTGTGCACTCCTGTGCGTTTTGCAGGTAGATCGTCAGAGTGGGGCACACAATAATGCGGGTCTGATACTCAAGCGCAAGAGGACCAGAAGGCCGTGACGGCCGTCACAGACCAGCGAAGAAGCAGAAGAGAGAGAGAGAAGAAAGAATGCTGAAAAATGATACAATGGGATGAGTACACGCCCGCCATGGAGAGTGTACACTGCACAGCATCTGAGCACCACGGCGAGCTGCCCACCGAGGGGGGGAGGGGGGAGGGGCACAGATGTGAATGGGGTGCTATTTATTCTCGTCCTCCTTCACTCTCAGTGCTGTATCTCCGCACGTGCCACTCGTGGGCCTTGTTGCGCTCCGCTTCCGCAACCCATGCCGCCTTCTCAGTCCGTGTCTCGTTCCTACCTTGCTTCCCCGTTCTATACGTACCGCGTGCTCTCGCAAGTGGCGGCATATACGTTTTTCAGCACCGTACCACAGAGCACCTTCAGCCGCTGCGCGTGCTTGGCCTCCGCCTCTGAAACGGCGCGGGTGTACGGAAGGTGTTGATGGTACAAAAACAACTCCCGCACCGTGCTCAGCGTGTTCGTCTCGAAGCGACGGAGATACAGTGGGGAGTAGGCCTCCACGCTGCAGTCCAGCAGGTGGAGCGTCTCGGTTAGCCCATCACCATGAGCAGCCGCAGCCACCATCCTGGCCTCGTGGGAAGGTGGCCCGTACCCCGGAGAGAAGGCAGAGGCTATGGCAACGGCGCCACCGCTGCCCGATGTGGGTGCCAAGAGCGACGGGTAACAGTAACGGTTCGCGCTGGCCATCACGGTTGTGTTGCTGTTCCCCTCTCCCGTGTAGACACCGTCTAGTGCCGCACAGGCGGCAACAGGTACACCTACTCGTGGCCATCCCCCCACCGCACCGCTTGCCACGCCACCCGACGACAAGACTACTCCTCCTGCAGAAGCGGCACCAAACAGAGCAGAGCTTGATGTGGCTGAGCCGCCAGCAGAGTCAGCGCCGCCTCCACTGGCACCAGTGGCACTGACGTTGCTGCCGCAGAACCGTGTGCGGCTGCTGCTGCTCAGTGCATCGAAGGACATGTCCTCCAGGTGTAGCAGCGGCAAGAGCACCAGCCGCCCACCAAGCGGGGCACCTCGGTCGCCAGCGGCAGCCTCTGCAGCCGCGGCGCCTCCACCAGCTCTTGCAGCTGCCCGGCCAGCAGCTGGAGAAGCCCTTCGCTGCGACGCCACGTGCTCGTCGATCCACTGAGCAGCCGCCTCGTCGGTGGGGATGGCTGCGACTCCCTCGCCCTCTTCTTCTCCCGCGCCTTCGCTGGATCCCCCCACGGACGATGCCCGTGTGACTATCGTCATGGCAGACGCGTTACTGCCCTTGTCGTTGCCGTCCTGCTTCTCATCCATAGATTGGCGCCGCGCCAGGAGCTGTTTCACAACTGCGACCATCTCCTCCTGTGACGCGACGGCGGAAGGGGCCACAAAGGGGTCCATCAGCATCGTGGCCGCAGAGGGACGCAAGTCCTTCTCCTTGGTCAGCAGGCGACGGATGAACAGGTTCATTTGCGGCGACCAGCGCTCCTTTGCCTGCAGGGTGGGCGGATCGTTGAGAGGAATGAAGAAGACAGCGCGGGCGATGTGCATGCCGAGGTGCGGCGGCTGTCCCTCCGCCAGCTCGATCGTGGTAATCCCCAGCGACCACAGATCGGCGCGGCTGTCATAATCCTTCTCGGTGAGGGCCTCCGGTGCCATCCAGAGTGCCGTGCCAATGAAAGTGTTGCGCCGCGACAACGTGTGCTTGAGCTCTGTGCTCACACCAAAGTCCGCCAGCTTCACCTGCCCATCTTTGGTGAGCAACAGGTTGCTACCCTTGATATCGCGATGAATGATGTGACGTTCGTGCAGGTAGCGCAGGCCAAGCAGGGTCTGGCGGCACACATACGCGATCAGCGGCTCTGAGAGCGGTCGGCGCAGCAGATCGTATACCGTGTCCACAGAACCGCCCTCGCAGTATTCCATGACGATCCACAGTACCCCCATCGAGTAGTACGTGCCATAGAAGCGCACGATGTTTGGGTGGTCACAATCCTGTAGGATCTCTACCTCCTTCACAATTGTATCCAGGTCTTCCTTGTCCGTGTCACTCAGTGGGACCTGCTTGATGGCGACGATGTCGTCAGTGGAGCGGTTGCGGGCCTTGAGTACAACACCAAAGTTGCCGATGCCAATGCTTTCAATAATCTCAAACAGTTCCTTGGGATCATCCTCGCGCAGGTGGATGCGATCGAGTGCCGACGGTTTCATCATTGTGACGCCTGACCGCTAGAGTGCGCACGTGTGTGTGTGTGTGTGTGTTGATGTGGTCAGTCGTGGAGGGCGGGCGGGCGGGGGTTAACACAGAGAACGGCGCCAATGAGAAACGCGCAGCCGTTCCCGTGCGCGCGCAGTCAGAAAGTTCGTGAGTGGACGTGTGAGAGGGGAGGGCGTACACACACGCACGCACGCACGCACGCACGCACGCACACGCACACCTCGTCCTACTCCCTGCCCTGGGATAAACAGCACCCCTAACACACACGCACGCACACACAGTAAGTGCCCCCCTCACCCTCCGTACGATCTCCACGCACCCCTCTTGCACTGGAGAGATTTGTATGCGCAGTACGTCTGCCCGCTCACGGCCTCTGCAGCAGTTCTTCACAGAGGCCGTGCGGAGGTCGATCGTGGATGGTGGCCAAGAACGCGAGGCGGTTGAGGAAAACAAGTAGAGGAAAGACCGAGTGAGAGAGACTGGTGGGGATGGAGGGCGCTACACTGCATAGGCTTCGCAGCGAGAGAGAGAGAAAAGCCGTCACAGTTGAGAGAGCAGCGGTGTGACAGCACCTGTGAGTGGGCGTGAGAGGGCCTCCGTCTCCTGCCAGGAGGATCAACCCTCGTATAAAGGCACATCTGCAAGAATATATATATGTATGTATATATATATACATATGCGTGTGTGTGTGTGTGTGTGTGTGTGTAGCGCAGCCCATCACAACGGCCCTAGCATTATGCCAGTGACGAGGAATAGTCTGCCGCTTTCCCGGCGAGGGCCTCAGTGCTACCCTCTCTTCGTGCGTAGTGACGGTGATCCTGGTGGCTCAGCATGTGCAGCTCTGTGGGTGCGTCTGTGTTGGGTGGTCTCTCAACGCCTCCTTGCCGCCTCAAGACGAGCCATCACGACGAAAGGCATTTGGGGAGAGCACAGCAGATGACCGATGCGCTACCAAGATCACAGCAAGGGAGGCATGTGACACCGGAGTCCGAAAGAGCGCCCCACACCCTCGTCGCCAGTGACCGAGCAGAAGGATGTCAAATAAATACGGCGGTGCAACGAAGGGCCTAGCGCCTCTGCCCCCCGCACAAACACCCGCGCCCCGCCCGCCCCCGCACCGATCGGAGCCCGCGCGCGAAGAGGAACGGGGAACCAATGGAGATGACTTTGCGGGCTCGTCAACGCGCTCCACCGATGTGCGACGGAGGTGGGGTGTCCCGCCCCGCGCTAAAGGGCCTCAAGGCAATGCACGCAACAGACACTAAAACCAGTCAAGAGAACGCCACCTTACCGAGAGAAGCAAAAAGAAGCGATACCCCGTCAGTGGTGGCCGCTCCGCAACGTGAGTGAAGGTGTCCCTAGGAACTGCCGTGCACGCGTCCACCGCTGCCCCACCTCCTCCCCCCTTCCTTGCCCTCGACGCTTCGCCTGTTGCGTCATACTGTCCTTCATTTTTTGTCAAGCTGCGCGCGGGCCTTACTTCCGCGCGTGGTATCAAAGGCGCGCTCGATCTCCGGCAATGGCAGAGGCCGTATGGTCGCTATCAATTGGTGAGAAGGTGCTGGGAGAGAGGAAGCCCATAAAGCATTGCCGAGCTCGCCGCCTGCGCTGGTCCGTGAGGAGCACATGTAGGGTGTCGCTGCCATTTGTGGGATGGTGGGCCAGGGAGATACAGCGCGATCAGCACCTGATCAGCGGCATCTGGTGCAGCGGCGGAGAGGTCAAGATGGAAAGAGACCCACGAGGGGGAGGGGGGGGGCGCAATGCACCATAAAATGCTGCGAGAGGGAGAAGGAACGTGCGGAAGATGCAAAGAAAAATTGATCGAAATAATTGATGGGGGAGGGGGGGGCATGCACACCTCCCACGTGTGATGCACTATTTTTCCGTATGAGGCGCCGCGTAGATGGGATGTACCCACCTCCGCCATGAAGGATGGGGTCATCCGTTTTCCCCTTATCCCGTCCGACGCACCACCCATCGAATTCACGCATCATACTCGGAATTCAAGCCCTCAGTTTGTCTTGGGCTCATCAAGGTCGAAGCCACACCAGCACAGGAGAGCGCACGCACAGACGAGTACGGGTGCTCGGGCATTCGATATTGCAGAGTGTAGACGTTTTGCAAGCATACCTCTCACTGCCGGCACCACCACCACCCTTATTTTCTTTTATTGCACGCGCGGTGCTTCTCTCTCTCTCTTTCCCTCTCTTCTGTGTGGCGTACTCGCGTCAGTTTCAACGGCGCAGTGCTTTACTGCAGGCACGCACGCATTCACGTTTCACATTTATGTCTTATCGGTCTTGGCCTTCTTTGCCGCCTGCGCCACCCCCTCGTCCACGAGTGTGCTGGCCGTCTCTGTGTCAGCCCCTCCTGGTGCTCCTCCTTGGCTGGGCTGCGAGGCGAGCAGGTTCGCCCAGAAGGCTGCGGGAAGCGTAAAGCTGACGCACATCATCCGTTTTGTCGGCGCGACGTCCCGCACCATCAGCGTCTCCTCGATGTTCTCCGGTGCGAGAGCGTAGCCGAGGTTCACCTCTACTTGTCGAACGGCGTCGGCGATGAGGTCGTCAGCGGCTGAGAAGCAATACACGTGGAAGAGGGTGCGGCGATCGATGACGTCAGGATCCACGTGGGCTGGCAAGTGATTCCATCTCTCGTTCACCGCCGTTTTGGTGGACGCATTCGTCCGCTGCGCGTTAGCGGGAGCATCAGTACTAGCAAGTGGCTGGAACACGTCGAGGAACTCGACTGCAATGGCCGGCAGGTTCATGGTCACGTGGCGGCGGCCAGTGCAGAGGTGTACTGGGAGCGATGAGGTCGCCGCCCCGGTGATGCTGTCAAAGACCACTGAGTTGAGGAAGTCGCGCCCGTCCATGTTGAACACACGGAGGGAGTTGTCGGGCAGGCGATTCAGCTCCGCGTTGACCCTCATGTACTGCGCTGCCACCATGTTGAGGTCATTGGCGAAAACTTGTATGCCCTTTTTCGCTGCCGGCACGGCAAACGGGCCCACGCCAGCCATAACGTCCAGAAGGACGTCCCCCGGCCTCATCTGATCCACCAGTCGCGTGTGCTCAAAGCTCAGGCGCGAGTTCCAGTAGACACGATTGTACGGCACGCGAAAGCGGCAGCCATGCTGGCAAACTGTTGCCGTCAGCAGACGATTGAGTCGCGCCTCAGCAGGAGAAGAGGTCGGCGACAACGCCTCTAGCGCAATCACTTGCCTTTCTGCCGCCGTCAGCGAGCCCTCAGCCTCGCCCGAGTCGTCGAGGCCGGCGTCTGCTACAGAGTTGCTGTCTACGCCATCGGCGCGGCAGCGCAGCCCAATGATTTGCATTTTGAATTCCCGAAACACGCTGCTGATCGCGTCCACCTTATTCACCACCACACTCACTGTCTCGTTGCAGTCGAGAATAACCTGTCCAATGACGTCAGCGTGCGGCAGATGGGCGGCAGAGAGGTTGACATGGGCGATGTGCCCAACTTGCTCAAAGCCGCTGAGCGCCACGAGGTCGGCATCCTCGTGGAGGGGCAACACCATCGAGAGAAGCTCCGGCATCGTGTACGCCTGGTAGTTCAGCTCTACCGCACGAGGGGTAAGGGTCACTTCCACCACACCAGTGTAAGATGCTCGCTTCTTGCCGGAAGGTGGCGGTGGTGTAGCAGTGGCACAAGGAAAGGCCTGCGGTTGTTCGCTGCTGCCCTTCTCTTCTGTGAGGTCTGACGAGGAAGGACTCCCAGTGAGACGTTCATGGAGCTGCTGAAGCAGGGCAGCGGCTTTGCGAGACAGCTGACCAGCCTGCACGGCGGCCTCCAGTTGCTGAGTGACGTAGGAGCCAGCAACGGCAGAACCCATTAGAAAAACAGGAGCACTGTGCTGGGTCGCGGAGGCGAGGTCGGGCCACATCTCACTGGCTTTGAGGACTGTTGGATCCAGGAGGCACATCTTGCAACGCCCCTCGAGGAAGGCTGGCTGCGTCGGTGTCGCGGACGAGTTGCTCGTGCTCGCCATCTCTGAGCTGCCTCCGATGTCATTGCCGGGGCCAGCGCTGACGTTCCCAATACTGTTTCCGTGGGCGTTGATCTCTGTTGGTGCGAGGTACTTCACAGGCACCTTCGATTCGGCAGAGTGCTCTTGACCATCTCTGCCAGAGCGCACCGCCACAACATCTAGAACGTTACGCACGCTACGCCGACGGTAGAGTTTGCCACGCAGAATATTAAGCAGTGCAGCAGATGCTGTGAGGGGCCTGTATACGAGCGCCGCAAGTTCGATCGTTGAGTTGACTCTTTCACGGTAGTGGTGCGGCGTCGCCCTCGGTTGCGCTGCTGAGTCGCTTTGCTGGACCGACATGAGTGATAGGGCCACAGCGAAAACGCCCCTGTGCACGGATGTGTTCGAGCTTGGCGCACGTGTGCATGGGCGTGTCCGTACGAAAGGGTGGCCAGTGTGGAAAAGTGGCGCCGCAGTCAAGTGGTAGCAAGACAGGGAAACGAAAGCAGCGCGAAGTCCGGAGAACATGTGTAAATGTGCCAAACTCGGCATGGACATCATCATCGTCGGAGCGAGTAGAGCAGGCGACGCCGTCTGCGCAAAACAACGGCGAGCACGTATACACAGGTCAACACCACCGAGAGACCCAGTCAGAGGCAGTGCCGTCGGTGGCATCCACCACGATGCGGGAAGGGGCCGTTCACCAAACCGCTCACCCTCTTCGTGTAGTCCCCCCATCTCCATGGCGCGTGTGCATTGCCTTGTCCACACTTGCCATCCTCTGTGCCATTACGAATCGGTCGTTGGGTAGCTCTCATGCCTCCTTCTCCTCCTCTTCGACGCTCATCCGTAGAAGAAAGACGGAAGGGGGAGAAGGGGGGGGGAGGAGGGAGGAGGGAGGAGTGTCCTGCTTCGAGAACTATATTCCCGAGCCAATAGACGAGGTGCACCCGAGGTACACACACACACACACACACACATACATGCACGCGCACACACGCGGTGCTAAGAGGGCGCAACCATCAATAAACCAAAAGCTCTACAAAACGAAAAATACAGGAAAGGAAACAGGGAAGCGCCACGGCGTGGAACGGCGTCGCGAGGACGGACATCACCGCCACCTCCTGGAAACGGGTTTCAGCAGCCGCACATCGCCCGCACGAGACGACGGTAGCGGGCCAAGGTGAGGAATAGGCGGCGTGTGCGCTGTATCGCGTGTGGCATCTTCATTATTTCCTGAGCCACCCTCTTCCTTCCATCACTCGGTGGCGTCCGCCCGTGGCAGGCACATCATGCTTGCACGACAGCTCTGCAGCCACGGAAGCATCGTTGTCAGAACACAGAAGGGCGATGAGCAGGTGGTGCATGTGAAACTACTCGCATGAAGGGCAAAAGCCGGAGAAGACGTGCGAGTACCTGACAAGTCGATCCGAAGAGAGCAGAGTCTGCCACGGTCTAGGGGCTGGGTAACCACAGCCATGGCGGGATGCGGAGCCTCGCAGCTCGGACAGGGGGGGAGGAGAAGAAAACGCGGTAAGGAAAACGGTGGTACGGGGTTACGGGGGTGAGCCCGAGAAGGCGGTTTCTACGAAAACAAGCGAGATGCGAGGTGAGCGATCGCCAACGAGCACGCACAGCGAGGGCGCGAAGAAGATGGGGGAGGAGACCTCGCGAGCAGCCCCCGTTGTCGAGTTGGCACACATGCAGATGCAGAGGGAGGCGTGAAAGTCAAGCACAAGGCAGCGAGCATCCGGCTGGAGGGCAAGTATGAAGCCATTAGACGAGAGACGAGAATAAACCAAGGTGAGCAGCGAGAGAGGGAGGGAGACAGCGCACGCGAAGACAGCTCACGGCAGTACACGCGTGTAACGGAAACAAAGACGCGGAGCCGCCCCCTCCCCCCCCCTCTCAACCCTCGCCGTTGGCTGGCAGAGATGCCCGACACACCCGTCCGTGAGGAGGATGAGCACGCATAACAGAGGAAGCAGCAAACAAGGGAGCCGTCGAGGACTGCAGAGATGGGCATCAGCGCTATTCCCCTGTGAGACGGCGCGCGCACACCTCCCCTCCGAGATGTAAGAAAAAATGACACGGAGAACAGAGACATGCACCAGTATGAGCAAACGCATGCAGCGTGCAGAGCTCGATCACACACGTTGCGGGCACACCCTTTGGTGACTTTCTTCAGCGTCATTCAAGTTTGTTTTACGTTCCTCTTACGACTCCAGGTGTGCGCCTCCCTCTCCGTCTTTAGAAGGCACTCACGCGCTGCGATGGTGCGACCTGGGACCCGGTAGTGCCGGTGGTGTGTCACCTCTGATGCGGAGGGGCCACAGTACGTGTGCTGAGGGCGGCACAGGCACGAGTCAGCACAGATGGCTCGTTGCAGTTCACTGCCTTGTAGCAGGACCTCACCTTGCTGAGGGCGTAGTGAGATTTCTGCCACACTTTCTGGCATACAGCGCGGGTGCGGGTGGTGCTGTACATAGCCGGGATTTCCGCATAGGTGCTATTAACGTAGTACAAGAACTCCCACACGCGCCCCACACCATCTTCCAGCATCTGCTTGCTCGTGGAGTCCATGTAGGTCTGCCGCATCACGCACCGCACAGTTCGCTCTGTGTCACGAACAAAGTTGTCCAAGAATTGGCTGATGAAGCTCTGGCAGTGAGTGTGCAGCATCTTGTTCATGCGTAAGTACGACTCTACCGTCACATTATTAGAGGGAGTCCTGGCTGAGCTGGCACTGTCGTTGCGCAAGCCCGAAACCTGCGGCGCCACGGAAACGCTCGACGACGTCGTTGTCGCGGCAGATGGCGCTCTGTTGCCTTGGGTAGGACTCCCACAGCGTCGCTGAATGCTGCCAGGCCGCGATGAGGTGCTACAACTTCGGCCTTCCCCAGAATTGCCGACGCTCGTCTTGTGCGCTGCTCCATCTTCGGCGGCCTGTTGTGGCCAACTCTGCGGCACGCTGCTGTGTGCCTGAGCAGAGCGGCTCCGTGGCACGCTGCTGGAGAAGCGCGGGGCTATGAGACGATTCGGTGTGGCGCTCTCCCGCATCTGGGAGCTGTCACAGCGTTGGAAGGACGGCGGCGGCCGCCGTGCGGAAGCGGAGCGAGCGGCGCTGTGAGGCACGTGTTGGTGGCCATTGTTAAGAGAGTCACTCCGTACGACGCGGCGTTGATTTCTCACGGCGTCAACGCCATCGTCTGCGGGTTCGATGTGACGAGAGAGAAAAGCATCAAAGTCGCGGGAGACAGACACGAGCCGCCCTGATGCGGATCCGATGCGCACTGCTTCGACGCGCTGCCGCGGTGGTGACACACCTACCTGTAATGCAGTGTACACCACAACATCGTGCTCCGCCGTCGTGCACCGCTCGCGGTCGTTATGGCTTCCACTGCGAATGGGGTCCAGCGATGGGTTCAGCCGCGCAAGGCCGCAGAGGGGTGATGAAGACGATGCGCCCGCCAAGCGCTGCTCTCCGCGGCGGATTTCGGGCGGCGGAGGGGCTGTGTCATTGGCCTTCCGCATCGCTTTTCCATTCACCCGTTCTGTGAGCGGGCGTTTTGACGGCGCAGGCTCGACGGCTGCCAGGCATGCGACGGCGGGTGTGGCTGGTGCAGGGATGCTCTTCTGCGGGCCCGCGCATTGATGTGCCATCACGGTGGCAGTCGTGTTCCCCGTGCAGCCGTTTGTGGCTGGAGAAGTAGAAGACGATAGCGCCATTGGGGGCATGGCGCTGTTCGCTGCTGAGTTCTCGGTATCCAGTGTGCTGCCGCAGCGGCGCAGTGCTCCACGCGCCGAGTTGCCCCGCCGCTCCTCCGAGATTGCATGCGGCCGCCGTTGGAGCCGCTCGTCGAACATTGGAGGTGCCTGATGTCCCCGACCGCTTCCAGCCGCCGAAGCGCCAGGTGACTGTAGTGAGGACGCAGTACGGGAGAGCGAGCAAGCCACCCCGTCGTTCCTCCATGAGTGCAGCACAGTGGCGTTGCCTATACTTGACTGACGCAGACCGCCGCTTGCGCGGCGGATCAAGGAGGATATGCCGTGACGGTGCCCTTGGGAGCCCTCCGCTTCCTCAGGCCCCAGCACGGCGCCGGTGCCGTTGTTGGTGCACTCCTCGTCATCGCTTTCCTCACCACCGTTGCGCTGCCGAGCTGAGAGCGAAAACGGGTGGGAGTTGCGCCGGGTAGTAGTTGTGCGCGTGCGCTGCGGCGCCGGCGCGGCGCTCGGGGAAACTGTCGTCACAGCTGCAGACGTTGCGGCAATGCACCTGCCCTCGCACTGTAAGGCAGTGTTGCGGCCGCCGCCGCCGCCAGTACCGGCTGGCGGCAACGCGGTTGTCGCCACTGACGTCACTAGAGAACGTGAATATGAAGCCACTGTATCCTGCGCGTGCAAAGACCCGTCAAAGTTCGCGGATGGCGGCACCACGCCAACGGGCATGGTGAGTGAGACGGCACCGTCACCAGACTGCCCTGCAGAAGCGCTGTTCGAGCTTGTCTCTCGAGCTGCTGACGCACTACTAGCACCATGAACAGAGTGGGGAGAGCTCACGGGATTAGGACTGGCATCCCGAGAACCGTTGCAGCGCTGCTTGTCCACACTGGCGTTCGCCGGAGCTGCCGTGGGGGCTTCGATTACCGAAAGCGCCGTTGTCATCGTACTCTCACCTACTTCTGCCCGACGAGGTGAGTAGCCGGCATTGGAAGAGGGCTCACGTGAGCGTCTGGTAATGACCGGTGCCGAGTCCACCGCTGCCGCTGGTGATGGTGGCGCTTTGGCTGGCGACTCCAGCACGCGGGTGGTGCTTCCCTGACGGCTCGCCGAGCTCGAGCCGGTGTACGTACCAGATCGCCTAGCCAGCGGGGTAGCGTCCACAGATGACAGCGACGCGTCGGCCAGCACGTCTTCGGGGATGCGCTGGAGGTAGCGCGATCTCGGCTTGGTGTTCAGCTCCTTGAAGTCGTTACGGTAAAGCGCGAGGTGCACATTCTCCTCCGGTATGAGGCAGACCCCGTACTTGTACATGGTGAGATAGCCGCACATGACGGGGTGCGCATGCGCCGTCGAGAACACCCCGCCGCCGCCACTGCGCTGGACGACCTCGTCCGACACTCCTTGAAAGTCCGCCTCACCAACAAGCACCACGGTGGTCAGCGGAAGCAGTGGCGAGGAGGACTGCCGCGAGCGCCACGTGTCGACAGCATCCAACGCCAGTGTCTCCACGGTGCCCCCAAACAGGCGCAGCACCTCACTATAAGTCTCCTCCAGTGCCCGCTCTAGCAGCACGAACGTGCAGTCGCGGAAAACTGTGGCCATCATCGGGCGGCCAATAGATAGGAACTCCGTGACTGAGAAAAAGGTTTGGGCGGGGCGGCGGTAGTGCACACTGCACAACCTGGGCGACGCCGGCACTGGCGAGGAAAGCGAGGGAAACTCTCCCGGCATCAATGTACTCCTCTTCTCGAGACTGTGAACTAAATTCGAGATGTAGTTCGGCGTCACAAGCGTGTATCCGTACCCGAGTGCAGTCATCACCGTGGCCTCCATCGTGAAGCCGTCCTCCGCAACGTACAGAAAACCGATGCAGTTTGTGTGCTGCTCATAGTACGACAAGGGCGCCGGGACACAGTCCTCGATGAGGAGGGCGCCAATGTGGACGCATGCGTCCAGCACCAAGTCCAAACTTGCGTCTGTCAGGTTCGGCGAGATGGCGAGCACGAGCATCACGGGTATGATTCGCGCCGTGACTCGGAGTCCGAGTCGAATGCGGTCCTCCGGGTATAGAAATCGTGAGTTGCCATTGCCTATGCGCTCGCGGTCAACGAAAGTGCCGTGCTTCGACACATCTTCGATGCGGATCTCCAGCTGTGCCATGGGGTCGAAGACGCTACAGCGGGGCATCGAGGCCACAAAAATGGTGGCATGGTGACGTGAGATGGACGGCTCAGCCGCTGGAAGCAAGATATGGCATGCCTTCCTGCCCAGTGTATAGGTCTTTCCCGGGAGAAGGAAGTGTCGGTGGATCTCGCCATCCCCGTAATTCAGCTCCACGATGTACATGGCGGAGAATGTGCGCCGCCCTGAATGGGCCCAACGCCTTCAGAGGTGCACGCCTACAAAGGCGGGCAGCAGAAAACCAAAGACGGCACCACGTCGCGCGCACACCACGCGCGGTGCAGAAGCCGGAAAACTCTAAGGGAAGAGAACACGTACACGCAATGTAAAGAAACAATGATTACAGAGGCGAGCCAATCAGCTCGCGTGTGTGCAGTGAGGAGAGAGGGGGGGCAGGGGTTACGCACGTGCGCTGCACACATCCTCTTCAATGTGTGCCCGGATGTGTATGTGTGGGGGGGGATAGAGTGATACGTCGGAAGGGAGGAGTTCAGTGCAGAGCAGACGAACAAGAGTACGAGGCAGATCAGCAGTTGTAGAAGAGAGGGGAACATGTTTCGCAGATGCCCGCAGTGCACCTCGGTCAGCGCCTGACAAGAAGGTGGCTGCATCAGAGAGAGCGAGAGAGAAAGTGAACGACAAAGGGCACTGATGTGTGCGTGCTTCTTGTGCGTCACCACAGGGAGAGGCGCCGCGCCCCCCCCCCCTCGGCTTCCATCGTCGCACCACAGTCACCGCGACCTTTTGCCTCATCGTTCTCTCTCTCTCGGGGGTAGGCGTCGCTCAGTGTCGCCTGGAATCTACACTCCCGCGTACCGCCACCATGGAGGCCCGACCCAATCAACTCTTTCGCCAGTGTGTCTGCACCGCACTACAGCGGAGGCGCATTGGCATCGCAGGTGGGAAAAAGGGCGAGTGGAGATGTAGGTCTGTAACGAAGTGCACCAAACATGAACCACGGTGCGATAACAATGTACAGATGACGGCAAGCGGAAGGAGGAGGAGGAGGTGCGTGCATGGGCTTCGCCGCCACTCACCGGATCGTGCAAAACGGTAGGGCACCGGATTCACCGGCACGGGCGTCGCTCGCTCGCTCACCTCCTCCACCCTCACCCCGTGGTACGGCCAGGAACACCACCGCCATCAGCAGCTTTTTCCCTCCCTCCCACACACAAAACAACAAAATACATGACCTTTCCATGGCAGTTGTGTGCATGCGAGACGTGTCTGTCACAGCGCCTTCAAGCTTTTGAGCTCCTCCAGCGAGGGGCTTCCCAGCAGTTCGTACACCCGCTGTACACGGTCCATGTAGTCCATCGACTGCAGGAATACCATCTCGAACGCGAGCCGTCGAAGCGCAAGCGACGTCAACAGCTTCGCCTCCTCCGACACCTCGTCGCGGACTTCAACGCAGAGCAGCTCCCAGATCAGATGCCTTAGAAAGAAGGCCTTGCGCTCCTTGCTCTCGAATGGGCCCCAGCCATAGTAGGCCTTGATGCGGTGCAGGCAGAGTGCGTCGTACAGCCTCTCCCCGTTACTGCGACCCCAGCACTTCTGGGTGAAGTTGGTCATCATACCAGCGGACATGGGTGGATAAAGCTGCGCAACGATGCGACTAATATGCGCCTTCCACATGCGCTCCCCATTGTACCAGAAGCCATTCGGGCTTTGGCCTTGCAGAACGTGTGAGAGCGCCTGGTGTGGTGGATGTGCGAGGTAGAGCAAGAGCGCTTCTAGCTCTGCACGGCGCACAGCATCGTCGACTACATGTAGGCGGTCTGTAGTGCGACAGTCCGTGACGTAGCGAAACAGCGATGGAAAATGCTGCTTCGCCCCGCTGAGGACCTGCCTAGGGGTGAACAGCGGGCCGAGTTTGCTTCTCGAGCAGGATATCGTCTGAGGCACACCTGCGGCTCTGTTGCACTCGGCCGGCAGAGACGGTTTTGAGGCGCAGACGCCATCTTTCACCATGGCCGCTGCTCTCTCTCCTGCTGTCGGGGCTCGCGCCGCGTCCGTGAGCAAGTCGTGCCTGGGGTACGCAGTGTAGAGAAGCAGAAAAAACAGCATGCTGGTGTGATCACGGTCGCTGCTATGGATGGTGGCGTTACCCACCGGTTCCTGGCAAAGGTGGCAAAAGCTGCGCTTGGTATCCACCCAAATATGTCGATTCAGGCCTTCAAACACGCCCACTGGTAGCGATGAGAGCAACGTGCGGCCCTCCGTGGAGGACCCCTTTGGCGACAAGCTGCTCAGGGGTTCACTGACCCCTGTAGTAGAGTCCTCCGCATCTAGTACGCTCTGCACTGCATTTTCGCGAAGAAACTGGTGCAGCGACGAGACCTTTCGGGACGGCATCACCGAGCGTACCGCACCGCACAGACGCGTGGGGTGCATTGCCTGCGTCGCGGCTGCCCGTGGCTTGGACGTGTACGCGAAAGGACGAAGCGGGAGTGGGGGAGGGAGAGAGAGAGTAGCCCTGAGAAGCACACGAGTACCCCCCGCGTATGCAAGGGTTGCACCAGTATGACCACGAGCCAACTAGACGTTAGCACGTGTTGCCCAAATCACGGTGCGACGCCCCCGAGCCTCATGGCGAAGGAAGAGCGAGTGGGAAGGGCAGACCCCAGTACGAAACATCCGGAAGAACGGAGAAGCAGGGGAGCGACAGGGAGCAGGGAGCAGGGAGCAGAGAGCCGGCAACCACACAGTTGCACAGCATTGCCCTGTCACACTTGTCAGGCTCGACGTGTGTCGGCGGTGGCAATTATTGAAGTAGAAGGCACAGTCTGCTGTGTAACACACACACACACACAGTGGTGGTCAGAAACATGGCAAGTGGGGTGAGGAGAGACCTCCGCAGACACACACGCCCAAGGAAGACAACGTAACATAGTGCAAGTAATGACTTTATTATGTTTGCGTGGGCCTCCAACAGTGGGGATGAGCAAGAGCAGAAGTACGCGTGTGTGCTGTGTTCCCAGAAAGTGGGGCTGTCGTGATCTGGGGGAGGGGGGGCGGGGGGTCGACGCGCTGGCCACCAGATGCAAGCTAGCCCTCCGACACGGTCCTTCTTGTCTCCAGAGATACCTTTGAGCGCCGCCTTCCATAAGCCCGCCGGCGCCCACCTCGCAGTTTCACTGCGCTCACATGTGCGGGGTCAGACGGCCCCCAATGCGACGCCCATCGCTGCGGCGGCTGTAGTGATGCTGCATGTAGAAGGTACAGTGGCTGCGTAGCCGCAGGTAGCTGCGCCAGCCCAGCACAGCAGGAACCAGCAGATACAGCACGCAGCCAAAGATGACTGCGAACCAAAAGTAGAGGAGGTAATGTGGGCTGAAGGTGAGATCGTAGTCGACGTCGAGGTTCGGTGCACCACTGATAGCCTCTTGGCCGAGATACACGATTGTGCCGTACGCCTGCGTCACGCACGTGAAAAACTCGAGGGCGTCGCGCATGGGGTGACGCACCTGAAACGCCCAGTACAAGAGCACACACAGAGGGCCCTTGACGAACAGCTCCATCAGCGACACTACGTGCACGGCCGAGCCGTTGAAGCTTCCAAGCTCACTCGCGTAGCGAGCATCGATTTTGGCGTAGTTTTCCGCAAGCAGCGAATTCGTCTTGAAGACGCCGACGCAGCCATCCATGAACATGTGTACAATGATGCCGTTCAGTAGGTACCACCGCGCGCGGGTACGCTCCCCGTAGGTGAGGGGGGCCATCATACTGTCGTAGTTGATCAGCTCATGAGGAGCTATCTCGGACTTGTGCGCCTCCTGGTATGTCTTTCGCTGGCGGAGGGAGCGATGCACCCTCCTGCGCCACACGACGCCAATCAGCCACGCAGTCGGGATGGCAGCTAAGGCGCAAGCCGTGCTTGGCTCCCTGAAATACGCCTGCGCCACCTCGGCAGTCAGCGAGTCACGCACGATAAAGAGTGGCGTCAGGATGCACAGCGTGCAGAAAACGACGAACGGGTCCGCGAACACCTCCGAAAGCATCTTTCAGTTCTGCGTCCGAGCCTTCACGTGCTGCAATGTGTGCCGGTAGGTGGGGGAGTTGGTGGCTGCTCTCCCTCAGCGTACGGAAGAAGGAAAGGGTCAGCAGACTTCGGAGCGGAGGACGCACCCACAGCATAACAAGAAACTGCGAAGCACAGATGTCCGGTCAATGCAACCCTGTCAACTCGGCTGCGTATAAGAGGGGGCACGCACGCGATGAAGGTGATCGTGATGACTCCGTCCTTTGATTGGACGCACAAAGGTAAAGATGGAGTGATGGACAACGTTACTGCGATACAACACAAGACGGGGAGCAGCGAGAGGGTAAGAGCGGCGTTCACACGCACACACAGAGAGAAAGAGAGACACGATGATGAAAACTGTGCCGCCCGGGGGTCCTTTCAATGCGGTTAAGTTACGCACACGTTGGGAGTGGAGGAAGGGCCACCTTTCCTCTGGTCTCTTGCAGCTTCATAAAACATGAATGCTGCACGCGACGTTGGCACGGCACACACATACACTCCCGCGCGCGTGTGCGTGAGCTCCGGCGTGCGCATCTTTATCGACACTGCGTTGCGGGCGTCTGTCTTCTTTTTCTTGTGTGCACGTGTGTGTGAAGAGGGGAGGTGGAGAGGGGCACTCTCTGCAGCGAGCACACATGACAGTAACGAAAGCGACGTCGTCGATGAGGCCCTCCGAGAGACGAAGAGAGGTGGGAAAAGCGAAGGGGGGCTCGAGATGAGCTCGCGCCATCACACACAGCAAAACCATCGGCAGCATTTGGACGGGACTACTATGCTTCCCTCTCAGTCAGCGTCTGTTCCAGCTCCCTCCCCTTCGCAAGGTCGCGTGGCGCCTGGAAGACAGCTGGGCAACGCTCTCTGTACACCTGCCGTGCGTTGATGTTGATACGCATGTGCCGCATACAGAGGCGCCAGTACCGCTCCTGCTCCTCCGCCGTCATCGAGGTCTTATCCACAGGGGAGAAGCGCCCATCAGGGGTGGGGTGTGCACAGTAGGTGTGCTCCCGATATCGGCGCCGCTCTGAATCCGTGAGCTCATCCTCTGGCAACGTCAGGTACACAGGGCAGTCATCGAGAATGCGTGGTGTCGAGTGGAACGCCAATCGAGAGGGCCCAGTGAAGGCAGCCACATCGCCACTCTTTAGTAGAAACGCGTACGGGGCATCCTCTCGAGACTGCGTGCCCATCAAGAAAATAGCAGAGCAGCCCAGCGACAAGCTCATCAGCGGCTGCTCCAACGTCTTCTCGCTAATGTCTTGGTGGCACATCATCATCGAGCCAACAGGGTAGTAGTTGACGATCGCCGTCTGAGGCTCGTAGACGTCGGGGTAGGCGCAGCAGAACCCATCCTGCCTCACCTCTGCAACGAGCGAGACGAGATCGCACATTCGCTTGCGCAGCTCAGATGGAAAGGTCGAGTAGCAGTCTTGGTGGTACACCTTCGTTGTCCAATCGTAGCTGTACCCAAGTGTGGCCCACCGCATGGGAGGCTGATAGCAAGACGTGCTCTGCGACGCCTTGGCATGGGTGCTGAGAATGTTGGGGTGCTGCGCAGAGTCGCCGTACTCGAGCACCGCCTCCCTGCACCAGCGCTGCTGCTCCTCCTCGCTCAGCACACCAGGGAACACGAGAAGGCCGGGGACACCGGCAAAGGTGTAGCACACCACCTCTTTCTCCTGCTGCGTTGGATCCGCGGAAGAGCGCGACGCGCCCTCGCTGCGCTTCGGTCGTGGCGGCACAATGACTCGGTGAATCAGTCGCTGGTGCTCCTCCGTGTTCCTATCTTGATTATGAAACTGCACCACGTCTGTTAAATCGACCTCCGGCGGCGGTGGCTGACGACGCGCCTCACGCCGCGAGAATTTATACAACTTATAGCGCTTCTCCGCCATTCGGAACGATGTGAAGGAGAGGGCGCTCGGTGTACCGTCGCGGCCACACTTCATGCAGCCGGCAGCCGTCGTTGTGGCAAGTGCTGGACCCTCATAGCCGGAGAGGTCACAAGGGCAAGCAGCAGACACAGGAGTTGGAGTCGCCCTCGACGAGAAGGCAGGCCGGCTCTGCGGTGGTGGCGACAGCCCCCGCCACTCGCACGCATCTGGGTCCGGTATGATGCTTGGAAGCATCAGTGTGTAAAGGAGAGGGATAAGCGGCACCAGCGTGTGGCACGAAGGTAGCGTCCACGAGCTTCTTGTCGGAAGAGAAGGTTGAGAAAGGGGTGGATGAGAAGCGCGTGGCGGACGTGAAGGAAAGCGGGACACTCTTCGGATGTGCTTGCGCTGGCGAACGCGCTTGGGTGCGCCACCAGCCCCTGGCGGTGCGGGTAAGAAAGAAGGAAAGAGCCACTGGCACGAATTAGAGGTCCCCCTCAAGCCGGCATCGTAGGTATCGTGGTGCCGTCTTCAGCACCGTCGCCCAGGAGTGCAATCTACAAGAAGGATACGCGCGTGAGGAGTCGGTTTTCGCTGTCTTCCCAACTCCAACGACAAGGCGCAAACAGTTTTCCCTTGGTGTTTCCGTTCACCGCCACCAAGCTAGCATACACATATTACATGCAGGCTCCTCTCACCTACCTGTGGCACTCCAGTCACATCCTGCGTCGTCCAGGAGGAGACGTACTGCTGTCGAATCCGGCTCACGCGACTTGTGGGACCTCCCTGTCTTTCCACATCCCTTCCCTACATGGCTACTGCGCCACCGGTGCCACACGAGCACTCGGGGTAATCCATGTACCCTGATCCAAGCAGGGCCGCGTCCAGAGACCTGCTCGAAGGAGAAGGCTAGCGAGGGTCCGCGTCGTGCGACGAGCAAGGGGGGGGGGGTCTCGAGGCATGCGGGTTAAGCTCAGCAATGGAAGTCGGCCGGCCTCGGGCCAGGGACCCGAGGAGACCCGGGGCACCCTGCATGCTTAACATGCGTTACCTTCAGTAGCCTCACGCCACCTTATTCCACAGTGTGGTGGTGAACACTTTCCCTATTGAGGTCCGGAGGACTCGCTGGCGTAATCGAACGGGGCTTCCGTCATGCTTCCGGCGCCTGCGCCTCATCACCGCAGGCCTGGGCAGATGTCTGGAGCGTCGCAATGCTTCGCACGGCGTTTATGGTGGGGACCAATTTATGTTGAGACTCTTCGCGACTCGGACATCCATCACTTGAGCGCTCCTGACCTCTGGTCCCTTGCCTGGGTGCGATACACCATTTCTGCCGTGCTTGGCAGCGCGTACGCGTCCTGCTTGCAGTTCTGCGCTCTTGAGGCTGCTGGAGGGTGACCTTGTTATCTGGTGGCGTGTCTCCATCGATTGCCCCGCATGTCCCGCGACAGCAGAGGCACGCTGCTTTCTCCCACCTTTGTACACCTCTTTGAGGTGTAGATGAGCAAGTGTGGGAGGAGTCCCCCGAACGAGCATTCTACTGCTGTATCAAGAACCGTTGGCTGCCGTCAAGGGGACACATGGGTGCAGTCATAGACAAGCAACAGGGGAAGCCCATTCACAGCCGGTGGGATGTGCGTAGTCAGCTCAGAGTGTGCAGCAGCGTGTGTTTCGAACGACGAGCGTGGTGAGGTTCGATCACCTCGCGTAGCATAGCCGGCGCAATACCAAATCGACCGCCTTCACAGAAAAGTTGATGAGAATGGAGGCTCTGGCAGGGGCAGGGGCACGACAACGCCAGCGGTGTTGTTGGCAGCACGCCATCCGCACTCCCTTCTGCCACTGCAGGCATCCAATGCACGGACAGGCACCTGTGCGCAGCTGGGCGAGGGTGGTCTACTGCCGCCTCGTAAGCGCAGCATCACAGCTCCTTCGGTTGGGAGCAGCAGCAGCAGCCAAGGAACTCGTGTCGCCCTGTTCCGCATCGCATAGCGCAGCTGCAGGGAATCTCATCCTAGCAACCGAGACTGGTGGACAAGTGGGTGAGGCGTGCAGGATGAAACCCTACCGGAACGCGAACACGAGGAGCACAATGCCGTCGCACCACTCTCCGATACCTCACTGACGGGGACTCTGCACCGCGGGCGGTGCACCAAACGCCGTCGTGCGCAGACAGACAGCGGCCCGCGCCTGCGAACAGAAATGGAAAAAGGGAAAGAAATGAGGATGATGACGACCGGGGAGGCGCACGTGCGCGTGTGCGCGCTCGTGTACGCTGTCGCCTCCCCGCTAACAAACACTGGTGCGGCATCAGCAGTACAGAGAGATCGAGCAGAGATGCAACCGAACGATACAAGGGGCCTTTGACTGTCTACATGCGTCTCGGCACTACCGCTGGAGCACGCACGTGGCATACCGCGAATGGGCACGTGCCACGGACGCACTCGAAGCGCAGAAGCGCCACAGCAACCAAAATATGAACATAGAGAAGTCTGTGTACGTCAACAGGGAAAGCGGGGCCCGTGCACCGGGGAGGGAAAAGGGGTGCCCCTGCCTGAAGGTCTGTATGCCCGAGATGGCAAAGTTGGCTGGGGGGGCAACGGGGAACAGAGGGAGGACAGGAGTGAGAGAGCGATGGTGTACTATACATAACAAAACAACAGAGACAAGGCACCGTCAAAAGCGGCCGTCGCTTGAACCGAGAAACAAAAAAATGTACAAGCGCCACAGAGAGAGAAATCGGCAGCCTCCGCAGCAGAAAAAACGCAACACATCACCGCCCACTACCATATCGGCGTCGCCCCTAGCCAACGCGCGCTCACCGCGTAGGCCGAGTGCGTTCGAAAGTGATGCGAAACTACGGCGTTGTGTGACAGCGCCTGCACATGCGTGTCCAGCAAAGGCTCGCTTATGACCACCTCGCTCAAGGGAGAGGATGTATTTGCAGGGGCAGCTGTCACCGCGGCATCCTGACAAGCCGCCGTGAAGGGTGTGCGCACCTCCCCATCGGCGCGATCCTCCGTGGCACTCGCAGCGACTGCCTTGCGCTTCGGCAACATTTGTTCTGAGAACAATAGCTGCCGGGATCCTCGCAACGGCGATTCGGCGTCGCCGGGTGCGCTCGTCACACACGGGCTGGATACCTTGAATTCTGGACCACCACTGGAGACAGGAGCAGCGTCGAGGCGCTCTGGTGAGACGAAGCCCATCAGTCGCGCGTAGCGTTCGCCGTCCAGAAAACTGCACCGTATCTCCTCGTCAATTTTCTTCTCTGTCTTTAAGCCTGCACGCCTGGGCGTGGTGATGGTGGTGGGGGCGGTGGTGGTAGATGTATTCATGGAAGACGCGGCGCTGCACCGCTCGTGACTTGAAGACGATGCCGTCACTAAGGGCTTCTGACGCCTCCGAAGCAGCAGCGGCTGATATGGGTGGAGTGCCGGCGACCTGGTGAGCTGTTCCAATGATGCCGGGGCTGCCGTCTCGCCAGAGGGCGTCGGTACTGCGTCCATCTTTCGAGGCTCGCATGCCGTATCGGTGGGTGGTAGCGCAGCTGCAGCCCTTGTGGGGGTGGTGGGGTCGCGGCTGCCGGACACCTTTGCCGCTCTTCCACACCTCTGAATCGCCGCCATCCTCTCCTCCCGTTCAAGTGCCTTTAGCTCACGCACCAGTTCCACTACATTCTTCGAAGACGAGTACCGCTCCACGGGCCATTCTTCCTTATAGTAACGGCAGATAGCCGTCTGCACCTCCTCGGATGCGAACGCAACGCCTCGCGTCGCCGATGGTGCCTGCTCTACCACCAAGAGTTCACAGTTTGTTAGCCGCACTTGCCGCCACCACGCGCGGTAGTCGTTGACGTGGTTTATCAGCAACTGCGTGACGCCCCTTGTCAGGTCGACGTAGCGGAACTGGGGTGAGTGCACCCCCCACGCATGACGGGCCTTGAGGCACAGCGCACCCCATGGAAGCTCACCGTGGCCGGAGGGCGTGTGGCTGGAGAACAGAACCACCTCCGCTGGCGCAGCGCTGTGCCGCAGCACCATTGTGACATTAAGCCGAAGAATGAGGGCCGGGTCCAGGATGCACTGAAGTGGAACCTGGATAACGTCAGCGTCGGCGCGCCGCACTGGTGGGCTGGCTCGCGTGCGGGCTCGCTCACTCGATGCACTGCGGCCTTTGCGCTTCCACTGCGGTGTAAGCAGGGAGTCCGTGGTCGGCGCACCAGAGCGGAACGCGTAGAGCGTAGACGTGAGCGGACGTGGATGCCACACGTGCTCCCTGTGGCCCTCTTCGTGCCCAGCAGCGGCCGTCCCAACGACACTCACGCCTGCGGTGCGTGCTTCCGACGCGAGCCGGTGGTAGTCCATATGGTGCTCTACCGTATGCATTATCTCCTGCGCCGATCCCACGGGTGACTCATGATGATGCACGAAGGTGTCTCGCACATCACTCGCCTTTTCAGCGGGAGAGGCTGTAGCGTCCGCGGCCGACACGTATGCGCCACCACGCCTCCACATGTGAAAATCATCGGCATCGCTTAGCACGACGAAGCACGTAGAGGGGCGTGTCTTCGATGGGGTTGACGCAGACAGACCGGCGTCCACCACCTCCTTTATAGATGCCTCCGCCTGCAACTGCGGCTTCTCCTCATCTGCCTCTCGGCGCGTGTGAGCGTTCGCGTCGGTGAGGGTGCACGGCAACTTGTACTTGAAGATGGGCCTGAAATCAGAGCCCCAGGCAGTCCGCACGCACTCGACAAGCTCCGTGTAGGTTTTGGCCCAGCACCACACGCCCTCGCCCGGGCACTCGCCGGAGAGAACCAGAAAACGATCGACGTCAATGCCCGCCATTGGGCAGGCCGAGCTGGCGGCGGAGCGAGACAGAGCAAGTAAAGGGGAGGCGCGAAAGCTGGGCAGATGCGGGAGACGCGCAGAAGGAGAAGCAAGTCCGCAGCACAGAGATACACGTCAAGCCTCCGGAGCGACGACCTTTTCTTGAGTGTACGTGTGTGTGTGTGTGTGTGTGTGTGTGTGTGTGTGTGTGTACGTGACCGTCTGCCATCAGCACACAAGGGAGGGAGGGAGGGAGGGAGGGGGGCAAGCGAGGGTGGGTGAAGAGTTCAAGTAGTGCAGAGTGTGGTGCGGAGGGACCACAGGAAGAAGCTCACCTGGAAGTACGAAAAGAAGGCATTGTCAGAGCTCCACCGCACGACCAGGAGAACAAAATGGGGGTGGGCAGGAGTGATGGCAAGAGGTGTACGCCTGCGATGTCGTTGGCTTCTCGGCCCCCTGTGTGTCGCGCCGCATGCATGAAGGTGCAAGAGAGAGGGGGGCGGCGGAAGAGAGGCCACGTCTGCGGGAAGGGCATCACCACCACCACCTCCCCCTACAGGCCAGCAGCGGCGCCGCGCCTGCGAAGACGAAAAGAGGAGAGAGGCCCCCCTCCGGAGGATTCGCTATGTTTGTCGTTGGTCGCCTACTTTTGTTTCTTCAGAGCAGGGTCGCGCCGCTGACCCTAGACAGCGAGCGCCAGTGGTCGCAGTGGCGCCCGGAGAAAAAACGACTACCGCAAGCCACCCAAGGTGCCTGCTCATCTCCAGGCAGCCAACTGCCCTTCCTCCCTCTCCCCCTCCCCCCTCTGTAAATTTGCCCCGACATGCAGAAGCGTCACGTGAACACCAAAACAGGCCGGTAGGAGACTGTGTCCGCAGGCATAACCTAGAAGAGAGGGTCACTCAGCCCCGCCGTCGCGTCTTCCACAGACAGCTCCACCTTGGCAGCGTCGCACCAGCAGTTGCTGTAAACGTCTGTGATAGGGCAATGCTGCAGCACCACGTGTGCTTTTGTCTGCTGGATCACACTGGCACTGTCGCTGGTGAAACCACGCGGGAGGACGTCTGCAGCCGAGGCAGCGCTGGTGAACACCACCGAGTAAGATGTCTCCTCTCTGCCTGTCTCGTTTCCCGCACTGGACGCGCTGCCGAACATCTGCGCGGCCCGCTCAGCGTTGTTGGGCCCCAACAGCACCATGTGGTACCGATTGGACTGGAACGTGCAGGCGGAAAGCATCGAGGTACGGCAGCCAACCCCCTCGTACAGCCCACGGATGCAGTTCACAATGCGTACGTGATTGAGAATGCAGTGGCTGCCCATGCCCAGGTAGACGCCATCTCGGCCGCTGCTCAGTGTGCAGCGATTCAGATGTACACCGGCGCCAACAGTGGCACTAATGACCGGCATCAGGATCTCGGTCGCACTCTTCTCCTTTCGGCCTGTTGAGGGAATCAAGAGAGGCTCCCTCACCTGCGCAGCAGCAGTGGCAGAGATTCGGTCGCCACCTTCAGCGGCCTTCCTCCACAGCTGCGTGTTGCCTGGCTCCAGGAAAAAGACATCCGAGGCGGACAGCAGCGCTCCGCGGCCTTTCACATCGATTCGCCCAATGATGATCGCGTCATCTCCGATAATGGACACGCGTCGTCGGTTGACTACGATGGGGGTATGGGGGTCGAGAACAAACAACCTCCCGTCCAGCAGCACCGTGTGCGAAGAGGCCTCGCTGCCGTGTCCGTGAAGGGCATTCATAAGCTCTTCGCTTGTGCGAACAACACAGCAGGTGCCGTGACGATGATGACCGTTCAGAGATGCAGCTGAAGCAGTTGTGGTAGCAGCTGCAGGTGTCGGCGGTCGTGCCACTGTTGCGGCTCCCAACGCTAACTGTGTCATCTGCGATGTAGATAAACTCAAGAGTTGCCGGAGAGCTTCTTGACTCTCTTCCATAGACTCCTTGAGATCGCGCACCTGCTGACGGAGCTGCTGGACTTCGCTGATCAGTGACGATGGCTGTGGAGCGGTGGAAGACGTGTCCGATGTTCGTACATTGGAGCCCTCACACGTTTCTGCTGCTGGGTTCTTGTCGCTCGCAGTATTGGGTCCTGCCTTGGAAAGGCCCCAGGTGCCGAACAGCTTACGCGTAGAGGTTAGGTCACAGGACATGCTGCTGGCAGACGAGATGCAAGGGTGAAGCAAGCGGCACCGCCGAACTCCTGCCGCATCGCTGTGCCTCGCACGCGTGAAGACGGCACAAACGCCAGGAAGCACATGTGCACGGCGCTTCCATGAGAGCTGTGGCAACAGGGAAGCAACTGCTGTCAATCGCATCGTTCGCTAGCGTCTCCTGGGGGGGGGGGGGGGGGGGGGGGGGGGGGGTCAGGCAGTCAAAAAGCAGAAGCGGTGACGGCAGTCAAAGGCCATGCAACAGGCAAAAGATGTGCGGTGTAGATCCGCAGGGACGGGCAGTTGCGCAGAGGGAGGGAGTTGTCGGACCGGCGCACACGGGAGACAGCACACAGGCACGCGAGAAGGTGAGCACGTACTCGCGCATACGGGGCCCTTTTCTCACACACAAGGAGATGTGTGGGCACCACACACACACACACGCACAAAGAGAGAGAGGGAGAGAGAAAAAAAAACGAAAGAAGTCCAAGTGCAGCTGCTGCTAAGGGGCATACACACACAGAGACACACATACACACACGTGCACAAACTCTAAGGTGGTGGAAAAAACGTATCCGGCGTCACACCACGCACCGCTACTGCTACAATAGAATATGCTACTACCGGGACAAGAGCCCGCTGCTACTCCACTACTCACTACTTTCGACGCGTACGACTATCGTATCGATGCAGCGAATGCGCTCAGAGCCAGAGAAGGCACGTGGTGCAGCACCTCCTCCAAGGAAATCCCTACAGGCGAAGAGACACGCCAAAGCAAAATAAAAATAAAAATAAAAATAAAAATAAAAATAAAAATAAAAATAAAAATAAAAAAAATATATAACCTGGAGCGGCGCGGAGCTGCACGTCCTCAACGCAACGCCACAGCTCACCGCTCAAATTGTTGGCTCTCGCAGTGGTGATGGAAGAAGATACAGGCACATGCGCACGTCGTCTTAGCGAAGGCGGGGGAGAAGACAAGGCAAGGGAAGGGGGAAAGAGGAGGGAGGAGGGGGGACGGGGGGGGGGGGGCTCAGCAAGGAGCGAAGCGTTGAGGAGACAAAACAGAGAGCGAGAAGAAGATATAGAGGTTCGCAAATCTGAAGTACGAAGGCGGCAGACCCCCCAGTGGAAAGGGTGTGAGCCAAAACAAAAGGGAGTTGGGGGAGGGGAGGGGGGGCTCGAAAGACGACGGTTCGGAAATCAATGCAAGAGGCAGAGGTGGCTGCCTTTTGCATATGTGGCCCGACCACGACTTCGGCAACGCTACGAGCCCTTGACGACGCCCACACGCGCACACTCACACAGCAGACACGCACACGGGAGGAAAACTTCACGACAGAAGAAAGTGAAGTTTCAAAATGGGAAGCGTAAACGAGGCACGCGGCAATCGCGCAAAGTAGGAAAAGTGGTCAAGAACAACACGAGCGAGAGTTGGGCGTGTGAGAGTGCGTCGTGAACCTGGTGGTAATGGTAGACGCAGAGGCTGGGTCAATGTGCAACGAATGCAGGGCGTCAGAAGAGGGGCAGAGGAGAACTGTGCAAAGGCCAGCGATAGAGAGAGAGGGGGGAAGGGTCAGAACTGGCGATAGGCCACTGTGCAAGACATGACACAGCACCAGCACCAATAAAAAAAAGAAGAGGAGCCCACAACAATACCGAGTCGTCGTACGCTGAGGCAGCAGCGGCGGCAGACGGCAGTTATACGGTGGACCAGCGGGGCACGTGTGCGTGCGCATGCACCAGTGTCAATGTGTCTCCCCTCGCCAAGCACAGAGGCGGACCTTCTAGTGGTCTTTCGGCAATTTCCAGCGAGCAGCCGGCAGAGGGCGCACGAGAAAATACAACGTCGAGCCTGCGTATTGCCAGTCGTGCGAGGGAAGCAATGAAAAGGGAAAAGGGCGCCCCGTGCACACGGCGCTGTCGGTCCTTCGTCTCCTCGTAGTGGCGAGGGGGCCGGTCAGGGACACGGAGATGATGTCAGGCGTGACAGACGCACCGTTCAATGGCAGCGATGCAGACACCTCGGCAACAGCGTAGGGCGTCGCACGTGATGCAGATGGGGAATAGATATATATATATCTATATATATATACATATATATATAGATATATATATATATGTATCTTTATCTGTGTGCGTGTGTCAGTGCGCCCCTATCAGAAGTGCAGGGGAGCGAAGGGGAAAGGGGAACAGCTGTGTCTTGCCAGGCTGGGACCGAAGGGCACCCGTCGTCGCAGACATGGAGAGAGGCACCGGCAGAGAGGGGGGAGGGAGGGGGAGGAAGCGTGGAAGGGGATGGCGAGACAAGACGGAAAAACAGCTGTGGTCATGTGGTTGTCGGTGACAACATGATGGAAGGGTCGCTGAGGCAAAGGGGTGATAGCGGATCCGTGAGTATGACGGGCACTCTCCTGACTGCGGTTGGTTGTCTCCCTCTCCCGACCCGCGTTGCGCATGTGCACGCGCTCATCTATGCGGGCGGTCACCGTGTAGCACGAGGAGCAGGCGGACACGCGCATGGAAGCAATGGGGTGCTCGCTGCCTGCACTTTTTTGTTCTCACCTCCCTTGCCTCCGTGTGCGGAGGAGAACGTCGAGCAGCCGTGTCGTACGGGAGGGTACGGCTCCAGACATGGGCATAGGTAATAACGCAAGCCGCTAGAAGAACAGTCATCCTTGAAAACGAAACTAAAAAAAAATAGAATTGCGTGCAACGGCACTGCATATTTCGTTATTACCCCGGCAACCTTCAGACACGAGATATCTAGAGAAAGAGAACTAAAGTGTGTGTGTGCGTGTGTGTGCGTGTGTGCGTGTGCGTGTGCGTGTGAGTGAGTGGGTGGGAAAAGCAGCCCTCAACTCAGCGCTCGTCGTGCGCGGAGGTCGGACAGCGGAAACCGCTACTGCACCACAGCCACTCCTCCCTCACATCCTCCGACACGCCTGCATCACAGGCAAGGTAAGAAAGCCAGCTGTGTAGCCTAAAACTGCAACAGTTTGAAGCCCGTCTGTTGCCGCGTTGTCAGATCAGTGCGGAGACGGTACTCCGAGTACGGCATCCCCTTGTTATGCGCGGGGTACCCGGGAGGAAACACGATCTTCATGGTGTCGGTCAGCACCTGCTCCTTGAGTAGTCGGTCCGACAGCGTCGTCGTGGACATGGACGGTGACGCGTTTACTTCGATCAGGTGGGGGTTGATGTGGTCGTCAATGAGAATGTCATAACCGTAGAGCTCGTACGAGTGCTTGTCGTTGAAGATGACTGGCTCCACCGCCTTGAGCGAGTGGTAGATAAGAAATTGAATGTTCTGGATCATGCCCTCCGCCGTGTACGGGCCGTAGCTCTTCTGCACGTAGAGGAACAAGTTCTGGAAGGACCACTTGCCGCCGTGGGAGGTGTTGTAATGCTCGTCACCCTTCTGCAAAGCGACGTTCGTGAGGTGAGAACCGAGGTCCTCCTGCGCCAGGCTTCTACCGGCGTATCGCGTCGCGCAGAACCGAGCAAAGCCGTCCTCGTGCAGGTACGCCACGAGAGGCTTGTACGATGTCACGAGAACGTACAGGCGCAAGTCAAACTTCTTTCCACCAATCAGCAATGGGTTGGAGATGTAGCGGCTGATGATGTATGAGCCAGGCACGCTAGCACCGCTCCCAACAGCGCCGGCTGTGGTTTGGGAATTCACTGCGTTAGTGGTGTTGCCGCAAAGGGAATTCGGGCTCGCTGGAAAGCCTCCGTTGCCGCCGTTCGCTGTACCCGGTGCTGGCTCGATGGTGCTCAGTGAAGCACGCTGTTGCTGCAGCACTGATGGAGCGATCCAGTTCGCTCGGTTAGAGGGACTGGTGGCCAAGAAGGAAGCCAAGTTGTCCGACTCCTTTTTTTCAGACACCCAACGCTGCAGGGAGCGGACGTCGTCGATGATAAAGATGCCCTTGCCCTGTGACCGAGACGTCGGCTTCACAATCCATTGTGTTCCGCGCCCCCGCTGAAACTTCTCCTTAAGCATGTTGATGTCGTTGGGTATGTTGTACGTCAGGGGGACGCTGTCCGCAAAACAGAAAGACCGAACGCACAGCGGCGGCCCGCCTTCACGGCCAGCACACGCGAGCGCCGACGGCCCTGCCGCGCCTTCCACGTCGGCAGCGTGGGCGGATGCCGAGACCCAATCCCTGGCGGTGTGCAGTGTCAGGAAGGCGTAGTTGTCCGCTTGGTGCTCGCGCAAGTAGCGCTTAATGTTTTTGTACATGAGGTCCTTCCGGGTCAGCTCCGCGTGATCAGGGAAGTGGTTAATAATCTGATGCTCCTGCAGCCTGAACGAGCTCGTGCCGATCGCGTGGCGGACGCGTCTCACCTGCATCCAAAAGAAATGCCAATCTCCGACGCCGATGTTCTTGTCATCGCCTTCGCCGTTTGAGGAAACACAGATCTCTTCAACATTGATGCGTCGCGCACGGGCCTGGGCGACAGAGGAGGTGGCGGCAGCAGCAGCGCCGGCCGCCTGCACCGCTGCACCGGAGCCCCTCCTTGTGTGGGATGCCTCGTCCGCCCCCTCACTCATCCCTTCGGTGGCAGCAGCGTTGGTGGTCAGCAGCGGTGACATCGCTGGCACAGAGGTCGTGGGATGTGTCTGCTCCTGCTGGTAGCGCTCGAACATGAAGTGAATTACCTGCTTGTCGAGATCCGTTCGGTAGCGCAAGGTGCAGTCTCCGTGATGGTGGCTCACGCTGCTGCCGCCAGCGGAGCTGTTAGCCATCGCACCCACGCGGCGGCCATTGCCAGCCCCGTTGTTCGCAGCGGCGACAGAGCCGTTTGTGGCCGCTGGTGTTATCACAACCTTTGTATGGCGCTTACCCGCCAACGACGTCACAGGCGCCACCACACGCACCGAGGTGCTCTTGTTGAAGCCGTCTGCATCGCCGCTGCTGTCATCACTGTCCTCTGGCGGCAGCGCACGCTTCTCTTGCAAGTCAGTCTCCTCCGTGTTCACTGAATCCGCTGGCGGCCGAGATGGTTCCTCGACCAGATTCGAATTGGCCTCTGGCTTCGGTGGCGAGGCTGTGTTCGACGCTCGCGGTGATGCGTCGCCACCCATCAGCTTTTCTGAAGATTCCCTCGTCTTTCGTTTGGCGCAGAGCGGTGAGGGTGGCAACGGGGTCGCTTCAGGGGGGGTGCTCGACGCCCGTTCCGTGAAAATCTCCTTCGCCTTTCGTGCCAGTACATCTGCGGGGGCCTTCTTTACAGTCAACTTCTTCTTCGGTCGTGCCGTTGCTGTAGAGTAGGGCGGTGTCACAGATGTCGAAGTAGTGCCAGCAGCGACATCGTCCGAGGCCTTAGGCAGCTCCGCAGCAAGTGTGTCAACGCACATCAACTTGACACCCTTGCCTTTGCCACTGCTATTGCAGCCTGTGGAGGGCTCCATGAAGATCGCGTAGATTTCAGGCGGAGGACGCACACAAGATACGCCCAATGGACGAGACCGATGGGCTCCGCTGATTTCGGTGGGTGCACTTAAGTGCAGCAGGCTCGTTATTCGTTTCAATTGCAGCGACGCCAAAAACTGAGGTAAGTAAGTACCGCGAGCTAGTGAGTGTTCCGTACGTGGACAGGCCAGAGAAAGAGTACGAGTGACTCCCGCGAAAGCGGATGCGGACTTGGGAAAAGGGCGGTGATCACCAAACGGCGTGCTGGCGACACACGTGCGTGCTCAAGGCGTTCTTTCGTTGGCCCTTTCGTCTTCCCCGCTTGTGTGCTTCCCCTGCGGCTGATCTCGTTAGGGCGTCGCAGCGTGCCACAGCGTTCCTACGTGTGTTGCGCGGATATGGGAGACTGTAACTGTGGCCGGTGGAGTATGTGAAGAAGTCAGTGCAGAAAGAGGGCGAGTAGAAAGTGATGATCTCTCGAAATTCTTGTCGCTGTGAGGGGGAGGAGGACGCGGACGGCCCATACACACGTGAACGAAGGAGGTGGCGTGAGCGTGTTGCACTGATCTCTTTGTTCCCTTTCGTAGAGACTAAGTAATGAGAAAGGAACTGCAATACCGCCACTGCATGCACACAAGGGAGGAGGGGGGAGGAGGGGCGAGAGATAAACGGAGCAGCGGCAGAACTCCTGCGAGAAGGCGATGCCATGCCCGGCCAAAGGTGTACACCACATAACGTCGCCTGCCCCAGAGACGTACGACGAATGCCATCCTCGAATCGGCCAAGCACCCGTTCGTCAGGAAGAAGGAGAGCGGTTGTGAAAGTGCTCCCTCGGCTCCAGCGCACATGAGGGTTACAACGGCGGGGCACCACGTTTTGCCCCGCCTCGCAACCCACCTTACCGCAAAAAAAGCGGCTAAGACTCAGGAGTCGCACCACCCACCTTCTTCCTCACCTTTGCATCTCTCGAGTGTCGCCATCACCCTTCCTTCTCCCACAAAAGCAAAGAAGGGAGAAAGGCAGTGAACGGCGCTGCGACGGGCACACAGGCTTCAGTGGTTCCCGCTTGCTCCCTCCCATCCGCCCATCCCGCCGCCTCCAAGGCATTCGGACTCCCTTGCATGAGTGGCGCGTGGTAAGCCCCTCAACAGCTCTGTTCGCGCTTTTCCGTTGGTATTCAAATTATACTCGATCATCGTGCGGGCAGCGTGGCCAGCACGACGGGTGGAGGGGTGAAGGCGAGAGGGAGCCTCATCTGTACCGACACGCCCGCACAGAAACATGTACCAGGGAACACAGCACGGTGGGCCCCAATCCGGAGACAGGTGGATCACTCAAGAGAGGCGTGGGTGTGGTGCACGAGGTGGCACGGAGGGAAGCGGGGCGGAAGGAAGGACGCTTTATGTTCGCCTTATCGTCTTAGTACCCTCCCGCCTCTCCTCTCTCTCCGTTTATAATGTCGATGCACACACATATATATATATATAAGTGTGTGTGCGGCTGTGCGTCCTTCACCCAAGAGCGCGCACAGGCCTTTGTTGGTACCCATATCTGCCTGTGTCGCTACAGTCGCTTCCGCGCCTTCACCCTCGCCCTCGCCCGCTGCACCCATCGGGCAACTTTTGCGCACACACGTTATGGTATACAGACAAGCATGCAACACACCAAGACGGAATACGTGGCGTGGCGGCAGCCAGTGTAGTAGTGCCGACGGTGGAGTTCCCCACCCTGTTGTTGAACCAAGATACCACCAACAGTGGACCGCGCTACGCCGCACCCGCACACACACACACACGTCATGAACTGGGCATGCCTGGCCACGCATTCAGCTCTGCACCCTCCTCCGCTTCTTCGCCTCTGAAGGTGTGCGTTGGGAGGCACTGCCCTCTTCACAACTCTCGGTAAGCTCGCGCCGCCGCCGTTTCAGAGCACATGATGTATTAGTCACATTCACGTGGCTGTCGGCATCGGTGGACACTATGGCACGCGTCTTCCGCTGCTTAGCAGCGAGTGTAGAGGCCGTTATATCGTCTTTACGGTGCTCCAGGTTGGTGCCGCTGCTGCCATCGCGGACACCGGCCTTTACTACCTTCGTCTGATGCACCTTTGCATCACGCCAACGCGGCGCCTCCGCGGCAGAAGCGACGCCTTTCTTGGACTTTAGGTGTTTCACCTTTTTACGCGCCGTGTCGCTGTCGGTCACCACATCCGTTCTGCGCACAGCCGCTTGCACGTCCGCAGACTCCTCCGAAGCGTCCCTCATCAAAGCCGCGACCTCATCTGGGGATGCATCATCACCCAAGAACTGGCGCAGTTCCCTTTCGAGGTCACGGGCGTCTGTCTTCCCCATGCGCGCCACGTATTTCCGGTCCTCCCTCGCCAGTATGGCGCGCAGCTCCGCCGATTCGGCCTGCTTCAGCCGGTGGAGCCGTCGCTGCATGCGCCGCTTCTGTGGTGTCGTGAAGTGTTGGCCTCGCTCCAATATGCTAGAGGTGATGTCGAGGGCTTGTTGGAGCTTTCCTGCAGCGGACTTGCGTTCGCGTTGTCGCAACTCCTCGGCATTCTCCTCCTGGTTGAGGTACACTCGCTTACGTTGTGCCGACCGGCCTGCAGTGCCGGCAGCCCCACCTGAGCCATCCCCTGAGGTGCTGTCGCCGCTAGCACTACCATGCATACTGTCGTGAGGGGTGACGGCTGCTGAAAAGAGAAAGGGGCGCGTGGATACAGCTCGTCCGTGCAGGTGTGTGAGACGGCTTCCATTTGCAGGTGCGCTGCCGCTAGCGTGGGGGGCCGAGGTGGCTTGATCACCTGCATAAATGTCCTGCGGGCGAAGGGTCTCCACATCGAACGGGCAGTAAAAGTCGAGGTACTTCGTAGAAGGTGGGTAGGGCACGTTCAAGTAGGGCACGTTCTCCGGCATAGTGATTGGCCTCACTACCGGCACAGGGTCCTCGACGCGAATGTAGCCGTACGTCGACAGCATATGATGCTGCTCGTGGCGGCTCAGCCTTCGCCGCGGAGGATTAATGTTCAGTTGAACTGGCGACGTGAATTGGCGGAGGTACTGCTCGCTCTTCGTGAGCCACGGCGCCGACACCTCCACTGCATCTTTCGCGGCACGCGCGATCGCAGCCGCGTCGTTACTCGACTCCAGTGTCTTCAGGATCGAGTGGTGCGCCGTCTTGCTGTGCAACCCCGCAGCGATGCTCTTCGGCAGAGTCGCCTGCGTCGGCATGAGAGCCACATACGTCTCCAGCGGAGTCAGAGGTTGCGAGTCCATCGTAGCATTCGGCAAGGTAATGCGCGTGTTAGTGCGCTGGCAGTGCGCCGCCGCAGCGCGTAGGTGGCACAGCTGCGGCGCCGCTGGTGCTGGTACGTAGTGATAGTCGGGGCACACACCCGTAACGACCGTGTAAAGTGACCACAGTGCCGACCGGAGAAGGTCCATGCCGACTTCGATGCTTGAAGAACCCGTGTATTCGGATGACTGCACGACGTCTGCAAGGAAGTCAATGTCGATGGCATCGAGGTTAGACGACACGAGCGTGCTGTGTGGATATGCAGCGCGCACACTGCGGTAGCGCCGCCACAAAGCCATGGCTACCTCGCCCGCACCGGTGTAGTGATCGCCGCCGTTCAGCAGGAAAAGGAAAATGAAGTCGATGCGGATGGACGGTAGCTGCCATGGGGAAAAAGGCGTGTCGCCGCGGGTAGCAGAGGTCGCCTTCAGCCAGCGGTACAATACGTCTGACACGCGAATAAGCTGCAGAGAGGATGGGCTGATGATGCTTAGGTTGTGGAAAGCAGTGGCGGCGAGGCACGTCATAACGAGGTCGATGTCGTCGCCCATCACCACAACCGTGTCATCTGGGCGACAGCGCAGATACGGCGTGGTCGCGGCGTACTCACCGCCATCGCACTCGCCACGGCCGCCACCACCGTTGCGGCCCCGGCACCCAGCGTTGCCAAACTCCCTGTGCGGGCGCGACGCCTTTTCGCCCTGCGGCATCCGCACGGTACTGTCTGTGGTAGTCCCTGAGCCGTATGCAAGAAAAGCCAACGCGCGAGATACCTTCGCCTCGCCTTCACCCATGACCGTGGTGCCGTAGAGATAAACTGGGCACGCATGGCGAAGAAACCCGCGGCCGTTGTTCAGCTTAAACTGTGACGCGATTGCGTTCTCGAGCTCGATCATGAAGAGTGACCCGGCGGTGATCGAGAGCGTGCTGAGTTGCTGTACGCTGCCGGTGTCTAGAAGAGAAACCTTGCGCCGTCGAAGCCGCTGAGTCTGCAGCTTTGCAATGGGGGCAGGGCCGTCGAAGCAGACACTAAGCGACTGGCGTGGCACCACCACCTCTGTCACCAGCACACGCAGCCGCTCCAGCACCTCCTGGATGAGCTGCTTCTTTGTTCTGTTCTCACTGCTTTGATGACGAAAGCACGCGTGAACAACACAGTTCATGTCAATCAGCACGTGATCGATCATGGGCGTGTAGATTCCAGTCGTGTCAACCCCTGCGTTCTCCGGACTGCCCACGTGCGAGGAAGATGTTAAGGGGCGCCGGCGCGCCCCTCTGCCGCCAACATCATCAGCCTCATTCTTCTCGCGGCCATTGACATACAGCGTGCCCGATTCCGCACCAGCATCCTCGCCGGCGACCTCGTAGTAGCCCTCCACTCGCAAACGCCGCTTCACCTCTTCTGCGGCCTCCGCATCGCTCAGAGGCACGGGAAGCAGTCGCGTGCACCCGCACGAGTCAATGAACTTACGAAGCCCTAAAAGCCCCATGTATTACTTACTGATGTAAATATATGTGTGTGTGTGTGTGTACAGGCGCCTACGCGGGGCGTCCAGTCTCCAGGGAGTAGGTGCGTGCGCTTGTCACACTCGGCCCCTTCTTCCTGTCGCACTGCCTAAAAATCGCTCGATGCCGGAGAGGGCGGGGCGGGGGTCCGAGGGGTGTGTGCGCGGGGGAGTAGCGGTAAAAGGCCCGCCCGTGCGGAAGTTGAGACATACATATGAGAGGGAGAGACCAAGTAGTTCGCTGCGCGAAGAAGAGGCTGAAAAGAAGCACGGCTGTGCGTGGAGACGCCGCAACTCGCCGTCCTGAGCGCTCGGAGCATGCTGAGCCATGAAGAACGGGAGGGGGGAACATCGAAAAGATGCATGCCCTTATGAAGCACGAAGGAGAACACATCGGTCGTCTCACGTCGCCGCGTGAACACCAAACTCCAACTGGGTGAGGCGCACGTGGCAAGACACATGCGCGCTTTTCGCTACCGTTTCTTTCCGTTGCAAGCTGTAGAAAACAAAGGCGGGGGAGGGGGGAGGGGAGCATCGGCAGATGCGAACGTTTTCTGTGCGCTCGTGTTGCGTTGACGTAGCCATTGCCCAGACCCGCTACGATGCAATGCCAGCGACGAGGATGAGCCTTCCCCTTTCCCCCCTCACCCAGACCGTTCCGTGTGAACGTGGGTGCGTCTATGTGCGAACACACACACACACACCAGGTGACAGCGAAAGTAGTAAGGTACAGAAGTTATTATTGGGAAGCGCAACGGCAAGATACGCATAGCACCGATGGGCAGCAGAAGAAGGGGGGTCGTATGGAGAGCTGCGTCTACAATCACTGTCCCGGGCACCACATAAACGTGCGATAGCGGCACCTCCCTCTCCCACGCGCTCCCCGTCATCAATTGTCCTCGGCATTCACTGCTTCACAGGCGGCGAGTACTCACTTTGTGAAGATCACAGCGCTATGTGCGCGCCAGTATGCAACGCGAGAGGTAGGGCATGTTCCTTGCAGTCGCACGCTTCTGCGAGGGTGCCAAGTGCAGGGGGGAGTAGCGAATAGAAACTCCGCAGGACTCTCAGCCTCCCCCCCCTATACTGTGCGTCGTCGTCTGACACGTCAGGCCTAGTCAAGTTTCTGCTTGACGTCCTCGCCGCCAGCGATACCGCGGCTAACGAGGGTGTAGATAACGAGGTACCCCACAAAGACAAGTACCCACGCCGAGTACGTCAGGAGGGGAAGAGCCATCTGAGGCAGGAAGGCGGAGCTCAACGGGTCCAACTGTATGTTGAAGAGGATGATGGGTACGCGGTAGGCATCTGCCGGAATAGAAAGCGTGCGTGGGGATACCTCGACAACGGGTACAAAGGGATCATCGGTGCCAGACGCTGCGCGGACGACACCTCGGATTGTGGCGGCGTCGGCTTCACTGTCACCTGCTCTGCCGTCGGTCTCACCTCTTTCTATCCACACATCGTTTTCGACACTGAACTGGAGTGCATTGTCACGACTGGTAGAGAAGACTAGCAGCTCTGTGTCCTGCGGCTCCTCTGCCCAGCCGCGTGTCGTCGGAGACGTCGCGCCTCCGACATTGATAGTGCCCGTTAGGGACTTCCGGACGCTAGATAGGCGTGCTTGGTAGAGCAGCATGTCAAAGCCAGCACTTGGCAAGCCCAAAAAGCTGAGCCGTATCATGTAGCTCATGCCCGGTCTCAGACCGTCGAGTACATAGCGCTGCCGTGACGGCACGACATTGCGAACGCTCTCGGTGCCATCAGCGGATACAAACTCTTCGCCATCGTCCCTGATTGGCACGCCCGCCGGAAGGGCAGGGTTACGCACGCGCTGCCTTGACATTGGCTCACCGACTCGCAGAACCTTGTACGTCTGCGTGTACGGTGTGTGGGAGCTGACACGAAAGCTGGCGAGAGGTGATGTCGAATCACCCCCGGCAGTGCCGTATCTAGCAGCGAGGTGCTCGCCCATGGGCACCGCCCAAGGCACCCAGCGTTGAGCGAAGTCCTTGGCACGAATGGCCATGTCATCGAAAAGGTCTGGATTCTCGATCACGCTGACGCGCACCACGTAGTAGAGTGAAGCGGCGCCGTAGACGCCCACGATGAGAAAAAGAAACACAAACGTTGCGCATTGGAGGCGGCGCAGAAAGCAGCGCGCAAAGCTTCCCTCCAGTGGCATTTGTGCACGGGGGTGCGCTTGTTCTGGGCAACAGAGGGGGGGGAGGATAAGGAAACGCGCCGCGTAGCACTCATCTAGCAAGAGAGAAACCCAAAGCCGAAGTGGAACGGCCGGCAGGCAAGTACGACGAAGTAAGGGAAGAGATAGCACACGAGAAGCTGCGCGGCACGTCCCGAAAAAAAAAAAAGATACAGTTTAGAGGAGCGAGTGAAGCTCGAGCGGCAGAAGAAGCCTCCGCAGCAGGATATGGAGCGAGGAAAGAGAGAGAAGGCGCCACGACACACACACACACACAAGTCAGGGGAGAGACAGCGCCGCGCTGGAGACGATCGACGTAATTCTCGGAGAAAGAAAGGAGAATGGGCGCAACGGCAGTGGGAGTTGGAGACGAGGGATCCTGAGGGAAGCGCACAACTGCAGGTTTCACATAACGGGTGTGTGTGTGTGTGTGCCCGGTGCGCACGCAGGGGGGGGGGATAGCCTCCACTATGAGCGTGACGATGGGGAGCACTTCGTTGCATGCTTACGGGCGTCGCAGCACGGCGCACTGAAAAGCACGATTCCACTGTCGCAGGTAGCGAAGGAAAGAAGTAGCGATGGCGACTAGAATAGAAACGGAAGTAGCTGCAGCGTCGTGGCTGTCGTTCCACAGCGTAGGTGTGCGGGGGTCGTTGTAAAGGAATGTGAGCGTGCGAGAGCGCATCCCTGAAAGGGGTTCACCAACGTTAATCAGGAACGCACGGTAGAGGAAGCGTGCTGGCACACCCACGCATCATGCTGAGGAAGACTGGCGCAATGAGGAGGACCGAGTACGTAGCGCTAATGGCAGTGCCGTCGACTCCCCTTCGTGGCACCAGCGCCTTCTCCCGACCTCCTCCTCCACCCGGTCAGTCGTGACAATATCGGCTGCGTCGGAGGCAGCACCACAACATAATCGTTTGTACAGCACAGTCGCCGGGTCAACGTCCCCTCCCTGCAACGCCGACATGCCATGTGTGGATATCTTACACGTCGAACACCTCGTCCACCTTCACAGCGGCGCCACGGCCGCCTTCACGGAAGGTCCCCTGAGACTTGAGTGCTGCAGGCCTGCCGCGACGCCTGGGAGTGGTGGCCTTAGCGGAGTCACTGGACAGCTCTGTTTTACTCGAGGATCCCCCCTTTGCACGTGAGGACGCCACGTCCTCCTTAGAATGAGTCCTACCCTCCACGCTCAGAATATGCGCCCCTGCATCGCCGCCGACGTCTTCGCTGCTGCGAGTGGCACCGTTCGCGTCCCTAGAAAGCTTTGAAAGGGTAAGAGAAGGTACAGGTGATGAAGCGGTCACCGCTGATGCGTGCTGGGAGGCTGGTCTGCTGATCGATGTAGATGCAGTCACTTCCTTGGTCTTCTTACGCCGGCGATTCACAGAAACCTCGCACAGCTCCGAGGCTCGGCTGCGCAGCGCGGCGTCGATGTTCTCCTCGAGTGCTGTGACGCGGGTGACATCGTCCTGCTGGCGACTGGTGAAGTATCGGTACTGCTCTGTCGACCGCTCGCCGGCGTCCTCCGGTGCGCTATCGGCTGCGTCGCCATTCACGTCCGAGTCCGTGGGGAAGCCTTTCGATCGCTTTCCGTGATGCGTTTCTACAGTGCAGGACGGCTTCCTCGGTGCCCGCGATGCGGCAGCCGTCACATCCTCCTCTCCCCCTCCAGCGCTCTCGTTGTTAGTTGTCGGCACTGGCCCGCGCTGCAGAGCCTCCAGCGCCGCTTTATTATCAAGCTGCACGCGTTTATAGTACTCCAGCCACTTGGGGTACGACTCGATCAGTAGACTTGTCGCTCGCATTTGCCAGTCCGTTTCAATGCGGGAGGCGGCCGCGAACACGTTAGTGATCTGCTTCTGCGCTGAAAAAGGTGTGGGCAGATCGTTGGCGCGCAGAAGCTGCACAGCGAGATAGGCGAGATCCGTGTTTCCTGTCTCCTGCGCCACTCCGAGAAACAGGTTCGACACAAGCCTCACGCGTTCTGTGTCATTCTCAGGCAACCCCAGCGATCGCGGGGCGCGGCCGTTAGCGAGGCTTAATATAAGCCCTGGTAGCGTTGCCACGGCAGAGGCGCGCTTCGCGGGGTCAACAAGCTCCATCGCCAGTTGCCGAAACAACGGGATGTAGAGCTCTTCGCGCAGATTGTGGCGCTGCACGAAGCGCGTGAGCGGCATCACGTCCTCGAAAGCGGCCCAGTGCGCCTCCAGTGCACGGCAGAACGCGTTCCATCGCCGCTTGCCCATCGCCTCTGCGGTGGCGTGAGGCAGCTTGAGTGTGGCAGGCCCGTCCGTGAACCAGCGCGCCATGATCTCCTCCGGGCGCACCGGTCGAAGGTTGGTCGATACGGTGCCAGTGCTCATACCACCGGCGGTGGCTGCCACACTGCCGCTGCTGCTGCTTAGGCTGCTGCTCTGCAGCACCTCCGCGTCGGCGGTCGGAACGAGCCCTTCTTTCACCAGCAGCCCGACAACATCCACGAAAGGTGTGTACAGAAGTCGGTAGAGGGAGGGCGCATACCCAGAGACAAGAACGCGCACTCGCGTCTCCAGCTCGGTCGGAGTCAACTCCTCCGCTGGTCCCGTGGCGAGGCCGGCTGTGGGATCCTCCAGCAAGTTCAGCTCCAGCGTTGTCGTGCCAAGAGGGTCGTTCATGCGGGCTCGGAACTCCGCGTCCAGAGTAATGGCTTCGATCTTAGAGAGCATCCGCTTCCTTCCAAACAAGAGCACCCGCGTGCAGTTGACGAGCCCACGTCGCTGATCCGTGGCAGCGCCCGCCGCTTCGCCAGAAGTGCCACGCGATCCCCACCATGTACGAAGCCCTCCAGGCGGCACCGGCAGAGAAGCCTGGGCCACAAGAGGCACCCTGCCCCCGCCACGCACTGCCCACACTTGTCGTGTCGCAGTCCCCCGCCGCAGGGACGCTGTTCCAGACATGGCTGTGGTCGCGACGCGATTCGAGGGAAAGCCCATACCGCCTCCACCACCCGTCTACGATGAATGAGAAAGTGAATAGGCGGCCCAAATGTAGTGCCGGCACGCCACGGTGTTCGCCTTTCAAGAAGCGCGAGGAGGTCAGCTCACGGCTGCTGGGGGGGAGGGCGCTATGTGCCTCAAGCACGTCAAGAAAGTAACTAAGAAATGAGGCACGCGGGGTGTGCGCCGTGTAAGCGACGCGCGTCCTCAACGGAGAGGCAGAGGAGAGCAGGTTGAGGAAAGAGGAGAAAGCGCCCCACACATCGGCGCACAACAAAGGCGTGCATCCCTCCCCGCCGCCGCCGCCCAGCGCCCTCGTCTTCCACTCATGCGGCCCGTCACCAAAGACATCCAGCATACTCACCACATCTTTTTTTTCTTTCAACATGAGTTCCCCTAGCTACCGTGCGCAGCGCGCCGTCGAAGGTCATCCCCACACCGCCCTTCACACCCACACACACACGCCCCTCCCCGGCACCCCTGACACGGGTCCCACAGCGTGGGGGCGGGGGCAGCGGGAGGCACGCGCCTTGTAGCAGCGTGTCCACTCGGTCATCGGGGACCACAGCCCTGCGCCCAACGCTCGACCCAACAGCACCCGTCACATGCGTCGCCACGCAGCAGCGCGCCACATGCCGGGTGCCGCCAGGTGAATCCCCATCGGCGGTGGCTCGCAGGCTCCGCGCACCACCGTGCAGTGTGTGAGGGCCGGTGGGCAACACGCTCGGCTCGCGCTGGCGCGGTGCCCAGCGCAGAGGTGGCACAAGGGCGCTCGCAGTCGCACCTCGCTCAGACGCCACGCGGGCCAGGGCCTGGCAACCGACATCCGCGGCGATGCACCGCTCTCGCCTCACCATGCAGTCGCGGCTTTACTCTGTTCGCCCCCAGAGGGGGTTGTGCACTTGGCAGGGATGGGGGCTGCTGGGCCCACCCACAGGGAGCAGGGCGATCGGACACGGCGCACCACGCCGTGAGGGTAGCTCCAGTCACAATGGTACCCTTACCGACAGCGCAACCATAAATATGTGTGTTGGTAGGGTACGTAAGTGAGGACCAACTGCGAGGGAGGCAGTGAGGCAGCGCAGGGCATGCGAGTACACAGTTTTCTCACGCTCTGCATCTCTGATGCTACGGAGTACATGTATATATATATATATATATGTGTGTGTGTGTGTGTAACAGCAACAGTCATAAGGAAGGGGAGAGGACGGCCTCCAGGTGCCACATCTGTGCGCTCTGCGGCAATCGCGTCCTGTTGTTGTCGTATGCTCCTTTTCAGTCCACTTTAGTCGTACCCTCCAATTATGCTGGGGATGTGTGAAGATTCCGCTCGCGCAGTACACCGCAGCGCGCACGCTGACTTGCGTCACAGAAACGGATATCGCACCTCACCTACTTCTCGCGCATGCGATCGGCAGCGTCATCGGTGAGCGTGAGCGACGCGGCTTTGTTTAATGTGTGTTGCACGTACCTTAGTGCACGCATCCTCGTGGGATTCACCAGTTCACGTGGATATGTGTCATTGGCGGTGCCCTTTGCGGCCATCACCGAGCTCGCTGGTCCGTCGTCGGACATGTCGAGGAGAGGCCCAAACGAGAGATGGATCCAAACGCGCCGCTGTAGCTGCACCAGGCCCACGAACACCTGTACCGGTGCCATGTTGCGTCCGCACCCCTCATCATCCACTGCAGCTGGTTCTCCAGCGTTGGGCGAGCAGTGGGAACCTGAGTGGTGTACCGACGATGGCGCCGCATGCTCGTCCTGCAGCATGGCAGGCAACGCCTGGGCTTCCGCGAGAACCTCCGCCCAGGTTCGCGCGAGCCGCTCTGTAGCCTCATCCGCCGCCGTCAGCCACCGCAGGCACACAATACCGAAGGTGGCGGCGTCTATCGAGGCGTCGAAGCGTCCGTCGCCGCGGACGGCCTGCAGTACCCCACGCACAAAGTGCTGGTGTGCGCTCACATGCTCTGCAAGCCCCAACGACGCTGCTGGCATAGGCCGACGGTATGCGCGTGAGTTTGCCCTCCACGAAGTCATCCTCGCCAGTGTACCAGCTACGTGTTGCTCGAGCAGCCACGCCTGCGTGTGCGACGGCGGCGACACACGCAGGACATCCCCCTCCACTGCGCCAGGGGTCATCCACTGGTTGAAGGTGCACTGGCGTGCCCCTCCGAGGGCCTGCACGGACCAGGCAGCCTTGCGAATATGAGCAAAAAAAAGCGCGACAGAGCCCGCGGTGGCGAGGCCGCTCGCTAGAGAAACGGGCAGCGCCGAGTACGGCAGGGCGGTAGACAAGCCGGTCGGGACCAATACAGAGTCCGCCAGCGAAGCCGCGGCATCGAACTGTGCAAGAACGGCATCACGCTGCCGCAGTGCAGGCTGTGCGACGTTCTCGGCAGAGCTAGCGAGCAGAGCAGCACCGCCGTGGCTCGCATCAACGTGGAACCACACGCCGAGTCGCTGGCAGAACTCACCCATGGCGAGCAGCGGATCTACGGAGCCACTGAGACCAGAGCCGAACGTGCCAACGACCATGAGAGGGTACAGGCCCGCTGCAACGTCCTCCACAAGGCGAGACTGAAGCTCATGCACGTCCACCGCGTAATTGTAGATGCTGCACGACACATCACCTGCAGTTGTGGTGCCCGCCGAGCGATCAGTGGGCAGCGGCACGTCGCGCTTCATTGCAACCGTTTGAATAACACGTAGATATGTGATGCCGAGCAGCTGCGCTACCCGCACAAGCAGCGCATCGCATTGATCACCGCAGTACAGCACAAGTCGGTCGAACTGTTGTTTGGAAGACTCGCTCCCGGCAAAGGCGTTCTGCTGGCCAGCACCACGCGTCACGGCTTGCGTTCGAGCCGTGTGCAGCAAGACGGTGTAGGCCTCCAGTGTGGCCGAGTAAAGCACACCGCCACCGTCGGTGGTGGTGTGGGATGGCGTTGGCACCCGCGTCGAGGCCTTGGCAAAGACCTCCTTTGCAGTGGCAACTGCAGACAGCGCCGTCAGCGCAGCTGACGCGGCTGCACTACTTGGGTTCTGCGATGACAACGGACGTGGCGCGATATGGCCACTGGTCGTGCGCATGGCAGTGGGCCACAGCATCAGCGCCCCTTGTGCTGGCCGGAGACCGCCGCCGTCATCTGCGGAGTTGCCACTCACCGTGTCACCAGCGATCAAGGAGGTCGTCGGTGATGCGGACGGCCAGTGAAAGCGACTTGGGAGGCCGATACAAGATGCAACCGTGTTGGCTAAAGTTTTTTCGACTTCGGTCAGCCTGCCCGATGTGGAAGTAAGCAGTGTTCGCCCCTCACGTGCTGGCGCCGCACCGCCGGTGAGGGAGTGGTACGTCTGCACGGGTTGAACTAGAGGAGCGAACACAGCAGCAACACCACAGCCAGCCACGGCAGCCGCAGCCGCCATGCCCGCCAGCCACGCATGCAGCCAGCTCCGAGAGAGGCTTGTTTGAAATGAGGAGGAGGCAGTCACTGCGGAGACGCTGGCACGGTCACCGACGTCCGATGAGCAATCTGCTCCCTCCGCCCACTCACAAAACCGCCGCACGGCCGACTCGGCAGCTGCCGAGGAGACGGCGGCGGCGGAAGTGAGGCGCGTGGCCGGATCGGCGTCGGGCATTGTGGAAAAAGTCGCGTCGGCTTCCGCACATGCAGTAGATGGCGTTGCAACGGCCATGATCGGGTGCTGTTTCGTGCACGCATCGGTGCGCTCGGAGTCATGTCGCCGATTATGGCTAACTGTGGCGGCCTCTCTCCGTACGGCTGTCACGCTAGCACAGTGCTCCTGCGGCGATCGTGCGGTCGGCTGACACGTGCTGGGGAAGCCTATTCTCGAGCGCGGGAGTGACCAGTCCGCCGCGTTTTGTAACGCTGCTGCGGAAGCCTCAAGTAGCAGCGCCAGCCGGCGCGCCTCGCCGGCCAAATGGCGGTACAGTCGCGCATTCAAAACGGGTCCACGACCCATATTTCAGCGCGTTTTTTTTTAACGTGTGCGGTGTGTCCGGAGGTCGCACACGCGCTCTGCAGTGTTTGCACACCTCCTCACTCCCGCCGTGCATGCACGGAGAACATTATAGCACGTGCGCGTGTGCATCGATTTGTGAGCCAGACAAAGAATGAAAGGTAAGGGAGAGAGGGAGACACTCGGAAACAGAGACACACGAGGTGCATCCCTCGCGACGCGGCGTGGAGCGGGGGAGGAGAGGCTACACAGAAGGACAGGGAGGCAAAGCTATGAGCACACAATGTGACGCGCTTGCCAAGCGCCATCGTGGCAAACGGGGCCGCATGAACGAGAAGGAAGGAGTGAGGAAAAAAAAAAGTAAACGCAGCACGCATACACTCACACAGCGCCGCCAAATGACCGCTGATCGCGTGTGCACCCCATCGCAGAAGGGGCGTGCACACTGCGCCCCGCGTCCTCCTATCGTTTTATGATCGCACTCTGCCGTGTGAGCGGCGTCAACAAGCTGCTCGCTAGAGCAGAAAGAAACAGAAAACCAATTACTTACCGTACGCATCCTTCCTTATGTGCACACAAGCGCTTTCATCTCTCCCTGTTCATGACTCCACTGCGGTTGTGGCTACAGTCACGATCACGACAGTCCTGCCCCAATGTCGAGGCTCGGTTGTGTATTGGTGTTGCTGTTCTTGACCTCCTTTCGAGGATGTTGTCTCGCAGTGGTGGGAAGGTGGTGGGAGAAAGTCGAACGTTATCGTAATCGGCGTTAAAAAAAAAAAAGGAAAAGATGCATAAAGCTGAGCACAGAGGTGCGCATACCTATAGAAGGTCGCACGAACGCATCACCGTCTTCGCTGCCGCACTTTCAATGCCGAGCGACAGACGCGAGAGCATAGCTGAGACAACAACGTAGAGAAAGTGTCTCCGTAGACACGAGGAGGCGGGTTACTTTCACCCACGCATGCGCACGCGCACGCAGTCGTGCCCCGCGACTCAGCGAGCGAAAGGATCGAAGAGGAGGGCCAGAGACGAGACAGGATGGGGAAAATAAGTTCATAGCGCCGCTACGCCGCCAGACTCCTCTGCGAATATGTATGCCCTCTTTCCCCTTTTCCATCACCATCCCCTCTCCCCCTGCCCCGATGTCCGCCAGGGGTGCCTAAGCGTACCCTGCCCTCGTCCTGCCTCCAACAGCCACCGCCGACGCTCTTCCTCAGCTTGCATCGTGGCATGCGAGCGCTTTCTTCTCCTGGCCACACCACCTACCTCTCCGTATTGTCCCCTCAACCTGAGGCTGCATTCACCTACGCAGCATCGGAGCCGCGGTGCTCGCCATCATCGTCATCGCTGCTGGTGCTGTCTGAGAGCTGTATTATGGTGTTCTGCCGTGGCTTTCCACGCGGGTGGTTGACTTCTCCCTTCATCACCTTCACCCGCTCTTTCCGAGCCTTCTTGTCGTCCTCGCGTCGATCGTACGAGTCAAAGCCATCGCCGTGGTCATGGCCGGTCTTGGCGTGGAGCTCCTCCAGCGAGGGCGGTGGCCAATACGTGGAATTAGTCACAATCGCAAACATCGCATCATTCGCGATCGGATCGAAGCCAGAGGAAGAATGTGCCAAAGAGGCGGACGACACGGCACCGGTGGACTTACTCGCCGATGCAGCCGGGGTGCCACCACTCGATGCGCATGCCAGCTCCTGGTACATGGAGTGCACATCCACCTTCTGCGCCGGCACCTCGCTTGTGCGTGGGAGGCGAACTGTAGAAAACTGCCTCGACTCGAGCGCCTTGTTCGTGACGCGCACCCGCTGCGACTTCTTCTTCGCATTCTTCCGCTTCTCTTGTGCCTGTTTTGGTGGCATCCCGCCGACCGCACCGTGCATGTGCGGCAGTATGTTCTGCAAGTGTCGCAGCGCTGCAGTCGCCCTCGTGTGACTGAAGAGGAGGTGTACGTGGACTGGACGCTCGCCCGTAGCAGCCGGTGAGCGTTGGGCTAGGAAGAGGTGGAGAGCGTAAGTGTGCACAGGAGCGAATATGCACATGCACACACACACACATCCACACACACACACACACATCAGGGAAGGAGTAGAGTACAGTAAGCAGTATGAAAGAAAAAAAAAAAAATCGGCAGCAGTGAACGAGAGTACAGAGTCGGATATCCATAGAGAAGCACTAGCATGCAAACGCATTGGTGGAGCTCCCGTGGCATGGGGGCGACGATAGAAGGCATGCATACACGCGCGTGTGTATCGTTGTGTGTGAAGCGCATGCGTGCTCGTCATAGGCATTGCCTTTCCTTTCCTCGAGGCGAAACACAGAGATGCAAATGAAGCCCGCGCATCTTCCAAGGCACCGCCTGCTCGCATCAACAGCGATCGCAAACGACCAACAGCAGAAGCGTTCGGGCCACCGCGCGAGCCAGCAGACGGCGCCTGTGTCACGCAGCTGACAAGTGCTTTCCCTGGCATCGTGTGCGACAAACGAGAATACATATGGAAGCTCTCGTGCCGTCCTCCATCGGTTTCGCTCAGCAAATACGTTCGTGAGGTCTGCCCTTCGTTTTTTTTTCAGTTTGCCACCTGCATGCACCTCCTCCTCGGCAGGAGCGCCGCTCGCCGATGAGAGAGCTGAGAAGCGAGGAGCGAAGTGAGGACAATGCGCGCGCAGACTCACCCACCCCCCGGCACCCCTGACACGGGTCCCAGAGCGTGGGGGGCGGGGGCAGCGGGAGGCACGCGCCTTGTAGCAGCGTGTTCACTCGGTCATCGGGGACCACAGCCCTACGCCCAACGCTCGACCCAACAGCACCCGTCACATGCGTCGCCACGCAGCAGCGCGCCACATGCCGGGTGCCGCCAGGTGAATCCCCATCGGCAGTGGCTCGCAGGCTCCGCGCACCACCGTGCAGTGTGTGAGGGTCGGTGGGCAACACGCTCGGCTCGCGCTGGCGCGGTGCCCAGCGCAGAGGTGGGCACAAGGGCGCTCGCAGTCGCACCTCGCTCAGACGCCACGCGGGCCAGGGCCTGGCAACCGACATCCGCGGTGATGCACCGCTCTCGCCTCACCATGCAGTCGCGGCTTTACTCTGTTCGCCCCCAGAGGGGGTTGTGCACTTGGCAGGGATGGGGGCTGCTGCGCCCACCCACAGGGAGCAGGGCGATCGGACACGGCGTGGTGCGCCGTGAGGGTAGCTCCAGTCGCCAGGGGAGAGCCCAAAATGTTATCTACGTATAGGTGTGTGGTAGGTACATGCAACCACAACGACCCGCTTTCTTGTGCATCGACTCAAGTGTCTTCCTACAACACTCTCACGGAAGCAGCGGTCCATTCATGCGTCTCTCACGCTTGAGACGACTGTGACACGTTCAAGGTGGTAAAAGAGTAGGGGCAGGACGGGGAGGAGCTCTACTGCAACATAGGCAACGACTGTCGAGACACACACACACACACAGAGGCACAGATGCCCACACAAGGGCACCGGTGTCGAGGACCGTCGGTCACCAGAGCACAGCAATCAGCGCCCCGTCTTTCGCTCCACCTTGCCTCGCTCTCGGATTTTGCCCTCCAGCTTCCTTCTTGTAGTCCTTAGCCGCTTGGGCGTGCTCTCTACCGCACCGGAGAAGGCCCACAACACCGACGTTTACATTTGCACACGCGCAGCCCATCCTACCGCCGCCACTGTCTCGACCTTCCAGCATAAGGCGCGCCTATGTCACCTGGGGCTCCCCAGTTTCAACGCCATCTGCTGCGGGATGACCACCGGGAGCGTGAACTCACCTCCTCGCTGTCAGCACATCCGCTCACACCGCCGCACTCCAGTGCGAACGAGGCCAACTTCACAGTTGAGTGGTGCAAGCGCTGCTCCCCCGCGTCCTTGCTGGTCACCGTCCGTCAACTCACAGTAGATCATACGCGGTCCAAGTCGATTACCTCCCTCTCCCAAGCGCGGCTTCCCCATCGGAGCACCACACAGCCAGCCTCTCGCCGGGGAGCGGACGTGCTGCCGGATCCATCTGGGCGCGCGTGCGTGCGTGTCCCTGAGCCCGTGGCGCTACCGCCTCTAAGACCGGCTGATCTGGAGGCCGGACGCCGACACGCTCATCTCCACGAAGCGGGCATTGCCGTTCGGCGGGTTCGCCGTCAGCAGCTCGCGAATCCGGCGTGCGCACGCCTCGTCCTTCGCGCACATGTACATGTAGCCGCCACCGCCAGCGCCAGGCAGCGTCAGGCCCCACACGTACGGCTCCACAACGTCCACGATCGACTGCACAGCAGGGTTGCACACGCCGTCGTCTAGCCGCTTCTTCTGCTCCCACGTCCGGTGCACAAGCCGCGCGTAGTCTCTGTAGTTGCACGTCGTGATGGCTTCGTGCATCGCCGCAGTGGTGGGCCCACCCATCTCGCGCAGCAGCTGCAGTGTCGCACCACTGTTCAGAAACACATCGCGCACCACCTCACAAAGAATGCCCTTCGCCACGCGCGTGATGCCCGTGTAGTACAGCAGGTGGCACGACGCGAACCTTGGGTCCGTGTACACCTTCTCCGGCATCCACCGCACCGTCGGCAGGCACGGCAGCCCAGGCAGGCACTGGACCAGCTTCAGGCCCTCAAACAGGCCGCCGTACTGGTCCTGCCACCCGCCGCCAGCAGTCACCATCTGCTCAATCAGCAGCACGCGGCGACACACATCCTGCTTGTCCCACGGCAGCCTGCAGAACTCCGCCAGCGACCGCAGCACGGTGCCGGCAACGATGGAGCTCGTGCCCAGCCCGGACCCCGTCGGCACCGCCACAAACAGCGAGATCTCCAGCCCGTGGCCGCCAAACCGTGCAGCCAGCTGCTCCCGCAGCGTCGCGTACTCCGTCGTGCAGAACTCGGGCAAGAACCCGCACAGCGCAAGCGCAGCCTTCGGGATCGAGAATGGGCTCTGTACCGTCGCGTATGTGCGGATCTCCTCGAAGCTCGAGACGCTCAGCTGCGCGCCGGAGTCGATCGAGTGCATGACGATGATCGGGTCCTTGCGCACACGCACGTACACCTGCACCGGCGGCTGCCCGTTCAGCTCCACAGCAACGTTGATCACACTGCCGCCGCACAGCATTGCGTACGGCGGTGTATCGGTCCATGCCCCCGCCACGTCGATGCGGATGGGGCAGCGGCCCCAGATAACCTGGTCAAGCTGCACGCCCAGCTCTGGGCCGTGACGCTCATCGGGAAAGGAGTCGATGACGGCCGCGCGAAGCTCTGTGAACGCCGCGGCATCGTGCTCAGCCATCAGCAAGCGCGCCTCCTCCGCGCTCCGCACACGCAGCAGCGCCAGGCGGCGCGCCCTCTCCGTCGCAGACACCGGCGGCTCCGCAGCATCCATCGCCTCCAGCGCCAGCTCCATCAGGCGCCTCACAAACATGTGGTAGTGCGCCGTCACCAGGCGCCCAGGCGCCGTGCACAGCGGCGCGCACCCGCCGCCATCGTGCGGGCGACCACCCTCATCCGTGCAGGTCCGCGCCCAGCCCCCCGCCGCCACCTTCCCGGCCGCGCACCCCTCCTCCCGCCCCTCCGCCAGACAGCTGCGCCGCGGCAGCGGCAGGCCCAGCTCCACCACACGCTGGGCAACGCGGTTCAGGTCCAGCAGGAAGAACTGCTGCTGCAGCAGCGCTATCATCGGGCCACACAGCACTGACGACCGCACACCCGGCGCCGCGGGGTCCGCAGCCACACACGCAAGTGTCAGTGCCAGCATGCGCCGCTCGTAGTACTCGCTGTTGCGCAGCATCGCAGGCACATCCGTCAGCCGCAGCAGGTCCATCGCAGACACGCGCGGCTGCGTCCGCCACACAGCCTGCCCAGCGGCAAGCCGCGCAGCGTCCACGCCAGCGCAGCAGCCGCTCGCAGCCTCCAGCGGCAGCGTCGCAGCGTACAGGAAGTCGCCCAGCTGCTGCTCCGTCGCGCACACAGGGAACAGGGCGGCCTCGTAGATGTCCAGCGGCTGCGCAGCACCGCCGTCCGCCGCACGCGCAGCAGGGTACAGCTCCGCAACGCTCAGCCCGCGACTCGACAGCCAGTCGTGCAGGCGCATCCCCATGTACATCGTCGACACGCTGCGCACGTCGCCGCGGAACGCGTCGTCCATGTGGTACGGCCGCGCAGCCTGCGGCGCGGCACCGTCACCGCCGCCGCCAAGCGCAGCGGGCAGCACAGGCACGACGCTCACGCACACGCCAGGCGGCAGCGCAAGCGCCCAGTCGTTGCGCGGGATCCCCGTCAGGATGTGCTGATCCCGCAACACCCACCGCGCGCCAACCCAGCTGCTCTCCACCCACAGGTGCCGCACAGGCGACAGCGGCGCTCCGGCCGGCGCATCCGCCGCAGCCGCGGCACAGGAACCGTCCAGCGGCGCAAGCACAACAGAGTTGTGCACAAGCACCGACGACGGCGTCGCGAGCAGCGGCATCGCGTCCCCAGCCGCAAAGTCCAGCTCCTCCGCCGCGCAGCCCGCACGCGCATCCGCTGCCGCGCCACCAAGCAGCACCTCCCCCCCGCCGCCGCGCTCAGGCGCAAGCACACCGTCGAACGGCGCGCTCCACGACCACCACGGCGTCGCCGACTCGCAGTCCTGCAGTGCAGCCGTCGACGAGATCAGCTGCCGGCTCGTCCCGTAGTGCAGGAACTCGGCGTCGCGCAGCTCCACAACGCTCGCCTTCAGCCCAGCCACCTCCGGGTCCGTGATCGGCGCGTTGTTGCCCAGCGCAGAAGCGAACTCCGAGTACAGGTCGTACGGGTGGCACACCGCAGTGCAACAGTCCCCAGCGTGCCAGCCGCAGGTACCGTCCTCCGCGTCCAGCGCACCGCTCACACACTTGCGAGCCAGCACCTCCACCGCGCGCTCGCTCAGCATCCACATGCCTGTGTCCAGAAGAAACGAGTGCCGGCCCTCCGTCAGGCGCTGGCGGACCTCGGCCAGCGACGGTTTCTGCAGCACGTAGTCCAGGTCCAGTGGCCTCTCGCGTGCAGTGAACAGCACACCGTGGTTCTGCAAGAGGTCCGCGTCTGCGCGAATGCCGAAGCACAGCACATCACTGTCCGAGAACTGCGCAAGCAACGGCAGCGCGCCCCTCGCGTGCACGCACACGTCGCCGCACGCAATCAGCGTGCGCAGGTTGGCCGGCGCCGTCGTCACGATCTCGCGGTACATCGGCACCTGCGTCGAGAGCAGCGTGCGAGACAGATGGCTGCCACGGCGCCACCGGCACGGCGGCAGCGGCAGTAGCGTCTTGCCCACCGTCGCGTACGCCGGCAGGCGCCGGCTCAGGCCGCCAGCGTGCACAATCACGCGGCCATCGTTGTCCCCCAGCCGCAGCCACGACAGGAACGACTGCTTCGCGTGCGCAGGTGCGTGGCGCTGCTCGTCCACGTAGCACTCGTGCAGCAGGTGCACCGTGCCACCGCCGGAGCCCAGCGGCTTGTCCTCCGGGTCGCACCCGCAGAACAACCCACGCACCGCCGCGTCGCCCTTCGCACCGTCCATCCCCAAAGGGAAGGCAGCCGCATTCGCCAGCAGCCTCTTCGCATCCTTGAACTCCGCTAGGCCGCGCGGAAGGCTGAGGAGAAAGTTCACGTTCATCGTGGCAGAAGACTCTGTCGCCGTGTGTGTGTGTGTGTGTGTGTGTGTGTGTGTGTGTGTGTGTGTGTGTGTGCGTGTGTGTGTGTGTGTTGATGTCTCCGAGGGAGAGGCGACGGCGAGCTCGGACGTCGGAAAAAAGTGAACCTGCGGAGACACTGAAAGGGTGATGCGAGTGAAGGGAGACGGGCGTGGCCGAGACCGACCGGAAACGCGGGCAGAGCACAGACCCACAACGCAGCCACACAGCCTCACCACCGCTACTCAGCAGTCGGTGTGTCATCGAGCAGAACAGCACGAATTGGGGGAGGGGTGGCCGGCGACAACGGAGAACGCGCGGTAAAGATGCAAGCGAAGCGTAGAGAAGTGGAGAGGCCAACAGGGAAAGTGGATGACGGTAAAGGCTGCAACGAAGTCAGCCAAGCAGCAGCCGCAACACAGGAAAGGGCAAAGTGCGGCCGCGCCGCTGCCCGGCGTCCTCGAGAAGTGGCCACGGTAGACGGCAGAACGCCGAAGGATGACAAGAGCAGCGCGCCCCCGCGATGTGAGCCTCGCCACTCGCACCTCTGCCCGTGTTGGCGTTGTTTTCTTTGGGTTGCGTCTTCTCGAGGCGCCGCACACAGACGGACGCGTCGGTGCTGTTGTAAAAGCGCAAACGCCTTCGCCTCCCCACACGCCGTGCGCAGATGCAAGGGAAGGTAGAAAGAAAAAAAAGGGAGGGAGAGGGCGCTCGGCGAGGCGAGACGAGGCAAGCGCAAGAAATACACCGCAGCGCCAATGCCCACACGCGACGGATGGCGAGCAGGGGGGAGAAGGGAGACGGAAAAACGAGCAACGGTGATCTGTGGTCGCTGCGTCGCAGGTGGCAGTGGCCTCCCAGAGGCATCGGCGTGTCTGTGTTGGGGTGCGGTGAGCGGTGTGACCACAAGAAGACATCACGGCGGAAGTCAAAGAGAAGGTGTTGGCGCTTCTCTCATCGCGTGAGAAGGTCGAGAAGGGCCAGAGCAGCACTGTGGCGCGCCAGTTGGCGGCGTGCCGGGGAGGCAATGGAAAAGGCGGAGAGCGGCCAAAGTGGAAAGGAGGAGGAGGAAGCGTGCGCGCTCACCTCACCCTCGATGGAGAGTGAGTGGCAAGGGGAGGGACATCGTTGGCCATGGCGGAGACGCGCACGCGCACATGGAAGCTGAAGGTAAGAAAGAGGGCAGGCGGAGGGAGGCAAGTGGAGATGCGTGAGGTCAGAGGGAGTTCAGTGCAGAGAAGTTAGAACATCACGCACTGCGGTCCACGCAGCAGCCAAGACGGCCGCCACTACGCACGCGCACAGATGCATCGAGTGTCGTCAAGCCACGGAGGCGACACTTCAAGACACAAATCAGAAGCAGGGACGACTTGCGTCCATAAGCCGCCATCACCAGCACACAGGGTGACGACATATTAGAACAACGCTTTGACAAGTGGCGAGGCCTGCCGTCAAACATATGGGAGAGACCACCACCACCACCACCGCTCCTTCACATCACGGTGATTGGTGACGGCGGAGCGAAGAGGTGTGCAGCGCGACGCAGAGGTCATGCACGCGAGTGTATCAGCATAGTGTATCCTCCCGCTACGGACCCTGTGATTCCGCATCGGTCGCGCGATTATCGTGGGCAGATGTGACGACTGCGAGGTTGATCTCGTGCGCGGGCGCTCTACCAGAGAGTGCCTCCCCCCTCCCCCCTCTCCCTCCCGTTTCACCTACACCTCGGCGCTTCCAAATGATGCGCCGCTTCGAACGTGAAAATCAGAGCACGAAGGGAGCGATAACGCGGAGACATCAATGGCTTTTGGGTCACCGTGGCCCACATTGAAAGGCTCACATGCACGCGCGCGTGGTCTGTGCCGTAGCCTTGTGGCCCGCGCCCCCCCCCACCCTCGATCATGCCCACCAGTGTACCTTCCAAGATGGTGGACACGTCTCTGCCAAAAACACGCGAGCTACGAGGTGTCGGACTGTGCGTCTTCCGTCTCCCAAATTGCCTCACTCACGCCGTGAGGAAGAGGAGCAGCAGCAGCATCACGATAGCCACTCCAATGTCCGTCGGTACAGTGACGCTCTGCGTCTCATGGAAGGCCTCGCGGGCGGCGTACATGTCGCCAGCTTTCGACACAAACTCGGGCACCACTGTGGCCCGGCCACCAGCGGCAACAGCGCCGCTGGCGTTCACGCAACTGTACTTCGTGTGTAAGATGTGGTTAGAGAAAGCGATAGTGGCATGCACAAGCTGTGGCGCCGCAGATGAGAGAAACAGCCAAATTGGAAAAAGAACAATCTGCAAGGTGAGGAGCCCGCACCGCCACGCCAGGATTTCCCCCGGTGCCCGCCTCGCCTGCATGATGAGGAGCCAGCGGTACTGCAGCTCGCTCTTCAGCTGCAGTTCTTCCAGCATCGGCTTCAGCACCTCGACACGGGCTGGATACTGGCAGAAGATGGAGAAGTAATGCACCATTGCCAGCGTGTAGAGCGGTGTGATGGTAAGTCCCTCGATCAGAGAAAAGTGCTGCGCGTGCGCCACGTCGAAACGGGTGGGGAGGTCCGTAATAAAGGCGTTGTGGCCAGCCATCGTGTTGGCAAGGAACTCGCCACCCTTGCGAGGATACCAGCTGGTGATACTCTTGGGAAGAGCCCACCCACTGCCGATACCGCCGCTGCTGCAGCTGCCGGAGGTGCAGGATTGCCGAGGGGCCAGTGCAACCCCAGTGCGCTGCAGACCCAGCGCCAGCTGGGGTACGCTGCGCCGCCACATGACAACACTTTTCCTGAGTAAATAGTAGGCAACAGCAACGCTAACGGCGCCTGTGCACTTGTGCAAAGATGGCTGTGTGTGTGTGGGTGGGTGGGTGGGTGTTGGGGGGTGGAAAAGGTAAGGTGGTAGATGCACAGTGTGTGTTGAGACAACGCAGCACCAATAGACGTTTGCAAGGACATAATACAACCAGATATGTACGAGCACGTTCAAGCACACACGCGCCGTTTACGCGACTCCGACTGATCGTCGTCGTGAGGATGGGAAGAGCGCACACTAGAGGTGTGTGTGTGAGAGAGAGAGTGCGCTAACACGTGTGCAAGATGGCGTCTATGCCGAGAGAGAAAGCCATACGCGCACACAACGTGAAAGCTCCTCTCTCACTGTGCCTCCCTGTATTTGGCCCCCGCCCCGTCATTGCTTTACTGGCAAGACTGGAGAGGGCTTCGAGGTGCCGCCTCTTCGCCACCTCTTTCTCATGTGCGCTTCTCGTCCTTGTGGCATCTCTTTCTTTGGGCGGTGGCGGAGCTCTTCAGCTTGTCGTTGGAAGAATGTTGACAGGCCCTTACCTCTCCCCCTCTCGCAAGGCCGAGAGAGGCATCAGGAGACCAACGCATTTGAAAGCAAAGGAAAAAAAAAATATAAATTAAAAAGAATTCAGTCGTGTTCAAAGGCGCGTAGCGACAGAAAAGTCCGGCCGCCGGTGCGCTGGTGTGAACGCAGGGAAGGGAGGCGGGGGAGCGAGGAGGCACCCGCAGCGCCGCTGCTCTCCCCACTCCTCCCTCCTTTACTCTCCATTGCTGCCTCACTGCTTGCCACCATATGGCAGGAGCGCGAGACCAGGACGAGGAAGGGCGAGTGAGCGAGAAAGAGGGGGACAACAGCTCAGGGAGGGGGGGAAGGGCGCCATCTCAAGGCCCGCAGCACACAAGCCCACATGCACACGCAGTGATACGATCTCGTTTCCTTTCAAGTACTTAGTAGGGGACCATTGCCTCGTAGTCGGCGACGCGGCGGGCAAGCACCTCAACGTTCTTGGGGCGCACAATGCCGCCCATCCGAGAGCTGCTCTTCAGCGGGGGAAGCGTCTTGCCTGCCTTCTTGGCGGCGATGTGGGCCTGGAACTGGTGCTCCTTCGCTTTGAACGCCTCCTGGCAGCGAGACTTGCGGACGTGCTCGAAGCGGACGCAGATGCGCTTGCGCAGAGTGCGCGTGCGCACCGGCTTGTTGATGATGACACCAACGCCGCGGGGGGTCACATTCCACACAATACCGGTGCGGCCGTGGTAGTACTTGTGCGGCATCCCCTCACGCACCGCCGAGTCCGCGACGACATCGACGTAGTCGCCGACCTTGATGTTTGTCAGGATCGTGGACACGGACGGGACACCGTGCTTGCGGAACTTTTTGGCGAAGAGGTGGCGAGTGCCAGACTTGTAGCCGTACGAGTGGACCATCTTGACTTTCGATCACAGAGGGGGTGTGGGGGTGTGGTGTTCACTGCGCGTCCCTTGACTGTAGGCAGTGCAGGCGTCGGGGGTGCCACGTGGGAGCGAGAGAGAGAGAGAGGTGAAAAATGCAAAAGTGAATGATGGGTGGAGCGCGGGCAGGAGTGCATGAGATGGCGGGGGCATGCGAGAGGAAGGTGAGGAAGTCGCAGCAGGAAAGGAAAGAGCGCCGTGGAGAAGGTCATAGCGGCTTCACGTCGCAGTGCCGTTCGTCTGCGTTGTTGAGCTTGCCATTCGTGCAAAGAAAAAAAAAATGTAGCGAGAGAGGCAGACATGTTACACGGCAGTGGACGCGCAGCGTAGCAACGCGCATATGTAGATCCTCCGAGCACCGTGTGCCTTCTTTCTTTCTTTTTTCGAGATTTGTCTCCGATGTTTGACATGCTCGACTCCACTGCACGCATACACGATGCGCTGCGATTTCCTTTCTCTACACGTCTATACTAACCATATAAAAACATGACGATGCTCCAGCGCAGCATTCGCTCTCCTTCTCATCAACGGCGGGTCTCAGCCGCTGCTCAACGCGCCCGAGCGCGTACACGTTGCGCTTGTGTTCCGCGCCTGTGTGCCATTCGTGATTACCTTCTCATGCCTTTACGTGCGTGGGGGGGGGAGTGCGCCGTGGATTAGCGCGCCTGCGGTGCGCCGCCTCTCGGTCGAGAATCAACACATTAGAAAAAAGCATACGCCTGGGGAAAAGCATGAAGGAGCCCCCCCCCCCAGGGGGGAGGAGACGGGGGGAGACGGGGCGGGGGGCTTGGCGAAGCACGCACATAAACGGAGGCAAAATGGGGAAGGGAGAGACGACACACACACACAGACACGCACGCACGCACGTGTGTGTGTGTGTGTGTGTGTGTGTGTGTGCGAACAGTCCACAGGCAGATGTGCCTCCCGATGTGTGCCCGTCAATCGAGAGACAGGGGGAGTGAGAAAGGAGATCATTGTAAGGGAAGAAGAAAGATACTACAGGAACGAATGTAACTCACGCAGACAGTCGAGCGAGCCGAGTACAGCAAGAGAGGACCACATCCTCTTAACCTCCACCGATATGCATGAGTGCGCACACAAGTCCTGCTGCCTCTAAAAATGAGAACCACGTACGAAAAAAAAAAACGAAGTATCTCACCTGCAAAAAAAAAAAATGGAAAGATAAGCCGAATGAGAAACCCACAGGGAGAGAGAGAGAGGTGCACAGGCACAGACGTGTGTGACCGTGGGTGAGGGTGAGCATGGGTGTGTGAGTGTGTGCGATACAGCGCAGTGGAGCTGGAAGAGTACAAGTGAGAGCAGTAGCTTCTCAGATTTCTTCTTTTCAGCACCGTCCCTCGACCGGCTTCTCTCACTGTGCTGTGCAATAGGTGCGATGCAGCCTGTGGATCTGCTTCCCTGGGTTGCGATGATATATGCTGGTGCGTGTGTGTGCGTGGGGGGAGGGGGGGGATTCCCCCCCTTCTCCACACACGTCTGCAGCTATGTCAAGGAACAAGTCGGCAGTAAAATGCCATGCACAGACGCTGCCGCCGCCGCATCAACGGCGGCGGGGGGGGTACGACGGCAAGGGAGAGAGAAAAAAATGAAAAGATCCGAGGAGGGGTTAAGAAAACGAAACGGAATCGCGGAAGAGTAAGGATTAGGCACGGGAAGGCGGCCGCCACGATGTCCATCGACACACGCAACGCACGCACGCACACACGAAGAGGAGGGCAGAGAAGAAAGGTAAAGATGAAGCAAACGACAAGAAAAGGGATGAAAATCGAAAGCGTGAGCGAGAGACTCGGGGGTGTCGCCTCCGGAGACATGAACCGCTTGAGAGACGCAGCGAGATGCAGCGAGACCTGGCAAGAAGGCGGCGCACATGTCTGTAAGAATGACAAAGTGAAAAAGAAAAAGAAAAAGCAACAGTCGGCAGCACAGCACAGTTAACAGCGAGGGCGCCAGAGGAGCACACACACACACACAAAAGACAAAGAGAGAAAACCCCCGCTGCATCAGCGCGAGAACAAAAAAGTGATTGCACACGCAGCACCACAAATCGGAGGCCAAGCAGCCAAGGGACACGCCCATCAGCACCGCCCCTCACCTTCCTTTCATGGGAGACCAGCCGCTCTCCTTTCGTGTGCGTGTGTGTCTGTGTCCACTCGATTCGTTTCTTCGGCTTCTGCACACCGACCATGCAAGGCAACCCTGTGGGTGCACCGAGAGACAACGCCACCTGCAGAGATCACCGGCAGTTCGAGATGGCGGGCTTCGTCGAGCCCATCAAACTGCAGCCAAACCGCGCCCCCCGTTGACGCCACGCATTGGACCCCGCCGCCCCCCCCCACCTGCCTCCCTCTCGCCCATCGGGCTTCCTTCGACACGTGGCGAGTGCCGTTGCGAGGAGGGCGCGCGAGGAGAGCGACAAGAGAGAGGGGTGGAGGTAAGCTTCCCATGAGCGGCAGAACGCGGTAGAGACGGAGACACACAGTGCTGAAGCACCTCACACGCACAGTCGCACGCGCTCAAGTGGCTTTCGACAGCACCGCTACGGAAACAGCGGAAAAAATGTGTTCAACGCACGAGAGGCGCACAAAGGGGAGGGGAGCGAGCGCGCAGTGCTGAGGTCACATTGGGGAAAGGCAAAGTGAAGCGCGTGCGGAGAAGATGAGATCGCCCATCTCCTTCTCTCTCTCTCTCTCACTCTCTCGCTCATGTGAGGGACATGTCTCGAGCGGAAGCGAAGAGAGCATAAAGGCATGGGAAGTCTCGCCATGAAGGTGCGGTGCCCCGCCAAGCGCAGTGGGCAAACACGCAGAAACAAGGAAGGAAGAAGGGGGGCAACAGAAAGAGAAAAAAAAATAGAAAACATGCAAAAATGCATGACAATCTATAGATATATGTATAGATGTATGTATATATATATATATGTATAGATGTATGTATATATATATATATGTATAGATGTATATGCTCCGTGTGCGCATGTGTATGCCCCCACACATTATATATCGTATATATATATAGAGAGAGAGAGAGATGTCGGTGAACTCATACGCCTATCGACATCAAATATGTATAGCCAATTAAATAAACTATATAAATATAAATATATAAATAATAGAGAGAGAGAGAGCTGCGCGCGCGCGTGTGTGTGTGTGTATATGTGTGTGCGTGTGTCTTTGTATGCCTCTACCTGTGTGTGCGTCTGTGGGCGTTCCTCCACGGAGACATCGTCAAAGTCGTATAAAGGAGCAAATGAAAAAGAAAAACAAACCGAAACCGGCAAAACGCACACGCGCGCAGGTGCGCTGTGGTGAGAGGCGCCCGGGCACTAACAATGACGCGACAAGGTGGCACACGTGTCTGCCAACGGCAAACGGAGATCCAAGGAAGGCATGCGCCCTCCCTTCCTTCCTTCCTCCCTTCACAGGCACGCGCTTCCTTACGTACGCGACGCTAGCTGCAGACCTCCAAAAACACCGCCATGAAGAAGCCGCCCGTCGCTACACAGAGAAAAATGAATCCTTCCACAAAGACGTAGCCCTGGCTGTGCATGGCCACCACCCGAGTCACGTTGTCGTTCACACATGTATCCGCGTTGGCAACGAAGACCACCGTGGCAACGGACACGGCGAAGCAGGCGAACGCCACAAAGCCAAAGATCATGATGGAGCAGCATATGTTGAACTTCTTGCGTGCAAAAGTATGTGCCGCGGCCAAGAGGCAGAGAATACCGCCCAAAGCGCACGCCACCACATGGATGGCTGCTCCTGCCACCGCAACGTTTTTAAATTCAGCGCACTTGTTGTTGCGGTGGTAGGTGCGGTTGTAGTGATCAGCCAGCGCTTCCTTGTAGTGCGTCTCCTCGTACCACAGGTATACCTTCTTTTCCGAGGCATGGCCCTCAATCACAAGGCCATTCATGCGCATAAGCGGAAGCAGCGCCGCGCACACACCGCATGCCTCAAGAACGATCGAAACGATCAGCACGACAGCTCGCGTGAGAAGCATGGCGAGAGGTCAGAAGACGGTTTAGGTGCCTCACAGGTTGTAGCAGAGTATCTCGAAGACGGTTTTCGTGTTTCGCCCTGGGCGTGTGCAACAACACAAAAGAATGCGGTGGCCGCCTGCAACGCTTCGCTTGCTTTTGATTTTTTTCTGTGTGTTTGCGTGTTCTCCTTCCACGTGTGTCGGTCGGGTATCCTTGTGCGTGTCGCCGTGTGGGTGGCGGATACACAACAATGTGCGGACAGCGAATATGACTGCAAAACGCAAAAAAAAAAAAAAAATATATTACACGAGACAGACACGTGCAGAGCTGCGGTAGGGGAAGTGGACACGAAAGAGGCTGCACAAAATGGTGGAGCAGCGGGTGGACAACGACGACGGCGGCCAGAGAGAGGGTGTGAGGCGCGGGATCGCGGGCAAGAAAGAGAAAAGTAAAATACGGAGCGGGGTTCCAGCGCATGGCGTGATCGCCATACCGAACGCCATGACCCGACATGCAGTCGGAGACAGCAAGAATAGACCCTCACCACCTGTGGTGTGGCAGAGCCAAATGAGGCGTCCGGGTGCATCCGCGTAAAACAGACCGTCAAAAGAGGGGGGGGGGGGCGCCGCTGTGTACATGCGCATGCGTGATCGTTTCTGTTTTCTTTGCTCGTCCAGAATTGCATACAAGCGGCCCGTGGAGTGGCACCTAAAATGGCCTACCTGCAGCGTCCAGCCGTGCATCCGCCATCCTCACGCTGTTCTCACACCGCATCTCAGCCTTTCCACTTTCCCTCCACCACTGAGAGGACACACGGGGAATATTCTTTCAGCATGCACTGGCATGAGTTGAAGCACCGTAGTAGCGCCGCAGCACAACATCACGACAATTAAACCTTCACTACACGAGATATGGCGCCACAGAGCAGTAAAAAAAAAAAAAAACTCCCACGAATCTAAGCAACGACGCCACTCCCTACCGCCCTAGAGCATAGTCCACGAGCCCATCGCGAGACTGCCAATCGTGACACGCGACACGGTAGCCGCTGAAGAAGGATAAGCAGCAAAAAAAAGGGCAGCACTGGCCGCAGCAGCTTCAAACACCCCTGCGCGCCAGCGCGCACCGAATGGCCGTCCAACCCACGCCACGCACAACACGAGACGACACAGCAACGCAGCAGTCGGCCTTGGCGCTATAACTGTTGTCGACCCTGTGCACTTGCCCTTACTCGAAGAGTCCGGAGAGTCAGACGGGTACAGCCGTCTTCGGGTAGCGGACGTGCTGCCGGATCCATCTGGGCGCGCGTGCGTGCGTGTCCCTGAGCCCGTGGCGCTACCGCCTCTAAGACCGGCTGATCTGGAGGCCGGACGCCGACACGCTCATCTCCACGAAGCGGGCATTGCCGTTCGGCGGGTTCGCCGTCAGCAGCTCGCGAATCCGGCGTGCGCACGCCTCGTCCTTCGCGCACATGTACATGTAGCCGCCACCGCCAGCGCCAGGCAGCGTCAGGCCCCACACGTACGGCTCCACAACGTCCACGATCGACTGCACAGCAGGGTTGCACACGCCGTCGTCTAGCCGCTTCTTCTGCTCCCACGTCCGGTGCACAAGCCGCGCGTAGTCTCTGTAGTTGCACGTCGTGATGGCTTCGTGCATCGCCGCAGTGGTGGGCCCACCCATCTCGCGCAGCAGCTGCAGTGTCGCACCACTGTTCAGAAACACATCGCGCACCACCTCACAAAGAATGCCCTTCGCCACGCGCGTGATGCCCGTGTAGTACAGCAGGTGGCACGACGCGAACCTTGGGTCCGTGTACACCTTCTCCGGCATCCACCGCACCGTCGGCAGGCACGGCAGCCCAGGCAGGCACTGGACCAGCTTCAGGCCCTCAAACAGGCCGCCGTACTGGTCCTGCCACCCGCCGCCAGCAGTCACCATCTGCTCAATCAGCAGCACGCGGCGACACACATCCTGCTTGTCCCACGGCAGCCTGCAGAACTCCGCCAGCGACCGCAGCACGGTGCCGGCAACGATGGAGCTCGTGCCCAGCCCGGACCCCGTCGGCACCGCCACAAACAGCGAGATCTCCAGCCCGTGGCCGCCAAACCGTGCAGCCAGCTGCTCCCGCAGCGTCGCGTACTCCGTCGTGCAGAACTCGGGCAAGAACCCGCACAGCGCAAGCGCAGCCTTCGGGATCGAGAATGGGCTCTGTACCGTCGCGTATGTGCGGATCTCCTCGAAGCTCGAGACGCTCAGCTGCGCGCCGGAGTCGATCGAGTGCATGACGATGATCGGGTCCTTGCGCACACGCACGTACACCTGCACCGGCGGCTGCCCGTTCAGCTCCACAGCAACGTTGATCACACTGCCGCCGCACAGCATTGCGTACGGCGGTGTATCGGTCCATGCCCCCGCCACGTCGATGCGGATGGGGCAGCGGCCCCAGATAACCTGGTCAAGCTGCACGCCCAGCTCTGGGCCGTGACGCTCATCGGGAAAGGAGTCGATGACGGCCGCGCGAAGCTCTGTGAACGCCGCGGCATCGTGCTCAGCCATCAGCAAGCGCGCCTCCTCCGCGCTCCGCACACGCAGCAGCGCCAGGCGGCGCGCCCTCTCCGTCGCAGACACCGGCGGCTCCGCAGCATCCATCGCCTCCAGCGCCAGCTCCATCAGGCGCCTCACAAACATGTGGTAGTGCGCCGTCACCAGGCGCCCAGGCGCCGTGCACAGCGGCGCGCACCCGCCGCCATCGTGCGGGCGACCACCCTCATCCGTGCAGGTCCGCGCCCAGCCCCCCGCCGCCACCTTCCCGGCCGCGCACCCCTCCTCCCGCCCCTCCGCCAGACAGCTGCGCCGCGGCAGCGGCAGGCCCAGCTCCACCACACGCTGGGCAACGCGGTTCAGGTCCAGCAGGAAGAACTGCTGCTGCAGCAGCGCTATCATCGGGCCACACAGCACTGACGACCGCACACCCGGCGCCGCGGGGTCCGCAGCCACACACGCAAGTGTCAGTGCCAGCATGCGCCGCTCGTAGTACTCGCTGTTGCGCAGCATCGCAGGCACATCCGTCAGCCGCAGCAGGTCCATCGCAGACACGCGCGGCTGCGTCCGCCACACAGCCTGCCCAGCGGCAAGCCGCGCAGCGTCCACGCCAGCGCAGCAGCCGCTCGCAGCCTCCAGCGGCAGCGTCGCAGCGTACAGGAAGTCGCCCAGCTGCTGCTCCGTCGCGCACACAGGGAACAGGGCGGCCTCGTAGATGTCCAGCGGCTGCGCAGCACCGCCGTCCGCCGCACGCGCAGCAGGGTACAGCTCCGCAACGCTCAGCCCGCGACTCGACAGCCAGTCGTGCAGGCGCATCCCCATGTACATCGTCGACACGCTGCGCACGTCGCCGCGGAACGCGTCGTCCATGTGGTACGGCCGCGCAGCCTGCGGCGCGGCACCGTCACCGCCGCCGCCAAGCGCAGCGGGCAGCACAGGCACGACGCTCACGCACACGCCAGGCGGCAGCGCAAGCGCCCAGTCGTTGCGCGGGATCCCCGTCAGGATGTGCTGATCCCGCAACACCCACCGCGCGCCAACCCAGCTGCTCTCCACCCACAGGTGCCGCACAGGCGACAGCGGCGCTCCGGCCGGCGCATCCGCCGCAGCCGCGGCACAGGAACCGTCCAGCGGCGCAAGCACAACAGAGTTGTGCACAAGCACCGACGACGGCGTCGCGAGCAGCGGCATCGCGTCCCCAGCCGCAAAGTCCAGCTCCTCCGCCGCGCAGCCCGCACGCGCATCCGCTGCCGCGCCACCAAGCAGCACCTCCCCCCCGCCGCCGCGCTCAGGCGCAAGCACACCGTCGAACGGCGCGCTCCACGACCACCACGGCGTCGCCGACTCGCAGTCCTGCAGTGCAGCCGTCGACGAGATCAGCTGCCGGCTCGTCCCGTAGTGCAGGAACTCGGCGTCGCGCAGCTCCACAACGCTCGCCTTCAGCCCAGCCACCTCCGGGTCCGTGATCGGCGCGTTGTTGCCCAGCGCAGAAGCGAACTCCGAGTACAGGTCGTACGGGTGGCACACCGCAGTGCAACAGTCCCCAGCGTGCCAGCCGCAGGTACCGTCCTCCGCGTCCAGCGCACCGCTCACACACTTGCGAGCCAGCACCTCCACCGCGCGCTCGCTCAGCATCCACATGCCTGTGTCCAGAAGAAACGAGTGCCGGCCCTCCGTCAGGCGCTGGCGGACCTCGGCCAGCGACGGTTTCTGCAGCACGTAGTCCAGGTCCAGTGGCCTCTCGCGTGCAGTGAACAGCACACCGTGGTTCTGCAAGAGGTCCGCGTCTGCGCGAATGCCGAAGCACAGCACATCACTGTCCGAGAACTGCGCAAGCAACGGCAGCGCGCCCCTCGCGTGCACGCACACGTCGCCGCACGCAATCAGCGTGCGCAGGTTGGCCGGCGCCGTCGTCACGATCTCGCGGTACATCGGCACCTGCGTCGAGAGCAGCGTGCGAGACAGATGGCTGCCACGGCGCCACCGGCACGGCGGCAGCGGCAGTAGCGTCTTGCCCACCGTCGCGTACGCCGGCAGGCGCCGGCTCAGGCCGCCAGCGTGCACAATCACGCGGCCATCGTTGTCCCCCAGCCGCAGCCACGACAGGAACGACTGCTTCGCGTGCGCAGGTGCGTGGCGCTGCTCGTCCACGTAGCACTCGTGCAGCAGGTGCACCGTGCCACCGCCGGAGCCCAGCGGCTTGTCCTCCGGGTCGCACCCGCAGAACAACCCACGCACCGCCGCGTCGCCCTTCGCACCGTCCATCCCCAAAGGGAAGGCAGCCGCATTCGCCAGCAGCCTCTTCGCATCCTTGAACTCCGCTAGGCCGCGCGGAAGGCTGAAGAGAAAGTTCACGTTCATCGTGGCAGAAGACTCTGTCGCCGTGTGTGCGTGTGTGTGTGTGTGTGTGTGTGTGTGTGTGTGTGTGTGTGTGTGTGTGTGTGTGTGTGCGTGTGTGTGTGTGTGTGTGTGTGTGTGTGTGTGGTGGCATCGCACAACTTTGTTTGAGGAGCACAGCAAAGTAACAAAAATCGACGCAACACGCATGGAAGGGGGGAGAAGGGGGGAGAAAGAGGAGGGAAGTCCACGGCGGCTCCGAGCATTATCACCATCACGAGAACATGAAAGAAATTATCGCACACGCATACATGTACGCATATACGTATCCTCCCCCGCCCCCTCTCTCTCTCTGTTGGCGTCGCCACCCACCCACTCTCCTGTAGGGGTAACAACAAAAATGAGTAAGAGGGGGGGATGACCGTGTGCGGCGCAGCCGGGCAAAGCTCGACAAAACGCGAAGAAGAACGGCGTCGCCCATCGTGAGTGGAAAGAAAGCGAAAGGCGCACGAAAGACAGCGGTGCCACACAGTACAGCCCCACGACACAAATGGACGTGGGTAGGCGCAAAAACTGATCACGGCGAAGAGAGGGAGAGTAGGGGGACTCGAGTGGAGGAAGGGGGGAAGACAACGAAGACAATGAAAGGGAAAGTAACGACACAAAAGAAGAACCAAGGAAAAACGGAGCAATGCAGGCAAGCAAGTAATGAGTCCGTGAGGCAATGAATCTCCACGCGCATAGGGTCGCGTGAAGCCTCCCAATACAAAACGAACAAAAAAAAAACAGTAGAGAAGAGAAAAAGAAGGGATGGGTGGGGGAGTCGCGCCAGGAAAAGGGCCTTCAGATCTAAATCGATGACGGCTGGGGGAGGAAGAAGAAGGGAAGAAGGCAGGGAACAACGCACGAAGGAGAGCGAGCCATATCCCAAAGCTGTGCAGGACGCGTGCCAAGCCATGTTCCCAACACCTCCTCTCTGGTGCGTTGCCCTCCTTTACCGTAGAAAGTGTGGTATGTAGCAGTACCGTATCTCCGTTGGCGCCTGCGAACGCAACGTCCGGCACGAGTTGGCAAGCCTACAGTGTATCTCGCGCTCTCGCACCCTCGACTCCCTCCCTCCCTCCCTCCCCCGTTCCTTCTTTACTCGTCACCTCAGGAGGGAGAGAGGTAGAGAGGTTTAGTGTTAGGGTGGCATGGGCTCGATGTCTCCGCAGCGGGGCGAAGAAAATAAAAATAGAACATAAAAAAAAAAATAAACGAGAGAAAAAGGAAGCGGCTGAGGAAACGCACAAAGCCTGTGGTGAGGCGTGTGTCATGTGAGCGGCAGCGAGGCGCCTGGACGCCTCTCCCGGCCTCCCGTCATTTTCTGTTGATGTTGCCGTCGTCGTCGCTGTTCCTGCAGCATCTGAGTGCCTATTTATGCTGCCACCAATGTTTAGTACGAAAAAAAAAAAAAAGACGAGGGCGGAGGGAAAAGCAGGCGCCAGCGACACGAAGGAAAGGAGGGGCGGGAAAGGAGTAGAAACACCCGTGAGCACGGGCAAGTCCGCAGGAAAAAGGCGGGGAGGAGCACATGCAGCAGATCGTGATTCGTTGAATGCGCTCGCTTCTCGGTGTAACTTTTCTATGAGCTGAAGAGGGCGTATGCATGTATGGGTGTGGGTGTGGGTGTCATACTTCTACAGTGTTGCTGGCTTACAATACGGATGTCAGCGTTTTTTTTTATTCTTCTTATCCGCTCCCTCTCCCCTGTACGCGCTTCGAACGCACATACTTCATTGAAGAGGGTACTTCGGGCCTCTGCCCCGCCACCACACCGCGTGTGCGCCTCCCTCTCTACCCCCTCCCCCTTCTTCTCTCTAGCGAGACGAAGGGAAGAAGACTAAAAATGATAAGAGCGCGTAGGAAAAAAAAAAAAATACAGAGATGAGTGAAGCGGGACAGGAAGAAGCAAGTTACTCGTGGGGTGAGTCAGGTGACGTACGGAGCACGTACATCCGCGGCGCCACTGCTCGTGGTGGCATGAGAGTGTCTTCGCAGAGAGAGAGAGAGAAACGAAAGAGGAGAGGGGGAGCGGGTCCACACATGCGGGCACATAACGACGTCACTGCTGCCATTATACGGCAGCCGCACAAGACAAGGCCACACAGCGCACGACTAGTTCGACTAAAAAGACGGCCGCCTGTCCACCTTGCAAGCGAGTCTCAGCGTGTCCGTGTATATACGCGGGGAAAAGAGTTGCAGTGCGGCAAGAAGAGTATGCACGGGGCACCTGCACGTTGAGAGCCACGGAAAGCCGGTCACGCACGCTGCTGTGTGTCCCAGCATATAGATGGGGAAAAGAAGGCGGTGGGGGGGGGGAGGCGGGGGGCGTTGGCATGATACCAAAAACCAAAACAGGATTCGACCGGCGAGAAGATTGAGAAATGATGGAGCGGGGAAAAGAGAGAGGTGCAGTCAGCGCTCCCACACACACGCATGCACCCGCATCCCCATCACCAACAGCATGACGAGAACCTCCCCCCCCCTCCCTCCCTGTGCCCCTCCCCCTTCCTCACAATACAAAAAAAAAAAAATGAGGAGGGAGGATAACGGCCCAGTGCACCTCACAGCACACCACGGAGTTGCTGAGAGTGGCACTTGGCACCTCGCACGTCAGGTAAACCAAATGCGTGGGGAGGAAGAGCGGGGGCGAGAACAACGACGGCGTGGGAAAATAAAACGCAGCAACGAAGAGACGGAAAATGGCAGCGCCGAGAAAGCCATTTTGTCCGAGCATCATATTAGAAAAGCAAAACACGAAGCCAAATGGAGTTATATAGGTAGATGCACACATACACAGATATGTATGTGTGCATTGATTTAGGTACGTCTATGCGCGTGGGCACACATGCGTGTGGAAGGGAAGGACGTGCACACCCCGCGCCGCTCACCTTTTTTTTTTTTTCACTTACCTGTAGCGTTCACCCTTCAGCTCTGTACCGCAGCACGTGGTGGTACAGCAGAGCGCAAAGCCAATGAGAAAGCAAAGAAGTGCGCCAGCGGTGGTGACGCACAGCAGGTAGAAGCCCCCTGCCAGCTTATACCCGTCCTTCTCGGCCGCCAGTATCTGCGTGACTTCACCACCGCAGAGCGTCCTAAGGTAGGTGAACACAACCAGACTCAAGGTGCCCATAAGGCAAGCCAGCGATATGAAGGTCATGAAGGTGCTCGTCACAGAGAGGCCATCCTTGTAGCGTGCGTTGATCCAGCACGCAGTGAACAACACAGCAAACCCCAGAAAGGTGGCCCCCGCGACCGACAGCGCCGCGGCAACCGTGTAGTACACCTGCCCCTGGGGACACTGCAAGTTGTACGAATACGTGCGGGCAATCGTCACCCCGTGCGCCTGTTGCATCGGTGTGGAGGACTGGCGGTAAAACAGATACACGGCGTCCACCGTTTTGCCGTCGTCCGCCTCCCTTTTGAACACAGGGAACAAAATCGAGCACACGGCACATGCTGTGAAGATCAGCAGCAGTATGCAGATGAATATGCGGCAGCACTTCATTGTCGCTGGTGTCTGGGTCGGCTGCACTGGAATAAAGATCCCGGTAAAAACGTACTGGTGAGGTCTGTGAGGAGTTCGGGGAAGGAGCTGGCTGCGCTTGCAGTGCGGGAAACAAGTTCTACGTCTCACGAAATCAAATGGGAGATTGTCGGAGGATGACAGTGGACACAGCAGTGCATTCTTATACACATATAGATTTGTATATATATATATGTATATATATATATGTATGTATATGTGTGCGTGTGCATGCGTGCAGTACGGCGTAAGCAACAGTTTTGGCCAACGCACACCAAAGGTCAAAGAGAGAGAGGGGGGAGAGGAATGAGAAAGAAAAGCATATGCAGGCGGAGAGGGGTGGTCGCACAGATGGGAGAAGAACAGCAGCAGGTATTCGTGTGTGCTTGTGAAAGCGCCGTTGGCTTGCCTCCCACCCCGTGTGTCTCCGCTTCCCCATATCGTGCGCTTCCGGGCACCTCCTCCTTCCTATTGTGGGCAAACGTATATGTCACTCCTTCGCTACACCGACTCCTCGCACACCTGCCTCAGCGCCTTTCTTTACATATATATATTTATTTATTTCTTTGTTCCTTCACGCCTCCGCCGCATTGAAACGGAAGAGAGAAAGAGAACCCATTCTCAGTTGGCATACACTCACTCGCCCATCCGTGTACGAAGTCCTGCCGAAGAAGGCGTGCGAGGTGCAATGGTGCATCAGCGGAGGTTTGTGGGTGATGCGCCCCGCCTCCCGCGCTGCGCCATCATCAAGGGGCATTGTCCAACACGCAGGAGACAAACACAGGCGCGCCTCTGTGTGTGTGTGTGTGTGTGTGTGCAAAGAAGCGGTGGCGAAACCGGAAAACGGCCGCTGCCATATCGCCCAAAGGGCCCGAGCACTCTGGCGAGACACACGAAACGGCGAGAGGCGCACGCGCGGCGGTGCTCACGTGAGTGCGGTGGATCGAAGCAGCAGCCTCGGCCAACTCACACAGAAGACGTGACAGTGGTGTCATTGCACACACACACACACACATGCGCTTCGGTGCCAAGAGCGATTGAGTCTTCGAAGAGCAGCAGAACCGCCACCAACGCCGACATACGCAGAGGGACGCACGGGGATGTCTGCCATGCCGTTTTATTATTAGAGGGATGTCACATGAGCGCACAGGGCAAAAGCCCCAACGGGGAGCATAGCGAAAAGGCGGGAAAGGAGTCTCGAGTCTTCCAAGTGCGCGAACGAGTGCGCAGGGTCTCGCTCACCTCTTGTTTACATCCTCTTCGCTCCTGCAGTACAGTGTCGGTATGTGTATGCGTGTCCTCACGTTCGCACTACGGCAAGCAGTGCCCTCCTCCACATACGTCCAATCAGCATGGCATGATGGTGCCGGTGTCCACGCCCAGCCGTCAACGACGGCACGTCAGTTGACGGCTACCATACGCATATCTTTGCCCCACGCCATTCTCCCGGGCGTTTGCCTGCCAATCCACGTGCCCTTGGCATTGTGGGCCTTTCTGGTGCTTCGTTGTGAGCTGGTCCCTCCGCAGAGAGTGGAGTACGGAAGCAGACGAAAGGGTCGGCGGTGGCGAGGTATCCTCCACCGCACAAACGCGGTTCCCCCTACGTCACCCGATCGGAGGCGTGCCACCCACAGCACAGCGCCACACAAGGCACCTCGCACGAGATGCTGGCCTTCGCCGTTGCTATCGCTTAATCTCTTGTAGGGGATGACTGCTACATGCGCATGGCAGACCTCTCCTCACAACACCCATCCACACCCCCCCACCCCGCCCGCTTGCGCCGTGCAGCGTGTTTGGTGCTCAGCTGTCGCTGACCTCACGCAGAGCCTCCATCACGCAGGACCCAACACGTCCGTGCACGTTGTGCTCCGTCAGAAGCAGCTGACACTCCACCTTGACTGGCTCGAAGTCAACAGCGTTGCTCGGCACACCAAATGCAGCACCACCACCGGCAGCAGAAGTCATAGCTGTACCGCGCCACCAGCGACGAGCGCAGAACTGCTTCGACCCTCCAAGAATGGCGCGACCACGCTGCGCAAGCAAGTCTATGATCTCCTCCTTTTTTAGCTGCGCCATCACCGTGCGTGACAAGGAAAAGTGCAGGATTAGGTCCACTTCTGTGCATTGGTGCAGATCACGAAGCACACGAGGATCTGCCAGCTGTGCGTCCGTCAGGACCAGTACTTCCGCCTCCGCTGCTCGGAAAAGCTCGACTTTCTCCGTCACGCGAACCCCCTTCGCTGCCTGTGTGTCGTTCGCCTGATCCTGGAAAAGACGCTGAAGCTGCGTCACCACCAGCGACTGCTCACGACGAGTAGAGCAAACGACTGCTACACACGCACCCCGCCCACCACAGTCGGCCTGGAACGCCACATCGTCCTTCCCGTGTGTTGCGTGGCCACCGGTCCGCAACATGTGTTCGGCAATGGTGGAAAAGACATGGGCCACCTTGGCCGCGTCGATATCGCTGCCAGATATGCGAGGGCGTCCTTCGCTGCCGCCGTTCGGTGGAGCAGCACTCACCGGTACATCCACGGGTACCGCGCACACCTGAACGTTCATCATAGCCCATATCGACGCGTCCCGCTGATCAAAGTGCACAAAGCGCTCCCCTGCGTCGGGGATGATGGTGCTGTCGAGGAAGCCGCGAACCTCGTTGCCCATGCGATCGGCCGTGACCACGAACTGACACTCTACATCCAGCGCGTTCACCAGCGATAGCCACCACGAGTGAGCGAAAGACATCTTCAGCGGCGGCATGAGCACCCTCTCGAGATTGGCGAGCAGCGCCACACGCACATGTTCCAGTGGCGGGAGGGCGGACGCCTCCCCCTGCACCATCCCGAGCGCCATCCCCAAGGCGTGATAGGTGGTGATCAGCAGTGGAATGCGCTGGTGCAAGACGTCAGACAACTCCGCTCTGCGGTCTTCTTCAGCCGCTTCTTGCGGCTTCTCTGAAGGCGCAGAGGTCTCATTGGCCACCGCAGGCGGCACAATAGAGTCCAGCGCAAGGGCGCGCAGCTCGTCAGCTGCCGGTGGTGCCACATGGTTACCCGGCATCATGGGCAGCTCTGCTTCCACGTTAGTGGGCATCAACGATGGCGGCCTTGCAAGTTGAAAGCCAGGAGAGGAAGGCGACGAGGTCGCTGTAGACGACGATGAAACACTGCGCTGGTCCTCGTCGTGATGGTCTCGGTGGTGGCGGCTACGGTGATGACGATGACGGCTACTCCCGTGGCGAGACCGGCGCTCGTCGCTGCGGCTGCGGTGTCGGCGGCTGACGCTGCCGCCACTGCTGTGATGGCGGTGGTCCCGGCAGCCTCTTTGATGTCTGCTGTGCCGCGGCGAGTGCGTGTCTTCGTCCTCGATGGGCCATTTGCCCTTGTCCCTGTCACTGTCACTGTCATCAGACTCATAGCTTCGGCGGTGGTGGCGACGGTGGCTGCGATGGCCGCTGGCGTTCCTCTCTCCTCGACTTCCCTCCTCCTCCCTCCGATCTCTGCGGTCGCCATGCCGACTGTGATGGCGATGACGGCTTCTGGAGTGGGGAGAGCGTTTTTCGCGATGACGACCTCGCCTGATTTCGTCGTCTTCGCTCTCGACCTCGTCGCGCTCGCTGCGGTGGCGATGGTGGCGGCGGTGCGTTCGGGAAGACCGCGTCTCAACATGCTCCTCATCGGCCTCGACATCACTGTCCACCTCATCCTCCCTGTGCCGCCTCCGTTTGAGTTTTGAATCCCCACCGCTTGCGCGCTCCCCAGCCGTGGCTTGAGCTGTGTCGGCCGCCTGCGCAGGCAACGGCACGTTCATCACGAGGGCCGCCAGCTCTGCAAGAGCCGGCGCTGTCGTCTCTGAGTGGAGCGGAGCAGAATCGGTCTGCGTGGGATCCACCAGTAGCAGCTCCGGAGCACGGGCGGCACCAATCGTGTCAGTGATGAAGGGCAGCGACACCGGCGGCCCGATAAAGCGACGGGTGCCAGTCGTCTCGGGGAAAGTGTTCATCGCACCGACGTGGCCGAAAGCGTCGCTCGAGGAGGCCGCTTTACTGCCGCCATCCAGCGCCGCTGGCTGCTGCTCAGCCGTATCCACCTCAAACAGCGGGCGGAGCGCAGTGCCCTCCTTCTCGAACGTGTACGGTGTAAACGCCTCGGCGCCGAATACAGATCGCAACCAGTGCGCCGCGGAGAGCACCTCAGGGTAGGACGAGAGGACGATCAGCGCGCGAGGAGCCGGTGGCGATACAGGCTCTGGGCGAGATGTCGCCGCATCCCTGGTGTCCTCCACGGCTTCTTGTTGCAGGGCCTCTGCATCGGCGGGGGAAATAGGAACGGGCCCCGTAACCGCAGCTGATGCCCCATCCGCAGCTGCCCCGCCTTCGCCCTCCACCAGAGCTGGAGGGGCGTCCGTCTCCTCGGCCGTGCCCGAGTCGACGTTGCTAGTAAATGCTAGAACGTTCGCACCAACAGAGAGCAGCGCTGCCGTGCGCTTGCCGATACCACGCGGGCCGCCCATCAGCACATGGTCACCAAGAAGTAGCGCAGGGAGAGCGACCTGCTGCAGTCCCCGAAAGAGAAAGCGCTGTGGTGGCAGAATGAAGGCGGGATCGTCCACTCTATGCTGCGCATAGACGCAACGCGGATGCGCCGCCCCTGATGCACTTTGCTCTGCCGCCTCGTTGTCGTTACCCTCGCCTGCACCAAGCACGCCGCCTTGCAGGTGGTGCTGCCGTGGGCCTTTCCAGTAAGGCATGAAAGGGCCGCCGCCGCTGGTGCCAGCGGCGTTGCTCTCCATATAGCTCCCCTCACCGCCACCGTCACCGCCGCCCCCTCGTCCTCCCCGTACGCCCTCTCTCCATCCACCACCACCACCACTACGATGTTGGCGAGAGCTGCTGTGCAACGCATCTTGTAAAACGGAGCAGAGACCGGCCTCGACGAGGGGGTGCAGCTGCGCATCACGCACCGTAAACAAAGGTGGCACCAACATCGACACCGGACGCGAGGCACTTATGCCGTGCAGCGTCAAGAACACGGAGAGGAACTCGCCAGAAAAGAAGTAGTCCAGCAGATATGATGGCGGCACCCAGGACGTACGCGTAGTGAGCACAGCATCTTGCCGCACCTCCGCCTTGTTCGCGTTTCGATCAGCGCCTTCACCTTCCTCGTCGCTGTCCGAGAAGTGGCTGAACGGGGACGACGAGGGATGGTGTCTCACCACATCACGCTGGGGCACGAGGCCTAGTCGTCCCTTGGCTTCGATTACCAGCTCAAGCAGTGACTTCAGCGGTGGCTGCGTGTACACCATGTCCGTGCTGGCACGTGTGAAGTGTGGAAAGGAAAAGTCCATGGCTTCACGGCGCAGATGGGGAAGAAAGAGGTCGAAGTCCGTGAGAGGACGCACAGGCGATGGCACCGTCCTCGAATTCGTGTCGGCGGCTGTGTGCCTCGACAGTACTCCGCGGGAGTGAGCGTGTCGTCGCCAGGGCGCCCCACCCACGCACAAGGCGAGAGGAACGAAGGAAAGGAGGAAGGCAAGCGAAACCAGCGAATGTCGAAGCGAAGCAGGGCAGCACTACAACGGCAATATTAACGGCAGTGAAGGAAAGGGGGAGGCGGACGGGGAGCTCGTTAGGCGGGCGCGGTGGGCACCTGTTCGCGTGATTGTGGTAGTTCTCTATCGGGGCCCGCTGAACGAACGCAGGAGGGTGGAGAAGCGGCGTGCTGCTGTTAAGCCGTGGCGTGACAGCAGCGAAGCATCCCACGTATACAGGTGCGTGTACGTGCACATATAAGCGTGCGCAGGCAACGAAGACGAGAGGGTGCGAGGGGGGAGAGAGGGGGGCACGAAGTAGGACGAGGGTACGAAGACAACGTACAAGAAAGTGCAACGCCAGCAGAAGAACAGCGCAGACATGGGCGGCTCTCAAGCACACAGTCGTGCGACACTCAACAAATGGAGAGCTGTACAGCACTGAAAGAGAGAAACAAAAGGCAAGAGAGAAAGAGAGAGAGAGGCTGCGCCACTAGCCCGAGAACTCTCTACCGAAGCTTCAAGTCGGCTCCTGCGAGCCAGTGCAGACAAGCGCAGCTGGTCATCATCTGTCTCCGCTGATACTCAGTGGCAACTCACGCCTGTGCGGCCTACGTGACTGCCTGTGGGGCTGCGCAGAGAAGGCGCGCCTGTGCATTTCTGAGAATTCTTGACGCTGCTCCTTATTCGTTTTCTTTTTTTCCCACGGAAGTGCTGCGGCTTGCTGCCGCCGATACGCTTGCCGTTTGCTCTTCAGCGAATCGGTAGGCCACTGCCCACCCGGGTGCCGCCACCTCCTCCCCTCAACCTTGCCTATTCTCCTCAAATTGCATCGGCTCCTCTGCCCTGCCCCCCCCCACTCTCCTCCTTCACCCCTGCCTGGCTGTGTACACCAAACTCTGCATGAGTCACGAGCACGGTGTGTGTGTGTGTGTGTGTGTGTGTGAACATGTCGGTAGGTCAGAAGGCTGCACCCGTGGGGGGCTGGAGAGTACAATAGTAGTGGCATGGGGCCACTGAGTACCCCGAAGCGCAAGCCTGGACAAGAGCGAGAGGAGGAGGACCGAGGAAAGGCGACCGACGCGTACACCGCATGCGCGTGGAATAGCGTGAGAAAGGAAGACCAAAAAGAGAGAAAGTTGCACACGCAAGCACACATCACACACACACAAGAATACATTCACAGCTTGCAGACGTAGAGAGAGAGACGCAGGAAAAGATCAAAACAGCATCGCGCAACGGAAGAGAAGAGATCGTGCTCGGTGACCTTGTGCACTGACACGCGAGAGGGCGAGAGAGGTGGCCGTGGCTGTAAAACGAGCTACCTGCGAAGACGAAGAGAGGACAGGAATGAAAAAAAGGAGGGAAACACGTCGGTGTGTCAATCGTGTAGGGAGTCACTGTGACGACGCAACAGCAATCGTGATAAACGACGCTCTGTACACAGGAGCGCCGCAAATGGGGTAGAGAGAATAGAAGCTGTGGGAGACACGTGAGTCCTTGTTCCGCGCCTCGGCTACAGACCCACGCGCTCATGCATGCAGGCAGTCCTCCTGCTACCAGACCCCACAACCCTCACGTTCACTCTCCGTCACTATCCCCAGACCCCTTCGCCGACTGCTCAGACTTCCCTCTCATCCCTGCTCAGCCGCTCCCGCGCTCCCTCGGTGCGCATCAGAGTCGAGAATCTAACCAGGTGCCATAAAAGCGCGTTCCTACGTCAGTGGTCTTTCGTCTTTACAATGGCATATTTTGCTTCCCTGCTAATGGAAGATTTCGCTAGCGACACTCTCCTACAGTCCACTGCGGTGCTGTACCAGCCCGCCGGTTCCGCTTTCCGCCTCCCTCCATAAACGGTTAGATGCAACGTCAGCACCCCCCCCTCCATCTCTCCCTCTCACTCTCGTGCTTCATCTCACGCTGCATCGTCGCGTACGCGTGCGCACGCAGCTATACGACAACCAAATAGAGGTGAACGGAGCAGCGTCGCAGTAGCATTGACGAGCTTGTCCGCCTACGAGGTGGTGAGGTTACTGAGAGACCGAGAAGTAACGAACCGCATTCGGGTTGTCGTCCCTCCCACGCCGCCGCCTGTCACCGTCTGCCACGCAGGAAGACAGTGAACCAATACGGTGGGAGTGCGGTGGTGGGAAGACGGGGGGAGAGAAGCATAGTGCCGAGAGGAGGAGGGGGTGCACACGCGAAAGTAGAAAGAAAGCGGCAGGGAGTGGCAGGCAAAGCGCAGCACAGAGATGCACGCCAGCGTATGAGAGCAAGGTAGCTAAGGTCCACGCCCGCACACGCGTGGCAGACGTGCACCTGCGTGAAGCATATGTCGAGAGAGAAACGCGGAAAATGGGGTGGAGGCGGCACCACCGCGCACACAGCACAACATAACATATATGTTTCCTATACACCATCCATGGCACCGGTCATCAACGCAAATCGAGCTCCAACGCCACTGCCATCACCCCGCTGCTTCTCCTCAGAGGCATGGGCGAAAGAACAGCAGCAGCCAAAGCGGAGATGGCATATGCCCGCCGCGCCAGACCACAGAGCTATTTCTTAGCTTACTCGGGGGAACGCTGCAAGTTCGGGTGCGTGTCCGGGGAGCGGATCAGAACGCCATCGTCCAGCGGCGTCTGGTGCCGATTGCTAATGAGTTTGAGGACCTCGTCGCTGATGTTCTCCAGCGAGGCGGTGCCGACGTGAACCTCACCACGCTCTGGATACTCGATCATCTCGAAAAGAAGCGGTGAGTTGTCAAACGGGCCATCGTTAAACGCGACGGCCTGCAGGATCTCCGTGGTGGCCGCGCTGTACGGCACCCTCATCAGGTTCATGTCGTCTAAGATCTTCAGTGCCATGCGGTGAGCGTGTGCGTGCGTCTCGCCACCGATGCGGAGGATGTTCGCGATGTCGTTACAGACAGACGTGTCGAAGGCATCCTTGACGGCGGTTCGCACAAAGTCGTCGCAACTCTTCATGTAAGCTTTCACCTTTGTCTGCTCCTCTCGTTGTTCGTCGAGGTAGCTCTGCTTGAACGCCGACAAGCCGCGCTTCAGCACGTCCTTGATGTGGAAGCTCGTGAGCTCGTGGTACTTGTATTCCTTGTGCTTCATGCGGATGGGGTACATCGTCTCCTCGTAGAAAGTGATCAGCGACTTCATATCCTTCCAGTTGTTCTCGCGGAAGTGCTTGAGGGCGCCGGGGGTGGGCTGCAGCTTGCTCGGGTCCTTTGAGAACCGTTTTGCTACCTGCTGCTCGATACTGGTGTAGTCCACCTCGTCCGTGATCGTGGCGATGAGGGGTGCGAAGCGGGTGCGGGCGAGGTCCATCGCCGTAAAGGCCACCAGCCGCGGGTTGCACACCTTCTCTAGGAGGGAGGCAGGAACCTTGTTCACCGCCGCCACCTCCTCCTTGGACACGACGCTTCCGAGCTTCTGGGCCGTGGTGGCCGGCGTCGAGTTCTGCAGGACAGCAATGCTGTGTACAGCGCGCGCGACCTGGATAGCCGTCACGCACGCGGCGGTTTTGTAGGCATGACGACGCAGCATGACTGCTGTGAGCGGGGCGCGTGCGTGTGAGATGAGGCGTGAAGCACAGTATAGCGGCTCAACCCGGAAGGGAACGCCACGACACCACCACAACAACAAAAGTATTTCTTGCGGAAACGAAGATAAGGATTGCAAGTAATGGCGGGTGCGCACCTGTATTCGTTCTCTCTACGCTTTGTCCGCTTGCTTGGCGTGCGTGCGTGTATGAAATCTCAACCTGTTGAGCTCCTCCCCCTCCCGCAAAGTGTAGCGCTCCGTTTTATGTTGCAATAGCAAGAAAGGAAAAACGGAGAGACGGGGGCACAGAAAAAAAAAAAAAAATATGCGCAGAGGACCGACAAGCGCCGTCGGAGTTCGCAGGGATGGCTGGGAATGGGAAGAGTATTGCGATAGCGGTGCAACGCACGGCGACAACGGCAGGAGCTTGCTAATGTGTTGAAGTGCAACAAGGCAAACAAGAGACTGTGCGCAGCGAAGAGAGCGAGAGAGAGAGAGAAAAGGAAGAGGAGGGCGGAGGTAGCAAAGCGGGTGCGCACGCCTATGCACCTGCATAAGTACGCGGTGATCCCCTCGACGTCACGTCAAGCCACACAACGCAAGCAGAGAGAGAGAGGTGTACGGCATTGTTTACTGCGACTGCAACAACGCCTGTGCGTGCTGCCGGCGTAGGAGGGGGTCGCAGTGGAGCGCAGAGGGTGCCTTCTTTTTCGCCTATTGGAAAAGAAAATGCGGTGGATACTGAAAGCACAAGAGAAGGGAAGCAGCTGACTATCACACACGAGCGGGGGCACACCAGAGCTGCACCCCCGCCCCTCAGCGTGCGTGGGTTACAACGCTCACCCGCACCGCGTGCCGCCTTTTCATTTATGTTTGCCACTTTTACGATATTTACCGACTTCGTTTCGCTGTTTCTTCTCAGAACGAGCTCGCCTCGCTACCCCGCGCAGCGTGCCGTCGAAGGCCACCCCCCACACGCACGCGCCCCTCCCCGGCACCCCTGGCACAGGTCCCACAGCGTGGGGGCGGGGGCAGCGGGAGGCACGCGCCTTGTAGCAGCGTGTCCACTCGGTCATCGGGGACCACAGCCCTGCGCCCAACGCTCGACCCAACAGCACCCGTCACACGCGCCGCCACGCAGCAGCGCGCCACATGCCGGGTACCGCCAGGTGCATCCCCATCGGCGGTGGCTCGCAGGCTCCGCGCACCACCGTGCAGTGTGTGAGGGCCGGTGGGTGACACGCTCGGCTCGCGCTGCCCAGCGCAGAGGTGGCACAAGGGCGCTCGCAGTCGTACCTCGCTCAGACGCCACGCGGGCCAGGGCCTGGCAACCGACATCCGCGGCGATGCACCGCTCTCGCCTCACCGTGTCGTAGGTGCTGGAGCTCGTCTGCCATCAGAAGTGGTTCGGCACTTCGCATGAATAAGCAAGATCCTATGGCGCCCTCGCACAGGGTGTGTGGTAGAGGTGGCGTGTGCCGAGTCCTGAGATGCCGCGCGCGGAGCTGGCTCCCTCCCGTCATCACGAGGGGGTCGGGAGTGGAGGAAGAAGAAAGACGCTAAGACAGTCTAAGAGCACCCCTCACGCATGTACACGCCAGCGGAGCTCGTGAGATCAGCATCAGACCTCCTGCAGTCTCTTGCGCGTGGGCGTCTGGAAAGGTCGTACTGCCCTTTTCAGTGCTTCGTGTCTGGCTCCCTTAAACCGTGACATGGGCTCCTCAATCGAGCGTCTTGACCTTCCCGCGAAACTCGTCTAGCGTCTTGTAGCCCTTCTTCGCCATCACCTCCAGCAGCTCCTTCGTGAGGCGCTCGAAGATGGAGGAGCCCTCCTCGTACAGCGCCGTGCCGACCTGCACCATGGAGGCGCCAGCAAGCACGTGCAGGAAAGCGTCTTCGCCGGTGTACACGCCACCGCAGCCAAAGATGAGCTTGTCTGGGCAGCGGCGGTAGAACGCGTTGACGTTCGCCAGCGCCGTGGGGAGGATGTAGCGGCCTCCGAGGCCGCCAAAGCCCTGCTTTGGCTTGATCATCACAGACTCCGTCTCCACGTCGATCATGAGGCCATTCCCAATGCTGTTGATGCACGTAATGAACTGCACTTTTGGGAACGCGTTCAGAATCTCGGCAGCGGCGTCGAAGTGAGCAATGTCGAAGTACGGCGGCATCTTCACCCCAAACGAGTGCGGGTACACCTCCGAGACCGCCGTCAAGTACTCCCGCATCGCGTCGAAGTCGTACGCCACCTGCGGCTTACCGGGAACATTGGGGCAGGAGAGATTCAGCTCCAGGAGGACACCCTTCTCGGTTGCTACGGCGGCAAGGCGCCTGCACATCTCAACATTCTCCTGCACTGACAGCCCGGACATGGAGAGAAAGAGGGGCTTGCGGCTGTAGTCATGCTTTTCCGCGGCGTAATCCAGGTAGAAATCGAACCCGTTGTTCGGCAGGCCCATCGAGTTGATGCTGCCAAGCGGCAGCGAGCGGTAGCGCGGGGTCGGATTTCCCGCGCGGGGGGCTGGGGTGCAACTCTTCGAGACGAGGGAGCCACTGTCGGACTTAGTCATGGTCACCAAGTCTTCCGTGGTGCTGCACATCACGCCAGCGGCGTTCATGAACGGGTTGGCAAACCTGTTGCTGAGAATGTTCACCTGAAGACTCATGGCTGCAGCAGCGGGCGGGGCGGTAACGTCCAAGAGAAAGAGAAATAGAGTGCAGCACGCGGCAAACGTGCGTGCTGATGCTCTGTGTACTGGCTGCGCACGTTGGGGGAGAGAGAAGAATGAGGTGTATGTGTTCGTGTGTTGGCAAGTAACCCGTATCAACCTTTTGCTGTGGGAAAGTCTTGCCAGGGATGATGCAATACTCTGTGATGGGTTCGGGCGGTGGCACGGGTGAGGCATAGAGAGGACACGCACACGCGTGTTCGGCGGAAAGCGGAGGAGTTCGGAGAGAGAAGAATCGCATGTGACATTACAGCCTTAAACTGGCACCCTGCTCAACTGATCGTGATGATGAACGCAGTCGCCGCACAAAGACGTCTTCGGCAGGGCGACTGGGTTGTCCTCAAAATCCTGGCCTTCACGACTTCCCTGCTGATATGGCTGTACCGCTGTCCAGGCCTTTTTTACCCAGCAGCAACGCTCGCATGAAGAGAGCGTGACGTATGCACGTCCCCTCAGCTCATCGTGGGCAGTTACCCGTGTCCGCGTGCATGCGCGAGCTTTACTCACGTCCACTCGACCACAACAACCAATACGTATACAAAATAGTACAGCTGCCTCGGTGCTCGCCGCCGCAAGGGGAACATTGGGCGAGCTGTAAGACCGCACGCGTGCATGCGTCGCATGTTCCTTTATTGTGTTATGGTTGTTGTCTGAGCTGTGATTTACTTAGTATGCGGGAGAATAGATGTCGGGGAGAGGGGGAAGGCGTGTGCGTCTGGAGCGCACACCGGAAGCCCCGTCGCTGTTGCCAGACGTTTGAGAGGAGGGAGAGAGAGAGATGCAGCTGGAATGGCCACAGAACGACGTCCACATATGAAATAGCGGCGCTGAGATGTGCAATCGACTTGGATCCTGCCTCAAGCCTGTGAGGCATGCTTCCATCTCCCTCTAGCAGTAGGTGCTACCGTGGTTCCTTGCAGAGCCTCCATCCCCCCCCCACTGCATGTGCGTGCATGAGGGGGGGGGAGGGAAGGGTCGCTGCTAATCGGCGTCTGATGCCCATGTTCAGCAACAAGCAGGTCTACTCGAACTCCGGCGTTTCGAGTCGCAACGGCCCTCCTTTTCCGGGCACCTCACGAAAGCACACTGAAAAGGATGGCCATGCGCATGAAGAGCCCGTAGCGCATCTGTCGGAAATACGCTGCACGCGGGTCGTTGTCGATGTCGGTGCTGAGCTCATCCACGCGGGGCAACGGGTGCATGACAATCATCTTCGCCTTCGCGTGGGCTAGGAGAGCCTTATCGATAAGAAGGCTGGCTTTGGAAGCCTCAAATGCGGCCAGGGCGTCGGCGTCTCCGGCAGTGGAGGCCACAAAGCGCTCCTTCTGCAGGCGCGTCGTGTAGAGCACGTCGCAGTCGGCTACGATATTGGGAGTGAGGCCACACGCCTGCTCAACCGCGATCCCCCGTTTCTGCACGTCCCCCGAGACATGCTCCAGCACATCTGCCGGCATCTCCAGCCCAGAGGGGGCGATGAGGTAGACCTTCTTCAGCGCAAAATTGTGCGTCAGAAGCTTCAGAAGCGAATGCACCGTGCGGCCTTTCTTGAGGTCTCCAATCAGCGCAATCGTAATGCCGTCCACAGCGCCGAGCTCGGCGTGCATAGTAAGGATGTCCAGCAACGCCTGAGTCGGGTGCTCACCAGCTCCGTTGCCGGCGTTCATGATCGGATGCGTCGCCACACTCATCGCCTGCTCCAGTGCCTCCTCCTTCGCGTGGCGGAGCACAAGCACGTCGCTGTACGAGTCCAGCGTGCGAACGGTGTCCTGCAGTGTCTCGCCCTTGTTCACAGACGATGTCTCCACCTTGAAGTTCACGACGCTTCCACCTAGCCGCATCATGGCCGCGCAAAAACTAGACAATGTACGAGAGCTGTCCTCGAAGAACAGCGGCGTCATGATGCGGCCGCGCAGGGCGTCGATTGTTTTACCCTCCTCGATGTGTGTCTTCATATCGAGCGCAAGCTGGATGAGGGCGTCGATGTCAGCTCGTGAGAACTGTGTGGCCGAGGCCACGCTCTGGCCCTTGAGGGAGGCGACAGGGTTGAAGGTGGGCATGGTTGCACCTACGTGAGAGAAGAAGCAAGACAACGTCTTGTGTTCGTCTCGCTAGGGAGTGGAAGGGTACTCGCTCAACAGTCGCTAGAAGATCAGATCGCAGATGTGTATGGATACGTAAATCGTGTCGTCCTTCGTTGGGCTGCGGTGGTGGTTCGCGCCAAAGCACAACACAGTTGTGGTCCAGAGAGCAGAGAAGGGGAGCAGAGGCGTGGAGACGCTCGCCATGTGAATGCGCAGAGACGATGTCGTGCATGAGTTGCCAGAGAGGCGCAGAAGAGTACCGGGCGGGGTGCGCTGGTGTGTGTGTGTATGACGATCACCCGAGCGGTGCAGTCGAGGAAGAATCCTCAGCATCGCTGACACAGCTGCAACGACATCCTTACTCCACGTTCCTGAGCAGGCTCCGGTAAAGCAGCAAGTACCCTCTCCCTCTCACACTCGGGCACACACGAAGGCATGGGATCATGTCTAATGAGACACCTCCTGTGCTTCCCTTGGCTTGTGCAGATGCGCGTATGCATGGAGTAGAGAGCCCTACGCGTCTGCGTGCACCGCCCTTTCACTGTAGGCTGCAGCTTTTCACCAGTGTCGCTCCGCCGTGTCCATGCGCACGCAGACAGACGCACACGCACACACATACACATACACAAACATCCCCGCCCTCCACCCCTTTCTCTCCTCCGCAACCAGGACTGCAAAAGTAAATGGGGTGCAAAGTGTTCGTGCACACCAGCTCTGCGTCGCCATGGTCGTTACACAGGATGTATGGACTCAGTCGCACGTGGGCAGAGACACGCAAACAGCTTGGCGCTCAGGTATGAGTCATCCTTCGTCAGCGACGCTACTCCGTGGCGTCAGCATCGTCGCTATCGAGAAAGCATGATGCCAATCCAGCAGTGGCATCGGCAGCGCCACAGACACACAAAGAAGCCACTGCGGTGCTGTGAAAGGTAGCAAGCGGCACCAGCACGCATGTGGCTCCCCCATTCATCGCACGGGTGCGTTGTGCTTACGCGCTAGGATGCCTGTCCGTGCGCTCCCGCAACCGAAGGGCGGAGCTGGTGTGTCGCAGCGCCCATCCTCCTCCACTCTCGTGACCCTCGTGGGGTTCCCCCCCCCCTGGTCAACGGAGCGGTTGCCGCCGCCACGCACGGCCCCGCGAAAAGTTCGCCCATTTGTGCCTTCTTGGGCGTAGAGGTTACCGGCAACCTTCTCCTCAAACGCTCTTGCGTGTGAGCGCGCATGGCTCCCCACCCACCCCCCTCCCCCTCCGCGCCCACGCACGCAGCGCCGCATTCAGCAGATTCACTGCGCCACAAGGATCTGGTGTGGTACCAAAAACTTTGGCCTCAAGACGCACGGGGGCGCCCCTACACGAAGCTGCACCCGCGAGGCTCCCAACAGCGGCCGCCGCTTCCTGCCACTCGCGCTCCGTCTCTCCAAGGCCCCGTCGCATAGGTTCAGCGCGAGTGACCCATGCACAAAGCGGCGGAGACCCACAGCATCCGAAGATGTGCAATATGACCCGCCCCTTGCCCTGGACCCTGGGAAAGGCCGCCAGAGAAGTGCTCCACCGCCAGCAAGTAGTACACGTTGATGGGCAAGTCGAGGACACGTCGCCACAAAGGCGGTAGCGACAGCGGGGACATCTCCTAGCACCGCACCTACACGCCCGGTCTACAACAAAGTCATGCAGAAAGATGAAGAACCCCCCCCCCGCATGCGGCCAGCGGTATGCTGTTTATGCTCTTGGCTGAGCTGGAGCACATCATCAGCTCCACTCCCCACGAGTGCAGCCATGAAGGGCCTCTCTCCTAGCATGCCTGCCGCCAGGAGGACGTTGATCATTCTTGCCTCGTGCAGCTGGTTCGCGCTCTCGCGTGCGTGCACCGGTCACGCAACAGCAACAAGACCAATGAGAAAGCCAAGCGCCAAGTGACTTGATATCAGTATCCAAAAGTCGCCCCAAGTATGTGTCCGCGTGGCCAGTGATGTGCACAGCAGTGCGGGACATCACGCTCAGAATCCAGCGACGATCTTATACCCAGTCGCAAGCGGGCCGGCCAAGACAGCCCACCGGTCACGTCCTCCACGAGCATCGAGCCAGCGAAGATGCCAAGATGCACGCTGGAGTAACCGTACGGGCTCTGGCACTCCGCAGTGCCGTACTGGCAGGAGCACCACGTATCCAGCAGGCGCTGCGCATCCTCAAGCTTTGTGCTCCCGCCACCGCCTATCCCGCCCTCGTACAGGCATTCCTGGCAACACGTGATTGTCGGTCATAAGCAGTACGGAAGAATCAACAGAGTACCTTCACGACCGCACGGCTCGCCGTGTCTCACGAAGTCGTCAGGTGGCACTGCCTCGAACGTCATCGGGCCCGCGTAAGTCGAGCAGTGTGACCTCCTGGCACCGTTCACCTGCGAGCTAAGCGGTGTCAAAGTGGTGGCCTCACTAGGAGGAGGTCTCCAGGTCATCAACGCTGCGACCACCCTGCGATTGTCGCCAGTGGCCAACTCTAGCACAACCGCCTGTGACGACTTGAGGGAAGGGCGAGGGAAGTTAGCGCAAACTCTTGCGTGTTCAGCAAGAGCTTCTCCACGCCTACAAACATCGCCTACTCCTGCAGACCCCGAGCACCGTTCCTCGAGCAGCCGAGAGATGCTCCGTGGGTCTGCGCTCCAGGTGAGCCCGCAGGTTGTCATCACACCGCAGAGACGGCGGTACCTATGGTGCGTTGCATGAGTTGTCCGTGCGTCACACGTGGTGCAGAGATGCGCACGATAGAGGCCGATTGCACGTTACATGCGGTGTTGCCCGCTGGAGAGAGCGAGGGAGGCATAGCCGCTGTTTTTTTTTCTTTGACAGTCCGCGGCTCGGGATGACCACCCCGAGACGCCATATGCACGACTTATCCCGGCGTTTTTTTTCTGCGTCACCTCATCGGCCTTTGAGGTAAAAAAAAAAAAGCGGTCGAGTCCGTGTGCATTCCTGGGAAGTCGCGGCGGGCGGCGGGGGGGGGGACAGGGCACGCGACGACAGAGCACGCGAAAAAAATGGGGAGAGAAAGAGCAACGGCACGGCAGCAGCGGCACAGGATAAGTGAAGGATGAGCGGATGTGGTTCTATCCTACACTCCGTGCAAGATAAACGGTGCGTATGCAAGCGTGTGCGAGAGTTTGGGTGTGTGTGTGTGTGTGTGTGTGTGTGTCGCTGAGCAGGACGCAAGCACTCCGTGGGCCAGGGGGGTGCACTCTCACACTGAGAAACCTGAGAATGAAACCATGAGCAACGGTAGCAGGGCATGTGAGGGAAAACTTAGCGAAAGCCGTGCCGCACTAACGGCTGATGATTGGGGGAGGGCAGGAGGGGAAACCACAGGCTCACAGTTTGTGCGCATGCGCCAGAGAGTGTGCCGATGTGCGCGTCAGTGGAGGGTGTGCGATATATACCGAGAGAAAGCAGTGATGCAGACCACCGGGGTGGGCCCCACCCCCCACCCGCCAGACGAGGTGTGCCTGAGCAGCACGTCGCGACGACAACGTGAGAACATGAAGGGATAGAGAGGACTTCGATGTGGAAGGGGGGATGTTGGGGAGCAGGGGAGTGCCTGCACCGGCACAGAAACACGTGGACACCAACCGAGGGGCGGACTGCTACAGCCCCCCGGCCGTCACAGTCTTCCGTCTTTCACCACCCAGGCACCTCTGCTTTTTCTCTCACTCGGTGTTGCCGCACTCTAACGGAGACCCTTTGACGCACATTGCCCTTTCGCTGCAGAGATTCACGTCCACGGCCGATCACCACCACTTTGGCCCTGCCAGTGCCGTCTTGGTCCCTTTACTCTGCCGCGCACATGTCGGGTACGCAGGTGACGCGAACGCCTGCGCCTTTGTTTTGCGTTGCCCCTTATGAAATGGGAAGAAAAAGATTTAATAAACACGGCACACCCGCTTCCCCACTCGCCCTCTCGTGTGTGGCGCTCACGCACACGCACACACAAACGCACGCGATTACGTAAACGGGGAGAGAGAAAAGAGAGCGGAAAAACACAACGGAGGCGCACAGAAAATATGAATAACGAGCGAGCGAAGGTGAAGGGTGCCCGGTGCAAATATTTAGCGTGTATACATGCAGACATACACAGCCGTGCGTGCGGATATGCGTGTGTGTGTGTGTGTGTGTGTGTGTAGGGAGGCGGTAATGCTTTCTTTATATTTTAGTTTATAACTTGCTCTGCTTCCACTGGCTGAGGAAGCTGCGCACCTCTGCCTCCTGCTGGGACGTGATGGCGTTACTCTTTCGCCAGAGAGGTAGCAGCTGGTGGAGCCCCACCACAGCCTCAAAGTCATAGCCGAGCTTGTTCAAGAAAGCCTTGGCACCCATATCGCGGTCCACCAGTACTACGATCGACACAACCTCGAGCCCAGCAGACTTCAGCTTCTCAATCGCCTCCACCTTGGTCTCACCGGTGGACACGAGATCGTCGATGATGACAACGCGGTCGCCTTTCTTGTACTCGCCCTCGATGGCAGCTTTGGTGCCGTAGGCCTTCGCCTCCCGACGGGGGTAGATGAGCGGGACGTTCATCTCGTTGGAGATGGCGCTCGCAATGGGCAGCGCAGCGTACGGCAGACCGGCGATACGGTCGAATTTATAATGACGCAGCACCTTCGCGTACTCGCGAGCCACAAGACGCATGATGGACGGGTAGGTGACGAGGCGGCGCAGGTCGATGTAGATCGGCGAGGACTTGCCAGACTTGAGCGTGAAGTTGCCGAAGCGCACGCAATGTGAATCAACCAGGGCCTTCGCGAGCTCGAGGGAAGCGCCCTTAGCGAAGCGGATCGTGTTGATCTCCTCACACAGCTCCTTCGCGGCGGCGCGCGGGTCCGCAGCGCGGGCAAGGCCACGCGACACGTTGATCAGCATGCCACTGCCGTCCGCGCGGAGACCTGCATCGAGGCTCGCCTTGAGACTGCCGCCCTGGGCGCCAACGCCTGGCACCAGGAACCACAGCGTTGGCGCACGCGCACGCACACGAGCCAGCGCGACTGGGTCCGTCGCTCCCACGACCAGGCCAATGTTTCGGTTCGCGTTCCATGGGCCCTCAGCACGCTCGGCAACAGCCTCGTACAGGAGCTTGTCGCCCACGCGCAGGCACTGCAGGTCGTTGCTGCCCTTGTTGGACGTCTTGCAAAGCACAAACACGCCTTTATTGGGGTCCCGCATGAACGGCTGAAGGCTGTCAGCGCCCATGTAGGGCGAGGCAGTGATGGCGTGCGCTTTCAGGTGCGTGAAGGCAGAGGTCGCATACGCGTCGGCGGTGTCCGCGATATCGCCGCGCTTTGCATCCAGCACCACGGGGATGCCAGTGGGAACGGCACGAATCACCTCTGACAACGCCGCCCAGCCCTCGGCACCGAAGCACTCGAAGAAGGCCGCGTTCGGCTTGTAGGCAGCGGCGTACTCGTGCGTTTGCTCAATCAAGCGCCTGCACTCCTCCACCGCCGCAGCTGCCGTCTTGGCGCGGGGGTCAAGGCCGACGCAAAGTAGTGAGCGCTTGGCGCGCTCGTTAAGAAGGTCAAAGAAAGACATACGATAGGAAGTGTGTTGAGGGCTCGTGTGTGATACGTGTGAGAGAACGGACGACAGGCTCCTGCGCGTGTGTGAGCAAGTGCAGAGAAGAAGGAGGTGCGGGCAATGCGTACTGAGTTCTTTTTTTTTCCTCGTAGCAGGCAGGGCGGGGCAAAGAAGATGCGGCTGCGTGAGCCGGGAAGCGGACACGGGAGGCACGCGCACCAGACGCTGACGCCTGCCTCGATATACGCGTATATCGAGAAAGGAGGAAGCTTAAGAGGGGTGCGCAACGCCTAGGAACGCCGTAGATGCTCTGCCGTATGTACAAGACGCTCGCAAAGGTCTCCCTCTCTCGTGCACCTTCCCCATGGGGCGCGGGTGTACACACATCCATAGAGAGCTAGAAAGCGTGTAAAGCGTGTCAGATACGGCAGGACAAGTGAAAGCTGCACGTGCGCTAGCGCCACAGCCCCAGCCCTCCCCCCGTACACGCATATATATATATATATATATATGCAGCACCACTGAAACCGTGCCAAACGCCCATGGAGAGAGCAGGAAAGAGTGAATCATGCCGAGTCGACACCTGCTTGCCGCAGCCGTTGCTGCAGTGGCGAAGGGAAGCAGGACAAAAGAGCTCCAGTCAAGGATGAGGGACGAGAGAGGAGCAGCAGGTCTGCCCGGGAACAAATAAAAACACAGGGTGAACAGGCACAGTCGCACGGACAGACATCGGGCTCGGGCGCCTATTGCGTCTCGGGAGACCATTTACAAGTGTGTGTGGGTGTGTGCGTGTGTGTCACGGGGCAGAAAAACGTGGGGCGACGGCTTAATAGGGAGAGAAGGAGTCCCAGCTACCGCCGCATGCACCGCATGTGCAACCGTGCAGACGCCCGTGCATGCAGCCCCCATGCAGGAAACGAAACGAACGAGCGCGTTGAAAACGTCTGCGGCACACATCCCATAGAGAAACAGAGAGAGAGATACATGCTTGCTCACGCACACGCCGACGACGTGGAGGCATACAAATTTTTGCCACGGTAGAAACGCGCAGCTGTGTCGGCGCTGGATCGCAGCTGTTTTTCTTTGCGTTTGAAGGGGGGCGGGGGCACGCCGTGCAGCAGATGTTGTTGCCTCTCGCCCTGCTGCACACACCCACACTTGCCTCCCTCCAAGCATCCCCCGTACAGCCACACGCATGGTGCATGCGTGTGTGCGTGTGTCAGCGAAAAAGATAGGTGGGATGGAGAGAGCTCAGCATATGGCACGTATGGCAGCACTAATACGATCCACCTGCGCCCAAAGCTCACCTGCGTCCTGCCCGTGCACGTCACGACCGTTCTTCACCACCCACCATGGACGGGGTACAGCGCTTGAAGGCTTAGTGTCCCCACAAACACCAGTCGCACGACGCCTGCCCTCCACCTCGGTGAGCGCGGCACGACTGTCTCCCACGACCGAGCGCCACCGCAGTCGGTGGGCCTGCAGTGGGTGGAATATTCGATCGAAGTAGAGAACTTCGAAAGCGTACCAGTAACGGAACTCGTAGTAAAATGGCGCGAGCGCTGACGAGAGCGTCTCCGCAGGCGAACCCACTGTGCGGTGAGCACCGTTCATCGTCAACGGCTGCTCCAGGCCGAGCCCGGCTGCACTGGCGCCCTTGACGCCTGCTCTGGGCACCTCTGGAGAAGATGGCGCGACTCCCCGCTCGTCACGAGACAGACTCTGAAGCAGCGCAAAAGCTCCATATTGAGCGAGCATGCGATTCACGTACGTCAGAGCAGACTCCTCATTAGACGGTGTCGGCTGTTTTGCAAACGTCGAGCTGAAGCTGACCTTCACCTCGCTCTGCCCCTCGTCGACACGGTGCGCAGCGGGCGCAGCTACACCCTCACCGTCTCCGCGCCTCAGTGAGGCCCACACGAGGGCAGCAGCCCCAGGACCAACAGCAGTGGTGCACGACGGTGACGACGGCCGCGTCAGCCATTCATCAAACTCTGTCTCCCAAAAAATCTGAAAGGCATTAGTGGGCAACCCGTCGGCAGTCCAACATGCAGAACAGCGACGCCCCGCTTCCTCAACGCCCGCCACTGGCGAAGCGCTGGGGCTTGATATCGAGGACGGTGCAGCCTCGGCGTCACAGCCCTCACCGTGTTCACAGGTGTCACCGCCGCCGTCGCCCATCGCCGTCGAGGCGGCAGAGTGCGTATACTCGCGCAGGCAACGCGGGCGAGGAGGATCAAAGCAAGGCGGGGCGAGCAAATCCAACGCGTCGCACGCGGCAATGCCCGTCGGCGAGGGCGCAGCCGTGGGGTTGTGGACGTCCACGAGCACCTCCGAGCCTTCCAGTCGCAGTTCTTGCTCCAGGGCATTCATCAGATCGATGCGCTGTCGCTCCTGTGACCGGACACGCCACAATTGCTCGATGCGCGAGCGGTAAACCTGACGCACGACACCAGCCACGACAGCGGCTCGCGTGCGCTGTAGCCTCAGCTGCGACTCATCTTGCTCTTTGTGACGGCGTTCTTCACAGCTATAGGTGAGATAGCGAGCAAGATGGCGACGTGGGGTGCGGAAGAACCTCCGCAAGCACGCCGTCTCGACGTCACAGTGCACGTCAATGGCGTAGTCAATATACGAGTTCACCAAGCGGTTGCACAGAAGTGTGAAGCCTTCCCACACCACGTAGATGATGAGGTGATGCGAGAGCGAAGCAAAGGTGTGCGGTGCCTGCTCTTCGTTGTCATTCCGAGAGTTTAGAGGCAAGGAGACAGTACCACTGCCACCATCCGTGCGCTGTGTCAGCGCAGACACGCTTATCCGTCGTCGGTCTTCCTCCTCGGCCTCGTGTGCGCAGAGCGATAAGTCCTCGTCGTTGTCGCTGAGTCCGTCATGCGGATGAGCGCCGGTGAAAGTTGCCTCAGCAAGTGTGCTGCCGCATTGTGCAGCAGGAGCAGCAGCGGCAGTACCCACAGATGTGGAAGCCTTGGCAGCAGACGTGGCATATGGTGCGGCACGGCGATACTTGCCCACCTCTGGTAAGTGAAGCACAATTTCTTCCCACCATGCTTCATGCACCCGGTCTTCCCAGTCACGCGGGAGACGCATGGCGGCGTTTGCGTCGGCGCTTGAAGCTCCAGACGCAGATGATGAAGAAAGCGCACAACCCTCCTCCAATACGCTCACAGACACCGTCGGTACGGCGCGCACTAGAACTGACATCCACTGTGCCACAGCATCATAGTTAATGCACCTGTAGTCCTCGTAGGTGCCCAGCTGTGCACAGACCTCATCGGAAAAAAAGTTGTCTGTGCTGATGGGGTGCAGCGGCGAGTCCAGCCTGCTCACAAGCTGATGGGCAACGGTGGACTTGCCGGAAGCGCTGCACCCAATAATGCCAATCAACTTGACAGTGACGTCAACTTTGATGGCGTCCACGGCGTTCGTCATTCCTGTCCCGTCTGCTGATGAGTCGACGTCAAAAGCACGCGATGTGCTTTCGCAGGTAGCGAAAGCTCCGGTGTGCGCTATACCACACAGGTCGCAGCGGATCGGCCTTTTCCTTTAAGTAGCATTAGCAACGCGTCTTGCCACACGTTGTCGCGCAAGGGGAAGAGGGGAGGGGGCCAGGGAAAGGAGAAGACTATGTATCACACACCTGCACCGCCATCCAGGCATGGCGCCCACACAACGCAAGAGAGGCCCCTCGAGGGGAAGAGGGGGAAGAGGAGGAAGAGGAGGATGAGAGGGAGGCGAGACATGCGCAAAGAAGTAGGTCGCTGCATACGGCACAACGTTGGCGAGCAGCGCGTGCGCGCGTGCAGTTCGACGGGCGTGGCCATGGACACGCCCTCGTCCGTGGTCTCCGACCCACCCCACCCACGCCACCTCTCCCGTCATTCGCACTGCTACCGCACGAAAGGGGCGAAAAAGATCGTGAAAGGGCGGGCACAACACCCCATTGAGGAGGGGGAGGCGCTGGCCCCGCCCCCTCCCCCGCTCCCCCGTGCAGATACGTTCAGAGGTGCAAATGTGGTACGCCTACACAATGGGCCTGGTCCGCCTCCATGAGAGCAACCCACAGGCTCACGTGAGGCACTTGTCATCGACTCTTACAGCTGAGTTTTTTGAGAGTCCTTCCGTAGGCCATGATCCTTTCCTCGGCGCCATATTCTGTGCCATTGCTCAGCTGCCTGTCCTGACCGCTGACTCTCCAACATCCCACTGCCGCACACATACACAGAGAAAGCGAGAGACGCAGACATGCCGGGCAGGCACCGCCCATCTCCTTTCGTTGTCTACATGCGTCTCCTGCGCAGCGGCAGCACACACAGCAAGGGGACCTCACAGTGAACATCCACTCACCAAGTACGCCCGAGCAAGCACACAAGTTTAAAACGCGTCGCACACACATCGCCGGACAACGGGCACGGGGACCAAGAACAAAACAGAGGGGGAGGGGGAGGAAAAAAGACAGCATCTATAGAGTGCGTGTGCGTAGGCCCGTGCGAGTCTGCGAGAGCACCGCTCGCACACGCACACGCACACGCGCAGAACGCTGACTCACCGAGGGGCACGCACGTGGGGCGAAGGGGAGTGGGTGCACCGCACCGACACAGCCAGTGCACAACGTCCTCCCTCCGCTCCACGCAGCGGCCCCTCGCCTCGTCAGCACCACGAAGAGAAGCGCCGCAGCGCACATCCAATGGTGGCACGCACCCTAGTGGCGTTCACCGCGCAGGCGCAGCGCCAGCTGGATGTCCTTCGGCTGGATCGTCACGCGCTTCGCGTGGATGCAGGCGAGGTTCGTGTCCGCCATCAGCGACACAATGTACGCCTCCGTCGCCTCCTGGATCGCCATGATGGCGCTGCTCTGGAAGCGCAGGCCCTCCTTCTGCGCGCTCGACACCTCGCGCACCAGGCGCTGGAACGGCGCGCACTGGATCAGCAGGCTCGTGCTCTTCTGGAACTTGCGGATCTCGCGGATCGCGCACGTGCCCGGGCGCCAGCGGCGGTGCGCCTTCTTCACGCCGGACGCCCCGCTCGGCGCCTTCTTGCTCTTCTTCGACGTGATGGTGCGCTTCGCGCGGGCGGTCTCCTTGGTGCGGGACATGGTGTGGTGCGGTGGGGTGGGGAGGGGTTGTTGGGAGGGGTTGGTGGTGAGGGAGGATGCAGAGCGTGGTGAGCTGTGGGTGTCCAGGCAACGCAGAGCGAAGCGTATGTGCGTATGTGCGTATGCGTGTGAGGACGCGTGATGGGAGAAGCCGAGGGGGTGAGGAGGAGGCGAAAAAGAGGCAGGTGGCACGTTGACTACATAGGTGCTGCAGAGTGCGGACACACAGCGTGAAGAGGCGCTGAGGAACGAGAGCGCAGGTGCGCAGAAGCAGACGCGGTGGCGTTGGGACGGAGGAGAAATCAGCGGTGCGCGCATACAAGCGCGGCCTAGCGCCACGACGCGCATGTCCATTGCAGCTCACAGCAGCCTGCATGAGTCCCTCGATAGCGCTGCGTGGGAGTGGGAGTCTTTGCCTGTTCTTCAACATGGTTACCAACATGGTGCGAGCTCCGCGCGCGGCATCTCAGGACCCGGCACACGCCACCTCTACCACACACCCTGTGCGAGGGCGCCATAGGATCTTGCTTATTCATGCGAAGTGCCGAACCACTTCTGATGGCAGACGAGCTCCAGCACCTACGACACGGTGAGGCGAGAGCGGTGCATCGCCGCGGATGTCGGTTGCCAGGCCCTGGCCCGCGTGGCGTCTGAGCGAGGTACGACTGCGAGCGCCCTTGTGCCACCTCTGCGCTGGGCAGCGCGAGCCGAGCGTGTCACCCACCGGCCCTCACACACTGCACGGTGGTGCGCGGAGCCTGTGAGCCCCCGCCGATGGGGATGCACCAGGTGGTACCCGGCATGTGGTGCGCTGCTGCGCGGCGGACTGACGTTGAAAGCGAGAACCTGGTCGCAGCGTTCACGCGCGTACGCTGTCGCATGGCATCAGCACAAGAGGTCCCTCTCTGTGGAAGAGTGTGCGGCCGCCTCTACGCGGCTGTTGCACCCCGCGTCGGGGGAGAGGCGCTGGGCGCGTGAAGTCTTCGCCCGATGATGCACGGGCCCTTTTATCTCCTTCGAGCGAAGCGCAGGCTGTCTGCTCCCGTGTGTCTGGCCAGTCGGCATACGCCTTAGTTACGTGCCGTGTGGTGGTGCTGCTGCAAGTGTCCTCTCCTGTGCGTGTATGTGTGTGTGTGTGTGCGTGTGGAGAGGAGCTGTGCAGCTTTCTCGGCCACCTCAGCACAGATGACTCGCCGCTTCTTACCCTGTGCACGTCTTGCATGGTCTTCGGCGTGTGGATGGGAGCGCCAGGGGGAAAAGGGGTGAAGGTTCCTGGAAGTCGCAGTAGCGTCTCACTCCACGTCCAAGGCGCGTCCGCGCAGAGTCCAACCCTCGTAGGGAGTCCATTGGCACTTGGAGTGCAGCTCCTCGCCCCGGACAATCCACTCACATGCGAGGTCGAAGAAACGGTGGGGCGCGTCGGGCTGCTGCAGCTTGAAGATACGATTCGGATTTGTGTGCAGCACGCGCACAATATCGTTCAGCGTCAGTGTACGTCCCTGTTTCTCTGCCGCAGCGAGCGTGAGCGGCTTCTCCGCCGTGGGATGCGGCCACTTGCCTGCCATCACGGTTAGCAGCAGTGGGACCACAACTTCAATGGCTGGCATCCCACTCGGCGGCTGCGCGGCGGCGTTGCAGCAGTCCTTTTCTGCGATCGTGTGCGGTGCGTGGTCAGTGCCGACGCAGTCCACGGTTCCATCGAGGAGTCCCGCCCAGAGCGCCTCATGGTGCCGCGGCGGCCTCACCGGTGGGTTCACCTTCACACGCGCGCCACAGCAGGAGTAGTCGGAGGTGGTGAGAAACAGGTGATGCGGAGTCACCTCGCAGGTGAGCTGCAGCGTCACGTCGGCCGCGCGAGCCTCGCGGACAAGGTCAAGGCTTTCCGCGGTCGAGATGTGGGCAAGGTGAAGCGGTGTACGGTACTGACGCGCCAGAGCAATCGCGTTTTGCACCGAAGCGGCCTCCGATTCTGCGGGGCGCCGCAGCGAGTGCGAGGCAGGGCCATCATAGGGGTGCTGCACAGAAGCGGCGTCGTTGATCTCGGACTGCTCACAGTGGGCGACGAGCACGATTTGAAGACGCCCACACATCTCGAAGCTCTTCACCACAACAGAGTGACTCGACTTCATGTTGCCGGTGGAGTTGTCGAGGTACAGCTTCAGTCCACAGCAATGCGCCTTGAGTTCCGCATACGCCGGGTTCGACCAAAGGCTCTCCAGCTCCTGCAGGTGCTCCTCGGCCGTCGCGCCAAAGAAAAAATAGAGCTGACAATGGGCGTGGGCGGTGGCCTTGGCGCGCGCCACCTTGTCCGCTAACGCGGCAATGCTCTGCGTCGGCGGGCTTGTGTTGGGCATGTCGCATGCGGCAGAGATGCCGCCATAGTACGCTGCAGTACTCTCACTGGCAATATCGGCTTTGTGCTCCAGGCCCGGCTCGCGGAAGTGGACGTGGCAGTCGATAAGAGGCGGCAGCTGCACAACCGCCGTCGCTGGCGTGGGGGCCGAAGACATCAACGCACTCTCGGCTTGTTCGCCAGGAATGAAAGCGAGAGCAGAAAATAATGGAGGGGGCCGACTAAGGGGAGAAGGCAAGTGTAGTGTATGAAGGCGTCGATCGGCTTCTGGACGAGGGGCACAACAATGATGACAAGGTGTGTGAGTCATGTGGCATGCGGCGGTGGAGAGCACGCACGCGAGTCCGAGAACGAGAGGGGGAGGAGAAGTGAAGAACCGTTGTACCGTCAAGGCGACGTCCGAGTGTCCACCTAGCAGTGAAAAAAATAAAAAATGACAAAACGCTGTGGAGCAGTGGAGGTGGCGGCGACATGCGTCCCGCAACTCATCGAGAGCGCCGTCATCTACGCACGCACACACGCACACACACACGTGCATCGATGCACACTACCGGGTGTGCCCCGGAGCACAGCTGCGTGAGAGCTGCAAATGGGCGCGCACACGCGCTATCATATGGCAGTGCCCAGCTAGCTCAGTATCAATAGCGCATCACACGAACTACTGGAAAGAAGCTAGAAAAGGTTACGTCCTCTCTCCACCTTTGCCCCTCCCACAGAGTCTTGAGGAGAGCCAATCACCAAAGCGTCGACACTGACCCGTCGCCGGCTCGTATTCCTTATCCATTTATTACAGTCTCAGTGTACTTAAACAGTTAAAGACGCCCACACACACACTCGCAAACGCTGGGCCTCTGCTGCCCCACAGAGTTCGGTGTCTCCCTCCCTCCCCTCGCCTTCCCGCCCCCATCCTCGTCGGTTCAGCAGAGGAGAGCCGGCGGAGGGGTGGCCGTTGCGGCCTTCCCAACCAGCGCTCGACACCCACGACGGCAGGCATCGGGCCCCCTCGCACGGACAAGCCACCACCACTCCCATCCCCGCCTGCCCTGCACAATTCACACACGAGCCACGGAGAAAACGCGGGCACACACTCACACGAACACACGGAGGATGAGGGCCAGCGGGGTGCAACGGCGCCGCCGACTCGCGGCTGGGGAAGGGGCGAAGAGCAGCAAGTCCAGGAAGCGCCCAAAGAGAAAAGTTGCATCGCACACCAAAGCAAGTGAGGAGCGTGGCGACAGGAGAGAGAGAGAGAGAGACAAGCGGAGGGGCAGCACATACGCACACGCACGTGGCGGAAGAGGAATGCATCATAGATATGTGGGCGGAGAGTGAGAGTTCGGTGTGCAGACGTACGCCTCCCTCCCCCCCCCACCCCACCCCGACACCTTCGCCCATCCTCACATTTGTTTATCGTGTCATCTCCGTGGCCCCATATCTGAAACTGGGCTACCGTGTGCGCCTCCCTCCGTCGATGAGCACACAACAGCACAGAGACCACGCCACCGTCTTGTCGCTCGACTCGCGCAGCTGCTCCGACTGAACTGCCCTCGGAGTATTCTCCCTTTCATACGCACGGACACACGCAGCAGCGGCACGCCCAGCAGACGCGAAGAGGCGGAGGCATCTCACCACGGGGTCATGAAGGAGTCGAAGAAAAATATAAAGAATGCGTGCAAAGAGCGTTTAGAACAACGCGGCCCACCACGGCACCGAAGGCCCTCTTGTTACACAGCACCCAGCCGCACAAGCACACACACACACACGGACGCACGCACGCACACGTCGCGCAGACACCTCCGGAAAGGGTTGCGAACAAAGAGAAAATGGAGAAGCGACATGCAGAACTTCTACAAGTCGAGACACACACAAAGACAGAGATGCAGCAGCTTATATAGGCACACCCGTACTTCAAATCACAAGTGCTCGCCTGCCTGCTCTTGTGCACGCGTCCGGGATCTATGCGCGACTACCACTGTACGTCGCTAAAGGAGCCGTTGCCGGGCTGGAAGACCTCCTCGAGTTCCTCTTCAGTGACTAGCTGCGGCGCGGTACGACGGTTAACTTGATTCTGCACATTCGACAGCTTCAGGAAGATGATCTCTCCCTGGTGCAACTCCAACTCCACCACGCCGCTCACGTCACTCGTCAGGAAGCGCACTGCCTCGATGGCAGACTGCGTATGCTTTTCTGAAAGCTGGCCATTGCCGATGTTCTGTGACACGTGGCGTGAGTATATGCGGAAGAGGTCCGCAGCAGCGCGGTCAAAGGAAACATCGTATAGGAACTGCAGGCCAACAGAAAGCAGCGTCATGCCTGGTGTCTCGTACATGGCACCCTCGCGCGTGCGGGTGACGCCGACGCCGTTACGACTGGCGATATCGTTGGACATCTGCAATGCCAGCAGAGGCGTCACATCGGTGCCGTTGATGTTGACGCAGCGCGCGCCACGGAAGGTGAGAGACACAAACTCGGGCGTGGTGCTGCATTCGCGCAGCGGCTTCACCAGCGACGGCGCCGGCAGGCTACGCATGTCGTCACCGTAGTACGTGTTACCGCACACGGAACTGTGCACTTGGACGTTGCTCTTCCCGGTCGCCTTAATGCCGTGCTTGCGCAGGAAGCTAATTTGATCTGCCACCGTTTCAAAGTCCTCCATGAGCCGCGCGTCGCGCCACGCGTTGTAGACGCCCATCTCCGGACAGTCGTTGTGCACGTACTTCTCAAAGCCTGCTTCCTTCTTGTTCTGCTTTGACGTCTGCGCCACCACGGACATGCGCCGCTGGCGCATCACCGGGATGAGGTACTTGCCGAAGATGTACCAGCTAAGTTTCGAGAGATGCCAGTTGTGGCGCTCGTCGGCCGACTGGCACATGATGAGGTCGAAAGCCGAGCTCGCGATCTCCGAGCGCAGGTCCACCACCTCGACCGGCACGTTCAGACTCTGGAACGCCTGCTCAAAGTGATCGATCTCCGACCCCCCAAGGTAAGCGTGAAAGCACGTGATGTCGAGCCCCTCCTGGCTCAGACGCAGCGCCAGCACCTTGCTGTCGTTGTTATTCGTAATCATCAGCCCGACCTTGTGGCGGTGCAGCATGGCACAGTTATTGTTCTCGATCTTGTGGTAGATCTTCGGCACATAGTGGCGAAAGGGTTCGATTTCGATAGACGACGGGTGCAGGTCGATGCACTCGCAGAACATTTTAACCACGTTTGGCTCGGTGAGCAGGGGAATATTGTAGTCGACGGCGAGGCGGCGAATCCAGTAATCGGGCGGGGCACTTTCGCGTGTACAGCGGCGCAGCACAAAGTCTCGCTTCTTGTCACGAAGCTGAATCACCAGATCGAACTTCTTCTTCGCTACCTCCTCGTTGTATATCACGAGAGGATCGCTTTCCGGCACGTCGTCACCGGATGGCAGCTCCGTGCATCGGAGCACCTCGCACGGGATGTTGTACTCCTGTAGGATTGCCGCCGTCTTGGTTGTGCCGTAGATCTTCAGTCCGCGGCGCACCAGGTGCTGAATATACGGGCAGAGTGCCTCCGTCTGGCTGTCTACGTCGCTGCTGAAGAAGATGCCCTTCTCCGGGATCTTGAAGCCCTGGCATAGCATCGCCTTGAGGAACACCTCGTGCTTGTTGCGGCCGAAAACGCCGATCTCACCGGTGGAGGCCATCTCCACGCCGAGGATGGGGTCCGCGCCGGCCAGACGGTTAAAGCTGAACATGGAGGCCTTGCACCCAATGTGCGTCATTTTGGCCCGCTTGATGGGCACGAGGTTCTGGTCCTTGCGCGCCAGGAAGGCGGACACCATCACAGAAGGAAAGGAGATGCCGAGGGTCTTCGACACGAACGGTACGGAGCGGGAACTGCGCACGTTTGCCTCAATCACGCGCAGCTGGCCCTCAGCCGTCAGCAGGAACTGCACGTTCATCGGCCCCACCACGTCGAGCTTCTCAGCGATGCGATTGACCGAGTCGTAGATGCGCTTCATTGTATCCTTGTCGGTGTTCTGCGGGGGCAGGAACATCGTCGCATCACCGGAGTGCACGCCTGCGCTCTCCACGTGCTCGCAAATGGCGTAGCACAGCACTCGACTGTGGTGGGCGACGATGTCGACATCGTACTCCATGGCGTCCTCATAGTATTTGCTCACCACCACCGGATGATCGCCAGAGACTAAGGAGGCTTCCCTCAGATACCGCGTCACATCCTCCTTGTTGGCAATTACAGCCATGGCGGACCCGCTTAGCACGTAGCTCGGACGCACCAGGGCAGGGTAGCCGACGGTATCGCAGAACTGATGCACCTGCTCGACCGACGTGGCCGAAATCCACTCCGGCTGCGGCACGCCGAGTTCGTCGCACATCTTCGAGAACTTGTTTCGGTCCTCAGCCATGTCGATGTTCGCTGGGTCCGTGCCGAGAATGGGCACACCACTCTTCTTGAGACTCAGGGCCATGTTCTGCACAATTTGGCCGCCCAGTGAGATGACGACGCCGCGCACGCGCTCCTTCGTAAGGATGTCAAGCACCGTCTCCTCCGACACCTCATCAAAATACAGCCGATCGCACTCATCGTAGTCCGTCGACACTGTCTCGGGGTTGTAGTTGATGAGGATTACCTTGTTGCCGAGCCGGCGCAGCTCACGCGCCACGAGCACGCCGCCGTAGTCAAATTCGACGCTGTTGCCGATCCGATAGACACCACAGCCGAGGACGGCGTACATGCGTTCTGTGAAGGGCACATCATCCCGCTGAGCGTTGTAGGTCGAGTAGAGGTAGCAGCACTGCGCCGCCGGGTACTCGCCGGCAACCGTGTCAATCTGCTTGATCAGCGGCATCACGTTCAACTCCACACGGCGCGCACGCACGTCGGCGGCGGTGGTGTTGAGCAGCTGGGCGAGTTGGCGGTCGGAGAAGCCGTGCGCCTTCATACTGAGCAGGGACTCACGTGGCATCTCGGAGAGCTTGTTGGCGTACAGCGTGGAGGTGGCTTTGGAAAGTCGCACCAGCTTCTCCAGCTTGTACAGGAAGAAGCGCGTGATTTTTGTCACCGAGTACAGCGCCTCCGCTGAGTGGCCTTCGAGCAGAGCGCGGCAGAGGGCAAACAAGCGATATGGCGTTGGGTGGCGGATGTGCGCCATGTAGTCGAAATCGACGCCAGCGAAGCGATCCGGGATGGCAAAGCCGGTGTAGCTCGGGTCCACCATGCGAATCGCTTTCTGCAGCGCCTCCTCGAAGGTGCGGCCAATGGCCATGACCTCGCCAACGCTCTTCATCATGGACCCGATCTCTTCACTCACCATGTTGAACTTGTGGAGATCCCAGCGCGGCATCTTGACCGTAATGTAGTCCAAGCTGGGCTCGAAGCAGGCCATTGTCGTCTTGGTGACGCCGTTCGTGATCTCAAACAGACCCTTGCCCAACGCAACTTTGGTGGCGACGTGGGCCAGCGGGTAGCCGGTAGCCTTGGAAGCCAGCGCCGACGAGCGCGACAGACGCGCGTTCACCTCGATGACGACGTAGCGGTGGCTGAAGGGGTCGAGACCGTACTGAATGTTGCACTCCCCCACAATGCCGAGGTGGCGGATGATCTTGATGGACGCGCTGCGCAGCATGTGAAACTCATCGTTGCTCAGTGTCTGCGATGGCGCGACGACAATAGACTCGCCCGTGTGAACGCCCATGGGATCGAAGTTCTCCATATTGCACACGGTGATGCAATTGTCATAGATGTCGCGTACCACCTCGTACTCGATCTCCTTCCAGCCAGCCACGCTCTCCTCCAGAAGCACCTGCGGCGAAGCTGCCAGTGCCACCTCGACCTTGTGACGCAGCGCCTCCATGTTCTCGACGATGCCGCTGCCCTGCCCGCCAAGGCAGTAGGCCGCGCGAACCATCATCGGGAAGCCAATGTCCTTGCTCGCCACCACGGCCTCCTCCACAGACGTCACCGCCGCCGACTTGGCCACCTGCTCGTCGATCTGCAGAAGAGTGTCGCGGAATAGCTCTCGGTCCTCCGTCACGGCAATGACAGACACGGGGGTGCCGAGTACCTGCACATTGTACTTCCTCAAAATGCCGAGCTCGTCAAGCTTGACACCGCAGTTGAGTGCTGTCTGACCGCCCCAGCCGAGCAGAATGCCGTCGGGGCGCTCCTTCTCGATCACACGTTCCACTGCCTCCACTGTGAGCGGCACAAAGTAAATGTGATCGGCCATCTCGTCATCCGTCTGCACGGTGGCGATATTCGGGTTGATGAGCACTGTCTCAATGCCCTCCTCGCGCAGCGATTTGAGGCACTGGGAGCCACTGTAGTCGAACTCACCGGCCTGCGCGATGACGATGCCACCGGCGCCGAGTACCAGCACTTTGCGCGGCTTAAACTTTGCCACCTCCTTCACCTTCGACTCCTTCACGCGGCGCACGTACTCGCTGAAAAGGTACTCGGTGTCCTGTGGACCGCACCGGCCCTCGGGATGGAACTGGACACTGCAGAACGGCTTTGTCTTGTGCCACAGTCCCTCGTTGCTTCCATCGTTCGAGTTCGTGAAGTACTCCTCCCACTCCTCAGACGGCAGCGACTTGAAGTCCACAGCAAAGCCGTGGTTCTGTGTGGTGATGACGACACGATCGTCCAGGTTGCACTTGCAGGGCTGGTTCTGGCCGCGATGACCGTACTTCATCTTGTAGGTTGTTCCACCAGCGGCGAGGCAGAGCATCTGGTTCCCCATGCAAATGCCAAAGATCGGCTTCGACTGCTGAAGCGCCCAGCGCACGCTGCGGATGGTGCTCGTGCACATCTGCGGGTTACCAGGACCGTTGGTAATGAACAGACCATCGTACACCTCCGTCGTGATATCCCAGTCATGCGGGACAACAATGAGAGTGACGTCGTGCTTCAGCAGGCAGCGCAGCGTGTTCAGCTTGACTCCCATGTCGATCACGAGGATGCGCAGTGTGCCGTGACCGTGCGTGACGCGCGTTTTGGTGCTCACCTCCGCCACCAGGTTTCGGGTGTTCGGATCCATAAAAGGCACATCGTTGCCGGCCACAAGCACCTTGCCGAGTGCTGTACCCATGTCCCGCAGCTTCAGCACGATGCTACGTGTATCCACCATCATCATGCCCGGAACTTTGTTCTTGCGCAGCCACTGGCCGAGAGTTTCGTACATCTCCCAGTGGTCCGGTTGGTCGCAGTACTCCTGCACCACTACAGCACTCACGTGGATCTTGCCATCCATGCTCTCAAAGTACTTCGTCACCCCGAAGAGGTCATCCTCGACGGGCGGCACACCATAATTGCCCACCATTGGTGACGTGAGCACGAGAATCTGACCTTGGTACGAAGGGTCGCTTAGACTCTCCGGGTAGCCGACCATGCCCGTTGCAAAGACCACCTCGCCAGCCACGCTCTCGTCGTAGCCGAAGGAGTAGCCCTCGAAGCGCTCGCCGCCGTGCAGCACGAGCTCCGCCTTGGGGTACTGTTCCATTTTTCCCAGGCCCTCTTTTTTGTTCTTCGTTATGCTTATTTCTTCTCAGTCCCGTGTGTCGATGATTCTTCACACTCCTCCGTGTGTGTGTGTGTGTGTGTGTGTGTGTGCCCTCTTTCACTGGTTGCCGTTGCCGCTTCGTTACGTGTATGTCTTTGGTTACAGATGCATATATGTATACACACTATGAGGGGGGAGGGGGGGAGGCGTTAACGTCGTCCGCTGTGGCGCTTGCTGCGTGTGTTCTGTGTGTATGGGTGGAATCCTGCGCGTACTGCTGTCACGACAAAATCGAGCTGAATTACAAAGGCAGGGGTCAACTTAGAAAAATAAATAAATAGAGATGGAGCGTTTGCTTATATATATATATGTGTGTGTGTGTGATGGCCGTACTGCGTTAGACACCGAAGTAGGAAGGGGCGAGTGGAGGAGATGCGATCGTGTGGAAACCTGTGCACCTTAAAGCACGTCGTCTCAGAACTGTGTTCGGAAGTGTGCGTGTCGGTGACGGGGTCGGTGAGTGTCTGCTGTTCGCGAAAACGAGGGAAAGCGGAGAGTCGTTGTAGCCAGCGAAAATGTAGAAGAGAGGGCAAGTTTCACGAAGAGGAGAGAGCGAGACGCACAGAACTGCTGACGCGCACGCCAGCGACGCATGTCTCTACCGGGGGCTGTGGCTGTGGATGTGGATGCGTCACCACATCCGAGGATTACATCGCCCGCGAGACAAGTGCACCCTCCCACTGCCTTGGGCTTCCTCGCACTTTCGCTTCCTCTCCACAGCCTTCTCGCTTCGCGTCTGCGAGAGAGCACACGCCGTTCATGCCGTCGGCGCCTCGTGCGTCTCCGTTCGCGGGTACTCTTGGTCGCCGTATTTTCTGTCGTCTCCGACATCCTCGCTCTTGAAGGTATATCACGTGCGCCCCACCACCCACCACCCACCCCCGGTGCCTCCGCTCCTCTACCGCGTCCGCTCCATCGTCCACATCACCGCCACCTGCGGACGCAGCGACTCGAGGAGGAGCGCCTCAGACACCAGAGAGAGAGAGAGAGCTAGAGGGGTGGCAGGGAAAAAGGAGCCAAAGCACCCGAGCGCCCGTCTCCTCAGACATCACGGGCACCGGCAGGGCAAGGCAACGCACATCGCCGGACAACGGGCACGGGGACCAAGAACAAAACAGAGGGGGAGGGGGAGGAAAAAAGACAGCATCTATAGAGTGCGTGTGCGTAGGCCCGTGCGAGTCTGCGAGAGCACCGCTCGCACACGCACACGCACACGCGCAGAACGCTGACTCACCGAGGGGCACGCACGTGGGGCGAAGGGGAGTGGGTGCACCGCACCGACACAGCCAGTGCACAACGTCCTCCCTCCGCTCCACGCAGCGGCCCCTCGCCTCGTCAGCACCACGAAGAGAAGCGCCGCAGCGCACATCCAATGGTGGCACGCACCCTAGTGGCGTTCACCGCGCAGGCGCAGCGCCAGCTGGATGTCCTTCGGCTGGATCGTCACGCGCTTCGCGTGGATGCAGGCGAGGTTCGTGTCCGCCATCAGCGACACAATGTACGCCTCCGTCGCCTCCTGGATCGCCATGATGGCGCTGCTCTGGAAGCGCAGGCCCTCCTTCTGCGCGCTCGACACCTCGCGCACCAGGCGCTGGAACGGCGCGCACTGGATCAGCAGGCTCGTGCTCTTCTGGAACTTGCGGATCTCGCGGATCGCGCACGTGCCCGGGCGCCAGCGGCGGTGCGCCTTCTTCACGCCGGACGCCCCGCTCGGCGCCTTCTTGCTCTTCTTCGACGTGATGGTGCGCTTCGCGCGGGCGGTCTCCTTGGTGCGGGACATGGTGTGGTGCGGTGGGGTGGGGAGGGGTTGTTGGGAGGGGTTGGTGGTGAGGGAGGATGCAGAACGTGGTGAGCTGTGGGTGAGTGTCAAGACGATGCGGGAGTACGCGCGTGTGTGGGGGGGATGCAGATGAGGGCAGAGGGGGGCGGGGAGAGGGTAGAGGGGCAAGCGGAGGGTGGGGAGACGGCAGAGCGCAAGGCAGCGGTGCGTGCAGGAGCTGTGCCACATCAGCAACGGGCGCAGACGCGCGCAGCACAGCGCACCGCCGGGTGCATACGCGGCTTGGTCTGCGTGCGCGCCGCGTAGCAGGTTCGCCACGCGCACGCGAAGCCGTGACGCGCAACGCCGGCAGCGAGCCACGGCGCGCAGGCGCCCGCTTCGATCGGTGCGGTTCATCTTTTCTTTGGCAGGCTCTCGAGGTTCAATCACCCTCTCACTCTCTCGGCGGCTGCGGCAGGGCAGCGTGCACGACTTACCAAAGGAAAGCGAAAACACAAGAAAGGAAAACATGGTATCTATGAGGGGGGAGAGCAGGCCCGCGTGGCAGCGCACTCACGCGCAGCACGCAGGCCACGCTCAGCTGAGGGTGGCACGCACACTAGTGGCGCTCACCGCGCAGGCGCAGCGCCAGCTGGATGTCCTTCGGCTGGATCGTCACGCGCTTCGCGTGGATGCAGGCGAGGTTCGTGTCCGCCATCAGCGACACAATGTACGCCTCCGTCGCCTCCTGGATCGCCATGATGGCGCTGCTCTGGAAGCGCAGGCCCTCCTTCTGCGCGCTCGACACCTCGCGCACCAGGCGCTGGAACGGCGCGCACTGGATCAGCAGGCTCGTGCTCTTCTGGAACTTGCGGATCTCGCGGATCGCGCACGTGCCCGGGCGCCAGCGGCGGTGCGCCTTCTTCACGCCGGACGCCCCGCTCGGCGCCTTCTTGCTCTTCTTCGACGTGATGGTGCGCTTCGCGCGGGCGGTCTCCTTGGTGCGGGACATGGTGTGGTGCGGTGGGGTGGGGAGGGGTTGTTGGGAGGGGTTGGTGGTGAGGGAGGATGCAGAGCGTGGTGAGCTGTGGGTGTCCAGGCAACGCAGAGCGAAGCGTATGTGCGTATGTGCGTATGCGTGTGAGGACGCGTGATGGGAGAAGCCGAGGGGGTGAGGAGGAGGCGAAAAAGAGGCAGGTGGCACGTTGACTACATAGGTGCTGCAGAGTGCGGACACACAGCGTGAAGAGGCGCTGAGGAACGAGAGCGCAGGTGCGCAGAAGCAGACGCGGTGGCGTTGGGACGGAGGAGAAATCAGCGGTGCGCGCATACAAGCGCGGCCTAGCGCCACAACGCGCATGTCTGCTCCCTTAGCAATGACCGCTACCAAGGGAGCAGACATGCGCGATAAATGTGCGTGCGCGTGTGAAGGTCATGTGTGTTGGTGGTGCTGTATGAGGGGTGATCGTGTGTGTGTGTGTGTGTGTGTGTGTGTGCCGGAACCCGCGCAGCTGACATGAGAAGAGACGCTGAGCAGCGTGACGGGTGCCCAAAATGGGCGTAGGAGTGACAGACGACTGGGAAGAGGGGAAAGGGCATCCCGGGTGGCAGCCATGAATGGCTGCCACCCGGGCTCTTGCTCCTATCTCGATCTCTCCTTCTCTCTCTCCTGCTGGTGCGCGTCTGCATTGCTCCGCTTTCGTGTCGAACATATTCGCCGCTGCAGAACCGTTGGCAAGCAACTCGCGCAGAGGGAAGAGATGAAAACAACTATTTTCGTGCATGATGTGTCGGGGGATTCGGGGGGAAGGAGGGGGGTTGTATGCAGTGAGGAGTGGGGAGCACACTCGTCGGTTCAGCGACTCATGTTCAGTAGAGTAGACGCACAATGCTAGTCGATCTCCAGCGCGTACGTCGCGCCATCCACTACATGTAGTACTCCAGATTCATGGCAATAGAGACCCAAGGGCTGCCAAGCACTGCACACCGGCACGGGCACGGTAAAGGGTCCCTCCTCAGCAGACTGCAGAGCCGCTCTCTCAGTAGAGAGCCCCAGAGGCGAGCCATGAGTTTCAGTGAGGCTTCCATGGCCCGTTCCGGCATCCTTTCTTTGCTCAGCGGTGCCTCCATTTTCGCTCTGTGGCACCGCCAGGCGAATGGAAGAAACAGCGGCGACGTTCATGCGATTACGCCCGTAACGCCACGCCGAAGAATCCACGAGCGTTCGACCAGCGCAGACAGCGTCGAGCGTAGCAAGAACAGTCCCAACCTCCTCCAACGGGTTCACAACGTCGGTAGAAATACGAGCATCATCTTGCCTGCCTGCAGTATGTGGCGCGAGGGCGCGGTGGAAGAGTGCCGCGGTGGACCTCTCCACCACCTGCGTCAACGGCAGCCGCGGAGACGGTGGCTTGCCATGTCCGTCTTCTGACTGGTCTGATTCCGAAGGATGACCATGTGCTTCGGAGAGACGGAGCCACTCCACAGCCGGCATTAAGCGAGGCGATGCCGATGCTGCTTGGTCTGCATGCATCTTCAAGAGCTCCGGGAGCTCCTTCTCAGGCGAGTCTGTGTCTATGAGAGCAGATGACGTTGGCCTGGTCAGTGGATACGCATCAGAGGCGGTATCAGTCGGAAGCAGTGGCAGCACAGTCACACCCTGAACATGAGCTCGGTGGTGCTCCTTCGACCTTGTCGGCGGACCGGCCACGTGGTCCACCTCTTCCACATCAACCACAGGCCGCACACTCCATTGTGCCGTCGCCCACGGCAATTGGTGAGCAGCCGTGCTGACTGTCGCCGCTGCTGTGCCGGCGGCTGCCGCGTGGGCGTCACGGATTTCTCTCGGAGAAGGATGAGGGGCCCTTGACGACGCCGACGACCCTTTGCCCGTCCCCAGCGCATAGTCGGCCAGTAATGCCAACTGAGGATTAACGGAGGAGTCGCGTAAATAGGCAAAGAGAGATGCAGCAGACCGTGCAAAGTTCGAGTGCCTCGGGCGCTGCGCAGTGCGCCACGATGTGCTGTTCCATGTGGACGTCGAGGAGGTGATGCAGGCAAGTTGCTCCAGCCCAGCGCACCACTGCCGCACAAGGCAGCAGCGCGCGTCCCCAGCAAGCCAATGCGGAGTGCTGCTCTCGTCCCCTCGCTCCTTCTTCACCCTGCGTGCGCAAGGGGCAGTATCAGTACTGCCAGCAGCAGCACCCCCGTCCACGAAACCGTTCATCCCCTGGTTTGCACCATCATGCAGCGTCGAAGCAGGGACATCATCTGTCATGAAAGACGCCAGCGCAGAGCACAAGACCTGCAAGGTAAACTCACTGGAACGCCCGGCAGTGATGCGGGTCGATGCCGCAGTAGCTTCGCCGCGTGGGGCAGCATCAGGGCCACTGGTATTTACCTGTACGTAAAAGCAGCTGAGGTCCTGCTCCTCCGCCTGTCGCACGCGTAGCGCAAGCGGTGATTCTGCCACGCGCGATGGTGGCTGCCCAGCCGCGGCAGTGGTGAATGGCGCACCTGTTGTTGTCGCCAAATATACATCCCCACGCGGACCGCTTGCACGTGGGGCGACGAGAGCAGCACTGGCAGGGGACATGGTAGCAGGCGAGCGAGACACAGTCGCCGACATCGGTGCTGGCCGTGACTGTTGCATCTGTTGAGCTTGTAGCGTGCGGCGATTATGCTGCTTGACCTTCTCTTGCACCATCCTGAAGGTTAGCGGTGCACCCGTCGCATCGGTGAACCCCTCCGCCCCCCCTGTCACCCCCTGTTCAGCCCACTGCTGCCAAAGAAAAAATGGACCGCCGGTCGTACAGAGGCCACCGTCGGCCGCCTGCAGGGGAGGTACAGCTGCAGAAGAGTCATCCAAGGGCGCGACGCGTGCAGCGGTTCGCGGTGGCTCCGAAAGACATGGAAAGATGCCGCGACTTTGCGCCGGAGCCGACACATCTTGCTGCGGCCCCGCTGTCCCTCCTCCTTTCTGGGTAAGTCCTGCGCCATCAAGGTGAGCCACGCACAAGGGGCTGAGCAGCTGCGCCGTCTGCACGGTGGCGGCGCGTATGAGAGCCACTGAGACGGCGGTGAAGATGTTGTCCTGCAGTTCAGCAGGCAAAGCGCTGAAGACACTGGATTCACTGCTGCTTACTTCGCTGGGCTCCAGGGAGCCGTTGCCTGTGAGGCCGGTCCCATCTTTACTCGATACAGCAAGCTCGCGCCATCGCATGTGGGCAGCTGCAACTGATGAGTGGCCAAAGTTCAGAAGAGCGTCTGCGAGCACGCGCGCTGGCGAAGAAAACGAGAGCCCCGTCTTCGCACCCAGCGGCCCTTTACCGTGCTGCGGTTCGGCATCTGTACGTCTCTGTACTTCACCCTGCAGCCAGCTGAAGCACGCCCCGTCGATCAGCAGCGCCTCTGCTAACGCCGCCACCGCTTCCCAGAGCACCGCATTCGGCACTGTGAAGCAGAACGGGAGCGTGGTGTAGGGCGGCGGTGTGGCAGAGTGGGGAAGAGGCTCTACCGATACCTTCGCAGTGGTCTCCCTCTTCACGCGGGCGGTCGCCGAGTGCGACTGCGGTAACCGGCTACGCTTGCGCGGCGACGTCGCAGGTGCCTTATCAGAGGTGGCAGGTACTAGAGTCGAGGACACTGAAGTAGGGTTGGGCAGGGACGACGTAGACGATTGGAGGCACGTAGCGATGCTCCCCTTCTGGGCAACACAGCATGGCGCCGCTGTTGGCGCCTTGGCGACGTCGCTGTCGACGCCATCTCCACCATCACGGTGCCCATCATCGGATGCACGTCCCGTTCTTCTGAGCTTGTCTTGCTCCAGTGAGGTGGGTGGTCGCTGCCGCGCTGCTTTTGTGTCGCTGCCACTGTTGTCCTCGCTGGCTCTGACCTCAGCCTCTTCTGCCGCGCAGAAAACAGATGTCGTGTCAGCTGGTGGCGGTGGTGCGCCCTTCGCGGAGTCCAGGATCAAAGGGGAGGAGGCGCTGGCAGCGCATTCGGGTGCCATGGAAGACGTAGTTTCCGTGATGAGCTGAGCACCGGCAGCGTCTTGAGTACTTAGAGTAGGCGTCGTTGCCGTGCTAGCGCCTGTCTCTGCCCCCGGCAGTAACGAGGCGGTGCCCTGTGGCCTGCCATCAGCCACACCGACCCCTGCCGCCACTTCCAGTGGCGTCACGGCTGCAGCAGTTGTCAGAGCATCGGACACACACAGAAGCAGCGGATGGAAGACGTGTAGGAGGGCTTCAACGAGCTCGCCCGAGTGCGTCACTGCCGTGTCTGCCACGCGTCGGCCACTCATGTCTCCGCATGTCAATATGGAGCAACGGAAAAAAAAAAATAGGCAGAGAGAGAAGCAGCCGAGGTGCGTGGTTGTGGAGTGGAGTGGAGTGGGGGGGGGGGGGGGGGAGTGTGTGTATGGAGAGGAAGAGAAGATCGAGGCAGAGACGCTGGGCAGCGCACAGGAAAGAGAGAAAGAGCGAGTGCGCGCGCGGGAGGCTGGGAGAGAGAGGGCCAGGGGTGGGGAGCGAGCAAGCCCCTCAGTCTATGCGTGCCTGCCTCTCTGTGCTAGTGGGCACAGGCAGCTGGCGATACCCGGAAACGGGGCCTTGAGAATGAGACGCGGTAAAGAAAACGGCGCGTCGGAGATCAAGCGAGCGCACGCTTCGTAGGGCACACGAACGGGCAAGCACGTGTAACCTGCACAAGAGCAAACATGTGCAGATGGGCTTCTCCAACGCCCTCCCCCCCCGCGTGCATGGGGGGAAGGCAGCCGGGAAGGGGGTACTTAGCTGCGTCGCTCCAAGCCACCCCCTCCCCCTCCACTCCCCTCCCGCTCTCCTCCACTATCCCACTCAAAGTGCCTTTGAGGAAAGGTAGCGGGGTGGCGGGGGAGGGGGAGGGGGAGGGGGTCGAGACCTCTGCGGCGTCCCGTACGGTCAACCCACACACCTGCTGGGAGGAGAAGTGGGGGATGGGTCGGCACCACCAACGCGAAAGGATAAGAGCAGTGGGAGCAGTAAGATCGGCAGCAGCTGGGTGGCAGGCGAGACGCTGCACACGGACGTGGAAAGAAAACAGGGTAGACGCACCGCTAATATAAAAAAAAAAAAAATTGCGTGCCGAGCCCGCGATCATCACCATTCTGTGCATGCGCGTATGCTCTTCTGGTGATAAACAGCGGAGGCGTTCTTAGATGTACTGATGGCGAAGGACTTGTTGGCAGACCCATTCAGCAAACTGCGAAGGCGGCGGTTGGGCACCGCGTCTCCACACATGCACGACTGATGCGGAGCCCAGAAATTCATTTGCGTAGGGTACTGTGTAGAGCGCCTCCATCTCGCACTTGACGTTGCATCGTTGCATCTCACGCGCCTCCTTCAGCCAGGCAACCACGGAAGCTCGAGCAGCCCGGCACTCGAGGTCCGCCGCCGGTAGCCTGCTGTGGATCTGGGGCGCTGTGCTAAGGTCCACTGAGGCACACCCCGTCCGCTTCCCATGAGAAGGTTCAACAAAATCGCGGCCTCTGTCACCCACCGCCTCCACTTCTGTTCCGAAGTCTTCCCCGGCATCTGGCAACGGCGCTGCATGGTGCAGAAGTGCCTCCAGACGCTCGATCTGATGCCGCATCACAACAGCATCTCGGTGGGTGAAGTACTGGAGAGGTGCAATGTTGGTCAGTAGAGAGGAGATTGCCACGCTTTCTGCGGAGCGCGGGGCGGACAAGGCGTAGCTGGAGACGCTAGCGGCCGCACCGTTGTTCTCGTGTACTCGGTTACCCTTCCCAGTGCTCCCCCAAGAACTGACACTCGTCTCCAGAGGAGCTGCTGTGTGGTGGCGAAGGCGGGGGCAAGGGCACTGCACCGACACGGAGTGCTGTGCACTTGCACCGCCGCTGTCTCTCTTCTCCATTACACGCATCACATGTGCAGTGCGCACACCAAGCCACCGCAGCCTGGGAACAGCGTAGTAGTGGCTCTCCATAGAAGCTGAACCGGTGAGGAGTGCATTGGATGTGGCAGCCCAACGATACGCGGCGAGGATGGCGAGCCCGTGCGGGTTGTAGTCCACAAGTCCAACAACTGCAGCGCGAGGAAGTGCAGCGTGCAAGTGAGCAAGAAGCTGACGGGCTGCATGGGACGGGTACCCTTGAGAGGTCAGCAGCACGCACGGCAACAGTCGCGGCAGACCTTCGCGCAGAAGTTGAACGAAGACGGCGTGCTTCTCCACGACGAAGATAACGCACACATTCGACGGCACTTGAAAGCCTGCCGTTGCGGTGTTGTTGGCTGAGCGGCCCGTAAAGTCGCGGTTCTGCGTGATCGTCAAACGACTTGACGCCGAATGTTGAGGTGAGCGGCTGTGCGTTGAGTTCCATGAAGACGCTAGCCCTGGGGTCCTGCACCCCTCATCATCCTCCACGGGTGTGCGCTGGGCCACTGCTAGAACAGACACGACCAAGTCTGCGCTTAGAAGCGGTAACGGCATGCCCTCCTCCGCTGCTACCCCCGTGCCGCCTCCCTGCAAAGTCACCCCCCGATAGGAGAGACAGCCCGCAATGTAGCCGCGCCCGCCCGCCACCACGCCCATCAGCTGGCGCGGCAGTCGCAGCACACGCGACAACTGCTGCACAGTGCGGTTCACCACCACCTGCGCCTGGATGTGGCGGACAAGTTGATAGTAGACATCACGCTGCGTTGCCACGTCGCCGCGCACAAGGTTTCGAAAAAGCACGGTGAGGACGAGGAGATGATGGCGAGCGACCTGCAAAGCGCGAATGCTCGTGACTGGTTGACCATCGCTTGGCCGGGCCCCTGCACCTTCGTAGCCGGGAAGGGGCACCTTCGCGTACGCGCGCCCTTCAGATGGAGCACGTACCGCAGTTTCGGAGGTAGCACCGCAAGTTGCGCGCGTCGAGGTCTGCAACTCACGCCGCATGGAACACGGGCTACGTCTCCTTAAAGAGGCAGACGTCTCCTCGTGGAAGACTGCTGTCGTACTGCCCCGCTGCGACACTCTCTTCACGGGTAACGAGAGAAGCGTGTACAGCAACTCAAGCACGTACACCTCCATGCGGCGGAGGACCTCATCGCGCATCATCTCTGCGCTATGAGCGGCCACCACTGCAGGTGAAACCTCAGCGAAGCTGGCCGTCATGGATGCAGCATATCGAAGGTGGTGATGACGATGAGACGAGGGCCACCGGCCTCGTGTATGCCTGTGTATCTGTGCGAGAGAGACAATGAAGATGAGATGCTGCACTGCACATCTCCTTAGCGCCACCGTCAGCAAAGCCTACCGCCGAGTTTGTCTGTGTGAATCACGTACGCTCAGCACATGATAGGCGCGGAAAGTAAAAAAAAAAATAGAAGCACGAAGGCAGTCCAGTAGTAATGTGCAGCATGCAGAAGGGGGAGGGGTGCGAAGAGGGCGTCGGCGGAGATATACGGGCACACACCCGCACGGCACGCAGAGAGTCATGTGTGCACCGCCACCGCACCTCATCGATGGGGATGGACAGGAATCAACAAGCACGGCAAGAGAGAAGAGAAGGGCAAGGACGCCGAGCACATCCGAGAGGCGCACACCACATGGCCGCCTCACCGTCTTTCTCGTTGCGTGGCGGTGGCCGGAGCTTCGCGTCATCTTTGCCAGCTTTCGTTGCCTCTTCTTCTGGACGGCAGTGGTGCCCACTCCAACCTTAGCTGTCCACCTCTAACTTTTTTTTCACGTTACGGCCACGCACGCTCAAGCAGCACGATCACGCTTCCGCAGTTCACGTTGCCGCTGCGCCCACAGCTTCGACACCGACTGGGAAAAGTCGACGTGGATACGGCAGTCATCGATGAGAGCCCGGTCCATTTTCTGGAAGGCCCGAAAGCACGCCTCAACAGTCTCGAACTCGACGAAGCCGTAGCACAGAGAATTCTTGGTCTTCGCGTCGTAGATGACGTCAGCGGAGGTGACGCGGCCGAACTGGGAGAAGCAGAGCGCGAGGCCCTCCCCAGTTGTCACAGGGTTCAGCTTGCACACAAACAGCACGTTGTCAGGGGGCTTGATGTCACCCCGCACGTCGGCCACACCGTTCAGCAAGTTGAGCATGAGAGACAGCGTCTCGTTGGCCTTCTCCTGGTGCTGCTGCATGAAGCTCTTGCGGCGCTCCTCCAACTGCTTTGCTGAGAGGGCCGCGGCAGCACTGTGACGAGGATGCTCACCGCCGTCGTGGAGCCCCTCCGCATCATCATCCTCGGAGCTCAAGTAGTCACCAGCGTAATGTGGGTTGCACACCAGCTCCAGTTCCCCGAGAGACGACGCAGGTTCGCCATCACTCCTCGTCTGCGCTGGCGCAGCGGCGACCAGAATCAGCGGCTGCGTAACATGCATCCCTGTTGGCGCGGCAGCCGTCTGCAAGTAAATAGACGCGTCAGCAACGGTGCAGGGACGCGCAATGGGCGCGTACCCATGAGCTGCGAGGCTGTCCTGCACCAGATCCACTAGTTGGCGGTGAGCGGCTCGTACAGCCGCATGAGAAGCCCACCACTCGAAGCATCCAGCTTGCTGCAGCGCTGCCGCCGTGAGCCGCCGCTGCTGCTGCTCCATTGCGGCTACGTGGCCCGTAGCGGACGACACGCCCCACCATGCCCAAGGAGGAACGGCTACGTACTTCTCGGTACCGGCTGTGGGAAGCACAGTCGCTCGCTTCACGCGCAGCATCCGCACAGGACGCGGCCACGACAGCGCTGGTCGACCCGCCACAATGTCCCCAGCCGGCAAAGGCTCGGCGCCAGTCGTCGTTGGTGCGTCGTCACTGAAGCGGTGGCGGACGGGAGCACGACGTATCCGCCGCAGCACCGCCTCTCCCTCGCGCACCACGCCAATTGTGATGTACTGCTTATCGAGGAAGTCCATTGTACGATCAGACAACGTGAGACCGAAGCGGAGTGTTGGCGCGAAGGCATCCACGAGCAGGCTTCCGGCGCGGCATACCGTGCAAGGGGAGCTGGTGCTTGTCAAAGCACTTCCCTTCGCTACATTTGCGGTGACGGCTGCGCCAGCACTGCGAGACACAGGCGCGTACACGGGTTGATAACCGACTTTAGTGCTGCTGCCAACAGCCTTCGACGGGGCGAGTCCGAGACAACGACGCCGCTTGCACAGTCGTACCTCCTGTTGCATCGCCCGCTGGATTGCCGTCTGTTGCTGCTCTACGGGATCAGAAGTCGAAGGAGCAGAGACGGCGGTAGGACTCTGCATAGACGCCGTAGCGGTCGATGCCGTCCGCGACGCCTCCCCATCTGCGCAGTCCTTTCGAGGCAACAGACTCCAGAAGTTCAGCGGGCCCGGGCCAGGCACTCCAGCCACGCTTGCCGAACGCGAGCGTAGCAGCTTTTCCAGCAGCTCCTTGTACACTGGGTCTGCGGCAAGGGAGAAGAACACCGCCACCTCGGGCACCACCTCTGTGGCCACCGCACCGCTCCATAGCTGAGCTCTGCAAAGGTTCAAGAAGTTCGCTGTAAGCGCAGAGCAGTCAGCGCCAAATAAGTCGACCGTGAGGGGCCCGAGAGAGGTGTCCAGTAGCAGCCCAGCGGTGACCACCCCGACGCCCGCGTCACCACTGTTGTCGCCCTTGTGGGAAAGAGATGCGCTTTCCATTTGCGTAGATGAGTGCATTATTATTATTATTTTCGAACGGGGCGAACGAAAATGTGTGCGCAGATCGACGTGTGTGTCTGCGTGGATCTGGAAAGGAAGACTGAACGTAGCAGCAAGTGGGAGAAGAGTGATGGGAGAAGAGTGAGGCCATAGGTCAGCCACCTCAGCATGGGAAGCAAGGGCCCGTGTAGGAGAGAGAGAGAAAGAGGGCGCCCTTGCCGAGTGCCCCCTCCTCCCCACTTTCCGTTACAGTATTCAGGCTCAGCCGGAGCATAGGCGTGCCCACACACACACACACACACGCACATACGCTGGTACTCTGCAAGTTGACGACAGCGACGTAGAGTGACAGGGATGCAGGCCACGCCCCGCATCCTCTTTCAAGTTTTTTTTCTCGTCGTTTCGACATCAGCCCACTCCTTCGTGCACTCACTACTGCTCAGCACCCGTGCCCAGACGCCCTTTTTTCGAGATCGATGGATGAGAGCAGCCGGAAATCATCTTTTTTTCCGCCATGCACGCACACGTACATGTGGGTGGACTGCCCTTCCCTCAAGTCTTCATTGAAGAGAACGACGACGGCACAGGGCGCGCAGTAGGCGTAGGGGAGAGGTGCACGCACACTCTAACGAGCAACCGAGAGAAGGCGGGACCGGCTCAGACGCAGACGAAGAAAGGCTCAGCAGTGCGAGAAAGAGGTAAGTACTCTGAAAGGAGCGCTTCGTTGTCATTTGCATGCTTGGAGTACGCTGTTCCTGCGCCCTCCCTAATGTATCCGCACACTCCTCGACGCACCGCCGCCCCTCCACGCCTCCGGCCGTCTCCTCTCCCGTCTCTTGCATCTCGTTGCCGCGTCCGTCGCACACCACAAAAAAAGAGCTCAAATGGGTTCGCGACAACAGGAGAAATCGAAGAGAGTTGCGCGCAGCATACGGGCAAGAGCGTGCGTGCGCAGCTGCATGGCGTGTCAGGGGACGGGGAGAGTAACGGCATCGATGGCTGTCGTGATGGTGGCAGCACAACGCCCAGAGGAAAATAGACCAGGACACGGATTCGGAAAACGAATAGAAAAAGCAAGGCTGGCGCCCAACGCGCACGTCATATCCGTGCATGAGCGAACGTAGACGTCTACTCTACGCAGCCCGAGACGGGAGCCCCTTTGCACAGAGAGGCGCAGCTGCCCCCCCCCCCTCCGCTCCTGTGTTTCACTCTTTTAGTTCTACTGCATGATGCGCTCCTGTTGCCACTGATTGCGGCAGAGGGGGCACGTACCCTGCCGCCACTGCTCGAGGCAGTGCTGGTGAAAAATGTGACTGCAAACGCCGACAACAACGAGGCACTCATCCATGGAGGAGGTGCACTTCAAACATGGCTGTCCGAGGGCGCTCTTGCAGATGGGGCAGTCCCCTGTCATAAGCAGTGTTTCGCGAGGCACACTCCGGGCCGTCACGTACAAATACTTCGTCTCGATTGGAATGATGGCGTCCTCGTCTGCCGGCGACACATCCGCCGCAGTAGGCGGGCTTGCCATGGCCTCCTCGAGGACTCGAGGTATCGTCAGCCCCTCTTTCTTCCGCTCGAGCTGTGCGTGGGGAGGGGGGGGGGGTAGGGAGAGGGGCGTCTCTGTGCGTGAGAGAGGAAACGCAGCCAAGGGGAAGTTGTCGGCGCTGGTGGTTCATGTACGTGTGCGCGTGTGTGGGGATTCGTTCGAGCGCAACAACATAGCCGAGGATGAGGGGAGAGGAGAGGAACATAGAGAGGGGAGGGGGGCTCGAAAGACTCGCCATGGGATGTGGGTAGAGGTGCGGCGGGAAGAAGCCCGGCGGGGGTGCGACGCCCACCTACATTAAAGGGGGGGGGGGAAAGCAGTCGCACCGATCCTGAAGATGGTGGCAGGAGGGGAAGAAAGCAAGCCGATTGTGCGATGCTGCCTCCCATGTGGCGTGCATGCCCCGTCCCCTCCCCTGCGTGCAAGTGTTCGTTGTGCGGCCTTTTGCGCGTGAAAGGCGGTGAACGCGGCAGAGAGGGAGGAGTGGGATGAGGGAGCTGAAAAGCCTTCATGGGCAAGTGGGTGCGAACGAAGCACCCCAAACAAGGCGATGCTGCAGCCGCTGGAACAGAGATCGACGTGGAAAGCAGAATACGTGCAGCCTTGTGTAGGTGTCTGCATGCACGGAGATGCAGTAAATATAAGGCCGACAGAATGGCGTACGAATGGCACCGTTGATGGCCAGCGATGAAGAACGGTGAGAGACGGAGAAGAAGTGGTGGAGCGCTCGGGCACTCGAGTAGGTAAGTATGCAGGGACGCTCATCCGAGTGCCCGCCGGTGGCCTCGCCTTCGTTCCCCCTTCCTATTGTCACACATCCCCACCGCCCCCGCCTCGCTTTTGTTTCCTCTGCTTCCTCCTTCGCCGCTGCTGTACAGCAACCTTCGGTCGTTACTCATTCGATGTGATCTTGTGCAGCTGCCACTGCCGCCCACACACCGGACACATGGAACGCATCTGAAGCCACCGCGAGACGCAGTGGTAGTGATACACGTGTCCGCACGTTCCCCAAGCCACACAACACTTGTCCGAAAGATCTGCCAATCGTGCCGGTGTCGGGTGCTTGGCGTTTGCGGTCGGTGGTTGTGATGACTGCGATGTGGACGTCCTGCTAGTGCTTCGCCCTGCGCTGGTTGCCGGCACTGTAGAGGCAGGGTGGGACGAGGAGGGCACGGGCTGCGCCCCTGCTACCGCTACTGCCGATGCGGCTGAGTTGATTGATGATGGCGCTTTGGCGAGGCAGTTGATGCAGTGATCCGCCAAGCTGTTCTTGCATATGGCACACACACGTGTCTGCACATCCCAAGACCACACCGCAACAGTGTCCCACTGGTGTGCTGTTATCCTGCACGGGATACGCGACGTCTCGACAGAGCCGACATCGCCACCGCTGCTGGTCGGCTCCGCAACCGTCGCACTCGACGGTGCCGCTGGCGCTGGCATCAGGGACAGCAATGACACCTTTCGTGGTTAAAACAGATGCTCTCGTTTGGTGCGTGTCGTGCTTAGTCACGGCGATTGTTGTCTGTTCGCCCACTATACGGTGGATGCGCTCCTCTCTCCCTCCCTCCCCCACACACACACCAAGCAGGGTGAAGAGCTCGTGAGTAGTGTCAAGAAACGCGGGGAAGCGGGAGAGGGCGCACCGAAGCCGCCGCTTCTTGTCTGAATCTAAGCAGCAGTGATCCCTTATTAATGATGATGCAGCAAGAAAAGAGTTTCGATAGTCGTCGCGCACATGTGGTGGGGATGCCTATGGCCACCTGCACGAGACCGCGCTGCCTGCTGCTAGCAGTTCTGACAACACAAGAAGCTACGCACCACAACAGACGGGAGAAGGTTGTTCGCAGCGGCAGAGGAGAGGCAGGAGGAGACGAGAGGAGGGGTGACGCAATACATGCCAGCGCATGGGTCATGTAGAAAGGGGGAAGGTGGCGGTTGTGGTGTCATCTATGGATTGATGCGACCGTAAAAAGAAGAATGGGGCCTCTCCCTCCCTCCCCACCACCACTAGTAGAGGGGGATGCGGCACTGTCGGCAGAGAAGCTCGAGCAGCACAATAAAACGAAAGGAAAGCATGGAACAACCTTGGAGAGGGAGTCACGGGCAAGTAAGTATCCGCTGTGACGCGTGGGAGGCAAATGCTGCACAACAGTTCCTCAGTGCGTCCGGCATACAACGTAGGGTCTCCCTCTTTCTGTGCATCGATTTCGGTGTTCTACCGGGGGAAGGGAGAAGGGGGAGGGGGAGAGGTCAGTGGAGAAGAACCAGAGAGTGAGGAGAGAGAGGAAAGGTTGTGACAGCATGAGTATGCACAAGAAAAGAGTGGAGAGGCACCTGAGTAAGGGCAGGACAAGATAAGCAAGGTGTCACAAGGAAAACGTGTGCTCGTAGGTGCGCCACCGTGTGCCCTACAAGGAACGAGCCTGCAGCATCTCTGCTAGCTGATCTCGTGTACGCGTCAGCTGCGAGTTCTGCAGCCTCATCTGCTCTAGGGATACGAAGTTGTCGCGCTGCTGCTGTCGCATTGCAGTCAGCTGCTGCTCCAGCTGCTGCACACGCCGGTCCGATTCCAATATCTGGCGTTTGTGCGCTTCTAAGCCATCCTCGAGTCGGCCTATCTGTGCCGCCATAATACTGCGCTCCCGCTCTTTCTTCACCAACTCGGCTTCGCGCTCACGCAGGTGACCCTGCAATTTCGAGTTTTGCAGTTGAAGCTGGTCACATCGGCGCTGTACCTCCTCCACTTCTGCGTAAGCGCGCTCCTTCGCTGACTGAACCTCCTGCAGCGCTTGGGCCACATTGGCCTCCAGCTCGCGTGCCCTCTCTTGGGTCTGCTGAGCAGCGCTTTGCTTTTCCTCCTGCAGGGCGCTGAGACGCTCGTTTACCTCCGCGAGGTGCTGCTGGGCAGAGGCCAGTTTACGTGCGTTGCTGTCAGCGCTGAGACGGTACTGCTGGACGTCCTGTTGGGCTTGTCGCAGCTCGTCGCGCGCCTTGCGCAAGGAGGTGTCCTGGGCCACCTTCGTCTCTTCCAGCTCTTCGCAACGTGAACGCGCCTCGGAGAGGTTGCGCTGTGTGCTCTGCAGCTGGCGCTGTACTTCCTGCAACTGCTGATCGAAATCTCGTTGAAGGCGAGAAGTACATTGCTCGCACTGTCGCACCGCATCGTTCCGCTGCAGCTGCAGCGCTGACACCTCACCGTAGAGTCGCTTCAACTCTATTTCCTGCGCCTGCCGTGTCTGCGCTTCCAGTAGCTCTGCTGTACTCTGGAGGCGCAGCGATGATGTAGGTGCTGAGGACGCACTGGTGCCGCGGCCGGCGCCATACGGGTTCGCCGTATCACACCGGGCCAGCTGAGCGCGCAGCTTGAGCACCTCCAACTCCTGGGTACGGTTCACGCTGCGCAAGTCCTCGATGATCATGCGATGGCGCTCCTCCACGACGCGAAGGTGCGCGGCATGATTGTTGCTCGCCTGGTGAAGCGCATGTGTCATCTTGGCACGGAGCCGCTCCAGCTCTTGTGCCTTGTTGGCATTCTCCTGGGTGAGGACCTGCCACTGCGCTTTTAGCACCATCGCGTCTGTCTGCTGCTCTCCCGTCTGCTGCGCCTGCGCACTCAGTTTCCGTTCGGCAGCCTCTCGAGTTGCCTCTGCGTTCGACGCGGCCTGCTTGGCCGCCTCCAGCGCCGTCTCCAAGGAGGCCACGCGCTCTGCTGTGCGAAGCGCATTTTGCTTGGCGGTATTTTCCGCGTCAAGGGCGCGCGTCATCTCGATGCGGAGCCGCACCAGCTCCTCTTGCAGCTCGCGCACCGCCTCGAGATAGCGCTGCACCTCAGCCGCTGCCTTGCCCTGTACATTCTTTGCCAGCTCCTCGGCCATACGGACGGCGTTCGACACGTCAAGCTGATCCTTTCGAAAGGCGTCCAGTTGCGTCTGCAGCTCGACCGTTTCTTTACGAAGACGCTCCACCTCCTGCGTCTTTTCCTGAATCACGGCGTCGTAGCACTGGAGAAGTGGTATGGCAATGTCGGGGTCCTGCATGCGCTTCCGCATATCCTGTACCTCGTTCTGCGGCAACTGCAGGAGTTCCTGGAGTTGCCGTTGGAGACGCATGTTCCATTCGTCGCTCACACAAAGGCGCTCACGTAATTGACGCAGCTCAGCTTGAAACGCCTGTGAGCCAGTCAAGGACTCCGCCGCAACGGGCGACGCTGCAGAAGTGGAAGCCACGCCCATCGGCGCGGTGCCATCACCGGTGGCATCAAGCGGCGATGGATCAGATGACGAGGTCAGCATCGAAAGTGCCGTTACTCTCCCCCACAGTGTCCTGAACTGCTCTTCAGGTTAAACCCAGCAAAGCAGCAGCAACGCCCTGTTGCAAGACTCCCTTGTCGATCAACCAAAAGAAAAATGAGCGCGCTGGAAGCACGTGTCGGTGCAAGAGGTGCGTGTGTGTCTGTGTGTCTGTGTGTAAGCCTGTGCATGTGCTTCTATGTCTATAATGCAGTGTATACAGAGAGCTATGCACGCATATACATATATATATATATGTGTGTGTGTGTATGTGTATGTGTATGTGTATGTGCCTGACTTGCGCCTTCACCGTAAAGCCCCTCCGGATGGGTGGGGACGCGCGCCGATGCAGCGAGGAGCGCCAATACAATGAATGAACGTGCAAGTCGTTCGAGGCAGAAGGCTAGGGAAGGGGCAAACAGAGGCGTCACGCCATCTGCGCACAGAAGGCAGGCCACCAGCCAATCAGCATCACAACGCAAGGCAGAGGAAGGGAAGCGAAGGGAAGCGAATGAGAAGGTCACGAAGCTGGACGGGGGCGTGGTGAGTGCCCGCATGCGCGGGTTGCCATGTCTCAGTAGGCCCATCGTCGCCGTTAGCGTCAATAAGTCTGCACGAGCGCAGATAAGGGGAAAGAGGGGGAGCGAGGCGGTGTGAAGACGCAGCGGCAGCGCACCTCCGGCCCACCTCGCATCCGAAATCCTCGGTAAGAGAACGTCTTGCGAAGAAGGCACAAGGTACACCTGACGGTGCCTGCTCACACAAGTGTCAGAGTACCGACGGCCGCGATGTCGTCGTTGCTAAGAGTGGTGCCTGCCCATCGGACTCCCTATGACCATGCATCTATATCGATGTGTTTCAGCGCTGCACACCTTTCATGTCGGTGTCAGCGGTATAGCGGTTGGGCTCATTCACGTAGCAGCAGGGGGAGGAGGGGGAAGGCCGTGGCCCGACGACAGGTGCCACCGCTGCTTCGTCTGGAAGAAACGAGAATTAAAAGAGCGCCACGCGGCGCAGGACACCCGCGCCCACAAAATCACACGATACGCGCGCTGGTGTAAGAGGGAGTCGCCATCCCCACCCACGCTCCCGTCCCCATTTTGCGCGCCTGTCTAGTACGTGTGAACGAGTTTACGCGTCACAGGACTCACTCGGGTCTCGCTTCGGCGTCCAGCGTCCTCTCTTTCTCATCTGTTCTTCGGATTTTGTTCTCTACTCTGAAAATGGAGCACCGCCCCACTCACGCCCCTTGATCTCTCAGAGAGACGCTTGCCTCTACATGGGTGTGCAGGTCTGGTGGTACGAATGTGTCGCGCGGGCGCGTCTGACGGGGAGCCCGGCAAGCGTAAGCAGCTCTGTTGGTGCAAGAGGGGAAGCAGAGTGGCAAAAGGGAGTGCCCCTCACGCACTAGGTAGCTTTTCCTTCATCAATACGCATCACCCGTTCTCGTCCTTCTCTCTCTGGGTGTCAGTGCGTTGATGGTGGTGATGTCTGCAACAGCGCAAGCTTGTTCTCTGCTTGTGTCACCTGGGAAGGAGTGGAGGTAGCACCTAGAGGAGGAAGCTGCACATCTGCGTGCGCACACGCGCAAGTGTACTCACCCTCGCACGCCATCACAGCAGTACAGCAGCATGTGGCTACAGCACGCAGACTAGAGTTGAAGGCATTGCTTCCAGTAACGAGTCTTGCGCAGTTCATTGGCACGAGCGATAAGAAGATCGGCGATGTCGGTCTGCACTGCATTGCACAGGCACACTACCTCGTCGGATATCACCATGGTGAAGAGTGGCGGGTCAACCCCGCCGTCGGCTGCTCGGGAACTTGTGTCATCAGTACCGCCTCGGGCGCTTTGCCCGCCACACGCTGGCACCACATCCAGCTCTCTGTGGGGGGTCGCTCGCATCTTCTTGAAGGCAAGGACGGCGGCAGAGGAAGATGGCGGTGTACTGCTCACACGCGCAGCATCGGAGGTACGAATCCTACTGCTGATGCCAACGGCGGCGACATCATCGCGTCCAGCGTGCGTGCACGAGGTGGGGTAGGGCTTTGTCCACACAACTCTCCCGCCCAACTGCGTGAGCTTCTCCATCGTGATAAAGACGATGTGGCGCATGTCTGTCAGTGGGAAGTTGTGGCGAGCGCAGTACTCCCACATGAGCCAGGTGGTGGAAGGTCTGTAGCGGTTGCCGCGGTAGTTCACACAGCGCGCTAGTCGGTCCCTCACCGGGTTCAACCGCGCAAACCTCTCCTGGTCGTCCAACTGGGCGACGTTATAGTAACGCTTCATGCTGCGTGCAGCGTCACTAGAGGCTTCCTCATCTGACACCGTGGTGGCAGGCGCGCCCACCCGTGCGCTGGCCGAGAGTTCTGCGTGTGCAGCCGTTTCCAGCGTGCTCTGCCACGAAGTCTTCAAGAGCGAGTGTGGCACCAGCACGCCGTACTTCACCTCTTCGGGTCTCACTGCTGCGCCAATTACTTGCACATCGTGCTCAGAAAGCCAGTATGGACTTTGCACTTGCAGGCGTGCAAAGTGCAGTGAGGCAGTGATGGCCGCGGCGAGCGAAAAAGGGAGACAGCCGCCGGCGATGTCGAGCACATGCGGCGTGTTCCTCAAGCCCCTCAGAAACAACGAGGTATCGTGGCGCGCCTTCTCCAGACGCAGATGCGCAGTGACCTCGTCCACAGTCGCACAGCGATACTTCGAGGCCAAGGTGGTCTGCTCCAAGTTGAACAGTCGAACTGACACGAGCGAGGAGGTTGATGCGAGGACCCCCTCCTCCTCCGCCGCTGTTACGGTCACACCAGCATCTTCGAAGCCTCTGCGCGACGCCCAGAAGGGCGAAACAAAGCCGCGTGTCTCCGCTGCACTCCGCATGGCCAACGCAGTGCTGCCCCAGTAGCGTGCCCCGCGCAGGTTTAAGGGATAACCTGCACTGTATTGCGTAGCATCAGGACTCTCGGTTGTCTGTCTGCCGGCGCTCTTCTGATGGTCCGGCGCAATCCCCTGCAACGGTGGCGTCACCGCAGCAGCGGTTCCAGTGGAGGCCTCCTCCACCCCCATCATCGCTTCTTCATCTGCAAAGGCCTCCGCGCACTCCTGCAACTCCTCCTCCCCGTGCGACAGACAGGCATCTTCGCCCATGGCATCGCCGCCTACTGGTCCGGCCCCTTCTGTAGAAAAATGAGGCCCCGCCGCGTCACGCCTCACCGTGTCTGCATCACAAATGCGCTTGTGAGCCACCGGTGCCTCCACAGCCGAGATTCGATCGTCACCGTCAGCATCCACGACAGCGGCGGACGACGGCAGCCGAGAGTGTCCTAGCAACGACTGCAGTGCGGCAGTAGCCTGCTTTGCCACAGTGTGCGCATGCACAACAGACACCGGGTACGTCAGCTCCCCTCCTTCGACACGTACGCCGTGCCCGTCGTCGCGTTGGATATCCGCATCCCAGTCACCGCCTACAGCACGAAGGGGCCCACTGCCAGCTTCGACAGTGTCAAAATCGTCTCTGGTACTGTCCCTGACATGAAGCGAAGAAACAGTCTTCGGCGACATGCCAGCGAGCGTATTCGCATACAGTCGCAGTGTGCGTGATGGGTGCAACGCAGCAGCTGGCAGACCCCGCCGTGCAAGCGCGCAGCCACCGCAGAAGCGCTGTGCAGCACGGTGTGAGCTGAACATGGAAAGCAGCGCGAGAGATGATGGGAAGTGGGGAAGACAGTGGGAAAGCAGGTTCGATGCAGCAGGCGCTCGGCCGAAGGATCAACGCAGCAAAGCCGATAGGGGGAGAGGCAGGGTCGTCTCCCTCTCTCTGGTGTGTGTCTGTATATATAGGCGTGTGTGTGTGATCGAAGAGGTTGACGACGCCAATGTGTAGAGGAGACGGGACGGGCACACACACAGAGGCAGGGAGGATACGGTGTGTGTCGACCGAGTGTGAGAGACAGAGAAAGCAGGGGTGGGAGAACACGAGAGGAAGGGAGCGTGGTCTGTGTGGCGCCAAGGAGCTCTTCGAGGATACCCGCTGGCAGTCCACTGCCGCTTACTTTGAATGCTCGTGCGTCCATGTGACTACATTTGCCGCACGCCAGTGCTCCACGTCGCGCACGCCCAAGACTGAAGAAGGGAAGGAGGGAGGACGTGTACACACGCTCTGTGTGTGTGTGTGTGTGTATGTGTGCTGGTTGTGCCTAAGCGCAGCCAAGAATCCAGAACTCTGCCAGTGTGCACGCACGTGAGACGGTGCGGCTGTGCGCTGTTTTATACATATATAATATATATATATATATATTATGCTTACACCAGGCACACAGTGTTGTGTCCTGCGCTCACGTGCGTCCGACGACGTCCCCTCCCGCTCGCCGAGGCGGTGGCGTCGCAGCTGAAGAATGTGATACAGACAAAACAGGAGGAGGGAGAGAGGGCCGCCGAGGACATGAGAGAGCCTCCACATGCGTGTTTGGAGTTCGGGTAGTCCTTCAGTGGGGGCAGAAAAGGTATGCAGACGGTGACAAAGACGTGCCGCCTTCCCCCACTCCGCACCCGCTCTCTCGGTGTTTCCCCGCCCGCCCCTCTCCCCACCAACGTCTCCTCTACGTCTATGTAAAAGGCGGTAAGGGGCGAGCCTTTCCTGCCTGCGTCCGTCTCTGCACCTCCCCGCCTCCCATATCGCTGCGCACGTGTAGATAGGCGCACAGTCCATCACGTAAAGAAGAGGACATCGCCGAATCTGCACAACATGCACGGCAAAGCCCGTGCATGTTGTGTGGTGGTGGTCAGGGAGCCAAAGACTTGGCAGAGGCAGAGGCAATCGCCGCAGTGCAACATCACCGGAGAGAAACATGCGTGAGTGCGTGTGAAGTGGAGCGAGCCTGGAAAGACATGGTGAGTAGAGCAGGTAAAGAGAAGTGTCACCTCCAGCATCCCCCCTCCCCTGCCCCTGCCTCTGCCTCTGCCTCTGCCTCTGCCTCTCTGCTGTCGCTCAGCCACACCGCGCGCTCACACGGGCGTTCTGCAAGCACGCAATGCGATGCAGCCCACCACAGCACCACACACGCATCTCCCAAGAGGACCCTCCCGTCGCTCCCGCTTTTCTTCGAGACGCCATGTCCGTGTCTCCCCTTCACTGCCCACGGCAATCGTGTGGGAGGCGGGTGTAGCATGCATACAGATGTGCTCCCGCGTCACCGATGCAACAGTCGCGCGCCCACTCTCTTGGTCACTGACACCTCTGTCGTCGACCTGTGGCGCAACACGCGGAGTCATGGGTGCCGCATCCACATCTGGAACGGGCAGTGATCACTGCCCATCACCGTTGGCATCGGGAAGCAGTCCACAACGTAGGAGGCAAGTCGCGAGGAGACCACAAAGTAATCCAAGCGCCACCCCAAGTTTCTCGCGCGGCCGTTAATCCGCTGCGACCAGAAGGAGTACACCGGTCCTGCCTTGGGGTAGAGCTGGCGAAAGACGTCCACCGAGTTCGTTCGCTGCATTGTCTCACGAAACGACATCCGCTCCTCCGGTGAAAAGCCGCTGCACTCCTGCATCGACTTGAATGTCCCCGCGTAGTAGCGGTCGTAGTCGCGCTCAGCCACGTTGAGGTCACCAGCCCAGATAAAGCCATGCGGACTGCTGCCACTGCCCGTCCCCGCCGCCGCTGACGATGCAGCGGCATGTGCTGTGGCCCAGGTGTCCAGCTGGTGAAGGTAATCTCTCATGCTGGTATCAAAGGACTGAATGCGGTAAGGAAGCCGCGTCAGCCCCATCCCACTGTTCGCCACGTACGTGTTCACGAGGGCAATGCGCGACGACGACGACGAAGCAGAGTTCGGATCAGAAAAGAGGAACGTCGTCAGCACGCGGCCCTCCTCGTCTCCAGCGCCCTCTACCAACACCGGTGAGTCGGTAGCCGCGTCTGTCTGTGATTCGGACGGCAATACGAAGCCCCGAGTGCAACGGGCGTGTAGCTCTTTCACCGTTGTACGGTTTTTCATGTAGGTGCGGGTACCTGAGTAGCCCCGCTTAAAGGCGCACGGGTGGTCCACGAAGGAGTAGCCGTCCACCACGCCGAGGGACGCATTAGCGTCCGCCTCGTCCACGTTCAGCTTTGTCTCCTGCAGACACAGGATATCTGGCTGCTCAGCCTCCATGAACAGCGTCAGCGCCGAGGGGTTCTTCTTGAGCAGCCCGCGTAGGCCCGCTACGTTCCATGTAATGAACTTGTACATGTTTGCAGAGTTAAATTCGCTGTCCGACGTCGTGCGCACGAACGGCACCACATCAGCCCAAATCTCCTTCTCCGACTTCTTGGTGTTGAGAGCAGCGAGGGCCTCCGCAGTGCGGATGAGCTTACCAACATCTCCGTTCGTGATCTTCGGCGCGCTGCTCGTGCGACGTGCGGGGCTCCGGGCTGTTGTTTTTTTCTTAGAGTCGCCTGCAGCCGTGACAGTGGCTGACGTGTCGACCTTCGCGGTGGGCACCACTGCAACTCCCGCCTCGGCACCCTGGTCGTGAGCCCTCTTCAAGGGCGGCAGATCGGACGGTGCCAACGACGAGGTCGAGGAGGAGGTAGAGTCACTGCTGGACTGCCGGCGTCGCTTCGAGGCCATGGTGGAGAGTTGCCTGCAATGAGGGAGAAGGGGGGTGGAACGATACGTGTAAGGGTACGCCAGCCGTACGCAGCAGCATGGATGTGCGTGCAGGAGAGAGGAGGCCACTGCGGGTGTGGAGCTACGACACACTCGGCTGCGCAACGAGTGAGCGCTACGAACTAAGTGATGAAGGCAAGGCAAAAGAACTGCGCGGGCCTCACACCAGGGAGAAGGCGAAGGGCGTAGACGTGTGGTGGTGCAGAAGAAAGAAAGAAAAAGAAGAGCGGAACACAAATTGCAAATGCACCTCGTGCACATGCTGCATCGGCGGCGAGCAACCGTAAATAGGTGGGGGATGGAGACGGTAAGAGAGACGCAATGTGATGTGCTCATGGATGTGTGAGTGATGCCCTATGACACGCCAGCACACACCAACAGAACATATACGCCGAGAGGCACAAGAGGGCCGGCCCCCCGGGCCCACAGAGAGGCACACCATCTCCTAGCGGCTGCCCTCCTTCCCTCCTCTGTCGCCGTCTCCTTCCTCTATATATACTTCCCTCGTGGTTTTAAGTGGCATGGCGGCCGAACTTAACGTCGCAAGCACGCTTTCTCTTGCGCCGCTCCGCAACTCGCCTTCCCTCCCGTGCGCCGCAACTCGCCCCACTTCTGAGCCGAGGGCGGTCCCACGAAGAAAAGGCGAAAGGGGAAAAACGCAAGACAAGGTGAATTAGTAGAGGAGAGGAGACGTGGCACCAGCGCAGCAGTGCACGCCTGTCCCCTCCCCTCCCCCATCCCTCGTATCCGCTCCACCATGTCAACGAACTAGGAGACGAGCACGAAGGCTCGGGTTAGACCCCCCCCCCTGCCCGTCGCCTCAGCCGTTCCTTACGCGGCGAGGTCGCTCGCACAGGAGTAGATGCACCATGCGCGTGAATAGGGATCGCCTTCCAAAGGTGCCGACACCACTGGCAGTGTCACACGCACGTCTGCTTCACGTCACCTCTGCTTAGTGTCGTCGTTTTTTCTTTTGCACAACGACCGTCGCCCCGACAGGGCCGGCGGGCTTCGCCTTCTGCGCGCCCTCCGGATCTCGACGGAGAAGCGCGGCGGCACGAGATGTGCCGCCTGGTGGCCGGTACGCCTGCGGTTTCGCCTTCTCCTCTCCTGCAGCACGCGGTGAGGCGGCACGAACCGGGTACTCCTTGGGCGAGTGCATCGCTACCCAGTGCGCCCCGTACAGCACCGGATATTTACACGTCAGCACCCGCACCCCATTCAGTTTCATTATGGCGATCTTGTTGTCCATGCGCAGCCGTGTGAAAACAGTAGAGCATAGGAAGTTGTAGCCATCGGGGGCCCAGCTCTGAAAGCTGCACTTCTCGTTGAACTCGCCGGTGCAAAGTGCGGACGACGCTACAGGGACGTTGGCGTTGGGGCCAGCACCGGCACCTGTCACCTGCACCATCTGAGGACGGGCATAGAACTGATAGTCGCCAGCGAGGTTGCCGCTTCCGCCCACAACGAACTGAGCGCCGTTGGGGGCCCACGCGACCATGTTACGCGGCGCCTCACCGAAGGTCATCTGAGCCACGCCGTTCTTGCTAAACAACGTGCACTTGTTGCGTGGCATTTTGCCGTGAATGACCAGCAGCTCATCCAACGTGGGCGACCACTGACAGTCGTGCACGGTCTCGCCCTCGCCCTTCAGTTTGATATCTGTGATGCTGCGGTTCATGACGTCGATGATGTGCAGCTGCACGGTGCCATAGTAGCTCTTTCCGCTAGGGTCCCGCTCAGACTTCACGAGAAGCGCCACGTAGTTGCCGGACGGGCTCCAGAAGAGGCTGGCTGTCTCCGCGCGGCCAAAGTTCACCTGGTACAGCGGACCTTCACGAAGCTGGGGAAGGCGATAGATACAGAAAGTGGCCTGGCGCTGCTTGTAGAACGGCTTGAAGAGTGCGAGCATCGGGCGCCCCTCAGCTGGCGACGTCGCGTACTCGATCTCTTTGTCCTGTGCCAGCATCAGGTCCACCTTACTGAGTGTCCCGTTGGCGGCAGCTGCAGCACCATAATCAGCTTCCGATCGCTGCTCGCTGTTCTCCTCGCTGATGCCTTCCGGCAGCGCCGAGGGCGACGCCGCGGAGGCGAGATCTCCATTCAAGGTGTGCAGCCAGCCCTGAACCGGTCGTACCACGTATGCCTCGTCCGCCGTCCAGATCATGGCTGGCCAGCGGGCCTGCATACCACGACGAAGCAGCCTGCCGTTGGTGGTCTCAAAGACGCTCAGGTTCCCGTCAGGCGTCCGCTTCTGATCCATCATCGCGTACGTGACGAGGTACGTGCCTTTCGGTGAAAAGGCCAGACTCACCGCGACATGGGGCATGGTGACGGCGAAGCGAGTTTGAAAAGTGAACCGGCACGGGTCGTCCTCGGCGGCGGCGGTGTCCTCGATCACCTCCGTGTACATCAGCCTGGTCGTTGTCGCGTGGGCGAAGCAGGTGGGCCGCGCTGGGTTAAAGGCAATCTCACACTCACGATAATCACCGGTGTAGCGGCTCGCCTCGCCGCTGAGCTCTGTGAGACTCGCCGCCTTTTCGTTGTACACAGCAAGGACGATCGCGTCGTCCTTGCGCAGGACCATAGGAAGGAGTTGGAGGGACATGGAGGGGGGGAGAGAAGTATGGCGTTGTGCTGTCTCTGTGCGGGTGAAGAGGAGACACCGAGCGATACGAAGGAGGAATACACAGGGAGGTTACAGAGAGACGGAGAAGCAGTTTGGTGGCAGCTCCTCCCCTTCGGATGAGGACGTGGATGAGCGCGCGTGTGGTGGCGTTGATGTAGGTGGGGTACGGGGTATAAGCGGGAGGCGATCACACCAGCAGTCCACGAGGTGTCTCGTGGTGATGATGTGTGGCACCCAAGACGAGAAAAAGAGCGACGAAGCGAAGCGAAAAGAAGAGAGAGAGATACGAGAGGAGGCCGTCACGGCATGACAGACGCACGCGAAATCCTCACCCGCTCCTAATCCGTGGAGGAGGAAGGAGGGGGGAGGGGAAGAAGCACCGCGGCACGCATCCGCAAGCGGCAGCACTACCAACAGCAACCCCCTCCCCCTCCCCCAAGCAGCAGTGTGAGGGAGAGAGGAGCAAGAGATGGACGCTGAGGGACGCAGACGGGGTGTGTGCGTGCGTGTCTCCCTTCCCCAGACTGTCGCTCAGCGTCACCCGTTTCCCCATCTCGCCCCTATACACGCCTTCGTTTCCCATCGGCAGCGCACACGCGCACATACGCACCGTCCTCGCTCCCCTCAGTCCTCGCCTCTTCCCCCTCCGAGCCCCTGCAGGACGGCCATGCGCATGCATCAGCCTCGCGCTGTAATACTAACTCCATTATGAAGAAAACCGTACGTGCGAAGCAGCGGCATCGCTGACGGCAGCAGACGGGGCTGCCGTCGACAGCACCTCATAGATGCTCAGAAACATGCGAATGAACAGGGGCTGGAGACGCACACGTGCGGTGCACGCTGGGCCTCTTACAGTGGTCGCAGCGGGATTGGTGAGTTATCTAAAGCACCAGACGGCGAGCCCCCAGCCGGAGTGCGATCTCCAAGCTTGTGCTGCCGTTTCTGCAGCAGCGCGGAGTCCGCCTCGTGCACGGGGATGCTCGTCTCCTTGCCCTCCTCCTCATCTTCGCTCGACATGGGGAGGACAATAGGCAAGTCTGGTGGGAGAGGTTCATTTGGTTGGTACCTCTGCAAGTATGGATTCCACTCGATGATAGTGGAAACCCGTAGGTTGTAAGCTGAGGCGATGCCCTCGAGCGTGTCGTAGTCCTCCTCACTCGCCGGCTGTGGCTCCTCGAGGGGGTCGTCCAACCCACTCCACTCCTGCAGCTGTTGGTGCGGCCGCTCCAGAAGAAACGGAGCAGCCGACGATGGTGGGGACGGCAAACGGCTCAGCGGCGCCGTCGTTCCCGCATCCATCTCAGCTGCTCCTTCCCATGGCTGCTTTGGGGAGTCGACTGCGCGGTGACGTGAAGCAGGGAAAAGGCGAGGGGGGGCCGTGAAAAGGTGAGTTCCACCGCAGGCGCTCTGCTGGGGGCGGCTGAGGTTCGGCGGGGGGCTGCTCACGTGACGTCCTAACATGGCCGGAGGACGCATAGAGGGGGTCCGCTCCTCCTCCTCCTCATCTTCCATGTAGTATTCTTCCATGTCGCTTCTCAGTGACTCGGTCGCCTCAGTCTCAATCTCCGAGTCGCCGCCAGGGGAAGAGTGCGAGTCGCTGAGAGAGCTGCCATCTATGTCGGAGCTGGCCGTGCTCGAAAAAGCCTCACCAGTCGTGCGCGGCGAAGCACGGAGGTCTCGGTGCTGAACGGGGGTGCGAAATCCACTAGAAGTATGGTTGTCACCACTGGGCACCGCGACCCTGGATGCTGTGGCAGCTGGCATGGAACACCGTTCCTTTGCCATCGGTGAGCATGAAGAGATGTCCGAAGGGGCAGCGAGGGACGGTGACAACGCAGGGGTACGCTGGCAGTGCGGCAATGGTGAGGACCATTGGTGTTGGGGCAGCTCTGCGCAGCACAGCCCTCCCTCCCCCTCTTCACCCCCAGCGCGCATGCGGCTGTGTGCGCTGTTGCTCCGCCCGTCCGCACCGAGCGAAGAGGGTGGCGAGACGGCAGAGAGGGACACACTTATCTCCCGCGCCGGCGACGGCAGCGCCAACGTCCGTGCTCCTCCCTTCGCCTCCCGAGACTGCACCGCAGACGCTGCTGTAGCAGACCCGGCAGCGCACTTTCTCGGATCCCCTCCATTCTTCTCATTATCGGTCAGAGACACGTGCGGTCGACTCTGGGAAGTTTTGTTGCCTGCGCCGGGAGACGCCATGGCACCGGTGTCACAGTGACACTCTTTCGTTGTGAGGACAGACACCGTCAGCGCCTCGTTAGCTGGGCTGCAGAAGGGGGAACGAGAATGGTCACGCACGCAAAGCTGTTGTGCGGTAGTCACGGAGCCGCCACCACCGAGGAACTCGTGCTGAGATGAGTTGTCGTGCCACGGCACCGCGTCGACCGCCGCCGTCGCTGCTGGCAAAGTGCACATACGCGGGAACGGCGGGGGTGAAGTTAGGGAAGGTACCGGCGGTGAGGGAGGAGAGTCACTGGATGCACGGTGGCTGCAGGGAGCCTTGTCATGTGCACGTGCATCGCCCTCCGGACTTGGCGACGGCTCCATCACGACCCCCTTCAAGTCGATCAGATAGTGCCTGTCGGGTGGAGAGCACGAGTTACTAGACACCGACATCATAACTGGTTCGGGGGCACAGGAGGGCGGAGCGGCGTTGGCGCAACTGTTTGGCACCGACAGCTCTGGAGCTTGGGGAGAGCGACTCGAGCCACGACCGCTGTCCACAGTCCAGGCACTGTATCGCCCATGACTCATACCGCCTTCGCTGCCACGAGGAAAGAGGCTGCTCCCAACCCCAGCAATGGAGGGGCGCACACCACCAGCAGTTATGTTCGAGCAACTACTCGGAGTGTTGCTGGCTGCGGAGTTGCGCCGACGAGCTTCAACGCTGTGGTCATGGCCTGCGTCAGGCCCCTGTGTCTTGCTCGACGTGTAACCGTCAACAATACCTCCCGGCAACTCTGTGGGGCTGACAGCTAGTCTTGTGTGTAACGCCGACGTTGGCGCCAGTTGCGGCAGCGAGACCGACGACGCCGAAGGTCGAACTTTGAGATACGTGTCAGACGGCAGTGCGTCCTCCTCATCAAGCGTGGACGGGAGCTGCGGGTTCCATTGGCGGACGTCAGCCACAGACACCTTGAAAAGTTCAGCGACACCGCGCAGTGTTTGCGTTTGATACGCCGCACCGCATTGCAGACTTGGCGCCTCAGTGCCACCACTCGGAAGTTGCTGGAGAAAGCGCTCTTGTTGTACAGCGGTGGCCCAGTGAGCTAGCGCTGTTGCGCGGGCAAGCGCCATCTGCAGTTCCGATACAACCTCGTCGGGAAGGGTTGTTGGCCGGCCATGGCCATGAAAGCTGTGACCCATATCCAGTGGCTGCAGCGCTGCATACAGCAGCTCAACCTGCCTCTTGAGCCCCTCCATTGCTCGGGCGTTGCCCTTTTTTTTTTCCCTGCTGTTGGGAAGCGATAAGGTGAAGCCAGTGGCAGAGCGAAGCAGCGGCAGGAGGAAGCACACGTAATTTGTGGGAAGGAGAGGAGTTGGCCTGAGAAGCGCGCAGGCCTACGCCACTTCGGCTGTGCGGGTGTGTGGGTGAGGTGGGTGTGGATGCGTATAGACACACAGAAACGTCTGCCTATGTGTCCTGTGCTGATCAAAGTTCAGCTGGTGAAGAAGTTTCAAGTATCTATAGTGGATGCGCGTGCGAAAGATGATGCGCAGGTCAGCACGAGTGCACCGGAGGAAACCGGGACGGCGCGTAGAGGTCCTCGGCACGAAACGGGCGTGTCTCGTCGTCACAGATTCCAAACACGTGCACCACACAAGCAGGCGGAGAGAGAAAAGGATGGGCGCACACCCTGGCAGGCGCGTGTCCGTAGGCGTTGAATGAGGCAGTTCTCTTAAGACACAGCCACTAGTTTTCGCTCGCCTGCATATGCGTGTGGGGGCTGGGAGGTTTCTGCGATTGGTATCGCCGGCGTCCGCACAGAGTGATGCTGCAGAACGTCCCTCAGAGCAGTGGATCACCACACGCGTGTATTCGTATTGACCAATGAGTAGACTCACCTGCGCCCAAGGCGGGTACGTGCGGCATGCCAGCACACACCGATGAACCCACAGCGACGGTGATGAGAATGTAGTGAAGTAGGAAGTAGAAAGGAGATGTGTGTGTGTGTGTGTGTGTGGGAGAGAGAGAGCACGAGCACCAACACACAGAAACAGACGCAGACCTCTGCAGTGTACACGGATGAGCAAGCGCGCGTCCCTCCCGTGTCGCAGTGAAAAGAACATGCGCAGTTTCGAGGAGAAGGTGGGTAGGCGGGTCAGCAGGTGAGTAGCACCTCACACACAATCATTGGAGCCCATTACCCTCGCTGCCGTGCAACAAGTCAGCAAAGCCGGAGAGCGAGAAGACGTCACGTGATGAAGGGTGCATTGGGCACACCGGTAGAGGATGTGTATTCGAGAATCCTTCGTTTCTCTTTCCGTGGCGCTTGGTCCAACGTTTGTGATGAGGCGTGCGTTACACCTTGAGCAGGCGCTCTCTATTTGCACCGCCGCCGTTGTCCTCCACAGCAGTGGAGAGAGAGAGAAAGAGGATTCTATGTGTCGTAGCCAACGTTAGCCGTCGCCTCGGCTTTATCTCTCACCACCACCACCACCGCCGCCAACACACACAGACACACAGACGACGATGAGGTGGGCGAAGAAAGAGAGGAAAGGCCACCCGCCCTCCCCTGCTGCCATAGCGCGCACGTCCGGCAGAGATGCCCCCACATGAGCGATGTATGTGGCGTCCACAGCGACGCAGCCTTCCCGTCGCTGGAGAGAGAGAGAGAGACGCGAAGAGAGTGGGAGGAGGGGAAGTACAGCCCAGGCGTTGAAAAAGGAAACGGACGCCCCCTCCCCTCCCCTCTCCCCCCCGGGGGGGGGGGGGGCACGCCCTCCTACTCGCTCTACCGCATTGCCTTTTTCCTCAAGCGTGACACGCCTTTAAAGCGCACGTCTCGTAGCATGCTCAGCTGCGGTCTTCTGCAGCTTCCCAATCGCGGCCAACAGCTGGTCATGTCGACGAATATCACGCTCCAGTTGCTCACGTGCGCCCAGAAGTCCTTCGGACATGAACGAAGAGGGAGGCGCCGCGTGGAAGAGGGAGGAGGCGGGTGGATACGGTGTGAGCGCCTCGGGCACGGCGGTGGAAGAGAAACCAGGCATGTAGCTTTGGCACCGGTGCTCGAGAGCCGCATCGACCGGCCACGGGGATGTGCTACGGCCTGTATGTCTGTGACTCTGCTGAGCCACACCTCTTGCCACGTCTTCCCGAGCGGAGACCTCCCTCGTGTCGAAGGACGGTGCGCCATGGAAAACTGAAGTGGTGGCAGGAAAAGGGTTGCCGGAAGGGAAACCGTGTGAAGGAGCTTCGCCCGACGGGAGTGACGCGGGAAAGGCCGGACTCGGCCAGGCAGCACGCGAGCCGAGATACGTGCTCACCGGCTGGTACCCGGGCACCCCCATAAACAGAGGCGGCTGCGCTGGCGAGATGTGGAAGGGAGAAGCCATCGGGCTGGAAAAGCCCGTTGGCGGCGACAGCGCGAGACCAGCTGGATGCACTGGCTGTTGTGCATGCACCGGCAGCAGCGGTGTCGGAAAGCGTGAGTCAAAGTTTGACGCCCCTGCGGAAGAGGCGTGCGAGCTGGTAGTCTGGCGCGGCGGGGCATACGGATGATATGCCTGGAGGCCCGGTGAAAATGTGTCTCTTGCGGCTGCTGCTGGGGTGACACATAGTGATGAGCACTGCATTGTCTGCCCAGCCATAGGCGCTGGCGTTGAGGGGCGCATGGACAGCGCTGGTGGTGGCGCCACGCCATGCACGGCGTTCTCGGTGGGATGCGCTGCTGCTGTGGAAGCATCCCTTTCACATTCACCGTCCTCACCCCCAGGTCTGGACCCCACTCCCTCGTCCGCTGTGGTGGGCGTCTGTGTGCTCATCCGCAACTCTACCTGACGTGAAGTGGGCCCAGTGCTGAGTGCCAGCGGTGGCAATGGAACGACGGAGACGGCACTGCCCCACTTCGCCTCCCTCCCTTTCCCCTGATGTGGCTGTGAGAGTTGCTGCTGCTGCTGCTGTTGTAAAAGTGCAAGGCAGCGCTGGCGCCACGCGTCTGCCTCAGAGCGCAGTGCTTCGATGTGCTCCAGAGAGTCGTGTACAGAGGTCGACACATCGCCCACGGTGGTATTACCTCCGGGGCCAGCGGCATCGGTTTTGGCGTACACGCTGCCATTGTTTGGCGTGTGAGCAACCTCCCGTGGTGTTGTTACATCGTGCTCGTCGCTTGCAATATGCGTGGCATCTGTGGTACCTCGCGTGTTGTCACACGGTACTGCGTTAACCTGTGGAGGCATACGTCCTCCGCTACCTGCCTCATCCTCTACAGCCCGCGTGTGGTGTCGCTGCCGATGGCAATGCCGAGATCGGTCTTGCTCCCAGCAAATGCACTCGATCATCTCATGGATGTCGGCCAGATCAGCATCCCGTCGCGTCGTCTCGCGCGTGTACCGGGCCAGTAAGTCGTAGTACCGCCGCTGCCACACAAACGCCTTTCCCTTCTTCGATGATGAGCCCCGCATCTGATCCGGCGCGGGCAGCACGCTGGAAAAAGAGATACGGTGCCTTGCCTGTGCGGCAGCGCTTTTACTGCGGCGATGTCGGCTCGACTCGGTCAGTGAGAAACGCCGGCAGTGGCGGTCCAGTGAAGCGAGTGCAGCGAATGTTGCGGCACACGCCTCTCCACCTCCTCTCTTTCCAGTCAGAGTGTTATCACAGCTTCCATACGCCCTGTGAGGGCGGCGCGCCTGCGACCGACCACGCGTTCGACGATGCTCCGCACCACCTCGGCGGCACTGCATCTCGGGTTCGCGAAGCACATCTGCGCTAGTGTAGCGACAGCTGGTGGGGTCCGACAAATACAGTCGCTGTCTTGGCCTCTCTGGGACCGAGTGCGTTCGACGAGACCCATAAGGTCTCCTTGGGGCTCTGTGTCGCCTGTGTCTTGGGGGCGTGGTAGAGGAGGCCTCATGCGACGCACCCTGTGATGACGGAGAAGGGGACACACAACGTACTGGCGGCTCCGCGATGGAGTTGGAAGGACTGGTGGACGTCAGGCTACTGGTAGTAGAAGATGCGGCGGTCGATGCTGTGGCGGGCACTGACAACGTCGTCGAAGGGCAGCGGTGTGGAGAGCGCGAAGCGAGGGAGTCGCGAGACCGCGATGGACGAAAGGCGGCAAAGGCTCTCTTCGACTTCTTTGCCGCCTTCGCGGATGCGCGGGCTGCCGTGCGCGTCAACCCCCCGTCCCGCAAGTTGGCGGTGCGTTGCCGCCTCTCGCTCGTTGCCATCTGTGGATTGAGAGAATGAAGAGGTGTCGCTTGCTCAGCTACGGTGATGATCCCCGCCTCTCCACCTGTGGCAAGGCGCTTGCCAGCTACCTGCGCCGAGGCTGCAGTTTCTTCTTGTGTGGAGGTGCCACTAATGCTGGCGTCGCCCGTTGCTGCTGTTTTCATGGAGGACTCCATCTGATGAACACGCTGCTGCAGCTGCCGGGTCATGTAGCGCGACTCGGCAAGGTGGCGGACGAGTTCAGCGATGTCGCGAACACCGATATGGGAGGTGTTGCCAGAGGCGGCAGAGTGGGCAGACAGTGCGGTGGTGTCCAGTGGCAGAGAAAGAGACTGGGAGACAGCCGGCGGCGGTGTGAGAACGTACGCACCAGGCGTGCAGCACTGGCGGGGAGTGCCAAGCGACTGCATCCCCGCTGAAGAATGAAGGTGCTGCGGTATTAGAGCAGGACTGGGCAACGGTGACGACGATATGAAAGAGTCATAGGCGCCAGTAGAGGAGCGCCAAGGCGGTTGGAGTGGCGGCTGTGTAGCTGGCTGCAGTATTCTTGCGATTGCCTGGTGACTAAGAAGAAGTAGAACACACACACACACATACACGCGCGCACGCGAACGAGTAGCAGGAGACATAGGAAGAAGGAGGAGGTGGTGGTGAAAAGGGGGGCGCAGATGGCACAGGCCATATATGCAGTAAATACTCATCTCTGACACGCATACATAACGATGCCTCTCACGCGCTGTACGTAGTGAGGTCAGACGCGAGGAGTGCCAGTGCCGGGGAACCCGAGCGAGAGAGGGGAAGGGAGGCAGGGACATGAAAGAGGTCAACACACGTACTCTCCCATGCCACATCCGCGCACCGTCCCAGTGGACGCAGTCGCTGGTAAAGGAAACCGAAGAGGCAATGAAAAGCTTTTGGGGGCAGGAAGCGGTGCGCTCATCAGATGCGCTCCTGCAGAGGAAAGGGTGATGGCGGACAGGCACAAATGCCTTTGTGGTGCATCGATCTATACGTGTGCAGCTCAGTGCGCTAGAGTGGGTGAAGGAGAAGCCCCTGTCCGCCCCACACGTCGTAGGTGTCGAAGGCTTCCCCCGTGTTCAGAACAAGGAGAGGTCAGATGCAACACCGTGGGCAAGGCACTGCACGAGGCCCAACACCTCGGTAGTGGTCCATCGTCTCTCCGCTGCAGGAGGAACAGAACACTGACTTGCCGCGGGGACCTCAGCTGGCGGGGCGTCCTTTGGTTCGGTGTGTGTAGCCCCCACCACACCCGATACCTTCGCTGCCTCAGCAAGGACGTGATCAATAGTGCAGCGCAGCCGATGAATGAGTACTTGTCGCACAGTGGTCGATGCGATGGCATCAGCGGACGCGGTGTACAAGCCGTCGGCGTCGCCGCCTGTGGTACGCTGGTTGACGCGCAGCTTTGCGTCCACGTACTCCAGCAAGGCATCTGGCAAGCCGTTGTTGCGCAAGTCCAGCTCGATCAGTGTGTTGTTCAGGCAAATTGCCGTGACAAGTGGGAACGAGGTCACAGCTTCGTGGGCGCGGACGTGATGGCCAGCCGAAGATGTCAAGCCGTACTCGTGAGTCTCCCCCGCACACCCCGCCTCCGCGCAGCGATTCACCGTGGTATCCGAGACAAGGAAGTAGGTGCCCAGTAGGTTGTGGGAAAGATCGAGTCGCCGTAGCGGCTTTGCAGCTGCCGTCGCGGTTGGCGTTTGGTGTTCGCAGAACGCTGATGCGCAACCACACGTCCGCGAGAGAGTCCGCGGTGCCTCCACAAATCGTGCAACAATGAGCTCGGCAAGAGCGGCTATTGCCGGCCCGCCACGGCTGCCGCAGATGCAGTTGTGACGCAAGTTCAGCACCTCCAGTGAAGGATGGAGCTGCAGCGCGCCGCAGAGCAACGCGAGTCCGGCGTCACGTGAGCCCAAACGGTTGTCCGATAAGTTGAGGGAGTGCAGATATGGGCATGATGCGAGCAGCGGTGCCAGAGGCCCGCCGTCCGTGAGAGCCGCACCGCTGAGGTCCAGTAACCGCAGTGTGCTCGCGGCACACCATCGAGGGATGATGGGCGGGTACGATGACGGGGCGGGAAGCCTTGACAGCCCTCGTAAATGAGAGTCACCGCCCTCGCATCTGCTAGCTGCTTCTACGGTTTCTGGCTTTACGGAAGCAGTAGAGACTTCTCGGCAAAGGCAGCGCAGCCCAGCGTCTCCAAGAGCAGTGTCACGCAGCAATAAACTGTGCAGCGGCAGGGTAGCCACCACACTACGCAGGGTGGCGATCCATTCTGACAAGGGCATCCAGAGACCACCAAAATCGATTGACACTCCAGCCTCGCATGCACTTTGCTTGCTAGCATCGTTGCCACGCAGCGCCGTCGGCGGTGACCTAGGGGTAACCGTCTCCGAACCCTTCTCACCGCTACGGCGCGCATGTCGCGTAGTGTTCGCGGCAGCAGCGCCGTTACTTGCTGAAAAATGTTGCACTTGCCTCTGAGCCAGCTCCACCGCCTGCAGGACACGAGAAAGCACCACCGGATGCATCTCGACCTCCTCTTGTGTGCAGCAGGTGCCGTACTGGGAGAGCCACGCTCGCGTCTGTGCCGCCACAGGCCCCAACACGGGGCCCTGGGCATCGACGTCGATGGACGCGGATGGGCACAACGGTGATTCCATTATTGTGGGTGTGCTGCGGTAATCACTGGGAACGCGTGCGAAGGGAGTGGGAGGAGGAGCTGCTGAATTCGACGGCTCGCAAACTATGCGTGTGTCGTTGGGTGCGTAACGCGCCGCCTAAAGCCTTCTCCTTCGCCGGGCTGTTCAAGGCTTGCTATGCGGTAGATGTATGTATGTATGTGTGTGTGTGTGTGCAGTGAAGTAGCGCAGAAACAGTGTCCATGCACCGTCGTCAAAAACATGTGACAGGCAAACGCACCGCAGCAGAAAGAAGGCGGTCTTTTGTCAGCGCTGTTGCTGCCTGAAAAGGCATGCACGCGACGCCGTAGTTCCAGACAACACACGCACTACACATCAGACAAGGTAGCACAGCGATGCAGTAAAAAAAAAAAAAGGGAGGCAATGAATCGAGTAGAGGCAAGATGTGTGTGTGTGTGTGTGTGTGTGTGTGTTAGGTTCACGTACATCGCTTTCATGGGTATCGGTGGCCGTCAGAAGACGAGCGCCTTCAACTGAGGAGCGGCGGGTGTACATCATAGCAGCCGATGGTCTCCTGCCCAGCTGATATGACGCACACACACGCGCGTGAGTGCCAACTCAACCGACATAGGTTGATGCTCAAAGGACGAGAGCGAAAAAAATGAGATGGAGAGGGGGGTGAGGTGCTGCGTGGCTCAGGGACCCCCTATGAAGCTAGTATGGCCCCTCGATCTGTACTGCACGACGACTTTTATGTTGTTGCTCTGAAGCTGTTCGCTTCCCCACCGCTGCGGCTGCTGCGGACGTCGAACCGACCTCACAGCAGACGCACACGCGGTATCACTCTCCCCCGCCGAGCTTCCTGTGCGACATCAGGCTTCTGCTGCTGCCGTGGCGCTCCACGCGACACGGGGACTTCACCCGCTCGGCAGCGGGGCCTCGCACATCTCACACACTACCATATCGGGAGCATTAAGAAAGGTGCACACGGGGCATGACAGCCCCTGCTCCTCCATGGCCATTTCAGTGCCCACCATAGGCACCGCAGCAACAGCACCGGCAGCAGCCACGCCGACAGCTGGGGATGCCGCTACTATGGACCTGCCGTGGCTGCCTTGGAGTCGCGTCTCACGGAAAGCTACAGAGTGCTCACGAACGACTGATGCAGCAGATGCACCACCGGAAGCACCGGTCTGCAGCAGCTCCGGTGGGATCGCCTCCCACTCCTCGTCGATTACCGCCTCTGTGGGGCACGTCTGCGCGATGATGTCGACTGACTGCACCGAGAGCGTCTCGCCATCGCAGATACCCAACTCCTGAAGCGTGGCCTCGTCAAGCGGCGCATCCCCCGCTAAGGTGGTGGAGGTCAGAGCGGTGCCGCGAGTGTCGTGACCCGGAGCCTCCGCGGTGCGCGGTGGCGTTGAGCAACGCTTCAAGGGCTTGTTCTTTCCTCGCCCGATCTGCAGTACCTCGGCGGGCACTAGGTATCCGTGCTTCTCGCGCAGGTGAGCACTTATATAGATCTTTAGTTGCCCGAGTGTAGTGTAACAGTGAATCCCCGCAGGGATCGCGTCGGTGTCGGTGGCAGTCGTGTTGCTGCCGCCTTTCGCACTCGTTGCAGCGCTGCCACGAGTGTGTTGCACTGCAGCCGAGGTGAGAACGCTCACCGCGTCGTAGTAGTTCTTGCGGCTCTTCCTCACGTGTATGCTCAACCTTAACGAGCCATTCACGAACGACTCACAGTGGGCGTCGAAGTTGGCGAGCATTGCCCTACAGCACTGTGCGCAAGCAGGAGGCCACAGCTGGCGTACACCGTTGTGAAAGCGCACCTGAATGACGGCGGCCGCGACGGGAACAGTCTGCGCACGAGACATGGTCACCGGAGTCGCAGTGGGCGGCAGCGGCGTCGACAGGGACGCGACCCTGTGGTCGCCTGTCGAGGCGGCAGAGGGCCCCGTCGGTTTCTTCGCGGCCTCCGTCGAGACCTCATCCTCTGCCTCCTCCGCATTCATGTCATTCACCTCCACGTGAGAGTCAGCAGCTCCCATGGCCGCCCCAGTAGTGGACGCCCCCACGCTGCTGCCGGTCGAGGACGTCACACGCTCCAGCATTCCTGGCTCGCCGTACTGCGTCAACAGCGCAACATACTCATCCATCGGCAATATCACCATGGGTGGTAGCCAGCACTGGCTTCGGTGTTCCGTCACTATCGGACTCGTCGGTGGTGACGTCGCAGATGACGCGCCAGCCCGCTCCACACGCTCACCGTTCCACAACAACGCTGCCCGCTTCGCCCGCGCCCCTTGCCAGAAGCTATCGGATGGGTTGAGCCATGACACCTCCAGCAGGCTCTCAGAGTGCACGCACTTGAACTTTTCGAAAGAGATTCGCGGGAGCGCCAGTAAGGAGTTGTCATCTGCATCGTTGCCGGCTTTGCTGGCGTCAGACTTGCTCTCCTCGCTCTGCATCGCCGCATACCATCGCGCCGCCCACCACGTCGGCACACAGCCATACGTGACGATGCAGTCTGGCACCGTCTGCGCCATCATTTTCCCCAGTGCCTCCTCCGCATAACACAACCGGCCCTCAAGCGTCTGCAGATCTGGCGGCGCCGCTGCGGCTGTTGCCGCCTCTGGCACTGACCGAGTCACAGGTGAGGAAGGGGTGCTCGCTGTGCCTACACCCCGTCCACCACTACGGCCGCCTCTACTGCGCCGCATCGTCACGCGCGCATCCCAGGCGGCGTCGTGTTGCCGCTTCTTCTCCAATGCAGTGCGCAGTCGCTGCACCTCGCTTGATTGGTGGGCCACTCGCTGCTGATGGGCTGCTGTCCACGTCTTGACGTAATCACGGTATTCGCGCTCGCCGTTCTGCTTGAAAAATGCTCGATTCGGGTGCTGAGCAGCGAGTAGCTGCTCCTCGTTCTCCGCCCCGGTAGAGAGCAGCAGTTGCGCGACCCCAGCGGGACACGTCATGGCTCCGGCAAGCCATAGCGACGGGTAGCGCTTGCGCTCCTCCATCCTCTTCATGCGCTGCTGGTGGCGCGAGGTCAGATGCTGCACACTTGACCGCATACACTCCTGACACGTTGTGCTGGTTGCCGAGGCAGGGATGAGCGGAAGAAAGAAGCGTTCCACCTCGTCCTCACCCACGCTCCAGTGTGAGTTCGATGTGCGCAGGACACCAGAGCGGTGCGCCATCGTGAATACCTCCACAAAGCGGGGCACCCAGTAGCGCCGCAAGGACTCCGGGATAGCCACAACGTCCTCACCCGGGCGCAGGGAGCCGTGCGGGCACAGCAGCTGCGCAGACAGGTTCAAGTCGCCGCGGTCTACCTTAAGGGCAGACAGGCTGAGCAGCTTGTCGGTATTCGCGAGACACCTCGAGACCGTATTGGGCACAGCAGGAGACGCCAAAGAAGAGGCGGAAGAAGCGGTGGAGGGCACCGCTGCTGCCATTGACAATGTCGACGTCGATGCCGACACTGCTGGCAACGGTGGCAGTGCCACACGCGCCTCACGCATAACCAGCACGCCCGTATAGCCTTCGGCCTGCCTCACGCGTCCCCAGCCAAGCTGGCTCGTGTAGAACGAAGCCCATGCCTCGATGACGGTCTTACTGACAAGCACGCGCTGCTGCTGCTCATCTTCACTCTTCTCGGCCTGCTGCTGCTGCTGCATGCTCTGCGTAACTGCAGTTGACGCAACGGCTCCTTGCCCAGCACCATTGTCGCCCTCGTCTCCTTCCTCGCCTGCAGCGTGCCGCTTCCGCTGCTCCGCCTCTTCCCACGCGCGGGTGAGGCTGAGCTCCGCCGCCTCGTCTTCGGCAGCGCGCGACGCAAGCGCCTGAACGCCGGCGGCCATAGCAGCGACACAGAGCGGGCACAGGTTAGAGTCCATGAGGGTGCAGCACGACTGAGCGCCGCAGGAAGCGGCGCCACCATCCAGCGACTCGTGCTGGCTTGCTGCCTTCGACACACACGTTGTGGAGGGCGATGGAAAAGTGTCGCCATTTGCCGCCACTGTCAAGGGCGAGCCGCAGACAGCGAGAAAATGGGTCAGCTTTGCATACGCCGCCGCCGAGACCACCTTGTACGACGCCCAAGGCAACACATGGCCGTGCGAACAGGTTATCGAGGGCAACGCTTGCAGCAGCGAGCACTGGCGCACCTGCTGCCGAATCTCCTCAACAGTCTGCATGTGGCCGTGGCGGAGAGGACCGACAGTGGCAGGCATCGGGGTCCCCTCAGCCGGAGCACCAGCGCCACTGCTTGAGGCACCTTCCGCGGACCCAAGGGCTATCAGCTTCGTGTCAGCACCATCAGCACCGCTCGTGAGCGCAGAGGTAACGTTGTCGCCCGCAGGGCTTGCATCGGTGCCCAAGTTCCTCTCGCTGCGCTTCAGCTTCGATTCGGCCCCGCCGCCGAGCGCCCCCGCATCCACGTAGGCAGGCAAGAAGAAGCGGCCGAAGTTCTGCAGCCAGTGTGTGGGAAGCACGTACAGCGACGCTGTGGCCATCGTCGAAGACGATGTCCATGCTGGGGCACTCGAGGGACTCGTAGCGCTCTCAAACACAGCCTTCGCAGTGGTGGCCCACAAATCGAAGAGCACCGCTGCCTGTGCACGCTGCCCAATCCAGTCGTGGCGCTTGGCGAGGCACTCCTCATTCACGCGGTCCGCGTATCGGCGCAAGTACACGGGATATTCCGCTGGGGTGGGAGGGGCGCTGGTGGACGTAAAGGCAGCGACCGGCTGCCGCTGCGCTGGCTTGATCATGCCGGGGGGCCCCGACACAGACGCACAAGTTGGAGATGAAGACGATGTAGTAATGCGGTGGTACACAAGCAGGTAAGCGTCTGGCGACGCACCGCGCTGCCCTTGATAGCGGTTCAGTTTCGATACCTCTGCGTCGTTGAAGTTGAGCCACGCGCCGCCGCTGCCACTGTCCAGCTCTGCCGAGGTACCAGAGACCTTGCCGTGGTAAGTGTAGTGACCAGATACAGCGGTGTCACCGAGATGATTCACGACACCACGCAGCTCGTACAAGTGGTGGGCCTCGCTCTCCTCTCGCACCACGCCCTCACTACCAGCGGCTTTGCATGTGGTGTTCCGCTTGTGCTCGTACCACTGGCGCATGTATGTCCCCATGTCGAGCTGAAGAGGAAAGGAGGTGGTGGTGGTGACCTTGTGCCGCTGCAGCGTGTGCAGGTCAAACTCGAAGCGGTTCCAGTGAATGACGAGCACATCCGGCAGGGTGCGCATATACTGCAGCGATGTGGCCACCGCCGTTTGGCCGCACTGCTCGCACACAAACCCATCCACCGCCTCCGGCTTCGAGAACTCCGCCAGCGAGTCCTCCAGGGTGGCGCAAACAGCTAGTGAGAGGTACAGGAACGGCTCCGCGCGTTTGGAGGACCGGCCGCAAGCGCCACACTGCCGGTCGTACAGCAGCGTTCCCGAGAAGGTGCTCGTGACAGCAGCCTTCACCGCTGGGCCGCATTGGCATCGCAGCCAGTCCAGCAGCAACGTGAAAAATTCCTGCGCATCCTGCTGCACTTTCACGTCAAGGGAAAGGTACGTGGCGAACGACTTCGGGTCTGCGCCGGCGCCTTCGCGACTGAAAGCCATGAGCGCAAAGAGTTCCTTGAGCCCTGACTCAGCCAGCTGGCTACAGTCGGCGCCGCCCTGCGTCTCTTCGGCCTTCGCGCAGTGATGATCTTGCGCTGCAACGTCATTAAGAATTGCGTGGCGCACCCGGGCAATGCTAAAGATGAGCTGCAACACGGCGCTGAAGTAGCAAGTGTTCATCAAGTTGCGCACGCCTCGCCACAGGCAAGGGAAAGATGGGTCGCTCATGACAGTGCGTTCGGTGGAGTCACCAGCAGCTGTGGCACTCCTTTCGGCTTCTGCTAAGTCGTCGCGAGTGTCCTTCGTCACTTGCGCTCCCCCTTGTTCGCACTCCGTAGAGGCGGAGGATGACGACGTGGTGACGCTCGGCGCAGTTACGCTGCTGCCCTTCACCGTTGACAGCGGCACCACGTGCGGCCCGTCTCCCATTAGCACCTTCAAGCAGTCCTCGCGCGTGACAGCGTCGCTACCAAGCAGCTGGAGCCCCACCATGCACCGCGGCGACGCCGTGCAGTTTAGCAGACGCTCATTCTTGGTGGTGTGCTTCATCATGCATGGCGTGTTCAAGCGGTACGCCTTACGTATAAGCGCAGGCGGCAGGACCGCGCGCAACGCCTTCATCTCTTCGGAGAGTGCGCTGGGCTCGATGCGGTTACAAGGCGGCTGCTGAAGCGCCTCCTCGACGATACAGTTCGGAGAGACAACACTGGAGTGTCCATTCATACTCTTTTCCGAGTCCACATAGATCGATGTGCAACCCTCCACCGCTGTTTCTCCGGGCACCTCGGCAGCAGGCGCGATGGGAGTGTCACCGACGGCGGGAAAGCGTGACGGTGGTGCCAGAATCCCCAGCAGCTCCTGCCGAGGGGTGTAGTGAGCACGTGCACATCCCTCGAGCACCTCCGATGCCCAGAGATCGCCCACACCAAGCTGAGCCGCGGGAGCCGTGGTCGTCACGCAAGCGCTCATGATTACAATGCGCTGTAGAGCGATCACGGGGGGAACGAAAGATGCAGGTACGGAGGAAGACGGGTAGGGACGGGCACCGACGAAAGAGAAGGCAAGACGACAAGCGCAAGGGTGGTGGAGGAGAGAGGGGGAGGGGGGGACGATGGTAGTAGGTAGGGGAGCCGTCGAAGAAGAGCGCTGCAGCAACCAAAGCAGCAACCGCTCACCACGAAAGGAGAGAGGGAGTCACAGTGAGACCCCGCGCACTCCCATGTGTGAGACCGGCGAGGGAGGGGAAGGAGAAGACAACAGAGAGGGTGAAGCGAATGGGTCCATCAAATCTGTGCGCCACATCTCATGCCATGATGATCGACGCTGGAGGTGTAGCGAGCCAGGGGAGGAAAGCCACTCGGCAGCCTCTACAGACACGGTAGGCTCTGCCTTCTTCGTGGTAGCTGAAGTCGAAATCCGTATAAGCAAGCATCAATGACGGTGCTCGCGCGCGTGTAAGTGTGTGTGTGTGTGTGTGTGTGTGTGTGTGTGTGTGTGCTTGTCAATTAGAGAATTGTGTACTAGGGGATGCGTGGATTAGGCTACACGCGTGTGCACAGCATCCTCCCTCCACTGCACAGTCCATGAGTGTAAGGGGGGAGGTGCACGCGGCAACTACGCCCCCCCCCCTCTCCTCTCTGTAGGCAAAAGGCGGTAAGGGGAGGGAGAAGATGGCATGTATCGCGGCGACAGGCGCACAGAGGGCGATGAGCGGCACTCAGAGCGCACTCTTTTCAAGACGCCTGTGCACCGCTGGTGCCTGTGTCTCGCAATCGCCCTCCTCTCTCCCCCTCGCTCTGAAGCAGCGAGGCAGGGAAAGGGAGCAAGAGGAGAGCCGTGTCGCGGATGAGATGACCGCTGAGGTTGCACCACCAAAGTTTGCGTGAGAAAAAGAGAGACGGCGGTGGGCTCAGGAGGGTGACGACATCCGGTGCACAAGCGGCACACCGACGAGTAGATATACAGAACACAACAGAGAAGCGCAGGTACGCCACTCCGCGTCAAAGGCGGGTACGCATGTACACGTGCATGCAACACGCTCGCCTGCGCCTCCACCCCAGCCCTGTCCCGTCCCCCTTGGCGTACGCAACAGACTTGGGCAGTGAGAGCGGGGGTCAGTCAGTCAGTCAGGACACGGTAACGCCTTCTCGCAGCGACTCCACATTCTTGCGCGTACACCGTGTCGCAACCAGAGTTCTGGGCATCCCCGAGCGCTACGCGAAGCAGGCTGAAGTTTTCACCTACCTTCCAAACGAAAGCAGCAGCCGCGCCCCACCCATCCCATCACGACGTGCGAGCATCACCAGTTGCGAAGCGGCGACTCGCTTATGCCAGGAGGGTGAGTAGTGGGTACTGCTCCGACACAGAGCAACGCACGCGAGAGTTCACACGTGCCTGTCGCGGCGACGACGACGCCTCCCCAGTTCGTGTTGTCTGAGACGCAGCGACACTCGCTGCTTCACCCTCTCCCAGCTCGCTCTCGGCAGTCGCCGACGCTGTCAGCGTGGTGGGCCTCTGCGTGCTGTACTGAGCGGTGATGTACCGTGTATGCCAGGCCTGCTCGGCCGCTGAAAGATCTACCTCCACTGTGGGACGCAGTACCACTACCCTGCAGTAGCGATACTGCCGCAGGAAAGGGTGAGCGGAGAGGTGTCCACCTCGTGAGGCTGGGCCACGGCGCACCCATCCGCGCAACAGACAGCGCTGGAACCGCCCTGCCACCTCTGGCATGCCCACAGTGATGTCGCCCGATGAGCAGACATCGTCATTACCGTCCTTAGCCGTGAGATGGCGCCCTGCTGCTGAAGACGGCACTGTGTCGCTATTACGGTGTACAGCGCCCTCAGCAGGTGCGCCTCCACACACACAAGAAGAGCGCAGTTGCCACGTGCCTGTCGCACTGTCCCGAGAAGCAGCGAGCGGGATCGGTGTTCCGACTGGAGCGTCTGCGGCTACAGCAGCAACGGTAGTGCTTGCCGTCTCTGTAGTTTGGCCGCTCGTCGTCCCTGCAGCCGCCGCATTGCCCAAACCGCCATCGATTGCTGGGGGCTGATGTAGAGGCGGCGATGGCGACTTGCTGGACTTCGCCGAAGCCTCGTCCATGCGCATGAGCTTCTTCATCGCCTCCGGTGATGCGACGTTGCGAGAGGGCTGAAAGTAGAAGTAGTTCGTCCCGTGATCAATACGGTGCCGCGCGCACGTGTTTGTTGTCCGCTCCTGCCCCGCCGGAGACCCTGCCCGCACCCACATGTCCTCGAAGCCAGGTACGTGCTCGCGTGCGCCGGTGAAGAGGTTACCGACCAGCATGTCGGGCCGCACGTGGTGATACACCCAGTCCAGCGCCATGGCACGGTGTGCGTCCAGATGACCTGGTGCCCGTCCGTGTCGCTTGGCAGCAGACAGTGACGATGGCTGCTGCGTCTGGAGCGTAAAAGGACTGCCCTCGGAGCTGATCGCAGCGCCGGCTAGCAGACCCTCAGCTTTCGTGCCGAGACTCTTGCCGCGGTACGAGAGGTCCACAGTAGTGAGAACGCAGCGGTGGTACGGCAACTCAGCGTCGCTGCCGGCTGCGTCTGCGCCGCCCTGCTTCGTCGCTAAGCTCGTTGGGTTGCTCATCTCAGACGAGGCAGTGTCCGAGGTAGGGGCATTGCCCTTCAGGGGGCGCGGAGGCAGAGCGGCAGGGGTGCGACTACGCAGCTCCACTGTGAGGCCTGCACCCATGCCAGGAAGCAGCTGAGCGTCCCACAGAGAGTCCTCCTTGATGAACAGCTGCACTTCACCGCAGCGGCCGTTGCGAGCACGGCCGACAAGGCGGTAGCGGCACGAGGGTAAAACAGCGGCCGGGACTGTCAAGGCGTTGGCCGCAGGTGCTGGCGCGTCCCTGATCTGTGACTGCTGGTCATGACAGTCAGCATCGAGTGGTGCGTCGGTGGTGAGAGGTTCTGTGGGTGCAGCGGACGCTGATGAACTTGACAACGCGCTGCTTAGATGCCGCTGTTGCAAATCGAGTGCTAGCTCGGCACCGTACAGGCGAAGGCGCCTTTCCAGTACCGGTGTCCATGACTTCTCTAGGATGCTCTCGTCGGGGCCGTTGGTGAGGGCCTCCGCTAGTTCTGAGGTGGAGTCTTGAAGAGCGACCACGTCTGGCGCGGTAGCTCGGATCGTCTCGCATATGAATGGAATACGTTCCTGCATAGAGAGGCGGCGCCGGCAACGGTGGTGGGTGTGGCCTGAGCCGTCCACCGCCCACGACAAGAGCGACAGCGGCGGCGGAGTGGGGGGGCGCGGCGACTGTGGGGTGGCTGGTGGCTGCTGCGGCGAGGGCTTCAGTGTGGGCGTCGTCCCCGATGCCGTTGGTGATGACGGCGCAACAGATAAAGTTGCTGTTGCTGCACAGCGGCACGCATGCACCACCGCGCTGACACTACCGCACGGACGCACAGCACAGGTGCGCCTGAACAGCGCAGCTACGCCATGCCTCCAGTACATGTCATGGCTGCGCGTGCGGTGCGTGACGCCAGCACAATGAAGTCGGTGTCTGAGCATGCTACTGTTGTTTCCCCACAATGTGTGTGTGTGTGTGTGTGTGGCAACGGGGCATCAAAGGTGCCAAAGGGAAAACAGGTTGCAACCGCACACGGAGACGCGGATACAGCGCCCTTCGTCGTGCAGACAAGCGCAGGGGATACGCACGCAGGCACGAGGTGGGAGGTAAGTACCGGAGAGGTGGCGTAGCACCAGTGAAGGTACTCAACAGAGCGGAAAATGAATGCAGAGGAGGGCGAGGAAAGAACAGGGAGAGATGTTGCCTGGTGAGTGCGGCACATCATGTGTGCCAGTGATGTGTGTGAGCGTCAGCGCAGGGGCACAGGCTGCTGCACCCCGCCCACCTCCACACACACACACACACACGCACCTCGGAGGAGACTAGAAAGAGAACTGCTTCCCTCACTCTTCCCTCCTTTTCTTGCTCCTCCTCTATTCTCACAGGAAGGGCGCTGCAGTGTATGACACACACCGCTCCCCAGAGGCGCGCGCTCGTCCACGTACAGAACGCAAGGAAAAGAAGGGGGAGGAGGGAGGATGCATGCGCGGCGCAACAGCGGCCTTTGCTGGCTTCCCTGCAGGGCCTTCCTCCCAGCACACAGCAGCCGTGAGAGTCACCCTACGGCGTCATCCAGTGAAGCAGACATTTAGAAAAAGAGACACGCGCACGCAGCGTGCCTCATTGTGGAGCAGGCGCACACACGTCACCTCCCAAAAGGTAGAGCTGGTCGTCTTCTAGGTACCCACGGTGCTGCGTTACGGCTGCTGCCGTCGCTGAAGGAGCTCCTCCTCCATTCGACGGCGCGCACGGGTCGCGCAGGAGGCCACGCGATCGGAAGTGAACCAGTTAACCACACACACCGCATCCGTCGCTTCTTTCGATGAAGACGTCTCGCTGTGCCGCCGCTCGTGCTCCTGCTGCTGCTGCTGCTCGCTCGTGCAGCTCCCCAGCAGCTCTTCCAAAAAGAGTGCCGTGCCCTCCTCCTCGCCTCCAACGTAAAATATGTGTGCGCTGTCGCTGAGGCAGCGCAACTGCTGTTGTGGTGGTTGCTGTTTCTGCAGTCCCCCCTGGACCCCCGTACTGTCTGCATAAGAGGAGCCGGCAACAGCTACGCGATCGATGTCTGCCCGGCGCGCTGCAGCGCCATCTTTAGGCGAGAGGGAGATAAACTGCATAGGGGGGAACGCGGTCAGGGGGGCGTCGACCGATTCCGGCGTGTCGCCGAAGGCAAGCGCTTGAGACAGCTCAAACACCAGCTGATGTTGCTCATGTTGTGCCAACAGCCAACGCACGCACGTAGCCTTGTCTACGCCATGGCGATGTAGACACACGCTATTTGGTTGGCACTTCAGTTCCAGCCCGGCAGCCTCGAGGCGTTGGCGGGCCCCCGCTCCTGCCGCCGCGCACTGGGGGCAGCAGTGCCAACTCTCAGAAGTTGCCGGAGAATTCTCTGATGACGAAGAGCTCACCGCGGGAAAGACGTGGTCGAAGAACCTCATGGGTATGCCCATCACAACCACCTGCGCCACAGCGGCGCAGTCGGGCACTGTGCCGTCTGCTCGCGGCACAGGCTGCGCGTCCACCAGCGCATCGCCGGTTTCTTGAAGAAAGAAGCCGTGCTGAGCGAGGGCGTCGTGGCTGAGCACCTTCGACGCCGCGAAGCAAAGATGAGGTGTGCCCACATGAGCACCAGATGCTTCATCGCCTCCGTGAGGAGAGGTGCTGTGCACCTCCGTCAAGAGCTGCTGCAGGAGGCCTGAAAAGACACTGTGATACTTTGTGCTCAGGCAGCCAGCGAAGAAGTCCTTAGCGCGAGTCGCATCGTGACCGCAGACGTACGAGGCGTGTTCAAAGAAGCGGACGAGAGCTTGTCGGCCCTCGTCTCTGGCAAGCAGGCACGCTGCAGCATCCATAGTCGTTAGCCTATTGCCTTCTTTCTTCGTCGCCGCCTGCAAGCCTGCAGTACCTGGCGCAGCACCTTGTTTGCGGTACTCGGCCCACTCCTCCAGCGCCACCCCAGTGGGCGGCACCATCGCCTCAGTCATGGCAGCCTCGCCTTTGCGCAGCCCATCACCTTGAAAGTCTGCGAGGCGAGGAGCAGGGGGCACGCGCCAGTGGGGATACAGCCGGTCCATGTCCCACCATACAACCTCCCATGGGCGACTGCGAAAAAGCGCAGCCCCTGTGAAGCCGCATAGGTACAGGGTCCCTGGAGCATCCAAAGCGTCGGCTGACGGAGAGGGACCGGGCGGAGAGAGATTATCGCAAGCTGAAGTCGCACCCGCAGTCGCGGCGGCAGCGGCGGCGGCGGCCGCCCCCAGCCGAAATAGCGCTGGCGCTAGATCCGGATACAACTGCGACCACATGCGTTGGCCAGCCGTGGACACGACGCAGAGGGTTCCACCACGCTCCAGAAAGAGACGCAGCCACGGTAGGCAGCTCTTGTAGCGAGCACCGTAGCCCAGTCCATTCTGCATGCCGTACGACAGGGTCAGGTATTTACCATGCGCTCGGGTGGGCGTGGGGGTGAGAGTGCCGTCCATGTCGGCCACGATCCAGTGACCACGGAACATGTGGTAGCACTCCTGGAGGTGATGGCAGGGTGGTTAGGGGAGCTGTTGATGCCGCTACTCGTGTGTGCGTGTGCGTGTCTCCTCTCCCTCCCACCTTTACGTGTGCTGCCCCCGCTTCCCTTTCTTGCGCCACAACGCTGTGCTGAAGAGAGAAGGCGGCAGACTTCAGGGAGACGCCGAAGCATCGATCAGGCGATCGGAGCCCGGTAAAGCAGAGAAAAGAACAAAGAAAGCGCGGCAGTGTGCAGTACGCTCAGCAATGGCAATGAGTTTTGCCAGGGTTGCGCGTGCCTGTGCACGGAGGCGGGTGTGTGTGAGATCCTGATGGTAGTGCTTGCCTCTCTCCATGCCCTAATACACGAAGTCACCGTATAGCAACGACGGGGCAGTTGGGTGGTGCTACGTTGCGAACGCCTTCCTCCTCCTACCCGGTCCCCGTTCTTACGTGCAGGCTTCTGAAGTAGATGCAATCAATGTAGAGAGAAATCTACGGTGAGGTACAGGCGCATATGTCGAGGAAGAGGGTGCGTGGAGGGCCCCACGAGGGGAAAGAGGGAGAACCAAACCTGCAGGGAGACACACGGCATGATCCCGCGTTCGAAGGAGTCACGACAAGCGGGGCAGGTGGCAATGGCAAAAAAAGAAAAAAAACGGGAGCCGAGTATTTACAAGAGATGGGTAAGAGGAAGCCCACGGGCACCCCCACAACTGAAGGAAGACTTCGTAGTGGCAGCACCAGCGATGTTCTGCAGGCGTTGCACACGCAGTGATGAGCCACTGAGACCCATACAAGATACAGAGAGGAGCGAGAGACAGTGCCATAGTCGCCTGGCTGCCGGTACTTCACTCCTCTTTCAGTGTGTCCCTGCGTGCGCACCTTTGCTGTTGCCTGTTGCGTTGGGCGCTCGGGGCGCGCTTATTCTGGTCCTCATGCACCCCCCAGTTCGATTAGGGGGGGGGGGGCGAGGAGGCGGCACTTTCCATGAGTCTTCTTTCCGTGGCGTTTTTTCTTCTCTTGCTACATTCGGCACTCGCATTTTGCCCCCCCCCGGCCACCACGGCGCCATCATCCCCACCCTCTTTCGTCCCTCCTTCCCTTCCGAGGTTACATGTCGGCTTTCATGCCCTCGCATCTCCCCTCTCCCTTCCTGGTGTGACCGCAGAAATGCGTGTTGGCCCTGACTCATCAGCCGAGCACGCGGGAGACCGAAGGAAAAAAAAGGAGGATGGGTACCGTCAGCGTGGGCCAGCGTGCGGGCGCGTGTGCAGAACATATATATATAGAGAGAGGGATATCGAGGTGTAGATATCTACACATCGTGCGATCATAAGATGGAAAAAAAGGGGGTCAGCGCACTACCCTCCCCCCTGCTTAGCCCACCACGCCTGTGCAACTGGCGGGGGGACAGGGAAGCCAACGAGAACCAGCTCTGCCTACGTGAGAGCATGGAGGATGTGGGGGTGAGGTGAATGATGTGTGTGCTTGTGTGCACACGTACGCACATCCCACACCGCCCGTGCGTTTTATTGGTGCTCGAGCGCCTGTGGTGCACAAGACGCTGCCCCCTCTCCGAGGTGCCGACATTGAGCAACGGAAGAAACCGTTGGGAAGCACGGCGTCGGATCGCCCCGGAAGAGGACGAGCAAGTGGTGAGAAGGAGTGCATATCTACGTGCAGAGTTCGTCGAAAACAGAGCAGCATCCGTGAAGAGCTGGCGGTGGTCGCCACGGCAAAGGGGGCAGGGCACAATGTGTTTGCGTCAAACCAGATCCTGCCTATCGCTTCCCACAGGCGCGGCGAGCAATGCGACGCCGCAGCGGGCAGCACCACATTCACGATAACACTGAAGACACAGACCTGACGTTTTCCCTTTCTACAGTGTGAGCACGTGTCTTCCTGCCATACAACAGGCGCGCAGCCCTACGCTCGCCGCATCCCTGCAGGCAGGTCCCACATCGCGTGAGGCGAAACAGACATAGACACACGCGTGGTACAGCAATGCGCCGACTCGGTCATCGGGGAGCACGGCCCCTGTGGCTCAAGCTCTACCCACCAACAACCGTGCACAACATGCCGGGGGTCACCTGGTGCCTCCCCTCTCAGGGCGGCTCTCAGGCTCGGCGCACCATTGGGCAAAGAGGGTTGCGCGAGGCGCGTTGAAGTCACGCGGACGCCGTGTCCATCACATGGCCTGCACAAGGGTGCTCGCAGTCGCATGTCGCTCCGATGACACGCAGGCCAGGGACTGGCCGCCGGCATTAGTCGCGATGCATATCTCTGAGCTCGCTGTGTGAGTGAGTGCCTGACCCTATCACCAGCAGAAGCGGTTCAGCGCTGGCAGAGAGGGGGGAGCTGCCCGGCGTTCTCCCACACAGAAAGCTGAGGGGGCATCGGGCCCTGAAATACCGCGCGCTGGGAAGGTTGCCCCCACCCCCCTCCATGTCACCAAAGGAGAGCGCATCGCGTTGAAAAGCAAAATGCAAGAAGTCGCTTGCCCACACCCAAGCGCTAGTGCAGCGCCTTTCCTCTCGCCCTCAGTCGCGGTGTAGGTGTGTGTCTGCTTGACAGCACTCGCCTCAATGGCCCCATCGTCGCATGCACATGTTTCCCCCGCCTGCACCGCTGTGCTAGAGCTGTGCAGCACTGTGTGCGACCGTGGGTCGTATCGGTCATTCGATTGTGTGTCGCACTCACCCCTGCGTGTGCATGCGTGTGTCGTCAAGTAATATAGAAACACGACGGCGTCCTACACGAGGTATATGGACGCAGGTTGTCGTGGTGGACTGCTGAAAGGCGTGAGTACGTGCTGATGACGCAGCATAGTGTCACCCCGCCCCCTCACACTCCCCTTGTAAGGGGAAAGGGAGGTTAAGAGAAGCAGCAAAGTCTTCTGGGGCGCCGTGCCGTGCAACCTCAGAGAAGGGAAGGAGAGGGGGAAGGCGGAGCGCAAGAGCGAGCGCACGTCAAGTGAGCTTAGTGGATCGCAGCATGCACGCCCCCCCCCCTCTCTCTCCAGCTGCGCCCCGACACCACCGACGAATAAAAGTCGAAGCGCTTCCTTCACTTACAGCTTCTCACGGATGGCGTTCGTCAGCTTCAGTGTATCCTTATGAAAGTTGCGGATACCCTCCGACAGCTTCTCGACAGCCATCGCATCCTCATTATGCATGAAGAGGAAGTCGGCTCTCGACAGCTCTGGCAGTTTCTCCACCGCCGTTACCTGGGCAGGGTCGAGTTTGCGAGTCACGCTGCCGTCACTGGCCGCCAGCTCCTCCAGTAGCGAGGGGGAGATGGTCAGCTTGTCGCAGCCAGCCAGTTCCAAAATTTCCTCGGCGTTCCGGAAGGAGGCGCCCATGACAATGGTCCTGTAGCCGTGCCTCTTGTAGTAGTGGTAGATCTTAGTGACGGAGATAACACCGGGGTCGGCCGCGCCGATGAAGGAACCCGCCTTCGACGGCTCCGCCTTCTTGTACCAATCGAGGATGCGGCCAACAAAGGGCGATATGAGGGAGACGTTCGCTTGCGCGCACGCCACCGCCTGTGCAAACGAGAAGAGCAGCGTGAGGTTGCAACCGATGCCCTCCCCTTCCAGCGTACGAGCGGCCTGAATACCCTCCCAGGTGGAGGCCAGTTTAATGTAGATGCGGTCGCGGCTGATGCCAGCCTCTTCGTACATCTGAATAAGAAGGCGCGCCTTCTCGATCATCCTCTGCTCGTCAAACGACAGCTTCGCGTCCACCTCGGTACTCACGCGGCCCGGCACGACCTTCAATATCTGGATGCCGAAGCTGACGGTGAGTTTATCAAGGGCCAGGGCCACCAGATTCTCGTCCTTGTTCTCGCTTGTGTAGTGAGCACCATGCTTGTGAATGTTTGCCCTGGCATACTCGATCGCCTCCGTCAAGAGGTGCGCGTGTTCGGGCATCTGTGAACCGGCCAGCACAAGTGACGGGTTCGTTGTCGCATCCTCCGGGCGGAATTTCTCCATCAGACTGAAGTTCGCCGTATCGGCGACGACCGTCGTCATCTGTCGGAGCTGCTCGAGTCGGCTCGGCATGGTGATCGATGTGTGCGTGTGCGTGTGCGTGTGCGTGTGTGTGCACCAGTTGCTGCGGAGATGTGTGTGAGGGGTGAGGAAGAAGGAGTGCGTCGCTCCTTCGTGATGGGGTTCGGTATGAGTCCGAAGGAACAGAGGAAAGAGTGCACGGGGTGTGTAGGCCTGTGAACGTGTGTACGTCAGTGCGTGAGTAAGAGAGGTCAAATATAAAGGCTTTCTTTGTCAGGATGTGAGTGAATGAGAGTGTCGGGCTGAACCAGTCATGACGCAAAGCACAGAAGGCGCCGTGGTACGGCATGCACGGCGGTGGTGTGGACGTGGCAGTGCACAGACGGGTGCGCGTGAGTGATGGAAGAGGCCGGATGGCGTTGCGTGGGGAAAGGGGATAAGAGGCAGCGAACGGCAAGAGTCAAACGAAAAGCGAAGCGACGGATAAGAGTAATGAGGGCAGGTCACCGCAGCAGCAGCGGCCGAGCGTGTGACACACGTGTGCATCATTAGTCATTGCGGGTGGGAGGGGAAGCGGAGTGTTTCGGTAGGGGCTAGAATAGAATAAAATAAAATAAAAAAGAAGCGGCCTGACAGAGGCCGCACACGCCACTAGCTGGAACATCAAGAAACTGCACGTGGGTGCAGCTGGTCGCACTTTCCCTCCAGCCACTCGGTGGTATCGCGAGTGGGTGAGCGCCTTTTCGCCCTCCCATCACCTGCAGCAGCCCTTCTCTAGGCCGATGTGGACTGCGACCCCCTCCTCCCTCCTCCCTCCCCCCTTCGCTGTCGCAGTTCGACGCCACTCGTGTGTCTCTCCGCATATTCTTCGTGAGATTCCTTTTCTTCTGCATAGGAAGACAGGAAGAAGAGCGAGAGTGAGGTGGAATAGCGAAGGTACCAAGACACTGTCTCACTCCTCCACCCAGGTGCATGTGCATGTGCATGTGCTTGTGTGTGTGTCGCCTCCGACGATACCCTCGCTTTCTCTTCCTGGGCCTTTGATGTTTTAGAAAAAGGAAACGTAGGTTGGTCCGTTCCGGTGCATTGGTGTACGTGTTCGCACAACAGCCCGGAGGCACGTCCAAGCAAAGCACAAATAAAATGTATGTATATATATATATATATATATATATACGTGGAGGGGGCGCGCACACGCACGTCAGCGCCAGCCTACTCCGCAAGAGTGACCGGAAGAAAAACGCTCGCGCACCCTTCATCGTCATCATCATCATCATCAGCATCTCTCTCTCTTCTGTGACACACAGACACGCACGCCCCCTCCACACAGACGCATACCCGTGCGAGAGGCAACACAAGTAGACACATGAAGAAACGAATGAAAAAGTTGTGTACACAAAAGCGAACAGAGGAAAAACTTTGCGTGCGTGCCTGCCTGCGTGCGTGCGTGCGCAGACACGAGAGACGTGAAAACGGAAGAGGGCCGCTCACCCGCCTCACCGGGCAGCGAGGAGTTGAGGAGGCGAACGTTCAAAGAAAAGCGGTCGCGGCGTCGAAAGGTTGAAGGAGAGAGAGAAGGAGAGGAGCAAGTGCGGATGTGTGTGTGTGTGTGTATGCGGTTCCCTTCGCCTGCCCCCGTTTCGTCCACGGGATGTGCCTTGACGGTGTGCCTCGGGTCCTCTCTTGCTTGTTGAGGGAGGAGGCGAGGGGCGTGCTGTCCTCATCGGAGAGTGTGGCGGCAAGCCGCGGATGGCCTCTCGCCCCCTCTCGTGCCTTCTCGCACACACACACACACACACCTCCTCCTCCTCATCCTGCTCTCTCTCTTCCTCCCTCTCTACAGATGAGTGCTACACAGACACGGCGTTAGAGGGAGGAGGGGGGGAGCACGCATGAGCGCTGGCACGCAGGAAGCAGGTAAGATAGAGAGAGAAGGCGGGTAGGTAATGGGGAGGCATTCCTGTGTCGGGAGGCTTCGGCGTGGAAGTGGTCAAGGGAGAAGGCACACCGCGAGAAAAAGGTGAGAGAGGAAAGGAGAGGCGGCGAAGGGGGAGGGGGAGGGGGAGGGGGGGCGACAGGATCGGCACTGAGGCGAAAGCGCACACACAGGAGAACGGGAAGGAAACAGACTGCATCGTGGGGGGAGCGGGGAGGTATGGGACCGAGTCGAGAAGATAAAGCGCGCGCGTGCTGGGCTGGAAGGGGGAGGGGGGGGGAGGCAGAAGCACTCTAGCACACACAAAATGTGAGCAGCGAGCCGAAACGCAGCGCGCAGCTCCAGAGGATGAGAGCAGGCACAACTCATCACATTCACCTCATCCAAGTCGACGTTGGGAAAGATGGAGGGCAAACGATCTCTTGTACTCACGGCGGCTTCTGGTGTTGGCGATCTCGGCAGCACCGCCGCCTTTGGCAATGAGCAAGCACGCATGATGCCGTCGACGTCGGGGCGGTCCGTTCATCGGTGAAGGTACGTAGCGCACAGCAGATGGCCACCACGTCCGACACACGAGCGCACAGAAAGGCGACGCTGCTCGCTAACACCTGTGCACAGCCTTGCCGTCGTCGACTGCGGGCCCTCTCTCGCTCGCTCAGAACAGATCCGCCGGCGCGCGTGTAGCCACGCCTCGGTGTCTCACCGGTGATCTGGAGGCGTTCCGCTGGGGCGTCCATTTGCCTCGTCGGAGCTGGAGAGCTCGATGAGCTGCAAGCCACCGGCGGTGCGGCAGGCAAGCCAACCCGATCTGCGAGCCACCAGCGAGCATGCGGAGATTCTAGTAATCACAGGCAGGGTACGGCTCAGCTGCTCGCCACTCGTGTTGTCGGCGCGCTGTGACGGGCACGGGAGCTGCTGCAAGTGATAGCTGAGCTGCTCAACATGTGCAACGACCAAGTGGGATGGCACCGTATCCGAGCGGCCGTCATCGACCATATTGATGAGTCTGTTCGGCGTGGGGGTGGAGGAGGTGGTAGCATGCGTTGCCGCTGTGGCTCCTCGTCTTGCCGCACTTGCCTCGCTATGTTTGACCTCCACCAGAGACGGCGCAGTGGTCCAACGCTATGTTGGGTCCCGAAGCCCCGGCAGGGGCAAATGAAAGAGGGTGTCCTCACTTCAGTGTCATTTTTTTTTACAGGCCCCTTGCTCACGGGCAGCCGCAGAGGCACGGCCGCGACACCAGCAGTCTACCGCTCGTGCGCTCCGACGACACTCTGACGCAGTACTTTGCAGCCTGCCTCGATCATCTTCGCATCGAGCTCACCACAGTCCTCCAGCTCCTGCACTGTGACAAAGTCGCCGATCAGCTTCGTGTCCACAAAAAGAAGCGGCATCTCTGGCATGTTGTGCTTATTGGTTGCATTTGTGTACAGCTTCCGCACACGGCGGTGGAAGAACTCGCTGTCGGCGATGTCGATCGTGTGGTGCGGGATAAGCTTAATGAAGAGCAAGTTCTCCATCAGCCGGCAATGGTTCCGCACCGCGCGCTCGCCAGTCATGCTTGTCATGAAGAACAGCACCTGCCCAGGGCCGTAGCGGGAGAGGCAGTGGTCGAACATGGAGGTTTCGTCTTGGTACCAAAAGCGCAGCATTGCAGCCTGCTGTGACTCGAAGGCAGCGCGCTCCTCCTTTGTGGTCTGCTTCAACTTCCACAGCAGCGGCTCGGCGTCGCAGCACCCCCCATCTGCGTCCCTCCTCTCTGTCGCCTTGCGTTGTGCGCCCTTGTCCACTGCGCCCTCAAGGCAATTGGGGTAGGCTGGAGAGGGTACCGCCGAAGTGCAGGGTGGAAGCTGCCGTCTCGGAAGAGTCGAAGTAGACGGAGGAGTGACTGTAGCTGTCGCATCCTCGTCCTTGTACGCACCCCTCCCCGACTTCAACACAAGTGGCACTCTCGCGGCGGAGGCGGCGGTCGGCGGTTCGCCACTGCTACGCACTGCTGGCGGTGCGAGCACGTGTGGGGCACTCGCTTCATTGAGCCCCTCCCCAGCCGTCGGTGCGGAGGCTTCGTGAAGGTCGCGCAGCCCACCGTTATTCTGGCCCAGTCGCCCTCGGCTACGTAAGCATGCCGCACCCGCTACCGATTCGCTCACGCCCACCGCTGTATCATCGGAGACCCGGTGCGTTCTATGCGGCTTCATTCGCACTCGGGGGCTCGTCCCTGCCACAGGGGGAGTCGCCGTCAGACCAGATGCCCCTTGTGTGCACGGCCGGGGTGCCGTACTGCGAGCCTGCGTGCAACTCGCGTTAGGCGAGTCCCCCGCCGATGGCAATGTTGTCGTTGATCTCGACGAGGTCGGCACCACGCGTGTCGCTGTTGTTGTGCCCTCCGTGGTCGTTGAAAGGCGCGTGCGCGCTGACCCGTGCCCTTGATAAGTTGCACCGACGCTGTCAGCGCCACAGTCCCCGCCCTCGCGCTCACAAGCGCGGGAACGCGGACAAGACGGCGGTGGTAGGTATGACACAGACGGCCTGGATGAAGAGACTGTCGAAGCTGTCGCTGGCGCCGCCGCGGCGCTTCGCTCTGCACTCACTGGTGTAGCGCTTTCCAGTCTCGGTGCTGTTGTCGTGATAGCAGTACCCCTACTGCTCTTCTCCTTCTCTACTTCGTTCCTCACATATTCGATTGCTTCGTCGATCGTCATGCGACGCTTTGATACGAGGTAGGCACAGTTTTCCCGCAAATCTGCGTCGGAGCCAGGGCAGGCGAGCTCGAGAACCCGCAGACTGCGGTGCTCCGAGGGATACAGAGAGGACTGCTCCATGGTCAGCATGGACGTGTCGGTGTGTAAGGGCGAGGGAGGCCGCCGACGGCCCCGAATGAGAAAACAAATGAAAAGATCAGTGCTCGGATACACACGCCCGCCCACGCACCGACAAAAGTGCTGCGGCAGGCGGGGAATCGGAGGCGAAACAAGCTATATAGACACCGGACCAGAGCGCCGGTGCACAGGCAGCGTCTACGCTGTGTCGAGCTCTCGCGCCTGCGTGCTAAACTTATTGCATATAGAGAAGACGCAGCAAATGCTGATGCGCCGCCGCTACCTCCTTTTTTTTTCCCGTGTAACGACCGCTGAATACCCCGAACACCGATGCCGCCCTAGCAGGGTAGCACGCACGTTCGGGATACGTGTGCAACAGTGTCGGGGTGTGATGGGAATGAGAACGTGTGTTGAGGGAAGAAGGAAGACACACACGCACACGGAGACACACAGCGGAGGCACCCGCACGCACACAAGGACCTCGCACAGGCACCGCAGAGAAAAGCACAGCGTGTGCACAGCAGAGCAGCACTGTCCACCATGTACTTCAGATGGCAGAGACGACCAGAGAGCTCTCTGCTGCTACCCGATAATGATGAGAGTAGCAGAAACGCGAGATGAGGAAGAGGAGGGAGGGAGGTGACGCACACGCAAACACACACATACAAGCACACCGGCAGAAGAACTGAACGAACGAAGAGGTAAGAGAGAGGCAGGCAATGGCCGCAGAGGAAGGGAGGAAGAGGGGCCACACGTGAGCAGCAAGGTAAGGAGAGAGAGAGGGGGGGAAGCGAAGAAAATAAGTGCGCTCTGCGTAAGGTGCACGTCGGAGTCACATCTATTCCTCTTTACGTATGTGTGTGTGTGTGTGTGTGTGTGTGTGTGCTTTCGTTCCGGGGGGAGGGAGGAGAGTGAAGAAGTAGGAAAGAGAATGAGAGGGGAGACTGTGCAAACGACGGTGAGAAAGACATCGAATTAGAGAGAAGCACCCACAGGACAGAGGAGCAGCAGCGGAAGCAGCATCACTTCCGAAACTGTTATGAGCGCTATTTTTTTTTTTTTTTTGTGTGTGTGTGTCAGGATGGTCAATGTGAAAGAGGGAGCTGAAGATGTGTGCACCCACGTGACCACCCCAACACTCAGTCGTTGTGCTCGTCCTTGTCTGTGGAGGCGGTATCGCTGAGGAGTAAAGGGAGGCGGGACGCCGTCTCCGCTGGAGGCCGTGTGGCGACCGCATTCTCGTCTCGCACGCACACCCACACACACACACACACACACACACACACACACATGTGTCTTCCACGTTGCCGCTCTTTCTCGTTGGCCGGGAGCCTCACTGCATGAAAGGGCTCTCTCTAAAAGCAAAGCATCACAATACATTCAAAGGCATGTAGATAAACACGCACACACAGGCAGCCACACGCGCACTTGCAGTTGCATGTACGCCACGTAACCCATCGAGGCATACACACAGGCGAACCTGACAAGTGTCCACGAAGGGATTGAGGGTGGTCAAATGGAAGCACGCAGCAGTGGTAGCAGCGGCAGTTGGTCACGAGCTTTTCTAGACCACGGTACTCCGCAAGCATGCATCCCCACCGTCCTCTTTCCTTTGCTACGTATCGATCTCTCGCAGCATTTTTCCCCATCCCCCGCGTCCCCTTCCCTTCCTCTCCCCTTTCTTTCCTCGTTATCGGCAGTAAACGCTGGCGAGGGAGGAGGCACGAGAGAGGAAGCGAAAAACGGGTGTAGGGAAGGAGAAGGGGAAGGAGGGGAGGGGCGGCGTGCACGGCAGTGGAGAGGCCCCATGGCACCAATGGGGGGGGAGGCAGAGGGGGCAAGTGATCATCGACACCTGTCCACTCCCCATCCCTCATCCGCGGCCGCAATGCCCTGCTACCGCACCGCCTCCAGGTGGCGAGTACAAGGGAAAATGAAGGTACAGGTAAAAGAAAGCGAAGAGGGCGCACACGCGCACACACACATACCACAGCAAGGAAAAAAGGGCACCCCTTCAGAAAGCGAAGCCCGCACGATCGGAAGAGAAAGCGACTGCAAGCAGGGTGCTTGGTTGGATGCATGTCTCGGCGCACCTGTGTGTACGTGTATGTATATGTCTGCGTGTATGTGTTTCCGGAGGGGGAGGGGTGCATACGCCAGGGTCAATGAACTTGCCCTCCCCCCTTCGCACTCACTCACACACACACACAGGTGCGCACCTTGAAGACAGGCACGAGCCATCACCGTCCTGAGCCGTCGTCTCTTGTCTGTTCGTGCACAGAGGCATCGCTTTTAACTGATGAGGGAGAAAGACAAGGAGCGGGTACGAGTGGGAAAGAGAGTGGGAGAGAGTGAAAGAAACAGAATGTGGGAAGCGTTATCCCACCTCCCTGTCCACGTCCCTCCCAAATGTAGCCGCCTTCACGATGGCGAGCCGACGCTCTGTAGTGTGGGCGCCGCACTCGGTAAGTTTGCGTCCGCCTGCAACGCCTCCTGAAGACGCTCCGGTGTGCTGCCGGAGGGGCGGTGGCGATGCATCGGCTCCTGCTTGCGTGGTTCAAAGAGGGTTGGTGGGGTCCCGGTGGCGTCGCTGGCCGACGCTGTTAACGGGGTGGAGGGCATCTGGCGATATCCGGTAAAATCTCACGGAGGAGGAGGGGAAAAGGTATGCGAGACTCACAAAGGGCGTGGGGCTCTTATAGCAAGAAAAAGAGGGCAGGGAACAGCACAATCGAAAGAGAGAGAGAGACACACAGCAGCCGCAACGTCGATGATGGTGTGTGATGTGTGTGATGTTGTGTGTGTGTGTGGCGCGTGTGCACTTTTCGTCTTAGTGAGTGTCTGTGCGGATGTCTGTCTGTTCCGCCCCGCAAGTGGTGCCACTGCTGAGGCCTTTTTCTCTCAGCTTGTGCTGTATATCCCCCGGTGTATACACGTCAAGCGGTGCTTGTGTGTCTGTAACGTGTATAAGGCGCTGGATGCAGGTGTGCGCTCGTCCCATGCAGTGTACCAAAGTGAGGCACGTGCGTGAAGAAGCAGGTCGAGGGAGAGTTACTGCGACGAAAAGGCGAAGAGTAGCGAGAATGAAGCGTAGTAAGGGAGCGGGGCCCACGTGAGGAGCACAGTGGCGCACAACACGCACGCGTCCGTGCCATTTTACTTGCATGAGGGGCACACGACAGGTACGGAAAGCGCGTGCAGTAGAGAAGAGATAGGGATATGGAAAGCACCCTCTCCGCATCTGAGGCGCCCCGCCTCTCCCTCACCTGCCAGCTCCCACCATAAAAGCGAGTTTAGGGAGGGAAGGCGGTGACAGCGAAAGGGCACCGTGTGGCGATCACCCGGGCCGACACTACAGAAGCACTACACATGACAGTCGTATGTGCCCGTGGGGAAAGGGGGGGACTCCGTATGGCCGTCCTCGACGGCCACAGCTCCGCGTAACCGCCGCCTCGTCACATGGAAGCAGCTCTCGGATTCTCATCGGTCTGAGAACGGACGTTGTCAGTTGCTCATCGTATTAACAGCATAAAACGCCGCATGTTCAGAGGATGTGCGTGCGCGTGAACACAACAACAGACACAGACGGGGGCGGAGGTGGGGGGAGGGGGAGGGGGAGGGGGAGGGGGATATGCCAAGATACAGCAGGTCGGGGGGAGAGGCGAGCGCCCTTCAGCCCACAACGCACAATGCACACATGCCCCGACGGGGCCCCCACCACCACCACCACCACCCCAGCAACAGATACAGAAAACGCAACGACGAGAGGAGGAAGAGGAGGGCACAAAAAAAAAAAACACGTCTGTGAAGCCGCCGACAGGCAGTTAAGACCTTTCCTGGTAGTTGCACAGACGGCCCCCCTCTCCTCGCCCCTCCCCTCCCCCCTCCCTTCGCCTGCGTGGTCATCTCCTGCCTCCTTATTTGGGTGCCGGAAGCGTAACGACGGACTTCAGTAGACGTCTCTGCCACATGCGGCGCCGCAAATTTTGCTCCCCCTTGTTTACGATTGTCCAGCCGTCGCGGTCGCCACCAATGATGACCCATTCCGTAGCCCAGACCCACCCCGCCGGCGCGCGTATCTCATGCCGACTCGGCACCTCGTGGCCGTGCACATCCTGCCACGCGGGGCAATCGGACGGCAGGCAACGCTTTCCCCACCCCAGTAAAGGTACCTTCCTTTCGTACTCGTATACTTCGACAACAGTGCTCGGCGGTGGCGCATTCGCGCTACTTGCCGTGCGCGGCAACGGAGTTGACGACGCGCCAGGAATCGGAGCGACGGGGCTGACCGTGTCTACCGGCAGCATCTTTCCACTGGCACTGCGCATGTAGCGGGTGGGGTCCGGCACCATTGAACCTTCGGGCTCCTCCGCCGATGCTGTGGTGCCAGCCGCGGCCTTCTTGTCTTGTTTGCCCCGGCTGTGAGAAGGACGCTTGCCGGGGTCCCCTGTGCACGGGTGCCTGCTGCTCGGTATCCTCGGCAACGAAGTCGCGTCGAATTCCGAGTCGCTGCGCGAGTGGGTCGGCATCTTCGTTTTCTTGTCCCGTGACGAGCTCCTGGCGCAGGCAGACACAGGCGTCGCATCCCTCAAAGTGCCCCCGCCGACGCCAATGACAGGTGACTCACTCACGTTGGTGCTCTCCTGACCCGCGTCGGGCAGCTCGTCGTCGTCGAGCATGCCTGAGTGGCTGCGCAAGATCGAGCCCTTCACACCAACGTTTCGGCCCGTCGCCGTCCAGCTACGCAAGCGCTTGTGAATCGTCTGCGCCTTTTCTGCGTACTCCTCTTCAGAAAAGAACTCCGAGCTGGCTCGACGCGGCTTCGAGGACGACCTCTCCCAAGGCCAGCTGACGCCACCCTTGCTGCCGCTTCTTCTCCCCTTGTAGCTGGAGGATCGCAGGCCGAGCACCCGACTCTTGCGTGCCTGTAACTGCTCCATCGTCGTCGCCTGTAGAATACCAGGCGACGTAAACGCGATCGTGCTCTCCTGTGGCATCGTGATGGCTCTGGTAAAGGCAGATGATGGCGTGCGGCGGTGGCTCGTCTCCATACCAGGGCACACGCGTAGGTAGAAAGCAACGCGCGAGTACGGCAGCGGCCGGACCAGCGCCGTCCATCGCATGCGGCGCATCCGCACCTCGTCTGTTAGTCGGTCGGTGTAAACACCGTAGTACTTGGTGCTGTATGTCCACCCCATAAAGTTGGTGTGGTAGCGGTCCAGTGTCCAGAGGTCCTCCGGGATGGGCGTCTTGTTCTTGCCGTACGTGGCGCTCTCGCGCTGTGACGGGTACCACTCTGGGCCGTCCACGCTAGAGATGAGATGATCCCCAGACCAGGCGCCGGTGCTGACCTGGATGCGCTGATACTGGTAGACTGACGCCACAGACCGCCAGGGGGCGACGCCGCCATTGGCGTAGAAATCTCGGATCGGCCGCAGCCGCTGTGTTTTCGGAATATAGGTGTCCGTGACAAGCTTTGCCAAGGTCCCTGTTGCCCGCGACATATCCGAGAGAAGCCCCGACATTGGGTTCGCCAGCACACCAACCAAGCCGTGCGCCGTTCCTTTGAGGAGCCCGGTGGCACCGGACTCCGCAGCGCCCTCCATCGGACGCTGAACCACACCCTTGATGCCGCTTGCCAATCCAGTGAAGAAGTTCTGCTTGCGCCGCTCTCGCTCTGAGACACCACCGCCCATGCTGAGCAACCGCGACCACGAGCCGGTGATGTTCGAGACGGCGCCGAGGCCACCGCCGGCAAACTCCTGCGCGAAGCCGGCAGAGCCGCGCGCTAGCCCGGTGGCGAAAGCTGACGGCGACGTCGACAGGCCCTCGATCGGCTCACGGAAGAGGCGAACGGCGCCGTTGCCGAGCCCAGTGGCAAGCTTGAGTGGAGCACCAATCATCGGCAGCGACGACGCGTACTGCAGCAGGAGACCTTTCAGTTGTGCAAGCAGGCTGTCGGTGTAAGTCTTTCCCACCCACTCAACGAAAATGCCTAGTCGGCTAGTCTGCTTCGCCGTGACAATGCCCGGCGCCGCCACCGTGACATCCTCGCACGACTGCAGCATCATAGACAGTAGCGCCGCATCCTTCGAGTTAATGTTCTCCCGGAAAAAGTCGTGCTCCTCCACATCACGAGTCAGCCAGAAACGGACAACGATGGGGTTCGCGATGAAGCGCTCCAGCGTGAGCCGCGAGGCCCAGATGTCGATCTGCACCGGTGCCTTCTGAAAGAGTGTTGCCGGCGTCGGGCAATGCTCGTAGGCGGGGGCGGCAGCCTCCTGTAACGCAACGGTGCTCACGCTGCCGACCAGGATGCTTTGGTCTGCCGCCTTGGAGTGCCGCGCATCCTCGCCGCTGCGCACCGCCCGCACGAAGCCCGCGATCGCTACGAGAAGCATGTCAGACACGCGCAGCGCCAGCGGTACCACGTCCAGCCGCACCTCCTCGAGGCAGATGAGGCCCTTGGAGGGCACCAGAATGCGTTCCAGGTAGCCAGAGGCGGCCGCCGTTGACTTGGACGTGCGCAGCGACAGGAGGCACGAATCGTACCGCGGTGACACCTCCGTCTGGTTGTCCACCTGAAAGTTCTCGATGCTGAACTTCATGATCTCGCGGTCCTTCTTGCGGTCCCAGCTGAAGCGCACGTCTGTGACAGCGCAGAACAACACATCCGTGCTAGGCATCACGACCGACAGCGTCATGACCGCCATGTTGAGCAGTACATTGATTGGAATGGGCGGCGCCGGGACGCCTACATAAGCAATGGGCAGGGCCGCCTTAGCAGGCGTGATCTCGACGATCTGCTGACCGTTGCAGCCGAAGCTGAGCGTGTAAAGCACGCCCGCCTCCGAGGCGGAGGCGGTGCTCATTTCTTGAGGCGTCATAGGTCGGCCAACGTCAAAGGACACCTCGTGCAGCTTGCGGCGGCCGTCGGAGCTGAAGAGCTCCAGTTGGATCAGCGTTGTGACAGTGCTGTCGAGGAACAGCTCCGTGCCATGGTTAGGGGTAGCATGCGCCATGAGCCGTCCCTTGCTCTTCGGCGCGGTGTCCCGTGCATTGATGGTGTAGCTGGTACGGTTGAGCAGCAGGTACGGTGCATGCGCAGGTTGCTCTAGCACGACGTACGTGTAGGAGTCCTGCGCCGTAATGGACACCTCAAGGAAGCGGTCGCGTTGCAGCAGAGAACCGTGCCTGCCACTGGTGCCACGGGCATCCGCATCGGCGGTGCGGTCGCTGGTGTCTAAAACCGGCTTGTACGCTAGGATGAGCTCGCTGTGAATGCTTTCAATTCCTGTCGGTGTGCCGTAGAGTGGGGCAGCTGGGCTCTGCAATATATGAAGATTGTAGCCAATCTCAGGCCCGCACAAGGGAGTCTCGAGAAGTGGGGTGGCGCTGTGCGGCGGCAGCGCGGTCACCTGCGTTGGGGCGTCAGAGAGAAAAAGGATCTTGCTCTCCGCCACCATCTCCTGCAAAGCGTGTTTCATGGCGTCCATGTCCTGCTGCGGCATCGGCGCCACCGTCGACGATGGTGCATCGCTGTCTTCGGTCTTCCCCTGCTTCTGGTGGGCTGCTACCATGACCTCCGTGACCGCCGCCGCCTCTCTCGCCGTGATGCCACTGTACGTGGACGGTGCGGCGTACAAGGTTAGGTGGCTGCGGTTCACAATCACCCACCGCGGCGTGATGATGATCAGTACCGCTCCGTTGGGATCTACCTGGGACGAGTAGGCAAGGTGAATCACTGTCGGGCCGGATGCATGCGCAGACGGCGCCGTGCCCTTCTTACTTCTACTGCCAGCAGCCTTTGATAACTCCTTTTTACGAACCGCCGCGGAGCTGCAGGGTTGCATGATGACCAGGCCGCGCTGCTGTGCGTGCAGGGGGACACAGGTGCCCTGGTACTCCTTATAATAGAGGTTCACAAAGAAGTTCTCGCTCTTGCGGATGTCCATCGGGCAGGCAGCGATGCTCGCGTTCATCTTGGCGTTCAGGACGCTGTAGTTGGGTTCGGCTTCGTACAGTCGATTCTCCCCCTTCCGCGTGCACTCTCGCAGCGTCAGCGGGATCGGCGAGTGATTCAGCAGGACGTACGGTGTCGAGAACATGATGGAGCCGTTATTGGCGACAATCATTGCGCGAATAACGAGTTGACGACGGTGCTGCGAGCGCAGAACAATGAACGGCTTGTCCGGCGACACGGCGGCGGGCATCAGTGTCGAGAAGACCTCCTCTTCCTCTGCCTCCTCCTGCTGCCCTTTGTGCGATGATGTCAACAAGGAAGCGGGCGCGTCGGCGGTTGCAGTTCGGCGGCCACGCTGCCTCACCTCTAACATGAACGCGACTTGGTTCAAGGTATAGCCGTTCAGCCCCAGATCGGCGCTCTGGCGCACCTGCAGCACAGTACTCACGAGTGGTTGCACCGGCCGCGACGTCATCTTTCCCTTTGCCAGTGATCCGTCTGCGTCGGGGATAACATTGACGATGAGCTGGTACGGTAACTTGTTGCGCAGGCGGAAGCGCGACTCGATTGCAATAATGAAGGTCGGCACCCCACCGCGCATCTCCTCCTGCCGCACGTAGACGACAACGGTCATGGACTTGGCCGAGTTTGTCTTGGCTTCGCAGCATACAATGAGAGGCGCACCGCAGAGAACCTCTTGCAGCGTAGGCAGCTTTGCCGATCCGCGCAAGACGCTACCACCAAGCGCCTCTGCCACGGGCTTGCCAGCCTCGTACTCAACCCGATCTGATGTGTTCATGGGCTGCACTAAGAGCGAGGTGTTGAGGTCAAACGTTGGTGCCATGTAGAAGCGCTCCCCCGGCCGTACTGGTGGGTTGTCGGACGTAAACGCCAATGAACAGCTCAGCCGGTTCTCGAGGCAGATGATCGTGCGGGAGACATGCAGTGGGTACACGACCATTGTAACTGTGCGGCGGAGGTGACGCGCACCCTCTTCGTCACTCAGCACCACCTTCGTCTCCAAGACCATGTCCTTGGTTTGCACGTACAGGGGTGGGTTAGAGAGGCTGGTGGCGTAGCCCTCGTACTGCTGCTCGCCTGGCTTTGCCTCGCGGCACACGGTCACGGAGGGTGCATTTGCTACAAAGCGCAGCGCACCGCCGCGGGGCGACACGCGGTGATCGCCAATCAAGAGTGTAACGTTGCAGTTATTCGTCACGTGCACATGCGCGTACCCACGCTTCGGCTGCTGCTGCTGCTCAGCAGCCCCGATAAGCCGCCGGTTCGCCGCCGAGAGGGTATCAAAAATCGACATGTTCACTACCTCCGCTGTCGTTCCGCTGAATTCTGCTGCGAAGTCGGAAGCGGCACCGAGTGGGTGGAAAGGAGCCAGCTCCGCTGCCGTGTTCACATCCTGAAAGTCATGCCCTCTCTCTTCCTGTGACCGCAGCCAGGACTCCTCGTCGACAACGGCGGCGTCCACGTACATGGGCATGCCCTGGCTCGGCGCCGTCTGCTGCGTGCGCAGTTTCTTCTGCCGACGAAACCGCTTACGCAGCTGTTTCTGTAGCGCCGTGGCGGCGCCGTAGTCGGCCGCCATCCCGCTGAGCAGACGAATATTCTGCGGCGACACCACGTAGTCCAGCCGCTCTGTTCGCACCGTGTAGTTGTGCGTTTTCGCGCTTCCAGAAATGTTGGCATCGAAGTGCTCGACTAACGGCTCCCAGACGGCCGCGGTATTGCTGAAGCCGTACAGAGACGCGCGCAGCGTCAGTTGCAGGTCCATGGACGGGTCAACGGAGAGCAGCACGTTCTGCATAAACACATGGGCCATGTCGCTCTTCGACCCGAACACAATGCCGTCGATCAGCGGCACCTCAACCCAGAAGTTCATCGCCGGAACGTGATCGTGCCCCGTGCAGCACTTGTAACAGAAGATGCCGGGCCTGTTCGCCGCCGGCGCCAGGTAGGCGTCGGATTTGCCACAGTGTTGGCACTCGCCAGCCTCCAGCACCGGCACCAGCGGGTCAAGTGACTCGGTCTCGTACTCGATGCGCGGCATCACACGCGATACAGTCGTTTCCTCAATGAAGGCGGCGCCAAAATCTTTGCCAAGTTCCACGAGCGAACGCAACAGCGTCGCGCGAGTGCAGAACTCGATCGAGTCCAGTACGACCGACACGCTCACATTCTCCACCCCACTCACGTTGATCACCATATCTGTTGGCAGCAAAATGTGTTCTTCCTCCTCCCCCGAGCGGACTTGGAGCAGCTGCACAGACGCGGTCCTCCGAGCCGGCTTCTCGTTTTCGTTGTCCTGCGCAAACTTTATGCGGCACTGCATGCACAGCGATACAGAGAGATCCACCACCTCCTCGGAGAGCATCTGCACCTCCATTGTGTCGCAGTAAAAGGTGGCCAACAGCCGAACGGTGCGGTCGCGCAGCTCGATGGGGGTGCCATGCGGCACGCGTGGGGCTGCCGACTTTGTCATGGTATCCATGGATGAGATCTCTGTCGGTGTCGCGGTGCTGGAAGCACGCATGCTGACAGGCGAGTGCGGACTGACTGTGTTACTGCGCCGCGTCACGGCACCGCCTGGGGATCCCATTGGTCGAGGCAGAAACGGGTTGTAGAACGCCGCGTTCGGCACGTTCAAGAACTCTTTCTCAAACCGTACGCTGTCAGTGCTGAAAAGCGCCGTCGAGGGCGCGAAGCTCACGTACGAGCCGATCGTGTACATGCCAGGAATATGAACGGTTCCGTTGGTGATGGTCAGCTCGCAACCCTCGCACAGAACAACCTGCCCAGACGGGGCACCAGTGAACACCAGCCTGTGATGATTGAGGTTCAGCACGTAGCAGCACCGCGTGCGGCTCGCTGTCAGTAGCACATGCTTATTGTCCAGCACCACATCCTCCTGCAGTGTGGTCGTCTCATCCACAAGGCTGAGGATCACAATCGGGTCAATCGGCACGCGCAGCACCTTGTAACAGAAGGGCAGGTACAGCATCTCGCGTGTGTCGAAGAGAATCGTCGGCGAGATGGCCACGTTGAAGACACCAGCGGAAACGCTCAGGGTGTTCTCGGCCATGCTGGAGCCAGCGTCCACATCAACGACGGGCTTCGGCTGCACAGAGAGCATTTGCAGCTTCGTCACGGTCAGGATGTCAACCAACTCTAGAATGCGTGAGGTACGAGGGGGGCCGACACGCGACACCCCTGAGTCCACAGACTGCGGTGCCTCTACCTCGGCACCAACATGCTGCACGCAGATGGAGTCGACCTGGACATCCGTCGTCTTGCCGGTGGTGGTTACCTCGGTGCTGAGCACTCGCGCTTCCTTGACGCACAGGCGGAACAAATCGGCTATCTCAGCTTGCAGGAAATCAACGCGGGCAATGAAGGTGAAGGAGGTAATCGGGGACCCTTCCGTGGGTGTGTAGAAGTGCGGTCCTGACTGCGCTGCAAGAGATTGCGGTCTGGCTATCGCCGACGAGGAGGCCCCCGCCACCGTGTTGCCTCTTTGCTGGCCTGTCGGGGACCCTGACGCGGCCGTCGTCGGAGACCCGGCACGGCCGGTATTTGTGCAGCTCGAGCTCGATGGCAGCTTCGGTATATGTAGTTCCGGAGCAGAAACGCCACCGCGGCTCTGCCCACCAGCGTTCTCTTCTGACAGCGACGACGCAGCCACGTTGCGCGCGCTGGAGCGTTCCTCGTCTGGGGCGCCCGTCGTCGTCGCAACGGTACGATCGATCTCTGTTCCGTTTAGCAAAGCCCCCAGAACGATCATGGCAAAGTTGGTCTGCTCGCGCGTGAGCATCATAGAGAGCACGGGCACATCCACTTTCAGCATCGATTGCAGCTGTATGGTTGCTTCCTCGCTTCCACCCTCTGCATCCCCTTTTGAGGTCTTCCCATCCTTCCTTCCGACGACGCCAGTCAGCGTGGGCACCGCCACCCCTGCTGCTGGGGATGTGCCCATCAGACCCGGCAGCGCGCGCTGAAACTGCACAAAGATGTTGCAGTCTTTCTGAAAGCAGCTGGCGCCCTGTAACAACATCTTTACCTTGCGCACGTGCACCACAAACACCTCACGCGGCATCGCCGCCAGCTTCGCCTCCGGCTCGGTGAGTGGTGACGGCGTCGTCGAAGGGTCGCCGGTCGCTGTCTCACCCTCTTTCTTACTGGCGGTGGTGTCACGAGGAAGCAGCAGCTGGCTCCTCACGGTCAGACTGCCGGGCGAGAGCAGCACGCCCACGGTGGCAGTTGGCCTGTCGACCAGAAATGCCTGCGGGCAGTGCACCATTACATCGATCTCCATCAGCTGCTCTGGCTCGCTTCTGCGCCGCATCGACTCCGCAGCGCGGTCTGAGACGTAGGTATAGGCCTTATTGCGATTACCGTCGGAGACGTGTGCCTGCGTCTCGCGCACAATGCCCATAACGGTGCGCACCACATCAGGCACCAGAACGAAGAAGAGACTGCCCACGCGGCACTTCATGTGATGCGTGTACGCGGGCGCTGTCGACTCAGCGACCTTTGCATCTCCATACTTAGCGGTGAGCTTGGTGGAGGGCGGCGCACGAGTTGTCACCTCGTAAGTTACCAGTGCATCTGCCGGTGCCACTAGAGTGGGCATCTCGGAGCCGGTTCTACCTGCGCCCGGCGCGTCGCCAGTATCATTGTCCTCATACGGGTATATCAAGGTGCGGTACCGCGTGTTAACGTCAGTGCCATCGACCATAAAGAGATTGCCCAATGTCACGGTGAGTTTATTGGCGCCGTTAGGGTACGAGTTAGAGGTGCACGCAATGCGTGCAAGATGCAGTACGGCCACCTCGCGGTCTGCCTGGCAGAAACGGACACGGCACTCGGCTAGGGTGGCCGTTAAGATGGACGATGCAGCTGAAATATCTATGACGGCTGCAACGGTAGAGTCTGCAACGGTGCTTCCTGTTGCTCTGATGCCGCCTTTGCCGCTCCCTGGTGCAGGCGCGTTGGCCGTGGTCGGCTGGGCAGCGGAAGGGGTGACAGTGTCCGGCTCGTCAGAGCTGGGGATGTGCACGGAGAGAAGCGTGTTCACGAGCGTGCCGATGCTTTGCGGCATAAATGTCACCAGCACCGCACCCATCTGGATGTCGCACGCTCGGTTGGCGGGATGAAAGAGGACACGCAGCGCTGCCTCTGTTAGGATGGCGACAGCGTCGGTGTTCGGCTTGCCGCCGCTGCCGCTCCCTGTGGACACCGCTGCAGATGCCGTCGCGCGTGTTGCTCCGCCGCCTGCAACGGAGCCTACTGGAGAAGCCGGCGCTTCGCTCTGCAGTATTCGGCAGCCCGTCGACTGGTCGAGCATGCTGATCTGCCGAACGGTAACCTCCACGTTGCCGTTTGGCAAGAGGGTGGTGTCCAGCGCCGCGAGTTTGAGCGTGTGTGTGTTTATTCCAACGATGTCGTGCACAGCGACCCGCAAGTCGTCGATGTGCACCTTAACAGTCCGCGAGGGGGTTGGTGTAGACGCGACTACATTGGCAGGTTTCTTGGCATCCGCCTGAGGTGTACGCGATGTGCGTGTGGCCGACTGATACTGTGCAGAGGCCGGCATCGGCGCGGCAGTGGGTGTGGCAGGGCTGCGGGCCTGTCGCACCACCGCCTTCTCGTATGCGCCGTAGTAGTTCACATCGCACGGCATGAGCACATTACGCTGCGCAAGGCGCACGAGTCGCTCTACCTCCGCGGGATGGAAGAGCGCTGTTGTCGGTTTCATGCGCAGGTCGACCAGTTCCACACCACCGTTCGCCTCATACGCGAAGCGCAGCGCGGACCGCTTCAGCAACGAGGGGATGCTGTACTCCTGCACCTTCACCACAACTGACAGAGCAGCGGCGCTGGAGTTCACTCGCACGGCCGCCCGCATGACGCCGAGCCGCATCTCCAGATTACCAGACCGCCGTCGCAGCTGCATCGCGTCGCCCGCAAGAATGATGCGGGGTTGCTGCCACAGGACGTTCAGCACAAGGAGAGAGGAGTTCGCCATTTGATGGGCTGCGGCCGCCATGCGGGCCCGCTGCTCCCGCATCACACCAAGGCTCCCAATCTTCGCCACCGGCTCAGACGGAGAGGCCAAGTAGTCTGCCAGCCCCTGTATGATGGGCATCGATACCAGCGCGTGTAGCTCGCCGATTCCCAGCTGAATCTTGTTAACGTTCGCTACCGGGTCTGACTCGAACGTGAAGTGAAGCACCTCAGTCTTCTCGAGCTCAGCGGAGGTGGCCAAAGCCGAAGCACCGGGCGCGCTGCCAGTGCCGGCGGCTGCAGCGCCGTCACCGCTTCGGCTCAGTGACGAGGAGAAAACGTTCTCGTCCCCTTCCTCCTCGCTGTCACTTTCGGTCGCCGGGGCTGGCGCAAGGGCGGTGCTGTGGCCGGCAGCACCGGTAGATGACGACCGTCCGCAGGAGGAGCGCTTAAAGAGAATCTTCTCGCCTGACCGCGCGTCCGCCACGCTGAGCTCGCGTACCTTTACGGCAACCTGCTTCACGGTTGGAAGCTGCACCACATCTGCGAGGAGGGCGCCGATGTGCGCCTCAATTAACGTCTCACGTCGAGAGTTCAGGAACGGGATAACGACGCTTGGGGTGGTAATGATGACGCGCATGCCGCTGCGGCTTCCCACATCGGCGGTCACACTGTTCGGTGCTACATCGCCACCTCCACTTTGGCTTCCGGCGTCACCAGCCTGCGGGGATGCGCGGATGGCGGTTGTCATTCCTTTCTGTGATGCCGTCCACGCCGAGAGTACCGCCTCGTTGCAGACAAGATCGGAAAGCGCCAACCATTGGTCCGAGATGGCGAAGCGGCGTAGCGTGAAGTCGGCCGAGAGCACCGACATGGTGAGAAGCTGCGCGTTCGCCGGGGAGCCACCTTCACCGCTGCTGGCCTCTGCACGCCTGCAGCCCACAGAGTCCATCATCGACTCCACTTCGGAGTCGGCGCTGCGCAGGGCAGTGCGTCGGACGCCGAAGTCACGCATAAGGACGCTGTGTGTGGTGAGAGAGTCGGCAAAGTGCAGAGAGCCCGTCTCACACCACACCAGCGCCGAGCGGTTGTTGTCACGCACGTCGTCCAGCTCGAGACTCTTCCACTGCACGCCCACGCAGTGGGACGGTACTGCGATGGTCATCGAAACGTCTGTACTTTGAAGCTGGAACCGGGATGGCGACGCGGCAGTAAGGTTGCCCGCCGCCTCTCCAGATGTGTCGGAAAGCAGCATCGATATTCTGCCGAGCCGCATCGACATACAAAGATTGTCATTGCGGTTGCCCCCAGAGCCACCGTCGCTGTGACTCTCCACTGCCGACGCCCCCACAGAGGACACCCCACCACGCAAGGTGCTCGTGCTGTCTCCCTGCACTTTGACGGGCTGGTTGTTCTTTCCCTGTACCATCTGGCGCACATACGCAGCCTCCAACGTATATGCGGCGATGTCGGCGGGGTCCGTTCGAGTGAGGTTCTGACGCAGCAAAGTGACAAGCTGCACCAAGTCCGTCTCTCGAAGCTCCAGCGACACATCCTCGCTGCAGATGTCGATGCGGAGCGGGTCCTCGGACTGCAGGTCGAGTGCGGTGTGCACAGCCATCTCGAGGTGCGTCTCTGCAGGCAAAATAGGGGTGCGCTTGCTGGCCAGCGGTGACGCATTCAGTGGCCTGCTGTTCGCACACGGCTGTGAAGACAGCGAGGGCGACGCACACAACTCTTCCCGCCACATACCCAACTCACCCAGCGAAACGATCATCGCCTCCTGACCCTCTGTAGCGTGGAGGCTGTTCTGCAGGGTCAAGCCGCCAAGGGACGCGCAGAAGCGATGGGCGGTGACAGCGGCAGCAGTGGTGGCGCCATCGCTGAAGCGTGGGTCAACTGGGAGGACAACAAGGGTGTCACGAACCACGACTCGCATGCTCATGAGCAGCCTTGGTCCTTCGCGGGTAGGCGGCAGAGTGCGGCCATTGTACACGGGGCGATCTCCCAAGCGGCTGATGCGCGAGAAGAGCCCTGCCGTGAAGTACGTCTTGAAGATCATGATGGTGTGGAGGTCGACGGTGATGGTGCTGGCCCCAATATGCAGCTCCATCGCACTGGAGTAGCGCAACTCCTGCACATTGACAAGAGACCGTTTTCCACCCACCTCGGCAAAGACAGGCATGACCGGTCGACCCTTGCGAAAGCTGAAGCTTATGTGTGCGTTGTGATCGACCGCATCCGTGTCGAGCCGCTTCGTCGAGTGTCTGCGGCTGCGGCTGCCTCGGTGGGTGTCGCCGCTTCCGGCTTTGCCACGAGTCGCTGGCGACGCTGATGACGCATCAGCTACAGCGGGCTTCGCCGGCGACGGCGACTCCGACGGCCCGATAGCACCGCCTCCAGTATTTGTGTTCAAAGAGGGGGGCCGATAGGCAAGCAATGTGCGGTTCGATTCTGCCAAGCCAAAGGATTCCACGACGCTGGCTGAGACCTCCCCCACATGACCCGAGAGGTCCATGGTGACCGCGTACTTGGACAGCCGCAGCTCCACCTCGCGCATGATGGCCGACGCGAACGGGGCATCCTTCTCTTTACCGGGCGCGCGGTTCAGCAGCGTAACGGTGATCGCCCCGGGGATGCGCACGAAGACGTCTGCCACGTGCCGGTCCGGCAGCGCGCACTGCTGCTGCACAAACTCCATTTGATATGCGAGGTCGCTAATGCGGTTGGCGACGCTTCTGGAACACGACGGCACCAAGTTGTCACTCGCGTTGGCCTCGCCATCCGCCGCTGAGGAGGCGGCCCTGGTAGCGGGCACAAGGGAAGAGAGCCCTCCGTCAGATGGACGATCCGCTGTCGCGGTGGCTGCCAGCGCTGCAGTCTTCGCGTTCACACCGTTGCCTGCGACGCGAGAACTGCTATCCATAGCAGAGAGAGTGAGGTTCACCATGTCCATCACCGTCTCCAACAGCTCAACGCACGGGGTACCAATGCACACGTCCAGCGCAGAGTCGAGGCTAAGCGCCACGGCCGTCGGGGTCTTGCCCTCCGAGAGGAGAAGGTCCACTCGCACCCTTCCGCCAGAGAAGATGGGAAAGTCGGTGTCGCAAGCAGCAACAATGTGTGGCTTCGTCAGAGAGAGAACTACCTTCTTGTGCAGAGTGCGCACAGCCAAAATGAGCTCTGCGCTCCCACACTCTGCCCGGAAAGCGGGCAGTGGCAATACGCCAAGCGTGGTCGGGTCGTCGTTATGAACGTCGAGTCCTAGGCAGTCGACAAGGAGCTCGAGCCGCATCAAGGAAAGATCACTGCTGCTTGCTGAGGTCGCGTGTGCGGGGGCATCATTGCTCGGGATGCTGCTGGGCACTGTTGCTTTGGCAGGAGATGATGGGGCCGGTGAAGCGGCCGAAGAGTCGCACCCCAAGTCTGGAAAACCTCTGCCTGATGTGTCCGAGCTGTTGCGCTCCTTCGTGATTACAACAGCACTGCTGCGGTGCGCTTCACCACGCTTCGACGCAGACGGCTTGAAGCGCGGCAGTTCTATGCTCAGCTTCGGCGGCGCCGCCATGCCTGTGCACGCAGGGCCACCTCCACTACCGTTGCCTCCTGGCCAGCCCATGCGACTGGACGCGGTAGCAGGTGGTCTTAGGCTAGAGAGCCAGGCATCGATCATGGTGGTGACAAGGTAGACCTGGTGCACCGAAGTCGCCACTCGCAGCGACGGCACTCTCAGCCGCAGTACCACCGCCTCCCGAGCGGTATTGCGGTCATCTATGCGCTGCAGCACGTCTGCTGCAATTGAGACCTCCGGCACCAAGAAGAAGCCTTGCTGCGGCCGCCGCATCGCCCGCTCCAGGGTTGTCAATTCGAGGTAAAACTTGGAGAAGCTCGCCTTGTGCGGGTAGTAGTAGAGTGCCTCCTCGGCCGCCGCAGTGCTGAAGAGGCTGCTTGGTTCCTCATTGGCGGCCACCCGTGTCAGAGCCTTGCTACACGAGTCGGAATTGTCGCTTTGAATGGCAGTGGCAGCCGCCAGTCGCCTCTTCTTTTCCGTTTCAGAGAGGGGCCGTGCCTTGAAGAGCACACGACCTAAGGAGAGGCACAGTGCTGGCTCCTGGAGACCTGCGCTGAGACTCTTAGGCAGTATGAGCACTGGTGCCGATGCGTCCACCGTCAGGTACAGTCCTTTAGTCTTCGCCATCGCAGCTCGCACCTCATGCGTCGCCGCCGAACCGACAGCAGACGCCGCCTGCTTGGTGGACTGGGCAAAGTGCGACAAGTCCATTCCAGCGGGTGGTGAGAAGAAGCGGATCAGCTGCTCAACGGTGCGCGGATCCGCCACGATGCGCAGCGGGAGCAGCTGCACCTTGATTGCCATGTCCACCAACGTGTCAGCCAGCGGCTGCTCGGCCGGGCTCAGGAATCCTGTGATGCTGAATAGCGGTGTGGCGCAGTCGTGTTGCGTGCTGTGCTGGACCTCCTCGCTGCCGCTACCCCTGCTGCCAATAGAATCGCGCCTGTCCGACGGACGCACCGGCGGCAGCGAGGACAAGCGGCACTCCTTCCTATCTACGCTGATCACGTCGTAGATTGTGGGGGCGTCAGGCGCCGACTGCTTGCCGCCATCCACGTCCGTGAGTGGACGCATGGAGACGTGCACGTTGTTTGGGCTCGACTGGAAAGCGTGACGATCCAGCTGCACGCCTTCGATGAGGTAGGGCACCAAGGTGTCGCAGCTGCTTGACGAGCGTGTGGCAGCCTCAGGGCTGGTGCTGGTGAGCTCTGCAGGCGAAGAGGTAGGATTTGCCAAGGTGATGTTCTGGGTGCGGAAAAAGAAGAGCAGCGAGTTTGGCTTGTTATACGATGAGACCCCGCCATGCAGCTGAAACAGTTTGAGGGTAATGAATTCGCCCTTCGCCGTATCGATGCGGTAACTGGTGAGCGGCAGGTCAAAACTCGCGCGCAGCCAGCAATACGACGGCGGCAGACTGCTTCCGCTGCCAACACCTCTGAGGTCGGCCGCCGCGGTATGATCGGCCTCGGCGTCTGCAGCGCTGATCCCGTAATCCAGCTCGATGGACCTGAACAGCTTCTCATCCGCCTCAATTTCCTTTGCGGTGTCGCTCTGGGAAACTGTGACATCGCCGGACGACGCACCGCTGCGCTCACTCAACCAACTAAACCAGGAGCGATTCGGCCTTTGCGGTTGCTGCTGTTCGAAGCTGGTCAGATGTTGTTTCGCCATCTCCTCTGCCCTGCGTATCTCGTTATCCTTCCGCTTCAGCTGTATCTCATTCGCGATCTTCGCATACACGCACTTGCGCCCCGCTTTCATGTCCTCAGTGGTCATGAACCGCGTCACGAAGCGATAGGCCTTCCGCTTTTCCGGCGTCATCTCTGCCTGCAGCACTACATCTCGGAAGAGCGCTTGGTAATCCGGTCTGCACACCTGAGACACCTGCAGAAGCAGCTGCTCCCGCTTCGGCGCTTGTAGCAAGGTGCGTACAGCGCAGATGGTGTACTGCCACCACTCACGTGCGTGCCCCAGCACCGGCACATGCGGCCGAGACTTCTGCAGTCGGGGCACCTCCCCCTGGTTTGTAAAGAGTGTCACGGTCTGGAGCAACTTTGTGTACTGTGGGCGGCTGAGGTTGACCATCAAGTACTGCAGTTTCACCGCCACATCCGCAAACGGTGTCTCGAGCAGCTGGCGCACATACAACTTGAAAACCACTTTGGCGTCCACAGTGCCCGACACAGGCCCAAGGACGGTGGACAAGGCGACATTGCCATCCCGTACGCGTTGCCGCATGCGGTGGTACCACTGTTGCCAATCACTAAGCTGAGAGAACCAAGTGCGACCCAGCGCTGCGTTCGCCCGCAACTGGGTCGGGTCATCGCAGTAGACCTGCAAATCGTTGAACACCAGTCGCTTCCACATCCGCTGCAGCCCGGAGGGATCTGTGAACATAGGTTGCGCTGTCTGCTCATTCATTGTCAGCAGCTGCACGCCGCCCAGCACGGCCCCAATCACCGTCTCCGTCGACTCATCTTCGTAGCGGATGTGCACCGTACCCACTTTGACGATGATGTTATTCACCACCAGCTCACCCAGTCGTGTAAAGAAGCCCCCTCTTCCCGTCTGTGCTGCCGCATCACTGCCGGAGGAAGGCGGTGTTGCGGTCTGCTGCGGCTCCGTCTGCTCACGCTGGGGCCTGCGCTCCGCCTCAAAGGCTTCGAGCTCCCTCTCCTTTGCCGCAGCCGCAGCAGCCCACTTATCCGCCTTCACGTTGCGCTTGGCGCTCCCGCTGCTGCTGCTCCCTGTCGCTACATCGACTGCAGTGGTGCTACAGGCATGTGCACCCTTTAAAGTGATCAAAATCTCCCCCAACTCCAGCACAACGGGCTCGGAGCGAAGGTGCTTGATAGGGATTGAGAGCGAGACATTCTTGCAGATGCCACGGTACATCGTGATGGGAAGCAGCGGCTTCTTCGGCCTCGACTTCAGCGAAGTGGTGGCGGTGTCACCGGACGCCTCACCGCCGCCGCCGTCGCTCTCGTCCGCCACGGCGTTGAGCAGTGCATCCAGCGCATCTGGGCGAAGCACGAGATCGTTCAGCGTCGCCTTCCCACTCCATATGTTGACCTTGAGCTTGTCCTCGTTGATGTTCTCGAAGTATTTGGACAAGTACGGCACCAGCAGTGCCGCAATGTACTTCTCCAACATGGCGAGCTGACCACCGCGACAGGGAGTGAGCAGATTAGCTGTTCGGGCCCTACGCTCACGCACACGCACACGCACAAAGAGAGCACAGCAAATCAGAAGACAACTGAAAAAGCCAAGACACCTGCGACAGAATCAACCCACGCGGTCAACGACCGTTTGTGAGGAGGCCTCGGCAACACTGCTTCAGGGTGGACCCTCCGATGCGTGTGCGTACGCGTGTAGGAGGGGGGATGCCGAAGGGAGCGCGCGCGCACTCAACGCGAACCACCCGAGAGCACCAAACGACACCCCAAACGAGCCAAGCAGCAACGAGGGTTCAGTGGTGGTACGGGGGGGGGGGGCGATGTGGGGAGCCGCCGTTTCGAGACACTATCGACGATCCCCGATGAGGAAACAAACTCACAGAAGTCGCAGCGCCTGTCCGCGCGCACACACACAGCCTGGAGAGACACAACAGGCAGTGCGCGAGAGAGAGAGAGATGAATGGCCGTGAGACAGCGAGGCAACACGAACAAAAACAACGCAGAAAAGACGGCGTCCTGTGACGAGAACTGCACAATTGCGAGGGCGAAAAGTACAAAAAAAAGCGCACAGAGAGAGAGAGAGACAGAGACAGGAGGAGGAGGAGGGGGGTGAAAGCCAGCCTCGCATGCACGCACACACACGCACACACAACGAAGAACCGGCAGTGCCGACGACAGGAGGGAGTGAGTGAGCACACAGGAAACGAAGAGGAGCCAGACAGAGAAAGCGGCAAGCAATGCACTACCGTGCAACACACGCGCACACGTATAGTACAGAAAATACACGTCTCGACGTGGCACACGAGCGCGAGACAACTGTAACACTCGCGGAAGAGGAGAGAGACCCAACAGACCGACGACGCGGCGAGGAAAAGACGCCAGAGGATTGAAGCACACACACGCACACAGCGGAACCACAAGCAGAGTCCACTAACGGCGGCTGTGTGCCGTTCCGTTGTCACTGTTGCCCTCTCGTCGAGCGTTCCCTTCTTTTCCTGTGTCGTTAGGAATCGATTTGTGTGTGTGTGTGTGTGTGTGTGAGAGAGAGAGAGAAAGAGCCTTAGGTGCAGCGATGTGTTTACAAAAGTGCCCCGGCCGCCTGTCCACGTCCCATACGCAAGCACACACAGGCACACAAGGTTTATGTATATATGTATAGAGGTGAATGGAGAGAGATGAGAAATAATGAGAAAGCGGACAGCCGAGAAGCTTCACATCAACGACGGCTTCGATCTAAGCCGGCAGTGAGCTCAAGAGAGTGAGGGAGATGAGCAAGAAGCGTTCCCAGTCCCTTCAACGCATGTCCGTGTGAGCAGTGTACGCATGCGTGTCCCAACTGTGGTGTGGGTGCGTGTGTGTGTGTGTGTGTGTGTGTGTGTGTGTGTGTGTGTGTGTGTGTGTGTGGCAAGGGGAGCAGAGAGGGTGCTAGGCTGGCAAAGACACTTCAGACACACCTCTAGGCGGGTGTGCAGACGTGGCTATGAGCTTCTTCGCTGGATGACGCAGTGTACCGTCCCCAGTTTGGTGAGAGCAGTGATGTCCGTAAACCGGACGCCCTTCTTTTCCCACAGCGAAGACGTATGGATGCGTGTGCGACGCGTCTGTGCACGCCGATCACGTCTGGCGCACCTTGGCTTGTTAGACGTTTCGAGTTCGATGTACCGAAATATGCGCTGCTGTGCACGCGTGTGTCCACGCGTCCGTATTTGAGGAGACAGCAAAGAGTTTCAATATAGAGATAAAGAGAGGAAGATGGGATGTGGGCCCTCAGTAATGATGATGACCACTGATGGGGGGGATGGTGAGAGGCACAGACTGCAGAGGTCAAGCATACACATATATATATATATACATAAATATATATATATATATATATGTGTATGTGTGTGTGTGTGTGTGGAGAGCGATGGGGCGTGTAAAACGGGGGGAAGCGTGATGGCATGTAGTTTCTCGTGTTTGGGTAGAGCGCAGGGGATCGGCAGTTCCCAACAGGCATCCAGAAAGGATGCGATGTGCACACCTGAGTCAGGCGCCGGCGATGAGAAAGCGCTTGAGGAGATGAAGAAAGGAGCAGAGGTAGGCGATAGCCTCGCTGCCGCCCCCCCCCCCGCTTTTCTCTGAGGTCTGTAGAAACAGTGGGGCGCAGCGTAGGCACCTTCTCTTTTCCCACATTCTCCCCCGTACTATGCCATCGGTGCCACTGATGATGAGCCCATGTGTATGTGGTGTGAGGTGTGGCAGACGCCAATGCAACAGCAGAGGGGGCATGAAAGCACGATATTGCCAATGTGTTCTGTGATATGCAGGCCACACACCTACGTCATACCGGCTTTCATAAATCGCCCTCCTCGGCCATGCCTGAAGACGACTGCTGTGGTAGCGGTTGAGGAGAGTCGTCTGCGCGGGCGGTCCTCACGTTTCCACTTCTATGATGTTCGTTGTCAGACCACAACCCCCAGTCCCCCAACTGCTCGTGAACAGCAGTCATGAGCGACATCGGTGAAGTCCCCGGCGGCACATCCTGACCCAACTCCCAGATCATTATCCCGGACAAGTTAGCCGCGCGTGCCAGTCGCATCTTACGCTTCACATCGTCGTAGCCGGTGAAGCTGTACCCACCATACTCGCTCAACGCCCGCAGCTCCGCTCCTCCCTCGACCCATGTCGGGTGACTCTTGCCAGCCCATTCTCGGATGAGGAACCAGAGGCGGTCGTACGTCTCAGGTTGCAATCGCCTGTCCTCTCGATGGCGGCCGTAGAAGGGGATTCCAAGGGTGAGCTTGCGGCGGTGGTCCTGCTCGGTGCTCGGTTGCTGGTGCATGTGCCCAAGACGTCTCTTGTACGTCGCCTCGTTAAAGAGCCCGATTGTCTCCTCGCCGAGCACCTCGGCAGCGTACTCAACGGAGCTGTGCGGCCCGGTCCCCACAACGTGGTCATACGCCATCAAGTGCACATAGTCGAGTGAGTGAAGGAGACGCGCCGACTGCAGCACGGCTGCGATAGAGGGGTGGGGATGGAGGGCCATGGACAAGATGGCGGGGCGCACTCGGGTGCGGTGACGCTGCGCATCGATCCGCGCAGTTGCGTGTTCACCGCCTACAGACGCCGCAAACCCAAGGACGGACCGCAGCTCCCGCAGGAAGCGGCCAAAGTTCCACCACTCCATCGCTGTCTGTGGGTACTCCCAGTTGAAATCAATGCCGTCGAGTTCTCGCGAAAGCAGCACGGTGTTCACCTCCTTTATGAACGCTTTCCGCCGTACCGTGTCCCCAACGAGGTTCGAAAACCCAGCGCTGCGGCCACCACCTCCAATGCAGAGCATGAGCTTCACACCGTGCAAGTCTGCCAGCCGGCGGATGCGGGCCCACTCGTCTCCCGACGGCAGTCGGTCATCTACGTGGGTGAGACGTAACGTTGAAGGGTCCACCTCGGCGCTGAAGAAGATAAGATGCGTCAACCCGGATTTGAAGAAGGCCTCGTAGTTGAACAAACTCTGACGGTACTCGGGCAAGTACCCGAAGACAGTGAAGAGCGGGTAAGGGGAAGCGGCCGTCATCGAGGTGTTGAGCCTGCTGCTGAGGGCGGTAGCACGCACAGTTGCAGGAACAGCATTTTCTCTAGTCGCGCTCAGGCAGCTGGAGCAAAGGACTGCCACAAGGCATGCCAGCCACGTAACTGCGCTCCTCTGCACCATCGGTTTGAGAGGCACCGCAGACGGGGCGGCACCGACGCAAATCCGTGAGAGACGAAAATAGTAAGTGACGACAGACTAGCGCATGTGTGCACGTTGCGGTGGCGGTGCGGCGACGGGCAGTGGCGGTGCGGTGGTGGGCAGTGGCGGGTGTATCCATGATCTCTTGGAGTGGAAAAAATGACGGTGCAACAAATAGAAAAAAAAAACGAGAAGAGGAGGGTGGGTGACATACAGTGGAGGAGGGGAAGGAGAGCGAATAACGGGGTGGGGAGGTGCTGGTCATCTCAAGAGTGCGCAGAGATATCAAAGGGAGAGGCAGCAGCTGACTTCTCATCATCCAAGGCGGCAATCAGTGGACGAAGAAACAGAAAGAAAATAAGGGCACACGATGGCTGGTACGGTGAGGGTCTGGGTCCACACGCATGTGCATGCACTGATGCATGCATATCGGTGGTACTTATGCCTTGTCACTTTCTTGTGTGGTGCACGACGCATTGATGAGTAGGAAAGCATTCCTGGCGCTCGTGCATGCGCAACCTAAGTGGCTGCTGGCAACGCCTGTCGATGTGTCATGACCAGCAATACGTCTCACGAAGCCCATAAGGTGTGAGAGAGCGAACAGGAAACGTACGCTTCACCTCATTGCCTCGGGCAACCGTCAACACCGCGACAATAACCTCAGCCACCATCATCAACGTTGCGGCGACAGCAACGACAGTGTGGGCGACAAGGCCTTCGAATCGCTCGCATTGCCCCCCCCCCCAATCCATCGGCTCGCAGGCACGCATGGAGAAGGAGCGAGGTCAAAAAAAAAAAAAGCAACGCGCATGTGTGCGCAGGTGTCTGCGTGCAACCCACCCTGCACCACCGACACCATCAAACGGCATTTTCGGAAACGATCGAGGAAAAAGGAATGGCACAGAGCTGCATCCACGAGCTTCGAGTGGAATATGCCTAGTCACCAGTCCGTTGTTCACCTCATGGTCAGCCTCATCCCCTTCCCCCTTTCTAAGCATACCACCTGTCCTACGCCTCCGCTATTCACCACTTCTCGAAGGGGGAGCATACGTGCCCTTGGCCGCCGCCGAGAATCTTCCTCTACACCTTCCTCTTCGTAGAGTCCTCACACATGCGCGCTACAATGCCAACACGTAGCGTAAGCCGATGGAGGCCCACACCACCATGGAGAAAATGGAGAGTATGTACTGAAAGAAAAGCATCTTGGCCCATTGGTACGTCATAAAGTTGTATGCGTTGAACAGCAGCGTGCTGTTGATGGCGGTCGGCGCCGCAAGCTCCACCATGAGCACCATGATGAGCGTCTTGTCGAGCGATCCCCGACCACCAAAGAGAAACGGCATTTTCTCGATGAGAAAGATGAGGAGGAGAAAGCAGAACGCCGGGGAGATGAGCATGCGGAAGGCGATGATGCCCCACACAAACGCAGGCCTGATGCCTTCTAGCGACAGGGCGCGCTGGACGCTGTCAAAGAAACTGCCCTTCGTGGAGTCGTCGCCCTCCTCGTCAGTGTTCTCATTCACTGGCTCCGCGGAGGCAGCATTGGCGCCGACGGGCGTCATCGGCGCAGACAGACGCTCATGCTGCATCAACGTGTGACGCGAAGAGGGCTCGTGTGCGTCGAGCACCCTGTCGGTGTGCTGCGCGTCATACCGCCTGGCGTACGGTGAATCCTGGTCAAGCCGTTGCCACTCCTCGGGGAGCAGTGGGTACTCCGTGTTTTGCTCGGCATGGCGAAGGCGCACCTGCGCCTGCCCCTGCCCAGTCGCGTTGGTGGAGGAGGAATTGACAAGGTTTGCGCCGAGCAGCAGCAGCGACGACGGGATCGAGCCCTCACCCATCAGCCGGATGGCGTCCATCACCATTGACATTGGCCAAAAATCAAGCAACCTGCGCACAGGCGGAACGATGCCGATGAAGATGCCCAACACTACGGCGAGGAAGGGTGGGCTTGTCATGAGCTTCTTGCTGAGCGCCCAGGAGGCACGCCTGAGCTGCTGAGCCCTCTCGTACGCAGACTTTTTCTTGAGGGCCTTCATCTCGCTTTCGTACTTGAAGCGGATGAAGCCGGCGGTGGCCCAGTCGTACGGCAACTGCACCGCTGTCGCTATTGCAAACGCATGCTCGTCAGCGGCGGTGGGACTCCTGGTAGCGGGTGTGCCAGCTTTCTTGAGCGTCATCTCAGGTGCACCATGCTTGCCGTTGGCGTGGGCGAAGCCTCTCGTCGTCTGTGTAAAGGAGTTCTGGAGTGGTGTGGTGTGGTCCATGGAGTAAGTGGGGACGCGCACGTGGCGCTCTGCGCCACTACTGCAAGCGTACTTGTTGGCGACGCCACCATCCTCCCATGAACTGGTGTTGTCACTGCAGCTAGTGCCGCTAGAGGGCGACTCCGGGGCGGTGAGATGGGCCTGGGTGAAACCGTTCACCTGACACCTCAGGCGGGTGTCACTCTCTGTCTCGCTGTCGTCGACAACGACACCGGCGTCCTTCTCAGGGTCCTCATTGTTCCCCAGCATTTGGTTGACGGGCAGAGAGAGAGTCTGCGTCGTGGCATCACATCGGGTCATCATTCGCTTGTGCTTGAGTAGGATTTCGCGGATCAGCTGCTGCTTCTTGGCCGCCTTCTTCCCTGCCTCCACAAAGGCCGGGCATGCAGACCAGAGGTACAGTGAGTAGGTCATGCTGAATAGAAAAATATAGGAGGCGCTGTGCGCCATATCAAAGAGTGAGACGGAGCCCGCAATATTGGCCATGATCGACAGCGGCAGCGTGACACCGTTCTGCGTAGAGCAGCCGACCCACGCGGCGTACTTGTACCCGGCGCAATCCTCCTGTTGCGCATCTGGTGCCTCCAGCGCATGCACAATGTCACTCCCCGTGACGCTGATCTCCCGAAAGTGTTCGCTGAGCACCACGGTCACGTATGGGATGCTCGTCTTTTTCCTCCTTTTGGTACCAGGCGCATTAGTAGTGGGAGACGACGCCGGCGAGCCATGCGCTTCGGCGCCTTCTTCCGTCACATGATCATACAGGAGGTCGAACCTCACGTCCTTGCGCAGCTCCTCGGGAATACCCGAGTACTTGTGGTCCGGCCGGAAGAAGAACACGTGGAGAACGACGCCCCACAAGAGACCCGACGCAATGGAGATCAGCGAAAAGAAAATGAGGATACCGCACCGAAAAAGAGCATCGAGGTCGATCGACGTGGCCGTGTTCGACAGGGTGAGGGATGTGAGGAGGAGCACGGTGATCAGAAAGGAAAAGTTCTGCAACGTTATCGTGCTGCTCGGGATCGAGTTTGTCGTGAACACACCGAAAAGCACCGCCACGATCACTTTGCTGACGGCAATAAATGTCACGCCGAGGATGTCCATCCCTTCGGCACCCAACTTTCCTTCTTGGGGGAAGGCGAAGGACGAGAGGGGAGTTCGGATGTGGGAAGTGGGAAGAATCTACCACGCGATAGAGGAAAGCAATGAATTCGTGTGTACTCTCTCCCTCTCCCTTTCACTCTGCAGCGCCCAGGTGTGTGTAGCTGTGCTCCCCACCACCACCCGAGCAAGCGAGGGAGCGGCTCGCACTCTCTTTGGGCCTTCCCCTCGTCCACAGCCTCGGCTTCCGTTTCTTCGTCGGGCCTCACCCAACGTGGAGGAAGAGGGAGCCTCTGCTTGTGTGATGGGCAGCAGAGAGAGGGGAAGGGCCGTAGATAAGCAAAAACAATAAAACCGCGAGGGGCACGTAGGTGCACACGTACACACACACACAGGTCAAGAGCTATTCCAAAGGGGAGGGAGGGGGGCGGAACCGGAGGTGGTGCGCCAATGCACAGCGCAGGCAAACAGTCGAGCGCGCGTGTCCGTGAAGCCGAATCCGCTCGTGCGCCGCTTGGTAGACTCCGACCTGTGTGCAGAAAAAGGTGAGAAAAAAAAAAGGCAGCCCGTCTGCAGAGCGAAGGACACGCAGCTCTGATCAATCGTGATCGCGTCACGGCACGCGCCAAGAAAGAGAGAAAATTTGCCCACGGCTACGGGGCGAGTGTGTGTGAATAAGTGCTATCGCCTCCCACGCGCGGTCGGAAACATGAAGCGTGTGCCTACAGACACCTGAAACAGAGGTCCAGTGTGAGCACAAGCATACGCTTCTACGCTAGGATAATAGGCGGCGCGGCGACAATACCAAAGAGAGAGAGAGGAAGAGGTGCGCCGCTGCGAAGAGGGGGAGGCGACACCGTGGCGCATCATCCAGCAGTACGACACAGGAGACGGAGAAGATAACCGAGAAGTATGCAGCATAGCTAGCCAGCCTCGTTGGCCGGTGCATCGATATTCAACGGCACGGGAGAGGGGGTAAGAGAAGCACTTCTCAGAGTTGATATGACAATGCGGAAGCGCTCCAGGTGACGCTACTTGCTCGTCCTGAGGACATTGTGAAGCGTTCGGGTGGAAGCACGTGTATACGTGCATCATCGCGCGTGTCGCTGTGGTAGGGGGCGGGGGATGTCATACGGATGGTTGCACGCTGCCGCATGATCTCAGCAAGTCGCATCCAGCTCATCTCTCCCCGCCTGCCTGCTGCTTGCCTGGATTCCCACCTCACGCTCCCCGTCACACGGAAGAATCCCTGTGGAGTCGCTTTCCTCCGCTCTCATGGCATCCCTTTCTCGCTGAGGCCTATACACACATATTCCTTTGCACCCATACAACTTTGCATGCCTCTCTGCGCGCGCACATACACAGGCAGGCGCACGCCCCCCCCCCTCGAAGCGGCACCAAAGGCTCAAGGCACGGCATCAATGAAAGCGCTAGTGGGACCCTGGCAGACTCGCAGAGAGGGGGAAACAGCGAGCAGAAATGGCTGCACAGAAGTCAAGATCGGAAGAGGCGGGTAGTGGTGGCGGAGGTTCCCGTCTGGGTAAGAGATGCAGGATCAATACGCGATGTGCCCGTCCCCCTACACCTTCGATCCCACCACCCATACAGAGGCAGGTGAACACACCCGCATGCATCAATGCCTCCTCAGTTGCCATCAAGGTCGCTGCGCTGACTCGGTGGCAGTGCTGATCTGGTTATGCTGCGCAACCACGCGCCCCAGCCTTGGCTACGACTCTTGCGCAGCATCGCCTCCTGCACCTCCCGGTGCCTCGCCGCAAGGATCGCTGGGTGACCGGCGGGCAGGTACGCCTCTATCCCATACGTCTGCTCCGGGTTGAGGACACGAAAGTTGGACGCGCTCACCTCACGCGTGATGTCAAACTGCACGCGATCTGCACCATAATGTCGAATGTGCTCCCGCAGCACATCCTGAAACTCCTCCACCTTGGCGATGCTGCCGATATTCGCCTTACCACGCGTGGCGGCGTCCTGGAAAGTCATGAGGATCGTGCAGGGCGACGTCGCGCAGTGCACCAGCACCACCGGTCGCCCTGTAAACGCCATGCGCCAGTTCTGCACCATGTTGAAAACAAGCCCAGCATCCTTGTTAGGGAGGGTGACAGCGACACAGCCATTGTTGCTCATAATGCGGCGGATGTTTCCGATGAACTCGAGGCGTCCGTACTGCGTGCTGAGCCGTCCAGCACCGTCCATCGCGTCAATCAGCACCAACTCGTACGGCTTGTTCGCCGTGTCGGTCGCGCTGCCGTAAGTTTTCATAGCAGCCTCACGCCGCACGTACTCGATAGGGTCGTTGACGTGCACTGTGAGGTTGCTCGACTCCTGAAAGCCCAGAAACCGCTTGCACAACCGCACCAGTGTACCATCCTTCTCAACGACGTGCACGTTGAAATTTGGGTAGCACGTGCTTAGCCACCGTGGCATCTCACCCGAGTGCATGCCGAGTACCAGCGTCTCGACGGGTACCTGCTTCACAAAAGAAAAGCGCCGCGGCAACATCGTTTGGGTGGGATCGCGCAGTATGTGCACAGGCCCGAGGGTCAGCATGAGTTTTCGCGCGTACTCCTCCTCAAGGTGGCCCGCGTAGGGGACGCAGTTGTTCTGTGTTGTCACTCCTTTGCATTTGATCATGCCGTGTATCACCTCCTCGCCTTGGCCAGGCATAAACTGAAGATAGTCGGTAGTTGAAGTGACCTTTTCCACGTCCGCCGTTGTCGGTGAAGATGCGGTGGCCGATGAGACCTCGGAAGCAGTAGAAACCGCCCCGGCCACCTCGCCGGGGCTCATCATCGACTTCCAGCTCGAGCCGCCGCTTCTATTCGCCTGTTTTGACCCCTTTGGCGAGGACTCTTGATACCCCGACGAAGAGGCCGCCGCGGAGCCACCCTGTGCCGGGATGTAGTGCACGCTGCGATAGTAAACGTCGTCGCGCAGCACAGGGGAGAACTCAGAGAGCTCGAGGCAGACAACGTCCACCTCGCCAGAGGGATTCGCCGCAGACGGTTGCTCGTGCAACTCGCTCGCCTCACTGAACAGCAGCTGAGGGCGGCGCATCGCCTCCTCCTGCCCCTCGTTCACCGACTGTGGCAGAAACAAGTTGCTGGCGACGTCCTCGACATCCGCCGCACGGCTCGTGGAGGCGGAATCACCGGAGTTGGCAAGGCCCCAGAATACGTTGTGCGACGACTCGAACGGGACGCGCTGGACTGGGCGGCGCTGCACCAGCTGCTCCTGGCGTGGCCGGACGTAATGCTCCGTGACCTGCCAAGCCAAGTACGAGAAGAAAACGCCAGAGGCGAGCAGCACGTACGGGGAGGCAAAGCCTTTGTCCAGCTGCGCAAAGAAGAACTTGGAGGCGCGGTTGGCGTACTGTCACCTCACGCGCTGTCCTACGAGAAACTGATTCGACGATGGTGGCATGTGCAATAGCGAGCTCGTGTGTGCGTGTGTGTGTTGCATGCACACCCTACCTCGCAGCCATGAAAGACAAGGCAGAGACTTAGAGAATGGGATGCAGTACAAGGGAAGATGTAGCGAAAGAAAGAATGACGAGCGCTTGCAAGAGGTCATCGCGGCATGTCTTCCGTATAGGCGCACACGCACGCACGCACTCAGGACGGCTCTGTTAGCGTCCACACCCGGGGCAGTGCCCAAAGCTCAGTGAGGAGAAGGCCCGAAAGGAGGAGGTAGGGAAAGGAAGCATACTCGAGCGAAGAAAGCGTTCTCGGAAGAGAGAAAAGCAGTGAGACGTTGTTTCATTTTGTGTGCGTGGTGTAGGGAAGGGAGGGAAAGGGGGGCGAGGTTTGTACAGCCGACGGCGGCCTAGCAGGGGCAGGCAGGCATGGGGGGGGGGAGAAAGTTGCCCCTCTTAAGCGGAGGAGACACATTGCCATGCGTGTGTGTGTGTGTGTGTGTGTGTGTGTGATGCGCAGGAAAGATGGAGGTATGGCGCTTTCAGTGGAGCGCCTCAATGCGTGGTGGTGTTGATAGAGGTCGGAAACGACAGCGCGAGCATTTTATGTCGATGCGGCTGTCAGGGTATGCACACGGCATACACATGGCAACCCTTCTCACACGCACAGTAGAGAGAGAGCGCAACTCCACACAGGAGAGTCAAGCTTGCACCAAGCAGGCCCATCACCATGACCGCTACAGGCGCATATTGAGCCCCTCGCATCTCAGCGCATCGGGGAGAATACAATATTTGCTTGCGCGGAGGCTTTGCGGCCGCAACCTTCAGACAGCCTGGCGCGCAGCTCGTGGCACGAGCTGCAGCGCCTGCCGTGTCGTTCATGCACGTCGGTGGCACGCATCCCCCCACCTTTGTCGGCATTTGTCTTATCGATCCCTCCTTGCTGTCGACGGCAGCACTGATAAACACCCGAGAGCTCCGCATCGCTGTTGCGATTCCTGTCCCCCAGGTGTCCCATCGAGGAGGTGGAGTGCAAAGAAAAGTGGCTGGAAAACGCTGGCGCTGGAGTCTGTGCAGCTGTGCTGGAGTGTCTGTCGGCGTGGAAACCTCGTGATGAGCGTGCCTCGCGCACAAGTAGTGCGTGAACAGCGCGGCACAGCAACTGGACCACCTCTGGGTGTTCGATGCCGAATGAGATCCATTCTCTGTACGCGATGCAGCCATCGCGGTCCTTGTCTGCGTGCCGCACAACATCGTCCCAGCTCCAATGGAGCTGCGCGTCCAGCTCTGAGGTGATGTCCATCGCTGTCGACGGGGTGGATGTGACATGGTCTCTGCTCATCGAAGCATAAGTCGTGCGAGAAAGAGCAGCGGCAGCGGTGGAAGTGGAAGTCAGGCAGGAAGCGAGGAGATAAAAGTCTCTCAAGAGAATGTACGGCCGCTGCCCTGTACCTTCCTCCTGAGGATCAAGGTGCACCAAAACGTCAAACAAAAGATCCAGGCGATCGCCGAGATGGGCGTAGCAGCTGCTGCACCCATCCTCGTCGCTGAGCAAGACAGACCATCCCCGGCGCAAGTCTGAGATAAAAGTGTAACGATCGTCGCGCAGCCGCGACAAAGTCGACTGCCGCCATGCTGGTGACCTCATCTGCGCTTGCACCCCCACAAGACTACTGCAATCTCTGCGGGTGGTTGGGGCCGTGGATTGCACCAGGCCAACAACAGCATGCCGAGAATGGGTGGAAAAAGTGGGAGCGGGGCAAAAGGACAGCGAGCGTTCCGTGACCAGCGCTCGAGGCGACGTCCCTGATGTGGGCGAAAGAGCTGGCCGCGCTGAGGCAGCGAACGGAACAGCGCCGGAGGGTGACAGAGATGAGAGGCGGCGACTGTGCGATGAAAAAGGAGGCAAGCCGCGCATTCGGTGCAGCCCAGCAGCAAAGTCGTGCGCCGCAGTACTTTTGTTCCGCGCACTTGTCTGCGTCAACGATGGGGAGGCAGAGTGGACACGGCTGAAGCCTCCTTTCGCGCCTTGCGGTCCCTGACGGACTCCGCCTCGAGCACCACTGACGTAGTCCCACACAAGGCGCTGCTGCGGCTCTGGAATGTCCCCTGGGCAATCGGGGTCGGCCAAGCTCTGTTGAACCCCGGTTCCGCCAGGTAGACTCGCGGGGACCTGCAAGCGTCGTGGCGCAGCCTCATTCACGTGTTCCCCTCCCACAGGGAGTGCGAAAGACGAAGAGGGGATGGCAGCGCTCCCACCTCGCCCTGTGCCCGCGGCCACCCGGCCGTGCTGCAGATAAGAGAAGCAGTACACCTGCGACCCCGATGGAAGCTGCGAGGCGCTGTAAAGCTCTTCCCACTCATGCGTGGCCCTGTTCAAGTACACCAGCGACTCGACAGTATATATGGCCGACAGGCCTGGAGCGCGCGGGTTGGCGTCAACTGGATCTCTGGAAGACGCTGCAGTGCTGGCGGTGACGTCTCCTGCATCCTGCAGTGCTGCCGCCCGTGGTAGGCGCCACGGCCGGCGATTACGGCGATCTCGAAGAGGCAGAATAGTCTCCGCAACGGTGCACACCTGCTGAAGAGACGGCCGGTGTGGAAAAGACACTTCGATGTTGCGCTTGACGCCGTCCACGTCGCCGGCGATGCGCAAGACAAACATGACCGAGAAGACAGCGGTCTTTCCTTGTGTATGCGTGGGGGGGAGCACACATACGTCTGCGGAGTACGTATATGTAGAGAGGGGGGCGGATACCCTTGGCCACGCACGTGCACAGAAGCGCGAGCGACTCTCGTGGAAGCGATACTGAGGGGCCGCGGCGAGATGCTGCAGAGCAGCGTAATACACACGACCTGCGGAGAAGCGGCAGTGGAAAGTACACACGGGGAGAGAAAACAATGGTGACAGTCGAAGATGTAAAGAAGTTCAAAGAAGTGAGTGGTTCTGCACACACACACATGCACATGCACACATGCACAGGTGCCATGCCGTCCCCCATGAGAATCACTGAGTAGCGTACAATGATATGAAATGTGCACGTATACCAGCGCCCCAGACCGCTGCAAGCGGCGCACGGCAGGCGTTCACGGCCAAAGCTCCCCCCTCCCGCACCATTTCATAGAGCGTTTGGAGTGCGTGTATACGCGCGTGCGTGTGCGATGGAGAAGAGGTGGCAAACACAAGAAAGCAGCGTGTCCTCTCCGTGGTCATAGCCAAGTGTGCCCACGCGGCTTCTGTATACGTCTCTCCTCCCCAGTCTCTTCGAGCAGTGTGCAGCTGCGTAGCTGTGCATGTCCACACACACACACACGCACACGCATAGGGGAGGTACAGGAAACGCACTGAAGGAGAATAGAAGAGCTGCTGTGGTGGTCCAGCGGCTACAGTGACGCAGTGTTTACGAAGAACCCCGTGCAGGCGAATATGGTGTACGCACTAAAGTGCCTACATTCTCGTCTGTGTGCACTGGCACGTGTGCCCAGGAAGCAAGAGGAAGCACAGACCCAGCCCCATAGGAAGCGTGCAAGGGCACACATGTCATGGCATGAGTAAAGCGCGGCATCCTGGCAAGTGCGCATTACAAAACGTGATGCAAGGCAACCCAGGCGCGACGAAGAGACGACGATCGAGAAAAGCAAGCGATGCGTGAAAGCAGCAACAACAATCAAGATACATAACGCCAAGGGGCGAGAAAGGGAGGCGAGGGACGGGACGGAAGAACGCGCACATGCACACGCCGACACACGTCAAAAGCGTGAAGGGGCGCAGGAAGCGAGAAATTAGAATAGGCAATGATGGAAGCCCTTGCCCCCGCCATTCGTCCAGACATTCCACACACCGACACAGACAGCGAGACACATACGCCAGCATCCAACTGGCCCCCCCCCGCGCCTCCCCCCCCCAGGCATCGTCCTCCCCATGAGTCTCAAAAGAACGGGCGGGGGCATAGGCGCGCAGACCTTTCGCGTGTTCAGCTCTTCGCCTCGATTCTCTCTACCCCCTCGCCCTCACGCTTGTCGCAGCGCTAGTCGGTGTCCATGTCATCCGCGTCGTACGGCATGAAGCTCTCACCGCAGCCACAGCTGTACTTCTGATTCGGATTCTTGAAGGTGAACTTCTCCTCCACGTTGGTTATGGTGTAGTCCATCTCTGTGCCAATCACGTAGAACTGCGCATCAGCGTCCACGATAACCTTGACACCATCCTGCTCCACAACCAAGTCCTCCATCAAACCGGTCCTCTTGCGCACTGGGGTTGCATCCTTTCCGCTACACTTTGCCGAGTCAAAGTAGTAGTTTACGGTGTAGCTGTACCCACTGCAGCCGCGCCGCCGCACACCAATACGAATCCCAGAAGGAGCGTCATCAGATGCACCGCTGGTCAACGGCGACTGGGCCGCCGTTGCCGAATGCGTTGTCGAGTACTGTGCGAGGAGGTACTTGACACGCCGGAGAGCCTGTGGTGTAAGGGTAAAGGCAGCCTTATTGCGAAACTGCAGCTGCCTCTTCTGAAGCGGAGAAAGTTCCCGCTGAGGAACGGGGCCGGCGTCCTCTGCACAAGAGGAGCGCACGCCCAACAGCGGCGGCGGCGGTTCCGCCGCAGCAGCGGCAGATGAAGCGGCGTCGACCCCGTTAGCAGGAGCGAGGCCGGAACGACGCGTGTGCCCCTTGTATGACTTCGGCATCGGAGTCGTGCCCCGGCCCTTGTGAAACGACTTGTAGAGCTGCTGGGTGTGCAACGACGTGTCTGACGACGCAGACGCGTTTGCACCGCTGTCCGAAGAACGGCTGGCCTTCACAACCGCGGCAGTGGTGGTCCCAATATCAGTGGCCACCGTAGTTTGAAAGAGTCGCTGCCTGTACAGCGCGGCACCTCCTAGGAGCCCCAACAAGGAAGTCTGCATGCCCCCACTGCTCAGAGAGCCCAACCGGCGAGGCATTTTGGCAACTTTGTGCCTACGCCGTACGGTGCCCGTTGATGGCAAACTTGCTCTTATAGGGCTGACCGTCACTCACCAACGGGGAGGAGAGGCGGAGGTCGGTGATGGGTGGAGATGATGGTGGCAGCGGTGGCGAGTAAGATTCGCTGCTGGAGATGGTAGAGAAACAATATATATCCGCTTGTATATGTGCTTGTGCGTGCTTGTGCGTGTGTGTGTGTGTCCCTCCCTTTTGCCAGCTTCTGTAAATGAGGCACGCAGCGGCACAGTGGCGAAGCTCGGAAGCACGTGAGGCTCGCTCGAAGTGGAGGGCAAACGAGTAGACGACTATGGTGGGAAAAAGCAGAAAGAGAGTCGCGTCATTTGAGGAAGCGCACACAGGCACACAAGCATAGCACTCACACCCCTTACATTCGAAAGGATACAAACGCGCAGGGAATCCACGACGCGGCTGTATGGGCGGGTGCGCCATGCGCCACACCAGGCGTATGCGGGTCTTCGTCCTTCGAGAAGCTGGCGAGTAAGCACTCGGAAGCGAAGGAAGATATGTTTTCCCTTTCTACAGTGTGAGCACGTGTCTTCCTGCCATACAACAGGCGCGCAGCCCTACGCTCGCCGCATCCCTGCAGGCAGGTCCCACATCGCGTGAGGCGAAACAGACATAGACACACGCGTGGTACAGCAATGCGCCGACTCGGTCATCGGGGAGCACGGCCCCTGTGGCTCAAGCTCTACCCACCAACAACCGTGCACAACATGCCGGGGGTCACCTGGTGCCTCCCCTCTCAGGGCGGCTCTCAGGCTCGGCGCACCATTGGGCAAAGAGGGTTGCGCGAGGCGCGTTGAAGTCACGCGGACGCCGTGTCCATCACATGGCCTGCACAAGGGTGCTCGCAGTCGCATGTCGCTCCGATGACACGCAGGCCAGGGACTGGCCGCCGGCATTAGTCGCGATGCATATCTCTGAGCTCGCTGTGTGAGTGAGTGCCTGACCCTATCACCAGCAGAAGCGGTTCAGCGCTGGCAGAGAGGGGGGAGCTGCCCGGCGTTCTCCCACACAGAAAGCTGAGGGGGCATCGGGCCCTGAAATACCGCGCGCTGAGGGGTGTGTGAAGGATAAAGAAACGTCACGCTGCGTGCAGCCAGCGCACGGATGAGAAAGGTGTGTGACGCGAGCGCAGCCGGTACACAAAGACGGGTGCCGAATCTCGTGTGCCGCACTTCCGCCCTTTCCTCTCCCCGAAGCTGGAGCACGACACTGTGCATACCGACAGACACACCACACGAACGCAAGCACACGCGCACACACACACACATCCCTCGTGACGGGGGCTCGGGGACTTACGGGAGCACGGCTTTATTTACTCGAAAGGAAAAGGTAAAACGCAGGAGTCATGTGAGAACGGGCAGGCACACGCAGCATCGATCGGCGGGTCTCCCACTCCCATCACCTAGCGCTCGCTCTCCGAGACGTACTCGACGTACTCTTCCAGCGCGGCGTCGGCGCTCTCCAATGCGATAAAGCGCAGAAGTGTCCACTGATCCACAGACATCGTACGGGCAAAGTCAGCAGCAGCCGCGCTTGTGGCGACGGAGAATGTCGTCATCCCATCTGCCTTCTCCGCAGCTTTCGTGTTCACGTACAGTTCTGCCCACGCCAAGCCGCGCACCACGAGCAGGCGTTCCTGTGGACTCAGCGAGATTCGCTCTGGTGTAGGGGTCCAGAAGCTGCTGTGAACTGCAGCACGAAGAACAGGAGACAGTCCAAGCACTCCCAAGGCGCATCCTTTCGTGATGTTCGGAAACGCCGACGCGGCAAACATCGGCCACCGCTCGCTGCCCCAGCGTCGCATCCATGCGTCGATGTGGTAGGCGGCTTCCTCCTCGGGCGTTGCATCCTCGCATGGTGCCGCCACTGCCGGTGTTTGGGCAAGCGCGCTGAGTAGCTCGTCGAGCCACGTGGCGCCAGGTGTGGCCTCTGGGTAGTTACCTTCCGCGTTAGCGAGGGGAGAGAGTGGCAGGCGATAGGCACAATGGAGCGCGGTGAGCCAAGTTTCATGCCCCGCCTCCTCGTCAGGATCGTTCGCCTCAGCGCTGCCACACCGATATGACGGCGCGACACACCGTCGGTAGTAGGCCACGCGTGTTGTGGCAGAGACTACCTGAGAAAGCGCCAGCCGCAGCCCGTGCGCAGTACGCAATAAAGTGCCGTCGGCGTCGACCAAGCACGGAGGCAATACCGGGATGGTCCCCTTCTTACGACCCTCCGGCACGGCGGCCAACTGTGGTGCAGGTAGCAACGATGGTCGCAAGGTGAACCCGTACCACATGAGTAGTTCCACGTCCGAGTAGGCACCGTAGTGCAGCATCACCTGCTCGCCTGGTGTGCACATGGGCTGAACGAGCTGAAACTCGTATGTTTGGTAGTTGGCGAGCGGCACCGTGCCCTTCCCCACCCGCGCAGTGCGTAGCCCGGTGAGCCGCTGTGGTTTGCGCGGTGCAGGTGCAGTCATGAGCGGTGCGCCGTTGCCGATCCCGTGAAGGCTGTTCTTCGTCAGCAACGCATTTGTGAAGCACTCTGGATCCTCGGGGTCATCTGCTTGCGGGTACATAGTCCCATTCGACTCCAAGGCGTAGTTGAAGTAGTCGACAAACGGCATCATCGCCCACGTCTCCTCGGGGAAGTAAAAACCTCGACTCATCAGCGTGTTGAACGCCCACAGAAACTGCCCGATTGTACAGGCAGCTCCATGGACACGTCCCCCACAGCCTTGCCGGCTTGAAGAAGGCGAAACCCCACAGTCCGCAACGCCACCTGTTGGAGACGCCGCTGTACCATGTCCTTTCCCCTCCCACTCTGCCGTCACCTCGACCCCCCTTGGCAGCCGCTGCAAACACCGCAGCGCCGCGCAGCACTTGGCGTGCCGGCGCTGAATAGCCTGCTGCTCGCGTCCCACACTCGCTCGAAAGCGGTACAGTGAGATGTACGAAAGGAGCCCACCAGATGTCTCGGCGTATGCGGAAGCACGGGCAAGAAGTGGAGGTGGCCGTGACCCCGTTGTCGTATTCCCACGCAACACACTCGGCTCCCGCAGGACGCACTCCTGTCCTGTGCCGTGTTGCGGTACGCAGGGCGGCGAGTCTTCCGGCGCTTCGACAAGCTCCAGTAGGTTGTCATAATGCGCCGGCAGTGCGTGAATCCACGTCCGCATCCATGCGTTTTCGTGCGTGTAGTGCAGTGTAGGTGCAGATCCTGCCTCATCTCCAGAAGAACACGCATGCGTAGCTGAGGTCGAAGCTCTCTCATCTGCAGCGTGGCCGTCTGCGCCACTCTTCCGGAGGCACGCGTGCTTACACAAACGGCCGTAGAGGGCCGCCATGAGCAACACATAGCACACGATGGTCTCGGTACTGTCGAGGGCCCCTTCCAGCTCCTCCACCTTGGCGTCAACGATCTGACGCAGGCGCCGCGAGCGCACTCGCGTCTCAAACTCGTATTCGGACCAGACACGCGAGGTGAACGGAATAACATGCAGAAGGTCGGCCGCTGCGCATGACCCCCCGATCCCCTCATCGCCTTTGCTGCCACCGTTCGTCGAAGCAGTCGCCTCTTGACCCTCGAGCAGCTCAAGCGCGACCTCCGCCATTGCCAAGTTAAATCGTGCCTTCCGAGCCGTGATCATGGATCGAAAAGGAAAGCGAGCCAATACGGTGCCCGCTCCAAGCTTCTGTGTGAGCACCACACCCATACCGCCGCCCATCGACGGCAGCGCACGAGCCTGAAGCGCGGGGTGGATAATGGCCCCTTCTGCCTCCAGCAGCCGCTGCAGCGTCAAGGCGGTGCTCTCGCCGCTCATGATGTGCATGTGTGGTGAGCCCCCGGTGATGATTTCAAGACCCCAGTTCGAGAGAAACGCAAGCAATGCAAAGTGTCGCAGACGCACACCACACGCACCACTACGTCACTTCTGTGCGGCAGATAGGGACGCCGACAGAGCACAACCAGTCGGACGATGCCTGTGTCAGTGGCGTGTGCATACCTGCAGCAGACACAAGTGGGTCAGCGGAGCGGTACGTGCAAGTGAGTGGCGGTGTCAAAATTAAGGCAGAAGGGTGGCACGGCAGAGAGAAAATGGAGCAATATGGAGGGGAAGACTGCACATGGAGAAGCGCGAGGGAAGCGGCCGTTGAAGGGAAACGGTGAAGCGTTGGGCAAAGCACCATGTTCCGCTTTGAACAAATTAGGAGAGAGATCATACAAACTCGATGCGCCGAACGGCCCTCGCATGCGCCCGTTGCGCCTCAGCCTAGATCCTCTTCAGTACTTCCTGGAGAAAAAGCCAATGTGCTGCATGGCTGTCTGAGCCTGTGTGGTGTGTGAGACTGGCACCATCTGTTCGTTTCCCTTCCACTGTTTCTTTGCTCATGATCGAAGATGAGGAGGGGGGCAGATGCAACGAAGAGACCTCATCCTACCGAGATGTCCCCATGTTCAAGCCCGTCGATCTCAGCAATATTTGCATCGCGACATAATAAACAGTGCAGCATAAAAATGGCAGACTGCGAGTGGGGCTAGATGGGATGGGCAAACACTGACGCAGCAGCCGGGGATCGAGAGGGGGGAGGTCACAGGAAGGCGGAAGCAGGGATATCATTGTCTGAAAGAGAGAGAACGGCACAACGAAAAAAGAATGAACAACGCCACTGAGGGTGGTACAGTCAACAAGGTGCATGCACATTCGCATGCGCCAACTCGATCAAGCGGGATGACAATCTTTCTTTTTTCCTTCGCGTGTGAAACACGCCATCACGACGAGCACACCGCCCCCCCCCCTCACGCGCCCTCCTCCTCCATTGGCACATCGCCTCTGGGCGTGAACAAAGACGAGGAGGAGTCCTCTTTTTGCGCGCTGCAAGCGGTCCCCACCGATTTGTAGCGGCATCTCTTGTCTGTTGTGGTAGTTCCTGCAGCCGCGGCAACGGCATGCATCGCAGCAAGCAGCTCCGCGTGCACAGGATGCGAAGCGCCAATCAACGAAAAGGATTCCGCTCTTACTCGAAGTACCTCACCGGTAATGGCGAGAAGTCGTTGCTCCATTTCTGCCGCATCGCCGGCGTCTGCACTGACGTCTCCACCACTGCACGCCTGGGCGCTTCCAACAGCTTTTTTTGACTGATAAAGCAGCGGCATGGTGTCCACATTGCCCTCACGAGAAAAACTATCGCATGCCAGAGGGGTCCGCTCACGCGTGCACGATCTCTGCGCCTGTGTCCTCAGGCTGGACACCACCTTGGCAAGCTCGGCAGAGCAGCAGTGGGAGATCCTTGTCGACGGTGCGAATGGAAAGGTGAGGGAAAGCGAGAGGGGCCAAAAGTGTCTCTGCAGTAACGCCCACAGTGGCGCATCCCGCGCACTCTGCACTATGCGAACGGGCAGCTCGTAGTATCGGTGCGCGTGTATGCCGAACTCCTTCAGGCGGTTGGGGGGCGGCAGCCCGCACTCGTCAGGCATGGTAGAGGCAGTGGCGTTGGCGGAAGACGCTGCAGGGTCGGCTCCGTCAACAGCGCTGTGAGACGCACTGCACGAAGGCTGGCGTTGACAGTTCTCCTCAGGATACGTACGGAATGCCTTCATGGCAAACTGGCCAGTCCGTAGCGTGTGAACTGGATCGATCACCAGTGCCACCCAGGGATCCTGCATCTGCTGGCTGCCCTGCTGCGTTGCCACATCAATACCAGAGAGAAAGCAGGAGTAGCCGGGGTGGGTGTGGTACCACCCGATACAGCCTGGTTCAGCCTTGCCGAGCCGGCGGTGGTATTCGAGGTAGTTGGCCATGTAAATCTGAGAGGCTTCTGTCATGCTGCACTCCACCTCCGACGCAGCCACAGGCAAGCTGAAGCTGTCGGTTAAGATGAGCTCGCGGTGGATAAAATGTCCGATCAGCAGACCCATCACTTCGAACCAATTGAAGCGACCCTGCGACATGTCGGGGCAGCCACGCGTGCTGTGGAGAAACATCTTCACCGTAGCCCCCAGCGAAACGGCGACAGATTCGAAGAAGAGCGCGTCAAGGCGCCACGGCCTCCGTCGTCGAGCAGCTTCCATATGCGCCAAGTCGGGTGTCCAATACGTATCCGACACGACAGGAACACTGCTGCACAGTTTGTGCGGTGAGCTGCTGGAGGCCGGCGTGCTCAGGCTCCACTGGCTCTGACCAGGCGAGCCCTGTACCGGGCTAGCCGCACTTGTCGCCATAAGTGTGGATGCGCTCGAAGAGGACGACGATGGCACTCGCATGCGATAAAATGTGTGAGAAGGAAGAGGGAGGCGGGAGTCTAAATAGAGCACGTAAAGCACAACGCATACGAACGAGCGAGCGCAACGCGTGTGCGCCCCGTGGGTGGGGCAGACACCTCAAGAAGACCTGCGAAGAACGAGGGGAAGGTGAGAAACGGCAACGCGTGGCAAGCGCACCCGCCTAATGAAGTGGGCTCGGCGCCAGCACTTTCTGTGCGCCAGGCTAGGGTGCCGATCAGCAGCAGCGGAGTAGTATTCTTGCCACGCACACGCACACGCGGACGTGCATACACATGCGTCCAGGGAGAACAGCTACAAGGAGTAAGCAAGGGGGGGACGGCAAGGAAGAACGAGGAGCCGTGGAGCAGTGTCGGAGGCCAGAATCGGAGCACGTGTTCGCGTGACTTGTCTGCCTGAGCCCTCGTCCAAGACAAAAAAAGCGTGCTTGGGCCTCTCACCTGTCCTCTTGGCGCTGCCCCGAGACGAGCTCCCCCGCGACAGGCCCACCCTCACTTCCCTCGCAGTGTACCGTGAGAGAGGCCCCTACGCTGCCAGCAGCGGAGAGAAAAAGAGCCGCCCCGCCTCCAGCCCTGTTTCCCATGTTCTTGACTTGGAAAGTGGGCGAGAGAATGCGGTGGTCACTTTTTCCGGCGTCTCGTGTGTGCGCAAATCGCCCATCTGTGCATGCGCGTGTGCGTGTGTGTGTGTGTGTGTGTGTGGCTTTACTGTATCGATTTAAGCGTTCATAGAAGAAAACATAATTGTAAAATGCAGGCGTCCTCATGCAGGCCTCCTGCTCCAGCTGTGTCTGTGCCTCGCCCTCTCCTCTCATAGGCACACGTGTCAGCACACACGCCTCACATGTGTTGGGTCTCTCTGCAACAGGTGCGAAGAGGCCTACAGACGCTGAGAGCGGCAGCCGAGTTGCACTGCAAAGGCGTGCTGCCTACCGCTGTGCCAGCATCATCACTTGCTCCTTTGTCAGGAATGTCCGCTGCACGCCGTGCAGGCGCACCCCGAATCGGCGTGAGCCTTGGTAGCGCTTCACGGAGCCGCTGCTACCCGACGAGCCAGCCGTGGTGGCCATATCCTCAGCCACGACCGACAAGGACTGAATGTTCCCGCTGGAGGAAAAGAGCAGTGGCGAGCGAAACTGAACGGTGCCCTCCACTCGCGTCGCCGTACAGGGAAGCGTCGACACCGACTCGCCCATCTTTCCTCTGCACGCAGATGACAGGGTATTAGATGTATCGCCATTGGGGGAGCGGTCACTGCTGAAGTTGCAACTCGCCAGCGTCACCGTCTTCGAGAAGTGCTCAGTCGAAGAGCCCTGATGAGGTGGCGACTGCACGTGTGCAAGCAGGATGACGCGAATAACGCCGTGTTTGTGGGGCGGCTTGGACACTGAGACGGCCGCGTCCTGGTCATTCACGTCCTCCTCCTCCACGAAGGCAACGCCGCTCACCATAGCATGAAACTCATTCTTCGCGAATGCATTCGTGGTGTGCGCAGAAGCCGCAGAAGAGCTAGTTGACAGGGCAGCTGACGGCTCCTGGGCAAGCTTGAGCTCCTCCCCAGGACGCAGTTCCATAAAAAAGGGTGTATTAATGACAGGCATTGTCTCCAACGCCTCAGGCAGCTGTCTACGTAAGCGAGGCGGTGTGGTCGGCAGTAGTCGAGGTGGTGAAGTGAGGGTGCGCGGCCGCAGCTTCGCGTTTGTATGTGTGTGTGGGGGGAGGGGGGAGGGGGCTTCCTGTCGAATACCGCGAGCATAGGTACACCACCCAACCCACCCGCACGCACGCTCGTACACGAAGAAGGCATAGGCATTGCGGAGGAGAAAAGCGGAAGGAATGTAGAATGTAAAAAAAAGTTGAATGAGCTCTACTCTGTGGAGAGGGAGAGGCAACGCACCGCCCGGAGCGACGTTATCGAGTACTTTGCTATAGAACGGCATCTTGAGCGTCGCTTCGCCTCCCCTCCCTCCATTTCATGCCGTCAACCTCGACATTGGGTGGTGTCAGGCACGGCAACAACGACTGTCGTCACACCCATCCACCCCCTTTCTTCACCCGTGCCTCACGTGTAAGAGGGAGGTCGGCCATCATGAAGCCCCAAAAAACGCGGGTGGAAACGAAAATATCGCAGTGCGGCCATTTGAAAATACATTCTGAACAGCTCTTATAGAATGTCCTATGAGCCTGAGGCATTCGCGGCAGTGTGTGTCTCTGTGTGTGGGTGTGTGAGAGGAAGGTGGAGGGGGGGGTGAATGTGAGCGCGCGCGCGTCTGCACGCACGGAGTACTCCCACCCTCAGCCGACCGCACACGCCAAACAATGTACCCATGGAGCGGCTGACGCGGACTATTATTCCAGCAGGTAGTCAGTCATGATCTCCGTCAGGCGATGCCCCACAGCCTCCGCGGTGGGCCTTTTCAGCGGATTGTAAGATAGTAAGTCCATAATGAGCTGCGCAAGATCCACGGAGTAGCCTTTACGCGTGACGTTTGTGCGCACACACTCCCCCAAGGTGATGCCGCGGTTACCACTGCCAGCGCTCACAGATGGAGCATTGGAGCGGCCGCCCTTCAGGGCGCTGAAGTAGGACTCCATCGCTCGAAGGTCCTCCTCGGTGGCCCAGCAGTCCGCGTTCAGCAAGTCGAGGTTCTGACTGTTGGGATTCAAGATCATCGGAAAGTCTGGAAGCACAGTGAAGACATAAAGAAACACACCCAAGCTCCACATATCGGACGATGGCATGAGCCGCTCGACCTTCAGCGTCTCTGGTGCCATGTACGCGGTGGTGCCCAGGGACGATTGCACCGCTTCCTGGTACCCACCCAACACCTCGCGGCTGGCGTCCAGGTCCATCAGAACAATCTGCTGTTTGTTGTTGTAAAACATGACGTTCTCCACCTTCAGGTCACCGTGGACGATCGGCGGGTTGCGATCGTGCAGAAAGGCGAGGGCGAGAGAAAGCTGGAGGGCGATCGAGCAAATTAAGCTCTCATCGAAGTGGTCGCCGCGGAAGTTTCGAATCATTGCCCCCACGTTGCCCTCTTGATAATATGGCATGCAAATGCACACGGTGCGTCGATCCGGTTTCAGTTGAACGGCTAGGTACTCGACGAGGTGCGAATGCTTCATCACTGTCATGAAGCGGACAGACTTTTGGTACTCCTCCAGGGCCTTCGCCTCGCTGCTGAAATGCATCGACTTCAGCACGACCTTTTGCAGTCGACTCTCACGAGAGAGGTGCTCGCTGACGAAGCGGTACGCCGCACTCGATGGACCAGCCTGTGCGACCTCCTCCATCGTTGGCTGCACCACCTCCATCAGGTCTACAACGCCCTGGGCACCCTCACCCAACCGGCGTGGCGAGGCCAGACTCTGCATAAGCCCCGAATCACCGCACAGCATGCCGAGTGACTCATCATCCGTGAAGACCCCGTATTCGACACCGGAGCCTTTCTTGTGTGTGCTCATGTGCTCTCGCAGCTCCTGCTTGAGAAGCACAAAACCGCAGTGTCTGCACTGCATGGCGGAAGCGCGGTGAATAGACTGGATGCGGGAGAGTGAAATATAGCTGGCGAACCGCTCCGATCGGTCATGCCACACGATCTTCGTGTTGTCGTCGGAGTAACCTAGCACCGTACCGTAAGACGTGTAGACGGTGGTTGTGCTACTGTCTCTATGCTTAGGCGCATCGCCACCGTCGGTCGCAGCTGTAGCGCATAGGATGGGCTTAAACGTCACCGCAATGAAGCGGTTCTTTTTCTCTGCCAATACAAAGCAAGGCTGCTGCCCTTTGCCAAAAAAAATAAGCCGCCGCCCCGAGATCGGATTCGCCGGCTCCGCAAGCAGAGGCATCGGACAGCCGATCTCACGAGGGGAGGATTGGGGCACAACGGACGGCGTAGACAGGCAACTGTGGGGACGGCCAGGGGAGTGGGGAGTAAAGATATAGTCAACAAGCTGCCGAGCGCCGAGGGCCTCGGGTGGCAGCGGCCTCTCGTAAGTATCCGAGTGCCCGTGTGGCAAGGGCGGCGATGAGATCTCCCCTGAACCCAAATTCGGCGTGACAGACGACAAGGTCAAAGGTACGGCGACGGGGCGAGCCCTTAAAGATGAGTTGTACTCTGGGGCAGTCTCTACCTGCAAAGAAGTCCCCTCCCTACGCCTCTGCATCGCCGCTGGTTGTGAGACGGGTTGACTCAGCGGCGGAGATTCGAATGAAGGAGACGAATGCCCTCTAAGTTGGTACGGATTTTGTAGCGCTGGCAGGTTTGTGCACGCGTTCAGCACCCCTGACGGAGACCGGGAGGACGCGGCATGGTCATTGTTCTCCCAAGACGGCGCCACCTCGCTGCGCGAGTCGGACCGCTGGTACGATTCGCCGCGGTCGCCCGTCGAAGACAGCATGGATCGAAATTATCCGCAGGAAGGAAAGACGGAAATCTGCCGCCTTTCTGTGTGTCGGCGTGTATGCTGTTGTGTCGATGTGTGCGCGTGGCGGCGTGGCGGCCTGTTTTTTTTTTTTTTTCGTGTGACGATAAGAACAAACAAACAAGAAGAGAACGGTGGATATGGAGAGAAACGGCGCCAACAGGGGGGGAGAAGGGAGGAGGTAGGGCCACACACAAAAAAAAAAAAAACGCACACACCTCCAGAAAAAAAAGAGCAAAGCGACAGTAGGGAATAACAATATAAAAAGTTTTGAGAGTGTGGAAAGCGAGAGAAGGAAAAAAAGAGGAGCAGGAAAAGAATGATGGTGGCGCGTAAACACGCACACACCTACCCACTCACTCACTCACCCAGTTACCCGCACAAACACGCAAAGACAGCGGTACACACTGTGCAGCAGCTGTGAAAGAAGAAACACCAAAAGCACACACACACACACACGCAGGCGCACGCACATAAAAGAAGAATGGCCACCCGAGGATCGGTTCCGATGCGGCGAAGATGCACAAGAATGCCACAAAAAGAGCACAAAAGGAGGTATGAAAGAGTCGCCCGTCTTTCGTCACGTCCGTCTCCGCCCGTCGATGACCCAGAGCAGCCAACAATCTCATAAATCGAAAAAGAAAAAAAAGGGGGGACAAACCGTTCGCCACGCTATGAGGAACACGTGTAGTAAGATGAACGCCGAGACAAAGAGATGACAGTCTCTATCAGACAAAAGTAACCCTGGAGGAGAAAAAGAGTCGGCAGACGGGGGAAACAATATACTGGGCAGCGCACGCAAATGCCTTGGAGGCACCGTCACACAGAGGGCGCGGTGTGAAAGCGCACAATTCTGCGTGTGGTATGAAGATACACAAAATGTGTGTTTCTGCCTTGACGTGTACCAATACTTCCTTTCCTTTGACGGCGTGTTTGAGAAAAAGAGGAGGTGTGTAGAGAGAAAAGGTGGGTGAGTGAGTCGGCACCTTCGTCTCAGTCGATCTGATCTCTGCCGAGTGCGCGGTCGTGCCGCTTACACTGAGAAGGTCATACCGGCAGGAACAGAGCACATCATCTACAAGAGCATCGGTACGCGTATATGACTGCGTGCATGGACGAGGGTGTGGATCCACCCACCCTTCAAGGTGCATGTTGCACTGTTCCATGACACCAGTTGTTCCCCTTCGCACTTGGTATGCAAGATCGGGGCTTTTGCCCCTTTGTGGGATTCCCGCCAGATTTTATGCAGCGCACCGCGGAGTACGTATGAACGGTGCGTCACAGTGATGTCGCTTTGCGTTGAGTGCATGATTGTGTAAAGATATGCCATGAGAACAGCAGCGATGGAAAAGATACCGTCCAAAAGAAGAGGACGCAAAGCTCCCGCAGATAAGAAAACAAAAAAAGGCGCCACACCTGCGCTGCCGCAGTTGCACGGTCGGCGGGGGTGGTGCCTCCATTGCGTGCCCATCACGGTGGCACCCCGATTTTCTGCTGCGCTGCCGCTGCGCGCTTGCTTCGTGCCATACTCTCGCCTCATGCCCCCCGTTTGCAGTTGGGCATCACCACCACTAGGGCCATCGTCCTCTTGTCCAGGGAATATGTGCAGCGGAAAGTGAGCCGGTTCGAGAACCGCACCTCGGTGAGGAAGCAGTCCAGAAACCCTCTTCAAGGCTCGCACAGTGTCCTGGTTCCCTTGTAGCGTTATGCCGCGCCCGTTGAATGCGACGCCATAGATTGTCGAAATCATAACGACGCGGGTCGGCCTCGTGCGCGAGCCTGGCCAACACGGGTGGTTTATAAAGATCTGGATAAGGTCAGTAATCAGCGAGGCCCATGTCAGTATCTGCTGTTTCTCCCAGAAGCGGGGGTGAGCGGTTCCTATGAATAGGTTGAAAGCAGTTTCGTGGCAAATGCTGTGGACGGGGTCAAGGCGACAGGCGTACTCCTCTGACGCCTGGACCCCTTTCCCTCATTCGTTTGGCGATTGCATCATCCACGATGAGAATCTCCAGATCCGTAGGGCAGTCGCCTTTTCCCAAATCGTTGACACTTAGGAAGTACGATGGGTAACCGAGGTAACCTTTCTAGAGCTCTGCGAACGCAATGCCGCGCGAGGTTTGGCCACGCATGAGGAACCCATTCACAGCTGCTTTTCTGGGACCATTCCATTGAAACTCAACGGAAGCAGGCCCCTCTCTGTGCCATCACAACCACAACCGCATACAAAACACTCCTGCCTCGCATACTTTCTATTGCGTACGAGAGGGATGCAGCGGAATCGCACCAAGGGGATGTCGTCCCGGTGGACTTTCGGGTACCTGTGTAATAATTCTTTCCGCCGAGGCTGATACACACTTACTTGCTGGTCGAGGAAAGAGAGAAGGTAAGCAGGAATGCAGGAGAGTTGGTCGTCAGCACTGACTGTTCAAGTCACGCCCTCATCACAGTTTGTGCTCCATGCAGCTTTTTTGCTTAACGTTCTCTTTGTCGTTGCTTCTCCCGTCTTCTGTGTTGTGGGACCCACACGCCCCACTACTCATGGGATTCACGGCAGTGGCACATCTGTGTAGTGTTCACGTGCATGCGCTTGTACAGATGTGCGTGATTGTACGAGGATGCAAAACTCCTCCATAAAGCGCGCGGTGTGTGGTGTTGGCACTCGCGTTTCGTACATGAGGGGACAACAAAGCAATTGTGGTGTGATGGGAAAAACCGTGTGAGTGTTGTGTCAGCACGACATGGAGTGGAGTGTAAGGGGAAAAGGGGGCGGAGAAGCAGACAAGGAGAGAAAGTGAAGAGAGGTCATGATAACAGATCACCAGAGGTGCATGGGTGTTTGTGGGTAGTCAATCCACATCCGCGTTCTGCTATTGCGGAATCGTGGCGAGCACTCGACGATGTGACCAAAAGCAGCACCTCCATGTCCATAGACATCCCAAGCGCCGAGCCGAAGAAGCGTCACTGACGCATCTCAACGCTGTCACACACACACACACACACACGCAAAGAGAATGACCGCAATAATAATAATAATAAAAACTGCGGAGAACTTCCCCTTTGCATCTGTGCCTCGGTCCGTTTCCCACCTCTATGAGAGCCTCGTTGGACTGCCTTCCCTCTGACGCTCGGGATGCTTTCGTTTGTCATTGTGATCGTGGGCGATTAGATCCGCGTTATTCGATTAACCAAGCCAAACCAACATATATATATATATATATGTGTGTGTGTGTAACAGCGAAACAATAGAAAAATGTCACACTGGCAGCATGTGTCCGTCATGCGAAAGGAAGAAGCCAAGAAGGTAGGGAGCAAAAGGAAAAGAGGACGGTGTCAAGGGCGAAGGCCAGCGCCCCCTCTCGTCTGCTGGCGTCCTTCTTTCCCATTCGGTACCGTGAAAACAGTGCTCAGGTGGGGGGGGGGGGGTTAGAGGCGTGTCAATCAAAAAAACTGGCGGAAGCCTCAAGAACGGCAACCATCACCACCGCAAATCACGCCATCACGTGCGATAATGCCTCGACGCACTCGTGTCGCGATCCTAGATGCGGAGGGAGGAAACGAGAGAGAAGCACGCGGTACACTGCAAACAACCTAGTCACTTTCACCCTGCATGTCGGCGTCGCCGTACAGATCCTGTTTCGTGAGATGATAAGCCTTCTTGCGCTTCGTATTGTGCACTGGCTTTCTCTTCGCCCGCCTTTCCTCGGCGATGATTTGCCTCCGCAGCACTGCTTTGCTCACACCCGCCGCCTTATCGCCCTTACCCGCCAGAACAGCTGCCTCGCGTGCCCTGACTTTCTCTTTGAGTGCTGCGTGGCGGTCCTGCTTCTTCATTTCACGCCTCGCCTCGACCTCGCTACGGACCTTTTCACGCGTGCCATCCACCTCCTTCAGCTCCCGCTCGATGCGCCGACGCTTCGCCGTGTGCGTTAGTGGCTGGAAGGACTCGGGGTCCGCTGATTGCCGCATGATGAGCTCTGCCTCGGAGAACATCGGACGCACCTCATGCGCCACACCGCGAGCCACGGCATACTTGCGACAGAAAAACGCCATATCCTGCATCACCGTGCGAGACTCAGCAGCTGCCTGCTCCGTGGCCAATGCCTCAATAGCCTCTGGCGAAGCTGCGGTGTCGCCATTGCCGTTTCGCTTGCTAGCACGCTTCTGGGTCACGTGTGCCTTTTCCGCGATCGCCCGCACTAGCTGCTCTGCTCGTCGCTGCGCGTACACCCCGCCGGCCAGCGGGGGGAAAAAGTTATCCAACACGCGCTTCTCTACGTAGTTGCCTTGGCTCATGGCGTAGAGTGGGATGCCGGCGGACAGGGCGAGGAAGAGGTTGGTGTCCAGCTCTGCTCTCACAAGCTCGTCAAACGCCACATCACAGATGTGCATTGTCAGGCCGACGCTCGTGCTGGACGAGAAGATCTGACGCTGCAGAATGTAGAAGATTTCTCTCACTACGTTTGCGGTTGCGGTGAAGGTGCCAATGTACTTCTGCAAGACAGCCTGAGGGACACCGGCAGCTGTCTTCCACAGTACGCTAAGAGCGGCGCTATCGACCTCTGGCTCCGTCACAATGCTCTCATCATCGCGGCTACGCTTGGTGCTCTTCTTACCCTCCTCGGTTGGCGATCGCAGTGCAGTGGTAGCGCCCTTGTCTCGCTTCGCAGGAGAAGCACAGGCTGAAGAAGTTGAGGCATCGCCTGCATGCACATCCCTCACAAGCTTCACGTAGGCGAACACCATACGACGCACGAGGGCCAGGTACTTGTCCATGCGGTAACGGTCGATCGTGGGCCACTCGCGCGCCAGCACGCGGAAGAGACAGCCATAAAAGAGCACCTTGCAGCGCGTCGTCTGTGGGGCATGAAGAAGATCCGCAATCTTCTGCGCACAGGCTAGCTGTACGAGAGGCTTGTCAGAGTGCCACAGGCAGTAATGTATGCCTCGGCACAACTTCAGTAGAACAAGCTCCAGATCGCACCACGTCTCCATCCAAATTTGATAGCGCTCGCGGTGCACGTTCTCGCCTTGGTAAACATGCTCCGGCTTCGGTCCGAAGTTCAGACCAGCTTCCACATTCTCATCGTCATCCGCGGTGGAGTCACCTGCAGGGATGTTGTAGCGGCCATAGAGCTCCTTGTCACTTCGCTCCTGCGCCTGCCGATGGCGTAACTCGCGCATGGCAACGCGCCGGCGGTCCTCGCGCTCCTTTTCGGCTACCTTCTCCCGGAACTGCTGCAGTGCCAGTGGAAGGTTCTCATAGCGGTACGGGTTGGGCGTCTTCGGATGCGCCTTGAAGTAGGCCCGCACGTCCGCTATCTCAGCCTCGTAAGTTTTCTCCATCTCAGCCATGGCCCCAGTGAGTCGCTGCAGATAATGCGGCACCTCGGCCAGAACGGCATCACGCACCACCACCTCGTTATGGGCCAAACGCTTGCACAGGATCTCCACCTGCACCATTTCCGCCTGGAGGTCGATGACACCCCCAGGAAGTGAGTCCGGAAGGACATCAGGATCTGGGTAGTTGATCGGTAGCTGCGCCTCGCGTTTGCGCAGATCCTTCTTCTTGATCTTCATTGCTTAGAGTGGCGGCGCTCGTATGGGTGAGATAGGATGCTGGCAACCAACCACGAGAAAGACGGTGACTGCGTACGTGAGATGTCAATGCAGAAACGGAGACAAAGAAAAAGGAAAGGACACGTCAATGCGTTGCCGATAGGGCGAAGAGGCGATGGTATGGTGACGGTAGAGAAAGATAGTGAGAGAGGGGGGAGAGAAAGGAGAGGCGATGGGATATGTATGCATGGGGAGGCTGGAGTAGGAAGAAAGGGTTGTTAACCGGTCAACGGCACAGAGAGCACTACCAGAGGTGGGCATCTTTCTTCATAATGGAAGAACAGGAAATTTCATCGCGGAGGAGTTGTCGTTCTGTTTGTACTCGGGACATGCGGCGCCAGCTGATGACCTCAGCAGCGGGAAACAGAAACGGGCAAACGTCTCTCTTGTCCTCCTCCTTGGTCCCCCCCCCCCGCGTCGGTGAGGAAGATTGGAAAGGGAGAAGAAATGGCGGAAAGCGTCTCTGTGAAAAACACCGAGACGCACCTTGTTACCCTTAGCGGGATAGCGCATCATTGCAGCCCAAACGCGCAACGTACGGCCTTCTGTCCCAAGAAAGGGGGAAGGTGGCGATGTGTGGTTGGATGTCAGGACAAAGCCGCGTCGTGTGTGCGTGTGTATGTGTGAAGGGGCTGACAAATCAGATGAGCGAGAAGAACGAAATATTAAATAAATAAAAAGTGGCCCGCTGAAGCTCTGCAACTCCAGTACAGCAGTCGAAACAGCAGCAACACAAACGATATCATAAAATCAGGAAGAGGCAGAGAGGAGCAGCTGTACATGGGAGCGCGTCTTCCTGTGTGTGACCATTTTTGAGTTATTTACATGAGCACCTCGTGCCTTTCCCGAAGTATAGACTTCCTTGTTCGACGTCTCACTAGGCAGCGTTGCCTCTTCGCATCGGAATCGCCGTTGAAGAAAGAGGGAACGGAAGTAGAGTGGCGAGCACGCACATACGCCAAAACTGGTCAGAGAGTAATGCTAAAAATGAGACACATGAGCATGAGGGGGGGTGTTTAGCGGCTTCTGCAGGGTTTCCAGCCGCGGTGACAGAGGTACAAAGGGATGAATTGCGCCAAGGGGAGCAGCCGCTGGCGTCTTCGCCCTCGTGGGCGAGGGAGCGCCCATGGTGTTTTCTTTACTCCCTGGAACTAACGTCTGCAACATGATGCCGGCCTCCAGCTGCTTGATACGAGCCTCTGCCCTTTGCAACGCGCGCAACAGGTCGCTGTCGCGCACGTACAATGATGTAGGAACGGACGCTGTGTTCTGGGTTTCTGAGGATGGATGCTTTTGACGACCTGTGCTGTACCCCGAGGAGCATTGCCTCTTTGTCTTAATCCTCCTCCGGCCAGCGCCCCATGAATGGGCCTCATCGGTCGCGGCGCAAACGAGCTCTGATCTTGGTAAGTGCGGTCGAGAGAGCGTACCGTAGCCCAGCGGCTCATCGCCCTGCTCGCGTGCAGAGCGTCCAGCTGTCACATCTATATGAGGAAACAGCAGCCACCACGATGACTTTGCCAGGGCGATCTCCACCCGCGCTTCCTGCTCCTCGCACCGTAGCTTCCAGCGGCTAATCTGTTCCTCAGAAAGCAGCTGTGACAGGTGAGTTCTCCATGATGATCGCCGGCTCCCACCGCAATGTTGTTCGGTGGGCCGCCGCGGCGCCGCCGATCTGGCGAAGAGGTGTCGATGCGCTGTAGGCAGTGAGCACGTTTTACTCCTCTGGCAGACCGCCGGCGTCAGGCTACTGATGAAGAGGGGGGAGGTGCCACCAGCGGCTCCTTGCACACCGCACGAGGAGCCGATGGCTACCATAAAAGGGTTTCGACGCTGCCCCGCCGCAGGGATCGCATCACAGCTGCGATGCTCTGCGGCCCTGAAGAACGGCACTGATTCTGCAAGCATCCCTTGCGACATGAGTGCGCATGCAATCGTGCGCGGTCGCGATGACGTACCTGGGTTACGGAGACTGAAACGCTATGTGTCACAGAAAGATGCAAAAAGAAAGCGGAGACGACGCGCAGCGTTGAAAGCAGTGGAACCAATCGCTCTCTTGAAGCATGAGCCTTGACTGAGCTCCGTGCAGCACTTTTGTCTTGTTCTCAGAGGCGTGGACGTGTGCGTGCGTATGTGCGATTCTTCACCCGCTAGTGCTCTTGCAGTGTCTCAATAGTAATGACTAGTAACACTGTTGGAAAGCGAGCACGCAAGAAGCCATCCCCTTGCTAACTCCACCACACTTGGTGACCTGAGACTGCCGCTTCGCAGTCCCCCTAGCAGTCCCCACCAGCACCTCAGTCCTCGTAGTGTATGCCTGTACGTTTCCGTTTCGTCTCTTCCTTACTCTCGCTGTCTCTCTCTCTCTCCTCCGTTATGCGGTATCCCAGTGTGTGACGGCGGACACAAAAGCAGTCAGGGAGCTCCGATGCGGATCGCCCCACGGAATTCGCCCGCGGTCACAAAATGCGCACACGGAGACCAAGAGACACGGTAACGCGGAAGCCATGCAAAGACCGGGGTGATACAAAAAAAAAAAGTAAAACTGTACATGGCGCAAGGAAAAGGAAAGAAGTGAGCGCGTTGTGGGAAAATGCGGGACGCAAGGGGACATACTCATACGTGGGGGAGGGAGGGAGGAGGGGGTACATGACCGCGCTGTGTAAATACAGCCGTACCAGACACCCATACACACACGCAAACACCTGCGCTCCATACGTACGAAAGGCAACGAGGAAAACGATAGACACTGCTCTTGCACCTCCAAGTCGTGGTCAAGGGAAGAAAGTTTCGAATCGAGGGAAAAACTCTTTCCTCATTGAAAGTAGAGTCACACAGCTGTGCCAACCACAGAGGAAACTGCGGCCAGCGCCACACACGTAAAAGGCCTCTAAGCGTAGATACGTGGGCATCACTGTGAGGCAAACTCCTCCTCCATAATGGCTATTGCGTCGATAGAGTCGTCATACCCGTAGTCGTTCCCCTCGGGATGGAGATCCTGCTCAGACGCCCAAATGGCAAACACGTTGAAGAGCAGCTTTCCCTTTTCGCGGCACTGCTGGTTGACATGCTGAAACACCTCCACGGGGTTTTCGACATGTGCGCCCCATCGACGGAGAAGCTGGAGTGCCATTTGAAACTGAGCCAGCGACACCTCCTTCGTCATCGGGGCCGCCTCCAGCGTGATTTGATAGGGCTGCAAAGATGCTTCATAAAGGGCAACCGCAGCACTGCGAGTGTGTGGCGCTGCTGTCACGCCGTCCTCAGCCACCACCGAACCGCCAGCATCACCCGATCGTTTGCTTGTAGCAGCCCCAACACACTCTCCACTTGGCTTGCTCTCACTTGAGTCATCTGTTCCACACCACTGCCGCTTCTGCACAACGTGGAGTGTTTCCGGGTGAACATGGCCACCGCACGTCAGCACATCAAACATAAAGTAGAGCTGGAGATATCGATACAGATATTCCAGGAAAGCATTGAACTCCGACGGCATGAGCACCTGCTCCTCCGTCTGTTGGGTGAGATACACCACATTCTGACGTTCCCCCACCACGTCCTTCGTCGCTCTGAAAGCGCGCAGCAGCGCCGGGGTGAAGTCTGCGCGGAAGGACTGCAGCTGAACCACGTCCATGAGCCCGCGCGCGATGTCGGACACTGTCAGGTACCCACGTCGGCGGTGGTCCATGTACATAAAGAGCTCGCGACGCCGCTGACGATGCTGCAGGGACGGGCCAAAGGGCAGACAAATCCGAAGGCGCTCCCAGTAAGGCAGTTTTGCATAGGCATCATAGCCACCCAGCCCGCCGAGAATGCCGTCTTGGGCGTTGAATGTCTCGCGGAGGCCTTGGGTCCTGATGCCTTCCAGGTATGACTTGCGGGCGCGAGAAGCGATGAGGTACGAGCGGCCCACCAGGAAAGCGGCAATGGAGTGTGCACCACGTCGGCAGGTCCCATTCACCACACTGCCTGTCGTCTGTATATCATTCCACACGTAGGCCACCACGCTGGATAGCGTGCTCGACATTTCTACGGGCATGGTCGTCAAAGGAAGAAGGGGGAGAAGACTCTCCGAAAGAAGCTGTGACATTTTTGCTTGATGCGCTTCTGAGGTGCTGGGGCTGTTGTGCTCACTACCCTCGGCAAACACGGCGCCCGAAGAAGCCTCTAACTCCGTGAGAGTGTAGTTCAGGCTGACGTACGCTGAGACAAAGTGGTGCACGTACTGCAAGAGGAAACGGAATTCACCACGGTGCACCTTGTGTGAGTGGGGGTCGGTGGGGTGAAGCGTTGCGTTACATCCGTCCTCACAGCTGACCAACCACAGTGGCACAGCTGAGGAAAGGGAGGATGCCTGAGCCTCTCCTCCATCCTCAGCCGCCGTCGTCTCACCTGTTGGTTTTTCGTCCATGCCGAAGAGGCGGGTGGTTATTTCCCCAACGCCCCAGCGACGTTCCAGAACGGAAGAGGTGATTTCGGGAGGAAGGTAGCCGTCTTCGTCCTCAGAAACCTCGACTGGGTACGACTCTGACAAGTCTTCGCGATGCTGCTTTACGCGTAAAATCTCCCGAATCACGGACTTCCGCTCGCGGCGATGCACTGCAGACATCGTGAAAGGGATGCCTCGCGCGTACGACCCTCGCCACCAGTCGTACAAGGACTCCAGTGCGTAATGCTCCGCACGATAGGAGCTGTACCAGAGTAGCATGTTTTGCAGTGAGATGAATCCCTTGTGTGTACTGTCGATGCCATGGGAGCGCAGCCATAGGTGCGCCTCTTCAATAGTAGGGATGGCGGAAACGCCTCCTTCTGTAAAGCTGCCAAAGCACGCCAGTAGGCACCGGACGTCTTGCTCGGAGAGGAATAATTCTCCAGATCCATCCTCAGCGGCACTCTTCGCTTCCAAGGTGTCTCGCACTGTGGATTCGTACGCTCTTTCCACCAGCAAGTATCCCAGAGCAAACTGCAAGAAGGAGCTGAAGTCGTTGCGGGTGATTCCCAAGTCACCTTTATCGCAGCTGCAGCGACCACTTTGACTTGCTATGAACTGAAGTGCGCGCGCACCCACTGCAGCCACGTGGTTCTCGTCTAGGTGAAGTCGTTGAAAAAAGGGCATGTACTCCTCATAGAATGCATGGAGAAAGACCGCCTGTCTATCACCGACACTTTCCGCCGGTACACTGTGTTGTGCTTCCTGATCGGTTAACTGAGCAAAGACTCGATAGCAGCCAGCGAGACTCCGCAGCGGCATCGCGCGACTGAGGGCCAGAAGCTCGCTCTCACCGTCCCACTTCATGCAGTCAACGTCCGTGCCGTCCTCTGTCGCTGACAACGAAGCGTCGAGGTCATCATCGTACCGCGTGTGGTTCTTCCAGTAGCTGAAGCAGTGCTGACGTGTGTAGTTGAACACCATAACAAAAAGAATATGATGCACGCTGGCTCTCTGTGTTCTGTCCTCAGCATTCTGCTCTTCGACTTCGTCGTCGAACGCGTGCCAGTCGGCCGTCGAGTGTGATACACTCTGGAAAGTGCGGAAGGCACTCTCAATCGTGAATGTGGGGTTCACCACCTTGGTAATGAGAACTTCCGCCGCCTTATTCGCTGGGAGCAAAAGAGCCTGTGCATTGTTCAACAAGACCTCCGCCGGGCACTCCAGATACTTGCAAGTCGCCGCCACAGCACGGATAAAATGTGACTGACTGACACTGGTCGTCATCAGAGGTCGAGTTGCGCGTAAGTGAACACTATCGACACAGACATCGGCACTAACCAACTTTTCCGTCACCGGCGCGGTGTCCTCAAAACCGCGCTGCGCAGCGGCGACGCAGAAAAGTGTGCGCACAGCAAACTCCATGTGTGCCGGGTCCTCCGTTGGTGAAACACGATCCGGTGACTCAGAATGTAATTGATACAGCCACCTCGTCAACGCCGCCGACTGGACATCATCGCTGACAGAAAGAGCGCTCCAGCAGCGAGGATCAAGAGATGCATACCGTATCACCATCGCTGCCACGCGGGAGCTGTGATGAACATACTGAGGCAGCTCCGCCGCTGCCTCCAGCGCTTGAGCGGCGAGCAGTGGATTGCATGCAGAAAAATCGTCCTGATTGAGGGTGGAGACTTTGTGGAGGAAAGACGCTGTGAAGACATGTTGCCGCTTCGTTTCATCTATGCCAATCGAGCGACCCAGCTCCTCAATAGAGCGGAGGGATGAAGGTACGTGGCGATCCCGCGCTAGGTTTTGCAGTATCATAGCGCAAAGTGCATCGAAGCTAACGCCTTTCGCGCCATCCTCATCGTCAGTATCGGCAACCGAGTCGAAAAGCTGACGCATAGCATTCAGGGCCAATGCTGGTGTTAGTGGACAAAACCCTGAAACAGCACCTAGGAGATGATCGAGGTCAGCGTCATGTCTCGCCTGCGCGGCCACTAATGCAGTGCGGAAGGTTTCGAAGTGGATACGCCTTGGCAAACATAACCCGTCAATCAGCCCCTCCACCTCAGACCCTTCCAGCTGGTGTAAGAGTACGTCGCGGTACAAGTCGTGGAGTGCCAGGTAGTACCTCAAGTACTTGCACAGCTGGTCGGTAGTTGAAATAGTGTTGTCAGCCCCAGCAGCACACTCAAACGCCTTGCAGGACAAAATCTGGTGCACGGTCCGATTCGGCAGAGACTCCCATATCTTCAATAGATGCCAACACATATCCTCAGCATCCTCGGCCGTCAGCACCTGGTGGTCGTGGCGCCATCTCGCTACTTGCTCCTCAACCTCCCTTTCCAGACCTTGCGCTTCCGCCAGTAGCTGCTTGTACGTTTCGGATATATGAGCGAAAGGCTCCAGTTCCGCTAGAGCAGACTTGACCTCACTCAAATGAAGCAGTCGCACGCGCCATTGCTGCCGTAGGTTGTTCTCGCGCTGTACTAACACCACAGAAAGCGACGGCGATACGACACCGTATGACGCAAAGCTCTCTTCCTGGCCGCAGAAGGAAAGCGCACACTCCATCGCAGCCCATTCCGCGAACACCAGAAGCGGGACACTCGAAGACGCCGAGGCGCTGCCACAGTTGTCCAGAGGATTGCTGCTTTGCTGCCTCGCCACCAGCATCACCCGCTTTTCGTACTCTTTCGCTAAAGCGATGAGCTGTGACGCTAGAGAGTCACCGCTTGCTTTTCCTGTGGTAGAGTTTGCATCTTTTTTAGCGCTTGCAAGGACGGAGGGCATTTGAGAGCAGAGCTGCTTCATGGCGGGTGCGCTGAGCGTGGACGTGGTGAGTTGAACTGCCGATGCTTCCTTCCACACATTCTCCAGCGTATCTTGGGACAGCACTGTTCCCTCTGTGCTTCGTTGGAGCAAAGTACTCTGCACCAATGAGCGTGTGAGCGCATTCATTAACTTCTTTGTTGCTTTGGGGAGTGCTTTTTGTTCCTGCAGTATCGCCAGAACATGATAGAACTCGCAACACGCCATCAGCCACACTCGGTAATCCCACCGGGCAACGAAGCGGCCATCTCGGACGACGCTAAACACCTCCGTGGCAGCATAGCGAGCATGCTCTGCTGACACAGCGGACAGCAGCCGCCGAAAGAGGACGATGTTGTACGGATGTAGCGTGCCCTTTCCCTCACCATGGAATAAGGGATGCTTTAGAAGAGACTCCTGTTCGACTAGGAGCGAATCACACGGGAAAAGGCATCTGCCTCGTACGAGGAGTTCCTGAGACGCCTGTCGCGCTGTGCTGCTCGCACAAGAAGCAAAAACATTCGATCTTTCACGAACGCCTTTCGGCTCCAATACCCCGTATAACGTCGGGTCCAGACCCCAGCGTTGTTGCAGGTCAATGTATACGTCACGAAACGAAAGGGAGGAGGAGGTGCATCCCATCGTTGGAAAACGCAAGGATGAAGAGAAAATAGGGACTTGTTGCGTTAACTCTGGGTCGTGCAGTGAGAGTTACAACTCCGATACGCCTGTGTGTGCGTGTGTATTCCGTCCATAGAAAGGAGGGAAATGCTTGACCACTCCTTCAAATGCCCGCCGAAAAAGATACCAGGTGGGGAAGGTGGAGGTGCTTGTTCAGTGAAGTAGCTAGAGCCGCTACAGATGTGCCTTCCGTCCGCTGCCGAGTTAGCCTCGTCTACACGCAACGGAGAACATGGAACAAAAGAATGACAACCCATTGTTGATGGACAAAGGGAAAGCAAAAAAAAAAGTGCATCTCACTCCACAAAAAGGTAGTTGCAGAACGTACTTCATTGACGTAGCGCTTCCTCGGGACTGTAGCTTTGCGGATACATGTGTGTATCTGTGCAATGCTCTGAAACTCAGGAGCCGAAGCTGTAGCCTTGAAGAACGACGAATCCCTTTTCGATGCATGAAGCAGAGCGACAGGGGTAGATGCAGAGTGCAAAACTCAAGCAGGGTGCCCACCTTTCGCTATGCCATGTTTCGTGCAATTTTGCTTTCATTTCTGCTGTTTCGCAGTGGCTCAGGTATTCAGTACTCGATCGGAAAAAAATAAAACCATATGAAGCGTTGAGGGAAAACATTTCAAAGGATAAAAAGATTGTATGTGCAATCCCTAGGTAGGTGAGTGGAAAATCACACATTCGCTCTGTAGTCACGGCGCGCATCGCCGACTTGGAGAAAAGCACTCATGTGCATTGCGGCAAGCTAATCACGGGGAAAAAAGACCGAGGCCATCCAAGAAAAGGAAATACTCGTGCACCTTTTAAACCTTTCTTTTCAGCTTCTGCCCAGAAATCTTACCATGAAATTGCGTCGCAGCACACCAGCACACACAAAGGCCCCAGAAAAGGGGTGTACAAAAAAAAAAAAGAGTGCCACGGACAGAGAAAAATAAGAAGCGTTCAGTGCACTATATACTTCTCTGGAGGGCTAACACTAGGTGCGGCCTCCCCTCGTCAGTGGACTCAACTCGCAACACGAGAACATGAAATCCGAGGATAAGAGGAAACAAAAGGGGGAAGAAGTTGATATTTCGCTCAGATTGTAAAACGGATGAAGCAATGGGAAAAGATTTTAAAGAGACAAAACATTTTCATCCGAGTGCATAGTTACAACTCTGTAGAATGTAAAGAAGTCTACCTCTTTCCGTCGTACAGATACCCCTTAGTATCCAGCTGTTGATAGGTGGCCCATGCAGCGAACTCGTCAAAGGACACCTGGCCGGAGCTGTCGACGTCGATTTCCTTGAAGACTGTGCCTGGATCCTCAATGACGAAGCCCCATTCACTCATCTTTGACACAGCGCCCTTGAACTCTTTGGCGTCTACCAGCATGTTGCCGGAAGTGTCGAGCTCGTCGAACATAAGGGTGAGCTGGAAGTAGTGGTATATGTAACACAGAATCAGCCGAAACTCAAGCAATTCGACAAACTCACTGCTTCCCTGGCCGTCGCCAGCAGTGCTACCCATGCTCTTCGTAAAATGTGCCTTCAACGAGGCGATGTCGCGCAGGAGCCTCTCGAACTTGTTCAGATGAATCTCATCCACGCAGCTAGCATGTGCCCTTCCAGTGAGAACATTGCAGAGGAGTTCTTAGAGAACTTCTTGAGTAGCCTCACCCCGTAGACCTTGTCCTCAGCGAGCTTCGAGAACGGAATAATTGCGTGAGTCTCACCCCCAGAAGTATTGCTCTCCTAGATTTCATTCATGTGACATCCTACCAAAGATACGGTAGGAGATTCAGAAAAAGTATACCCCATTTTATTTCTTTGAATGCAACCACATAAGTGAGAGCAGAGTAAAATAAGTATGTGGTTTCTTTCCTATTGTAGGAGGAAAGAGTTACGAAAATATTAGACGCAAGACTAATCGATTGACTGAGATGACTAGCAGAGAAACTGGTGTGTTGTCATATTGTCCACAGCGCAGCGTGCAAGTCCCACGGCAATCTTACAACGAGGAACAGTGACGTCACACTCCAACACGAACTTTCAGAAAGGAGTCAAAAAAAAAAAACAATTTTGAACCACCTTTTTTTACGGAACGGTAGTGAAGAGAATGGAGAAGTAGTCGTGTTGCCTTTGGTGTTTCCAGGTTCTCAGCTAAATATGGAGCAATGAGCTCTACACACTGGAGGTATCTGTTGCGCCGGTAAAGGATGTGGGGAAAAAATAAAAAGCGCGAACACCTCAGCCCCATATTAAACCCACAGTGCCAACACTGTAAATGAGTTTAAACCAAGAGCGACAAGAATCCTTTCTCTTCCCTTTTCGTATAGTGGATAAGAGTCAGCGCATGTTTTCTCTTTGTAAAACTCACCATTAAGGATGCATGCGACATTGCTTCACATCTGCTATTTCAACCTTTTGCTTTTAGAAACCATACTAAAGCGCAATGACTCTGAATGAGAAGAGAGAAACGAAGCAAAACTATAGAATCAATTCAAAAGAAATAAAGGAAAAACAGGTCCCATAATCTGGGAAGCGCACAAGGAACAGTGCAAAGAAAATCTCGGATAAGTTTACGTAAAAACAACAAAGAGGTCCCAATGAGGCAGCCGAGTTGTGGCTGTGTAGACGCTTTACATCCCTACCAACCGACATTTCGGTTTCCTCAGAGTCTTCTTTATCCTTTGTTGCTGATTTCGTTTGTGTGTTTGCGTGTTTTCAAGATCACAAGAGAGCAGTCACATATGTTACTCAGAGTTGTCTGCGTCCTCATCGGCATCCAGCTTGCGGGCAGTGGCCCACGCAGCGAACTCGTCAAAGGACACCTGGCCGGAGCTGTCGACGTCGATTTCCTTGAAGACTGTGCCTGGATCCTCAATGACGAAGCCCCATTCACTCATCTTTGACACAGCGCCCTTGAACTCTTTGGCGTCCACCAGCATGTTGCCGGAAGTGTCGAGCTCGTCGAACATAAGGGTGAGCTGGAAGTAGTGGTATATGTAACACAGAATCAGCCGAAACTCAAACAATTCGACAAACTCACTGCTTCCCTGGCCGTCGCCAGCAGTGCTACCCATGCTCTTCGTAAAATGTGCCTTCAACGAGGCGATGTCGCGCAGGAGCCTCTCGAACTTGTTCAGATGAATCTCATCCACGCAGCTAGCATGTGCCCTTCCAGTGAGAACATTGCAGAGGAGTTCTTAGAGAACTTCTTGAGTAGCCTCACCCCGTAGACCTTGTCCTCAGCGAGCTTCGAGAACGGAATAATTGCGTGAGTCTCACCCCCAGAAGTATTGCTCTCCTAGATTTCATTCATGTGACATCCTACCAAAGATACGGTAGGAGATTCAGAAAAAGTATACCCCATTTTATTTCTTTGAATGCAACCACATAAGTGAGAGCAGAGTAAAATAAGTATGTGGTTTCTTTCCTATTGTAGGAGGAAAGAGTTACGAAAATATTAGACGCAAGACTAATCGATTGACTGAGATGACTAGCAGAGAAACTGGTGTGTTGTCATATTGTCCACAGCGCAGCGTGCAAGTCCCACGGCAATCTTACAACGAGGAACAGTGACGTCACACTCCAACACGAACTTTCAGAAAGGAGTCAAAAAAAAAAAACAATTTTGAACCACCTTTTTTTACGGAACGGTAGTGAAGAGAATGGAGAAGTAGTCGTGTTGCCTTTGGTGTTTCCAGGTTCTCAGCTAAATATGGAGCAATGAGCTCTACACACTGGAGGTATCTGTTGCGCCGGTAAAGGATGTGGGGAAAAAATAAAAAGCGCGAACACCTCAGCCCCATATTAAACCCACAGTGCCAACACTGTAAATGAGTTTAAACCAAGAGCGACAAGAATCCTTTCTCTTCCCTTTTCGTATAGTGGATAAGAGTCAGCGCATGTTTTCTCTTTGTAAAACTCACCATTAAGGATGCATGCGACATTGCTTCACATCTGCTATTTCAACCTTTTGCTTTTAGAAACCATACTAAAGCGCAATGACTCTGAATGAGAAGAGAGAAACGAAGCAAAACTATAGAATCAATTCAAAAGAAATAAAGGAAAAACAGGTCCCATAATCTGGGAAGCGCACAAGGAACAGTGCAAAGAAAATCTCGGATAAGTTTACGTAAAAACAACAAAGAGGTCCCAATGAGGCAGCCGAGTTGTGGCTGTGTAGACGCTTTACATCCCTACCAACCGACATTTCGGTTTCCTCAGAGTCTTCTTTATCCTTTGTTGCTGATTTCGTTTGTGTGTTTGCGTGTTTTCAAGATCACAAGAGAGCAGTCACATATGTTACTCAGAGTTGTCTGCGTCCTCATCGGCATCCAGCTTGCGGGCAGTGGCCCACGCAGCGAACTCGTCAAAGGACACCTGGCCGGAGCTGTCGACGTCGATTTCCTTGAAGACTGTGCCTGGATCCTCAATGACGAAGCCCCATTCACTCATCTTTGACACAGCGCCCTTGAACTCTTTGGCGTCCACCAGCATGTTGCCGGAAGTGTCGAGCTCGTCGAACATAAGGGTGAGCTGGAAGTAGTGGTATATGTAACACAGAATCAGCCGAAACTCAAACAATTCGACAAACTCACTGCTTCCCTGGCCGTCGCCAGCAGTGCTACCCATGCTCTTCGTAAAATGTGCCTTCAACGAGGCGATGTCGCGCAGGAGCCTCTCGAACTTGTTCAGATGAATCTCATCCACGCAGCTAGCATGTGCCCTTCCAGTGAGAACATTGCAGAGGAGTTCTTAGAGAACTTCTTGAGTAGCCTCACCCCGTAGACCTTGTCCTCAGCGAGCTTCGAGAACGGAATAATTGCGTGAGTCTCACCCCCAGAAGTATTGCTCTCCTAGATTTCATTCATGTGACATCCTACCAAAGATACGGTAGGAGATTCAGAAAAAGTATACCCCATTTTATTTCTTTGAATGCAACCACATAAGTGAGAGCAGAGTAAAATAAGTATGTGGTTTCTTTCCTATTGTAGGAGGAAAGAGTTACGAAAATATTAGACGCAAGACTAATCGATTGACTGAGATGACTAGCAGAGAAACTGGTGTGTTGTCATATTGTCCACAGCGCAGCGTGCAAGTCCCACGGCAATCTTACAACGAGGAACAGTGACGTCACACTCCAACACGAACTTTCAGAAAGGAGTCAAAAAAAAAAAACAATTTTGAACCACCTTTTTTTACGGAACGGTAGTGAAGAGAATGGAGAAGTAGTCGTGTTGCCTTTGGTGTTTCCAGGTTCTCAGCTAAATATGGAGCAATGAGCTCTACACACTGGAGGTATCTGTTGCGCCGGTAAAGGATGTGGGGAAAAAATAAAAAGCGCGAACACCTCAGCCCCATATTAAACCCACAGTGCCAACACTGTAAATGAGTTTAAACCAAGAGCGACAAGAATCCTTTCTCTTCCCTTTTCGTATAGTGGATAAGAGTCAGCGCATGTTTTCTCTTTGTAAAACTCACCATTAAGGATGCATGCGACATTGCTTCACATCTGCTATTTCAACCTTTTGCTTTTAGAAACCATACTAAAGCGCAATGACTCTGAATGAGAAGAGAGAAACGAAGCAAAACTATAGAATCAATTCAAAAGAAATAAAGGAAAAACAGGTCCCATAATCTGGGAAGCGCACAAGGAACAGTGCAAAGAAAATCTCGGATAAGTTTACGTAAAAACAACAAAGAGGTCCCAATGAGGCAGCCGAGTTGTGGCTGTGTAGACGCTTTACATCCCTACCAACCGACATTTCGGTTTCCTCAGAGTCTTCTTTATCCTTTGTTGCTGATTTCGTTTGTGTGTTTGCGTGTTTTCAAGATCACAAGAGAGCAGTCACATATGTTACTCAGAGTTGTCTGCGTCCTCATCGGCATCCAGCTTGCGGGCAGTGGCCCACGCAGCGAACTCGTCAAAGGACACCTGGCCGGAGCTGTCGACGTCGATTTCCTTGAAGACTGTGCCTGGATCCTCAATGACGAAGCCCCATTCACTCATCTTTGACACAGCGCCCTTGAACTCTTTGGCGTCCACCAGCATGTTGCCGGAAGTGTCGAGCTCGTCGAACATAAGGGTGAGCTGGAAGTAGTGGTATATGTAACACAGAATCAGCCGAAACTCAAACAATTCGACAAACTCACTGCTTCCCTGGCCGTCGCCAGCAGTGCTACCCATGCTCTTCGCCTTGTTGAAGGCACGTTTTACGATGTCGCGCAGGCGTGTGGTGAGCTCATCGAGCTGAACAATATTAACACAGCCCTGGTAAACCTCCTCCATCGTAAGCTTTTCTGTGTCATTCTGGCAAAACTTCTTGAAAAGCTTGATGCGGAGCTCCTTGTCCTCAGCCGTCTTCTGGCGGGGCAGGCGTCGACTAATTTTCTCCCATGCAATCCTGCGCTCAGTGGCAGTCTTATCCTCACTAGACTTCTGGGCAGTCTTGGTACCGCCGCAGCCCATTATTATGAGCACTAATTTTGGGGGGAAGTGATCGGGTGCACTGAAATAAATTGAGTCGTTGAAAATATCACTCTGGTTCACCAGCAGTTATTGCTGCAATGTTGAATACGCTAGGTGTAGGCTTGAAGGTACGCAGAAAGATGATAGTAATCAATAAAGATAATATATGTTTTAGAAGGAATAGAGTACTTGCAAAAACAGTTGCAAATATAATGGTGCGGAAGATCACAAGTGTCTCGTTGCACTGAACGCTATATATCGAGTGTTCTCCTCGTCATGGTTTAGGACTCAAGTGACCTCCAGTGGGAAAACTAGCTATATTCTAGCTACCAATACGAAACACTATGTTATTATTCTTTTCTCTAGCTTTGCTAGAAACTCAGCAAAAGCCCTGGTTGATTAATTCTTGTCTTTTATTTTTAACTTTACACCTTCCGTAATCGTCATGCTTCTTTTAGAGTCGTAGCAACAATAAAAAAGAAAATCGCCAGGGTTTGACTGCGTCTGACAACACATTCTCGCCCCGGTTCTTTACGTCTCCTTCCGGTCTTGAGAACACACTACAGAGTTGTACTTTAACCCCGTAGACACGCATTCATGTCCACAAATCCTCCAGTGAGTCATTAATGAAGCCAGTGCATAGGGAATGCGACTTCGCTCGAGAACCAGAGTGTGTCATTCCCCTAGCTCCTTATAGTTGACACAGTGTACAAGCACAAGTCCTTTTCTTCGCGCTACTCAACCCCACCCCTTTCTCACACCTCCAATAGTATTCAGAGCATCTTGTGTATCTCTGAGGCATTCACGAAAGTCTGCACAGCCTGCATCGGACGCTTGAACAGAGAATTCTCTCCACACGCCATCCCTCACACACATACACACACACATTTCTTGTTCCCACTCGCCCTCACAGCCGCAACTGAAACCAAGGTAGCATAAGGCTGACATGAGCGCAGATTTCAAGCTAATGCATATGCTTGCAACGAGGCCTGGCTTCACCCTCCAGGAAGAGAAAGGCAAGCCCAATGTTGCCCTTGCAAGGTCGACGAGCGCACTGTCGACCGCCTGTAGAACAATGGAAATAGACTATGGTCGCCAACATTCCGTGGTTTCACTACATAAAAGAGCAAAGAAAACAAGCAGCTTTCAGTGCTTTCAGTGTTTGGCAAACAGCGGGTTACACACTCGGAAGGTGGACAGAAGGCGGCCCCACCCACTGCACTTCATGGTTCCCGGAGAAAGTTCTGAGCGATGAGGACGCCCTGCAGCACCAAGGACCTTTACAAATACACAAGTCTTACCGTATTTCTTATCTGCATCAAGTTAGGAGCAGTTGCTTGGCAACCATGCGCCACGTCTCAGCTGCCCGAAAACCCGAAACCCCACTAGCAGCCATCCTTCTGGCACAACCCCCCACCACCAAAGGGACTCGGTGAACGACGCCTCCTGAGAAAAACGCTTTTTCAGCTTATCCTTTTTTCGTCTAGTAAATCAGACTACTGTTGTGGGATCAAAGTGGGAGTCCTTTTGAGTGTTACCGAACCAAAGACCCAAAAAAGGTGCGAGGATCGATTGGGAAACGTTGAACCCCCCCCCTCCGAACCAAAACATAAAATCAGACCCAATGGCACCCAAATAATGCAGCCAGCAGAAACCCTCTTATCTTGATTCTTGAACACACAGACAATCCACAAGCCGATTTATACCCAACCCATATCGCCAGACAAGCCAACATAACAGCCCCTGCAGAAACAAGGTTGCAAAACCCAAGGCCGCAGAGGCTGCAAAGCATACCATACCCACAGTACAGGGAAAGAATTGCCACACAGGCGGCGGCCACATTCTGCAAACAAAAAAGCACCCTCTCCAATTTTGAGCAAATAGCACGACACACCAACCCCCCACCGCCCCAGACACAGCAAACAAATGCTTACCATACCCCTCACCAAAACATATTCCCAACAAAGGATCCGCTTTCCAAAGAAAAAAAATTGTATTTGCTCTGCCTCCACAAAAATGCCAATTTTCAGCAAAGTGCAGAGGCAGAATATAGGTGAGTGCATACATATGCTAATTTTTTTGTGGCAAGATAAACTTGCATACGGGAGAATAATGCATGTCTTTACCGAATGGCATTGTCGAGGAAAAAATGACATTGCCTACTCGGAGCCATGTGAAGCGCATCTTTCCCCAGACGTCGTAGCGAGGTGCAAAGATCATGTAGGTTCAACTTTCGAACGCCAAACAATTTTCTGTGTCGTTAGATAAAACTGTGGCTTTAGAGCGGGGGCAAAATTTATCCCCAGAAACCCCCCCCCCTAGCCAATTTCAGCGAAGTTGGACCACCACGGCCCCCCAGAAAACAAAAAAAGCCAGGAATTACCCTGCACGTTGTTAATGTTTTTATACATTCTGGAACATTGACATAATATGAGCAACAGTTATGCCAGGATATTGGACAAGGCTTGCAGAAAAAAAGTTTTCCAGGCGTGGATTTCCTTCACCTATGGCGCTGGCATGGCCCGTTTTAGTCTCTGTAACTGCCTTGGCGCCGCTTAAATCTGGCCCACTTCACCACACCAAGAAAGTGAAACAAAATAACACAAAGATACTCCGAGGACCCAACCAGACAAATGTTCCCCATACCACAAAACAGGAAATGTTTACCACCCAGGAAGGAATAACAACACAGCCCCCACGAAAGACAAGAACCCCCGCCTCGAAAATCCCACCCGTAACGACAGCGCCGCCCAAATCCCCCCCCCCAGGCTGTTTCGCCCTGGCCTCCCAAAAGTCACGGAATCATTGGTTGCCATTGGAAAACCATAGCCGCTGAGCATTGTACGGGATATTTCTCTTTGCGGTTGTAACTAGAAAAACCAATTCGATAAGCAACGGGTACACCGAGCAACCAACTTCGATAAGCTGACAAAGTTTTCGGTGGGACGAAGGGGCATGTAAAAGCGTAGTTGTCGACAACCCTACTGAAGAAAAACAAAGAACAGCGTTCCAAACGATCATTTGTCTCATAAACACATATTGGGGTATTTTGGCTGGTGCCATGTTCCTGGTTTTCGCAATGCCTCTTTTGCGCCCCCATGGGGCTTCAGGGAGAACAAAAAAAAGTTTCTGAGCCACACCCAGGCGGGGCGGACCCCCCCCCCAGAACACAGAACGGCAGCCGCCCCCTTAAAAATGACAACCCCACCCCAACAGGTTTTCTACAGCTGCAAAAAATTTTTCTATATGTCAATAGAAAAAGAGCTGCCTGCTAATGTTTTTTTTTTTTTTTTGAAGATCCCGTCCACTTCATAATGGGATTTGTTTTCGTAGGCCCCTGGAGGCACAGTCTGCATCCCTAAGATTTGGACCCCCCCATCTATCAGTGCATGGTTTCAAGAGTGATTTTTTCCCTTACATTGTTTATTGCAACCAATGTCCATAGCATCAGAAAGCGTATTTCCAATACTATTTATTTCCCAGACACAAAAGCCACGGATTTTCTCTGCAAAAAATAATTCTAGAACGTACGAAAATTTTCTTGATGAGTAGTAAGAGTAATTGTGCGGGTGGTGTGTGTTCTGGCTCTTTTTCTAACTGAAATTTTAAAAACACTCTGCGGGTTGATGAGCCAGGGGCGCCGTTCCGCAAATGTAAAAGAAAATTCCAGGGACCATTTTTTTGTCGACGCGAATTCTGGGTAGTTCATTCAGTGGTTCCTCAACAGGTAAATGTGTCTGGATGATGACCGCGCCTCAATAGCGAGAATCACACATAAAGTATACATACGCGTATATTTCAAAAAGAAGGATTAGAACCTGGTTAATATATACATTCTTTCAGAAAGGCATGAATGGTGAAGCAAAGCACCGCACGATATATTATTACCATCGCTTTTCATTCCTCCGGCGGAAATTGTTTTCTTTTTCTTTGGCTCGCTTTGTCTTATTCTGTTTTCGCTATGGGGTACTGGGGGATGTTACACCTTATTTGCTGATGAGGTTTTTAAAGTGGGCTTTACTCGTTTTAATACTTTCTGTGGCTCCGTATCTTGTGATCAAGGCCTTCTACTACAGTTTGGGGGCCGCAGGCAACGCCATCTACCCCAACGCGTTTCCGGGAGGCCAGAGCCCAGACGAGGGGGAAGCCAAATGCCAGCGCCCCCCTCGCGCTGCGAAGAGAAGGGTCCTGCCAACAGGCGCCCGGCCACCAGAGCGAGGGTACGCGGTATCATCGGACATCTGGGATGCGGCTTTACTTTTGATTTTACGCTCATGTACGTGCGAAAGTGCAACATCTTGTGTGCATCGCCTCCTCTTGCTCCTTTGCAGGATTTCGAAAGGAACGATGGTCCGACTATTTGCGCAGATCGGTGGTACGGTTGGGGTCTCTCCAGGCCGAAAAGACTTGCCCCGGATCTGGTTAAAGGGGGGGGGGGTATTTTATTCCCCATCGCACGAGCATCATCCGCATGAATCCCGCCCCCCGCCCCATTACGGCACGGCAAAGCAAAGACCAAACAGTACAGTCGACATCCCCTTCGCGCTGTTCCTAGAGCAAGGCGGGGGATGGATACTTGATGTTGCATGTGCTTGGTAAAAGCACATTGAAAAAAAAAATGGGAATGTTTTGTGGGGCTTCATATCCCAGGGGGTCGCGTATCCACAAGGAGCTCTTTTTCCCCCTAAAGTGACGAAGGAAGTGGTTGTAGAATATGAATTAAGATCTAATTAAAAGAAAAAATGTGCGCTGGGAACTCTTTTCGTATTCTCTGTGATGGTATTATTTTCACTGTTTAAATTCTTTATTTCAGGCTGCTTTGTTGCTTTCTTTTGTGTAAGGGGCTCGTTTATTCTTGCTGTGGGTTAAATCGATTTGTTCAGGCTCTTTAATTCTTGGTAGAAGTTGCGGCATAATTGTCTTAAAAAAGAGATGTTTGGACATTTTTAGTCAGGGCTACTTAGGTGAAAATGGTGTTGTGATGGTGAAGGTTATTTGTCTCGGAGAATGATCCATTTGTGGGTTTTGGTCTTCTGGAATTTCGTTGGGCCTCTTTGCGCTGTTGGTATGCGGTTGGTGTGGTGCTGTGGTTTGGCCCACTGTGATGGCGCTGTCTGTGTCAGCGTCGTAGTGTGGCTGAAAGGAAAGAAACCTATAGGAATCAGGAACCGGGGGGATTTTTCTAATGTTACACTCTGGATGTTTTCAAGTGGGCTGAATCGGCCGGCCATTTACAACCGTAACACGGAGCCCCCCCCCCCCCCTACACGCACAGGTTTGGATCACATCACACTTTTATCTGCATAAGGGAAGGTGTCTGTGAGTCTGTTTTTCGGGCCCTCTTTTTCATTACTTAACGGTAGAGATGTGTATGGGCCTTGGGCTCTAGATTGTTTTATTCTCGCCGCTAAGGTGTGAAGGGAATGCTGGGGTGTCGTTGGAGTGTTGGTTGTGAATACGCGAAGGTTTATTCGAATTCTTTTTTTAAGATGCGGAAAGTTCACAGTGTACAAGAAAAGGGCGAACCCCTTCTCCGTGCTTCAGATGATGCCTCGAAGTCTGAGGGGGTAGGATGGGGCAAAAATCTTCTCGTGGCATAGCTGGGGGGGGTGTCGTGCCGACTTGACGAGTCGTGGTGTGGGTGAGCGTTTCCAGGTCTTGTCCATACAGAGGGTGAGTGTTGCCAGTCGGGCTGCTTTCTCTATTTTCCTAGCCGGGGTGGAGGGTTACTGGGTGCTGGGGATGCTGTCCTGTGTGACTCCTGCCTGGCTGGATGCCCGTGGGCCCATCGATCTTGGTGGGGATGGATGATCATTAGCTTAACTTGGGGGTTGTGTCTTTGAGTTTTTTGAAACAGGAGCATGAGAGTATTTTTAGACAACAAAAGTATACGCAATCAGGGCTGTATAACAGCCGGTGTTGCTCTTTGTAGGAGTCTGCGACAACTGACAGGCTCACGCATAATGGTGGGTGGAAAACTGGCCCCCTGTATTTACAGCCCTGCTTGGTGATCCTCATGCTTCTTTCCTCTGTCTGTCTGTCTGATGCTCTCTCTCTCTCTGTGAAGTTCCTGTTAATCAGCATCACATCACTCGTGATTGTTGAAGGTGATCTGCTCTTAAAATGGGTCTCAGTGAATCGAAGCGAAAGTTGTCTCACTCAGATGAGAAACCGGAGAAGTCGCAAATCACACCTTCCGACAAAGCACGCCTCCAACTCAAGCTTCAGCGAGACAATGCACAGGCAGCTATTCGTAAGTATGAGCGTGTCGCGAACCTGGAGCATGAGAAAGCAAAGGAGTTAATGCGTTTAGGGAACAGGCGAAAGGCACTGTATTGTCTTAAGCGAGAGAAGGCGCAGAAGTCGCAGATCTCTATAGTAACCGACATGCTAGACAATATCCAGCACCTCATCGATACTGTGGAGTTTTCCCAGATTCAAAGAGAAGTGGTGGAAGCCATGAAGGAGGGAAAGTGCGAGCTGGACAACCTGAACAAAATGCTTAATATCGATGACATTGAAAAGCTGATGAATGAAGCAAGTGAATCGATCGAAGAGGCTAACCAGATCAACGCTGTGCTTAGCCAGCCTCTTCCGGGGGTTCTGGACGACGAGGAGTTGCTGCGCGAGTTGGAGCAATCCACTAATACACTGAAAAACGACCAGGAACTTCCTAGCCTTACTGTGCCCAACCATACCCTTCCTCAAAAGGAATCGATGCTCGGAGGGAAAGAGGAGAACGAGCACTACGAAGATGCTGCCCCTGCTCGTCAGTATGCTTAGTAGGCTACCAATGTCTTACTTTGACAAATCTACTCTGCATATTTATTGTATGTAAATGCAACAGAAAAAACGTACAAAAAAGGTAAAACTTACTTTTCCCCACGAAGGAGCTGCTGAATGAATTCAATTCCACTCTCGGCAAGACAAGAGGCATGATTTTCAGTGCTACCACTTCACCGTATGGACATTTCTTGATTCGCTTCTACCTTTCCTTTACTGTTTCCTTATCTTTTCTCTAGAACAAAGTCTTACATTTGTACTTCTCTCTGAGACAATGGATACTAAAATCAAAGAGCCGGAAGGGCCGTGCAATCTCGAATATGTCCGTCGCTACACTCAGTCTCTTAACTACCCTCTGGAAAAGACGAGCGATATGTCCGAGGAGATGCGAGTCGACTGCAAAGAGATTGTAGTCAACGCATTGGAGAAGCACGAGGATAGCTACGAGATGGCTGCCAAGTACGTGAAGGAGCAGATGGACAAGAAGTTTGGACCTTCTTGGCACTGCGTTATTGGAGAGGGATTCGGGTTTGAGATCACCTACGAGGTGAAGCATCTGATGTACATGTTCCACAGGGGTTTCATTGCTATTGTTGTCTTCAAGGGCCTCTAAGATTCTATTTAGAACACTTCGTTTTATGTATACAGCTTTACGGAAGAAATGCAAGAAATTGAGATGTTTTCTCGGCGATGTACGACCACTATCACGTGGGTTCATCTGCGCAAGTTGGAATTCTCAACGCGCAAGGTGCCAGAGCTTCCATGGATGACAACGTGTCTTCTTTTTGATTTGCCAGCGCTTTCTCTTTCTATGTGGAGGTGAGCGGAATAATGGTAAGGCTATGCTGTTATGTTGTCTCCCACTCTCTCTTTTGCGAAAGAACCGGCATCTGAGTGATCACAACGTTTTCAAGTCCCACGATAATGGCCAAAGAGTGGCTGATCTTCGCCTTGGGCACTAACAACTGGCAAGGGCCAGGTCAGTTTGCCCCTGGATCTGGTATTCTTCACCAAGGTCAGCACATTGCCATGAATTCACTGGACAACTGCCACTGCTACTCGATTTGGCCCTCTGATCTCCAAAAGACCCCAACAGATCGTGATGACTATCGCGTGTACGAGATTCCTCACCCGATTCCGATCTGTGAGAGCGTCGGACCACAGAGCAGCAAGAGATGGCACTCTATGACTGACGAGGAAGTAACAAGCTACTGCGACCGTCTACTGAAGGAGTGTACTGACTTCATGGAGTACATCGAGAAGAAGCACGGGAAGCATATTAATCTCTTTCTCGCTCATCATTGCTTCATGAATCCCGTGATTATGTCCCAGATCAACGAGCGTCGTGTAGAACAGGGGATTCCAAAGGTGCCACTTGTGGTCTTCGCGCATGGAACAGCACTCAAGATGTATGAGAATGAAATAAACAAGCTACCAGAGTTTCCTATGAAGTACTACGACTGGATTCGGGGTGTTAAGAGTATCTTTGAGAGCACTGATCATGTCTCTGGTGTTTTTGCCGTCTCGGCGCCACAGAAGAAGAACTTTGAGCAACTGTTCCCTCTGTTCCCCCAAGAGCGCGTCGCTATCACACCCTGCGGCTACAACCAGCTGGTGTTTCATCCAGTGCAAGGTATGTCACGCGAAAAGGCTTTCGGTCACATGCCCCAGGTTCTCTATGACGGATTTGATGGAACCCAGCTTTCATCTGTGCAGCGCCATGTGTCTTCTCATCAATGCATCCCTGACGTGAACGCTTACAACAGGGTAGTTGTTTTTTGTGGCCGTTTTGCTCACTGGAAGAGGATCGACTCCGTCCTAAAGGCTGCCAGTAAGTGGGAGAAGGAAGACAAGAAGATTCTTACTCTGATATTTGGTGCAGGCTCTCAGGAAACGCGAAAGCTCTATGTGGACATGGCCTATCAGACGCTGGGGCTGAAGGACACCTTCTTCCTGGGACCTCAGAGCCAGCCTGATCTGGCCAATGTCTACACAGTCGCGGATGTTTCTGTGTTCCCGAGTCATGATGAGCCCTTCGGACTTGTGTTCATCGAGTGCATGGGGTGCGGAACACCTGTGATAGGTGCCAAATCTGGTGGCCCGCTGGACTTCGTCAACGACCAGGTTGGTATCTTGGTGGATGAAGGTACAAATGACGAGGTTGCTGAACGTGTCTATGCCGCGGTGAAGCAGGCTCTCGCAGAGGACTGGAAGAAGACAAAGGGTGCCCAGTGCGAGCAGTATGCGCTCAAGAAGTTCAGCCTCACCTCACAGGCGGAACTGATGCTTCAATTTGTGGAGAGCCACTTTACCGAGTGATACGCTTATGCGAGAAATATTGCTAGAGAGCTAATAGAGCTTTTTGTCTCTTCCTACTACTTTTCGAGCCCTTTCTCTTTTCTTTACACAAAGGCCTTCATTTTCATGTAGTTTCAATTGGTTCTATCAGTGCGGCCTCTTTTTGGAGGCTGAAGGTGGAAATTTTCATATCTTCAATCAATTATTTATTTATTTATTCAATGGCGGTTGTGTTCTTTCCTTTTCATCAAAAAAAGAAAATGAAAATTGTCTTCCATTTATTACTATTGATCAAACACTTGCTTCTCACTAGTGACCACTCAGCGGCTATGGCTTGACTCTCATCTCATGATATGTTTCTTTTCTCATGGTTCTCACACTGCGCGATGAAAAACTTACGCGATCGTGCGCGCTCGCTTCCCAAGCCTCCGGTGAAGTAGCAGCAAGTATCCTGCCCCCGAAGTTTCCCGTACTTGCGCTATCTCCACAATGTCTGCTTCTTTGAATGCTGGATATTTTCTTTGTCCCGCTTCCCTCATGTGGTCAGCGGAAGCTCCTAAATAAAAGCGAAGCAGTTCCAAGCGATGAGGCTTCTGAGCAAAGTGATCGTCGGAACAACCTGTGTCACAATCTTTTGTGGCAGCGCCTACGTGGCTGCAATCACTCTTGCCCCACCCCCAAACTATACAGTAAGCAACAATGACCGGTTGAAAAGTTATGAGAAACTGTCCATCGACAATCTGTATGAGAAAAAGACGAAGTGCCAAGAGTTTTACCTGGGTCTCAGTCGGTGGCGGCGGAAAATGTTACGAGACGAAGGCCTGCTTCGTGGGCGGGTGCTGGAGGTTGGTGCTGGGTGTATGGGCAACTACGCGTACTACCCCCACAGGTACTTCAGTGAAGATCCTGAGGTTCAGCGACACTTGAAGGGCATGCTGGACTGCAGAGAGAACACCGAGGTAGCAGGCAAGGGTGAAAACTCCACTAGCTACATGCTGCAGCATATTGAGAAGGAAAACCCGTGCAACGAGATTGTTTTGTGCGATCGATCAGCCGGCATGGTTCAGTCGTGCATCGCAAAGATACAGAGTCGGCTAGGCTACACTCCTTATCGGTACCCCGACTACGACATTTCTGGCATTAGCAGTTCGATTGAGGCGCGTGTCCGCGCTCAGCATAACGCAAAAGGGCCGGGGCCTGACTCAGCTGACAAGGCCGCTTTGCGAAAGAGAAAGATTGTGCATGAAGACGGGACCGTACAGGAAGTACTGGTAACACCCCTAAGCGGGACTGAAGAGGAGGAGTTTCTCGAGGCAACATCCTCGCAGACGAACTTGGCTGCCGATGCCATAATCGTGCCTGTGCTGCAAGCCCTTGACACCGGTGACAAGCTGCAGCTTCTCTCAAAGGAAGGGGAGGCCGCACTGGCGCAACGTGAGCGTGAAGTGCAGGCACGTGGGGAGTTTCGACGACGGGTCGTGAGCGAGCTCCAGCGCCAGGAGAGGTCGAGCATGCTCAAGCGCGGACGCACCGACGTCTCTGTTGCTGATGCTTCAACGGTGGAAAAGAATGTACTGGTCGAGGCGCCTCCAGAGCTCTGCGGCGACAATCGTGAACTTGAAAGACAGCCCTTGTTTGCAGTAGCCAACTACGCCGCCGAGCAACTCCCGTTCCCTGACAACAGTTTCGACACTGTGGTGGACATGTTTGGTCTGTGCAGCTTCGACGACCCCGTGCGCGCTTTACGTGAGCTGTCGCGCGTGTGCAAACCTGGAGGAAAACTGCTTCTCATTGAGCACGGAAAGGGCCACTCTACTCGTGTCAACAATCATCTGGATAAATGGGCGCCGCGACACGCGAAGAGCTGGGGGTGCTGGTGGAATAGGGATATTCGGCGCGTGATTCGCCTGAGCGGGCTCTCTGTAGAGAAGTGGGAAAGCAAGCACTTTGGGACATCGCACTACATTGTCGCAAAGCCGTACAAATCTATGGAGGAGTGGGACAGGTTCGAACTACAGCGCAGGCAGCAGGCGAAGAAAGCTGCCATTTAGCGGTGCAAGAGTGCTCTTTCAGGGAAAAGGGCGCAATGCCTCGGTGCGTGTCTGGGGTGGCTCAGGCTAGAGCACCTCGGCTGTGTTTCTCTCAAAGTATCGTTTCTGTGTGGTCCCCAGTGGTGTACAATATGCGCCTTCTCGTGCTTGCTTTATAGAAGGATAGGGTACACGTGTATTGCGCACAGAAGTGCCTGTACGAGTTTCAATATGTGATGTGTAGTACAGGACGTGCTTGTGTTGGCTGCCTTTCTGTTGCAAGCTGCGTTCACATCTTCGTTTAAAGCAAGGAATCTTCTGAGCAACATGCCTGGCAGCTCTCCCGCAGTGCTTTCCACGGGCATCCCAACTCTCTTTCCGTGCTTTTCTTGCTCTTGTGTGTGTATGGGGGGGGTGGGTGGCTACCTCTTTTTCTTGCGTGGGCAACCATGACGGTGTACCGGTCGTCGCAGCACCGCTGCAGCGGTGAGAACGCACCAAAGGATCTCCCCTTTGCTGTTTTCTCTGTGCCTCGTGCTGGATTACGTTCTTGGCGGCCTTTCTTTTCATGCCCCTCTTTTGCTTTTGTCCCTCGTTTCCGTCCTTCCTCTTTTTCTTGGTGACCGGATGCTAGCGGCACTGGCTGCTGACTAGAGCTGGTGTGCCCATTCACGAATCTACAGCATCATTGTTGCAGTCTTGCTCTTTTCTTCAATAACCCCAACATTGAAGAAATGGCAGTGATTTACCCGAGCGAGGAAGATGAGAGTGTACTGGTTGGCTTCACAGAGTTTTTCACACAACAGGAGGGTGTGCATGCGCTTTTTCGAGTGACCGAGCAAGATGTGCAAACAGTGAGAAGTGCATGCAGCTCCGTGCTAGCGCATCTCAGCACCACAAGCCGACTTATTCTTGCTTCCGTCCCTCTTAACCAGGCAGAGACCACTTCACTTGTCGCGGGAAACAATGGCAGAGACACAGTATATCAGATAGGCAGCGTCTATCCTCATGTGCTACAGCACAGCACCCCTACAGGATACAACATCACCCTGTCTGAGTCTGCAGATGCGGCACCACCGCTGCTCCACCACCCAAAGTCATTTCTAGTGTCACAGCTCGACGCAATCGACTTCATGGCGGCGGAGTTGGAAAGCGCAAAGGACACGCTGCTATCTTTGAATGCAAGGTACGCATACTTGTGGACCACAAATGTGGACGAGCTACGCCGTTACATTGCACAAGAGGAAAGGCGTCAGAAGATGCAGCAGCCGCTGTGGAAGCATGCCCAGATGAGGGCCGCTCCGATTGAGGAGGAGATACAGAAGATGCCTCCACATAGCCCCAAGGATGAAATGGGACTGAGAGACGCCGCACCTCAACAGGGTGACGCGCAGCGCATAGCTGGAAGGGTGCCGGAGGATCCTCCAGCAGAGGCTCCCTCTGAGTCATCTGCGCTGGCGCCAACGTACCGCACGCTGCTTGCGCTGGATGCTTCACAGCTGCCATCGAAGCAAGTCCAGCGAAGCTTCGTGAAGTTCATTCAGGCGTGCTTGTCTCTACTGGAGTGGACAGACAGCGTCTTAGGCTTGCTCTCTGGCAGAGACGACATACCGAAGGCGGGTACCTTCGAGGTGTCCACGCAGAGGGGGTTGTCGCAGCGCAAAGTCGACACGGTTCGCCAGGCAAGCGAGCCGAGTCCAACAAACCAGGCAACCACATCAGCTGGGCGTCCCGGCACCAAGACTGTGCGTGTTCTCCGCTACGAGATACGCGATGTGAGCCACATATACGACATGCTGTACCAGCAGGCGGAGTGCTTTTATTTGACCGAGTACGCCCTGTATGATACACGGATAAAACAACGACTCCTGCATCCGTCCTATTACTACGCCCTGCGCAATCTTATCGAGGACGCAACGACTGAGATAACTCGACTGGAGCATATCGCTGCCTCGCGGGCGGAGTTGGTACGCGACGATGCTCGCCTGTCGCCCTTTGACGCGTATCGACGCGGTGCGTTTATCCCTTACCCTGAGATCCCAGGAATGGTCATGGATCCATCTTTGCCTGCTGCGCGCGATAGGGTAGACATGGAAGGCGGCGAGCCAACCAAGGTAGTTTTCCGTCCTCCGCTTCCTCAGCTTGCGTTTCTCCGAAACACGCTTCGGGTACTTCTCAGCATTTCCATTAACGAGGATGACCGAACGAGTTTCAAAAGCTATGAGGAGCTGTACCAGACCCTTGTAGAAAGCGCCAGGGATGCCGTGGTTAGACTGCAAAACCTTCCAAAGCCTCCCCCTCTCCTTCTCGAACCCGCTGCACAGAGCATGTTTGGCAACCGGATCTCCAGGAAGGCTGGTCGCCCGTGCTACGAGCTAGTATTAGTTTTCGAAGAGAGCAGCGCGCAGGAGGTGAGGTCGGGCGACAAAGTGGCGTGGGTCATATCTTCTGAGGACTGCGGTCGATTGCGCGCCGGATTCGAGGCGTACTGGGAATTGAGGGACGGCGTGCACTCCCTAAAGCAGTCTCTTGATAAGGACATTCGCCGCAAAGATAAGACTCATCGTACTCGTGTGCTTGACGCGTGCGTGGCACGTGAGAAGGACCCGGTGGCAATCATGGCCCTCGAACGCGAGCGGGCGCTCCAAGATGCGGAGTTCCGTTCTCGACGTGAGCGCGGTGGCTGGTTGGGGGCAGCACGAGCGTCACTACGGTCACTGGCTGGGATCGCCACCTGCAAGGCCGAGATTCAAATGGAGGATCTCGGCATCCCGACAACTCCAGAACGCGATGATGCTGGTGTCGACATGACGACCACCTCGCCCTACCATGCGGAGAAAACGCTGCTGCAGGAGAGCGTGAATCGACTCTGGAGCGCTGTGGAGGCGCATGGTGTGCACATGGAACACGAGTACCCAGGCCTGTTTCACCGTGGCGAGAGGCAGCGTTGGGCGAGGTGTGTTGACTCATTGATCGAGAAAGCTAACGCAGTCGGCGTTGTCTTCTCTCCTTGAGTGACGTTCGCGTGCTGAAGAAAGTGTTTAGGCTGCCCATGAGTCCCCAAGGTATCCCCGCTTTGTATGTGTACCTTTGCTCCCCCTCTCCAGCCTAGCGACTTCCACGCCCACCTCGAAGACTTGGCTGCTCGTGTGCTCTAGTTCTCTCGCCTACACTCACACCCATTCTCGATTATCATCGTGGGTATCAACGTAGATATCCGTCACGACCGTGAACGACAACAAAACGATAGCGCTACCACCGCTCCCCGATAGGCTTATTGAGTTGCGTTTTGCGACTTTCTCCCCGGCCTCTCGCACGTTCCCCCCTCCCCTCTTTTCTTCCGTGCCAACGTCAGGGGCGGATGTCCCTATTTCACATACATGCGTACGTGCGTACACGCAGACGTGTACGCACACCCGCACTGCACCAAGGAGGGAGAAGGAGAGGAAACAGAGGGGAACGCAGCCACCACCACTGCCACATACACGCGCAAAGGAGATACGTCTTTTGTTGTGTTCCTCTTTGTTATCTCCCTTCTTTGTGTGCGCCTTCCCCTTCCCCTTACATGCTCTCTTCTGCCTCTCCTCCCGCCGACGTGGTGCGTGGACACACACAGCTAAAGACGCGCGTCTTTGTGCACACATATATGCAGACACGTATCCCAAACGCTTATGGGAAGTTCTCCCTCTCATATGACCTCTGTAACGCGATACGTTGTTCCTCTTTTTCTTCATCTTAATTGGCCTCAACCTACGGTGCTTGACTGTTGCCTGCGACCGAGGGGATGCTTCTGCATGCTTGCGCATATCTGTGTATACATATGTGCCTCTGTGTAGAAGCCGGGTGAAAGTGAGACACAGAGACGCAAATAACACCAGCAAAGCAGAAGGTTCGGTTGGGGGTTGGGGGTGTTGTGTTCTCGGGGAGCTGCGGCGTTGGCTGTTTACGAGTTTCAGTAGGGCTAGCGTCAAGGGGAATGATGCTAGTGGTTCAGACGTAACAGGTCGACGGGTCGCAATCTTTTCTGTATCCAGATGGTACACACATAACACTGACTTGGTGCACCACCGCTTCTTTTCCATGATTGGTACGTGCTTCCCAGTCGTATCTGTCTTGCCTGGTTTTGTGCCACGCTTTTGTGCTGGTTTGTGCGTATGTGTGTCTGCGAAGACGTGTGTTGCTCACTCATGCAGGTCTTCGCCATGCTATTGAGGAGACCACCCACCTTCTCCGCCCCTTTCGATCTCTCTCTCTCGCTCGCTCGCTGGCGCTTGGCTGAGCCTCTGTCTTCTACCATACGGGTAGTTGACGTGCTGTTTTCTTGCCCACAACCTCATCTCCTGCAGCAAGATAGCGAGTGGGGGTGTGCGCGTGTGTGCCGGTGAATGCATAACAGCAGTCGAAACTATTGGGCTTACAAGGCTACAAACGATAAAAAATCCGAGCTGACACGCACACCGATCGCAAAGCAGGAGAGAACATGGGCTGCGAGGTGGTGGTGGTGAGAAGCTTCAGCAAAGGACAATAGGAGTCCTAGCGCTGGTGGTTACACTTCTTTTTCCTGCTTTTCTTTCCTCCACATGATCAACGCCATGTTAGCCGGAATGGCTCACGGACTCCCCTGCACATCTCAATCGCTTTTCTGGTCACTCCTTGGCCATTTTGACTAATACTGATACCGCAGAGACACTCCGTGTGTGCTTTTGGGTCGGTAGAGGCGGCAGGCGAGGAATAGTTCTGTTAGGATACCAGCGGCCGCGATGGAGAGGAGGGCCTGCTGGGTACGTTGTACCCCGTTCACTGTGCATGATGTTGGGAGATTTCAAAAGTTGCACTGCTTTTTCTTTCTCTTACTTGTTGGTCTCATCACTGTTTTATACACACACACACACACAGACACACAGACACACAGACAACACACGCACATATACGAATGCTTTTCTTTTACCTCAGTGGTGCTACGATAGAAATAACAACAAAATGCTACGTATCGGCAGTCGGATTTCGCACTTTGTAAGGGGACTCGAGCCTATCTGCAAGCGATCCTCCTTTCCTGATGTCGGGACTGATCGAGTTTCCAGGAAACGATGTGAATGGAAGCGGCTTCGCACACGGCTTCCTACACTTGAAGGGCACAGGAAGGCAAATGTTCGAAGAACCGTCACTCAAACCGAAAGGGAAAGACACTCATGCGCGGCAGTGTCCACCTTTGAGTCACCACGATGTGGAGAGGACGACTCTCGTGCCCAACTTTTCTCTCTCTTCCTTGCCACTCCCTCTCACCTCGCTATCATCTCTTACTCTTCCTTCTCGTTTTCTGCCGAATCACGGACGAACCGCAACTACGATGCGTCAATAATATCGAAAACTTGCACAACTGACGCCGGTGACTCGATACCTTACCAATGGTATCACACACACCCACACACACACACACGTGCGTCACACCTACACGCGAAGGGCTCAAAGGAGGCCACACTCTCTTCTCTCGTTTCCTGGCGAACTTATAGAGTTTCACTGACCACTTCTTCCTCCCTCCCCCGCATTGCTGTGCTTTGCGTGTTTCTGTTCTTTTTTTGCTTTGGGTGCATTTATGTTCGTTCCCGTTGAATAGACGAACGAAAGCCACTCTTATCCCTCCTCCACTCTCCCTACCGCCACCCCCCGCCACCCCATTTTTCTTTCTTTCTTTCTCACCCTCCCCCCTTCACTGGAATTTCACCATTCTGCGTTGCGTGCTGCTTTGTGTTTGGTATTGATTCTTTGTTTCTCTGCTTCCCCTTTCTCTCTCTCTCTGTGCGTGTGTGTGCGTGTGCCGTGACGCAGGCCGTTGCTCCAGTGCAGACGATCCAACAAGAAACAGAAACAATAGAGGACACGGCACGAGCCTCTCTCCCGTTCTGGGAAGCTTCTTTGGCCCTGCTCGTGCTGCGTAGATCTTGAATGCACAGATACACAGCAGCGACACACAGCAGTGGAAAAAGAGCGAAAAGAAGGTGGGCCTATCATTGGCCACCCAGTGCACATAGACACACGCATACGTTTGCAAAATAGAGAGGAGCGGGTTCATCGTCTCATAGTTTCTTGGAAAAAAAGAGAGGAACAGCGAAAGCGAGAGTGTGTGTGAGTCATTGAAGAGAGTGCAAGTGGAGACAGACTTGAGTAGCTCCATAGAAGTGGCCAACAAGAGCAGTAACGGCTGCTGCAGTGGGACACTGGTTTCGTTTATGTGTGCTTTGCGTATTTTACCAGTTCTGTTTTCGTGTCTTCTCTGCGTGAGGGAGAAGCAGGATTCAGTGATCTAAGGTCGAAAAAAAAAAGAAGGTGCTCACGAGTGCACGCATTGAAAGCGGTGACAAGTGTCGTCTTCGCGCGTTTGTTTCACATTACCTCTCCAGCCCCCCCCCCCCCGCGCCTTTTTTGTTTTCTTTACATCCGTGAGCTTCATTTGTTTCCTTGTCTCTCTCTCTCTCTCCCCCCTCACTCTTTTTCCTCCGTAGGGTCTGTGCTTCGCACTTGAGCTCGTTTACACGTGTACCCTGCACGAGGGAAATTCAAGAGAACGTTTGTCCCTGCTTACGGCCTCCTTTGCTCCCCCGCACGTGGGCTTGTACGTGTGTGTATGCCCGTGATCGAAATGTCGGGGCACCGTTGTACACCATCTGTGAAGCTGGCCCCGCCTGTGCCGTCGCCATCTCCATCGCGCGATGAAGCAAGCGTTCATGAGGTACTGAAGGACGGAAGGTTTAGCGCAGAGGGGACCATCGCATCTATGTCAACGACAGGATCGTCGAGGCCGAGTACGAATGCTGTGGCTGCCGCAGCCCACAACGACTTTGAAGGTGTTACGACTTCGTCGCCGAGCAACTCAGCCGGGTCTACGGGTCGTGAGGGTAGCGAGAATTCGCAAAGCGAGTCTTGCCGCACTCCCTCAGCGCATGTGCATCCAGTGCAGTTCACCTCACCGGAGGGCCCCTGCGTTACAGGAAGTGCCGCAGCAGCGCTAGAGGGCAACGAAGCGCTACTGCCTCTCATGAACAGCCCAGTGCAACACTCGCACAAGTCGGCTGAGGCTTCTGGCACCAAGGAAAACGCGTCTCATGCCGACGAAGACCTTGGGGATACTGCTCTCCGATCGCCCTTACGACGCGGTGCTAGTCACGCTAACGAAGCTGAGAATCTCACACAGAGGGATCATCTGTTTGCCTCAGCTGCCGAAATATCTGATCGCGGTGCTGAACAGGGGACTAGCAGCTCTCACCTTAGCGCAGGAAGTCTTAACAACGTTACAATTGGCTGTAACAATTTGCCATTGAACGGGGCGCCACAGTCTGAGGACCGTGCACAGGTTACTTGTGGTGCTGGGTCCATGCCAAGGTGCCACATCGGCGGCACCAGCCCTGTGGAGGGTACTGCTTTCTCCATGCCTCGCCCGTCGGGAGGCTGCATTTCAGGCGATTCTGCACCGCGCACTTTCTCCCCTGAGTACACCTTCTACGACCAGCGCCTCAGCGCTGCGGCGACAACGTCACCAGCCGGCATGAACAACTCCGGCTGCATGCCTTCTCCGCGTGCCTTGGTGCAGTACGTCGCGCCTTCTTGTGACAGGGCGACTCCGTCATACGGTTGCCGCGATCCCGCAATCAGCAGTGATGCCGGGTACAGCCCTAGCCGCCACGCGGAAATCCGCGCGATGCTCATCACGGCGGAACGTGAGCTGGCTGATGTGCGCGAGGAGTGTGCGAAGCGTGGAATGAGGGCTGATACGCTCGAGGCTGAGCTGAATCGAGAGCGTGCAAATCTGCGTTCGCTGCGTGACCGCTATGCCGACGAGACTGCTGCCGCCCGAGAAGAACACGAGGCGCAAATCCGGCAGCTGCGCGACCAGCTGCAAGTGCTCAAGATGGTCTCCGAGAATGCAATGGCCGAGAAGAGCAAGGCAGCCGAGGACGCAACGCGACGCAAGAAGGAGCTGTTAGAGCTTCTGGATCGCGAGCGGGAGGAGAAGAGCTACATTATGGCAGACTACCGCGAACAAACAGAGTCGCTGATCGCGGAGCAAGGTCGCGAGATCACGTATCTGCGTGGCGCTCTCGACAAACTTAAGGGGGAGTACGACGACTTAGCGAAGCGACACCTGACGACGGAGGAAGAGCTGGAGGAATTGCAAGAGAAGTTGGAGAACGCGACGGTGCAGCTTGACAAGGAGCGGTCGGACGCCGCCAGCAAGACCAAGGACCTGCAGACCAACATGCAGCAGGAATGTCAAGTTCTCACCGAGCAGCTCGCGACGATGCAGGAGAATCTGCAGAGGGCTGCCACACAGCACGCGGCTAAGCAGCAGTCTCTCACGGATCAGCTGCAGAAGAGCGAGGAGAAGCAGCGTATCGCCGAGGAGGAGTACCAGCACACACTCGACACGCTCAAGCAGGCGTACCGACGCGACACGGACAGCTTGCGAGAGGAGCTGAATCGCCTGAAGGAGACGCACAACAAACAGGAGGAGGAGTGGCGGCATGACCTGGAGAAGGCTGCGAGGAGGGAGACCAAGTCTGTTGAGGCGCTGCGGCAGGCACTGGAGCAGGTACGTCAAGAGAAAGAGCTGAGTGTGGAGGACAGCTTCAAGCAGCGTGACGTGTTGCAGCGCCAGCACCGTGAAAAGGTAGCGGCTCTACAGAAGGAGCTCGACCAGATGGTGCAGCAGCTGGCAGAGGAGTGTGAGGCGCGCAAGGACCGTGAGGCGGATGTGCAGGTGCTGCGGGTGCGCGCGGAAAACCTGGAAAAGGCTACCCAGCGCCTCTCCAACGAGCTGGAGACGATCCAGGCCGACCAGCGCAGTCGGGAGAGGTCTACAGAACAGGCACATCAAGCCGCCATAGAAGCCATGCGGACGAAACTACGCACGGCACTCACCGATTTGGGCTACGCGCAGGATCAGCTGAAGCAGCAGGTGGCCGATGCGCAGCAGTTGAATGACGAACTGGCGAAGCGCACCAGCGCTCTTGACGCGGCGAAGGACAAGATAGTTATCCTAGAAAGAACCTCAGCGGATGAACTTGGCAAGGCGAAGGACACAGCATTGCAGCGAGAGAAGGAGGCTGCTCAAGTCATCGCACAGCTCCGCACCAGCAAGACACAGCTGGAAGCATCCTGTGAGCAGCTGGAGCGGCAACTAAGAGAGATGGAGGGTCGGGTGCAAGGCACAGCCAAGCAAGTCAACGAAGAGCGCCGTTCACTGGAGGAAGCAAACCGCAGGCTGCAGGATGCTCGTGTTGAGGTGGAAGACTTGCGCACGGTCGTGAACCACGAACGGGAGCGTGGCACCTTTCTCCAGGAAGAAAAGCGACAGGTGGAGCGTCAGCTCGCCGAAGAGAAGCTCTATCGCGAAGAGCTCGAGAACCAATTGCACATAACAGAGCGGAAGCTCCAGGAACAGCAGCAAGACCACGCTCGCCAGCTGCAGCTGATGGAGGGAAAGCTGGAGGAGCAGGAGCAGCGGCAACATGCAGAGCTGGCGGCTTCCCGCATTGCGGCCGAGCAGGTGCGCGGTGAGGTCAGTCGCGCTCGAGAGGCGATTGTCGAGAAAGAGACGGCGTTGCAGCGGATGCGGGAGGAGGTGGGGCGGCTGCATCGCGAGGCTGCCATGCGCGAAGGTGGGCTGCAAGAGGAAATGGAAGACCTTCGCGAGGCGCACGAAGTGGAGATACGCCGTATGGATGAAGTTCTGAACGGGCTGCGCAGCGATTTGGCCAAGTCGCAGGCCGCGTGCACCCAATACCAACGAGAGCTTTCACAGATTCACCAAAACTCGGCGGGTGCACGATCTGACTTGGAGATGGCACTGGAGCAGGCTGACGCAGCTCGGGCGAAGCTGCTAGAGGATGCCAAGTACAGGGAGCAGCTGAATCAGGAGTTACAGGGGACAGTGCGTCTGCTCAGCTCCCGGCTCACATCGAACGAGGAGGAGGTGCGCCGGATGCAGGAGGAGCTGGCAGATACGAACAAGCGAATTCAAGACGCCCACACTCTCATTGGCCGAAAGGACGCAGCAATTGGGCAGTTGAACGCAAAGCTGCGCGCGTACGAGTCGCGCCACTGAGACCTCCGCAGATTTCAGGGCGTGTATGTGTGCGTTGAAGTATTTCACGCGGCGTGCATGAACCGGCGTCTTTTTTTCTTTTCGTGTCGCCTCCATTCGCCGTGACCTGTCATAGAACAAAAAAAATGCCAAAAAAGCGAAGGTCCAAGGAAGGAAAGAGGGAGGGGAAAGCCAGGGTGCTGTGCGGATGCGTTTCACCACGGACATGTTTGTGATGAGGGAGTCCGCCTCCACCTTCCTGAACTTCTCGTCCTCGCTCGAGCTGTGTGTTTTCTCTTTTTTTTTGTTTTCTGTGTGTGCGTGTTCTGGTGACCTTTTTCTATTTGCCCTCCGCACTCGTTTTTCACTATGATGTGATGTGAGGACGGCGGCGGCTGCTCCGATGCGTGCGCGTGTTTGGGCACTCGATAGATATCGAAATGACAATGAAACGTGGCGTACCGGCTCCGTCCTTCTCTCTCATTCACCTCACTACAAGGCATAGAGGTGCATAGGAGGTGCTCCCTTGGTGCGCGCATGTGTACACGCGGACGTGCGTGGGGTTGAGGGATGCGTTTCACATGATGCTGCTGCAGTGGGGGACACCAAGCGTGTGCGAGCTTCCTCCCCCTTCCCACCTGCACCCCTTCAACGTGGTCTTCACCTTCGCTGATGGCCGTCGGTGACTGGATGTGTCGAGCTGCACCACGTCGGAGACGAGGAGATGCAGGATACATCTTATGTGACCGACGATCCGTTTGCGTTTTTTTTTTTTCCAGACCTCTACGCCGACGCCAGAAAGCGGCGAATGCTCCAAACAGTCATGGACAAAGCACAGGGAGGAGGACCCTCGGGCCGCTCGACCTCATCCTGCTCTCTTGAACCCTTTCCTAATCAACCTGCCATGATATCCCACCCTCTTTCCCGCTCTCCTCGTTGGTTGCGCACAAACCCACGCACATATTAGCGCACGACTGCAATTGCTTGCAACGCACCGTGCCCCAAGCCATCTTTCTCTGTCTCCACACAGTCTGTGTGTAGTTCCAGGTGGCGTATCCTCATCACCATACGCCCCATCCCCCTCCTCTTCTCTGATACAGGCGTACGTGCGTACATGCAACACCTCGTATCCCCTTCCTTCCCCACACAGCGGTTCCATTCCTTTTTTTTTCTGGAGAGACCAGCGAACAAGAAAAGAGAGACATACAGACGCACATACCACGGAGCCGGAACACTTGGTTTTAGCTTGTAGAAGGGTGTTGCGCACCCAACTCGTTCAAGGTACCCTTTCTCGCTTTCCCCTTCGCACTGTCACACGCGCGCACGCACCACTCTTTCCTTCCTTTTTTTTTTACCGACTGTCTTCCCTCTTCTCTTTCCCACGTTGACTTTGTGAATCGAAGCTGGAAATCGGTGGGAGCCTTTTCCCTCCCCCCCCTTCCCTGTCTCTCTCGTTCCGGTGCCCCTTTCTGCTTGCCTGTTTGCCGCGTACACGTCGACTGTATTTTCTGTTCCGCCCCCCTCCCCTCCCCTGTTGTTTTTCCCATTGTCTCTCCCTTCCTCCTTTTTTCTATCTATTGACGTGTTGAACTGGAAACAGACGAGGGGGAGGGGGAAGCACCGACAAGAAAGGGAAGAGAAGCGGCACCCTTGCTTCGTCCCGAGAGCACCCCTATGTATATTGTATTATTATTACTATTATTACCATATTTCTTATATCTGTGTATTCCTGCCTCTGTCTCTACATATATTCGCCTATAAGCATAATATATATATATATATATATGTACGTAGTTCTGTTTTTTTCGGTGGTGCGCTTTTCCCTGTTCTCCTCCTGGTTTTGTGTTCATATTCTTTTCTAGCCACCTCCCGCCTTCTCTCTCTCTCTCTCTTTATATATATGTATATGTATATATAGCTGTCTGCATCTACACCTCTCTCCCTCTCTCTCTCTATAGCTATTATATTTGTCAAACCGGCTGCTCGCCTTTATTTCCTTCTCTTTTCTTCAGCTTCATATTTACCTTCGAATCTTCGTTTTTTTTTTTTTATTCGATTGCTCGGACCTAGTCCGCTAGAGGAGGGTACCGCACTCCGGTTGGAGCACCGACGCCCTCTTGGGTGCTGTAGAGTGCAAGCGTGTGATTATGCTGAATCTACGTCTTTTTGTGTGAACACCCCATCCCCCATTGCTCTCCCTGCTCTCTCACTGACTCTCCCTCTCTACGGAGCGTCTCCGCTGTCCTCTTCCCCTCTCTCGCTGATAAACGCAGAAGAGGGTCCCACAGAGGTACAAAGTCACCTCCCCCCTCCCCTCCCACACACACAGTTGCGTCCACAGAGAGTTTCAACGAAGGTGCTTGAGATTCGATCAAGCACGTACTTTTGTATTCCCTTTCATTGGAGAATACTGTCCGTGTGCTTTATTCTTACCCTTTATTTATTTATTATTTGCGCGTGTGCGATTGCATTCACGTTTGCATGTGTGTATATGTGAGTGAGTGTGCGTGCCGGTTTTCTCCCCACTGTTTCGCTTTCTCGGGTACGTTCACCCAAATAGTCCTGGCTGGTGCCACCCCGTCTCTTCTCCACTTTGGTGCTCTTCCCCGATTTCTGTGGTCGGCTTCTGTTTGATGTGACTTGCTCTGCTGCCGTGGCCGTCATTTTTATTTTTATTCCTGCTGGTGCTCGGTGCTCGTATTCCGCTGCTTCGTTTTCTGTTTGTTTCGATGCAATATTTGTTTTGACCTGCGTCCACCACCCCTTTCCTCATCTACATAGACACACACACACACACACACACACAAACCTTTTACCTTGCCTTTCTGGCCTTTGATTTAACCTTTAGCTTTTATTTTTCTGCGTTGTGATCTCTTCTTTGCCTCTCACGCACGTTTCTGTTGCTGCTTGAGGTATTCCCTCTCTGTTCAGTGAACGGAACAGCCGGGAAGGTTGCTGGCCTTGTTTCGAGGGCCTGCGCCTTCTCCTTCGGTACTGCTGCTAGTATCCTTATATTTGGATTTCTCGGTAGTTCTGCGCTTTGGCTACGGGAGGGGGGCGGGGAGGCACTTTTTACTTGACTCGGCGACTCCCTACTAGTGCCTCCGACGGCAGCGAGCTGCACGAGGCCAACAGGCTCGCGCACATCCCTTGGCACGCACGCAAGTGCCACGCTCACACAAACACGTCTTGTCGGGGACAGGTGGATCGAGAGTCGCACACGAAGAATTTTGCTCGACTTTCACAGACACTACGCTTTGGTGGGCGGAAGGAGAGACGTTCTCTCACGTAGGGAGCGGAGCTTCCTCTCACGACCCCGGTACTCCTCACACCACAGCTCTCTCGAACCACCTCTGCGCTGTCGTTTTGGGAGCAGGCGTGTACGTGCGCGTTGCGTTCCCACTAACCAATTTGTAGCAGAAAAAGTACTTGAGGACTGGTCGTCACCGAAAAATGTCAACCGCGGGCCGCTACAAGCATGTTGCGAAGCTTGGTGAGGGCACGTACGGCAGCGTCTACAAAGGCACAGAAATTCAAACGGGAAAGGTGGTCGCGTTCAAGCGCATGGTTGTCACGAGCGATGACGAGGGCATCCCCGGCGCCGCCATCCGCGAGATCTGCCTTCTGAAGGAACTTCGGCACGATAATGTAGTCGACCTCTTTGAGGTTCTCTTTGAACCGCCGAAGATCACAATGATATTTGAGCTGTGCGACTGCGATCTGAAGCGTTTCATGGAGTCGCGCCCGAAGCGTCTACTGGATGCTGAGACGGAGATGCGGCCCATTTTGAAGCAGATTTTTATTGGCCTCGAGTACCTACACAGTCGTAGCGTGGTGCATCGAGACATGAAGCCGCAGAACATTTTTGTAAACGTGCGCGCCCCGGACTTTGCGGCGTTGACGGCTTCTCCGTCCTCTCACCAAGATCACGTGCAACAACCACCATTTAACGGTGTCCCTTCCGCTGTTGGCGGAGACGTGCAGCTGACGGAAGGGAGTCGTGGAGGTGCAAACGGGTTTGCCGGATCAGGGAACTTCTCGGCATTGGGGGCGGCGGCGGCGGCGGCACCAGGCAACACACCAAACCAGCTTATTGTGAAAATTGGTGATTTCGGTCTGGCACGTGTGGAGGAGATCCCGGTGAAGAAGTATTCGCACGAGGTGGTGACATTGTGGTACCGCAGTCCTGATGTGCTGATGGGGTCGGCGCTGTACTCCTACCCAGTCGACATATGGTCGATGGGGGCCATCTTCTTTGAAATGGCAACAAGCAAGGTGCTCTTTAGTGGCCGCCACGAAGATGAGCAGCTACTGCGCATGTTCTGGTTGTTAGGTTCACCGACACGAGAGACGTGGCCGTCCATGCTTTCCTACCCCGGCACAATAGAGCGGCTGGAGCGTGCAGCGCGTGCGGCAGCGGAGCGTCCCGACTTACATTTGGGCGGCGACGTGTACGTCCAGCAACAGCAGCAACAGTCCTCCGGTACGCAGTCCCACAGCGGGACCCGTTCTCCAGATCTTCTCACGCAGATGGCGCACAAGCGCTTCTACCACAACTTGAAGGCCACTCAGCAGCGAGAGGCAAGTGCGCGCAGCTCAGCCAACACGTACCAACTTCCCATCGAGCTGTGGTTTGACCGCCCGCTGTTCGACGAATACATGTCTGTCACTGGCTTTGATAGTTGTGTGACGGCAGAAGGAGTGGACCTACTGCGTCAGTGCCTCATGTATGAGCCGAGTCGTCGGATCACGGCCACGGCAGCGGTGCGCCACACGTACCTGCACGCAGTCCCCGTTCCCACAGCGGGCGCGTTGGATGTCCTCATGACCTCTTTGCTGCAGACGATGGAGGCCTGCCACCTGCTGTGATGACGGCCGAATAGTGTGAGAGGGAAGGAGGGGTAGGTGGGAGTACGGCGAGGGCCGGTGCTCTAGAGGAGGGATCTGTCGCCGACTTCTTCGCCGTGGATGATGTAGGGGTACTGTCGTTTACGTTCGTGCTTCACGTCTGCGTGGTGAATGGATTTCTTTTTCTTTGTTGTCGTTGCGTAGCAGCTGGTCCACTTTTTGGTGTGGCCTTCGACGTACCATGCGTCTCTCTCTCCCTCTCTCTCTCTGCGTATGTCTTTTTCCTGCTTTCCACAACCCTCACGTGTCCGCAGACACGCATGAGCATGCAGAAGGCAGGAATGAAGTCTACCGATGGCCCCTGTGTACACTCCCCTTCCTCTTTTCAAGTCCTTTCCCTCTTGTGGCGGCATCCGGCGTACAGTGACACGCCTGCGCAGACCGAGTCACTTCGTTTTATGCCGCAGCGAGAGAGATGGTACTCCCCCACCCTTTCCTCTTAAAGGAACGCGCGAATGGACAGTGGAGGACCACGGGTGACACGCAGGAGTCAGGAATGAGGGCGGTGTAAAAGGGAGCGGGGAGGGGGGGGGGCCCACGTCGGGTGGTGGTGGGGAGAGGAGGACATCTTAATCGCCGTCATGTGGAGCGAGAATCGAACAGGGAGAGTGCCAGAGAGTAAAAAAAAAAAGCAACTCAGTTTCTCCTTCGCGTTTGAGCGGGCGCTGAGGGGGTGCTGTAGGGCGACGTCTCTGTTGTGTCTAGGGGTGCACCAAGCGTATCTTGTGTGACACGCACTTCCTTTCTCCCTCTCCCCCTACGTCGCTTGGTGTGCGGCCACAGTGTCAGAGGAGCGGGACACACACACACACACACACACACAACAAAGTGAATAGCGCATGAACCCAGTGCACTCCGGCATAGCTGAAGAAAAGACGCGTCAGAAATAGAGGGAGAGAGCGTGCGCATTTTTGCACCCTTTCATCTCCGCCCTCCCCATCTCCTTGTCTACTCAATTTTGTTTCTCATTCTTGTGCTCGACCATGCCGCTGTCCCCCCCCCGGTCTTACCATCCCCCGTCCCTCTGTTTCTTATGCACGTTGTTCTTCGCTTCCCATTCTTCATTTACATTTGTTTCTTTTCCCCGTTTTCGTTATTTTTCGATGCTGGATCTGTTGCTGTAGACATCTCAGTTGCTGTTCTTCTGTGCGCGCGCGCGTGTGTGTGTGTGTGTACTTGCTCACTTCGTTGTATGGTTTCACTGTGTCCGTTCTCTCTGTTTCTGTCTCTCTCTCTCTCTCTTTCTCTCTTCGGTATGTCTGTATTACTTCTGGGTTTTCGTCTCGCATTTTGTGTGCAACGTCTGCTGTGTGCGCTTGTATCGTGTCGCTATGCTGTTTCTCTTGGCTGCCCCTCTTTCTCCCCTTCGGGTTCTGGTGCGGACATGCGTCTGCAAAGACAGTGCTGCAATCTATGGTGGTACACGTTTGCTGCGGCTGCTGCTGCCGTTGTGACCCTTCCCCTTCCCCTCGGACAGGGGCACCCATTGCTTGCATCCTTCGTGGCGTCGCTGTGCCTCTGGCGTTTTTTTTCCCTTTTGCGCCGCCGCTCGCCCCCTTCTCTCTCCTGTCTCCCGGCCCCGTGTCAATGTCCTATCTACAGCGTAATGTACGAAGAAAACACACACACACACACACACACACACACACGCACACGTGCAAGCAAGCGGTGGTGATGCTACTAAGACGTACACCGGTGCTCTTCGATGTGCGCCTCTCTTCAGGGAGGGAACACGGCGGGAACTACCCATTAGCAGGGGTTAGGGCGAGACGGCACCCTGTGCCATGACGTGGGGCATCTGGGCGTGTCTGCATGTCGACCATGTCGGGGCTTTTGTGCTCATCGCTGCTTTTCGCTTTTTGTATGTGTGTGTGTGTCTCGCTACCTGTGAGCGCGCTGTTGACAGCCAGCGATTTCCCTGCGTACACCGTCCGCACACCTCTGTATTCTATGACTCCACTGGCACCTGCCTCTCCTACTGCATGCATCATCAAGCACGCCCCTTCACCATCTGCGCACACGTGTCGCCCCCCCCCTCCTTCTCACCCCCTCAAAACAAACACACAAAAAAACGATGCGGTACCTTGGTGTCCTGCGCAGGCTCGTGTGCGTGCGTGCGTACTCAGATAGGGAAGTTCGGATGAGGGAGAGAAGGGCAGTGGAAGGGTGAGCCCGTCGGCCAACGAAGCGCACCGCGTCTGCTCCCCTGCTAGGGAGTAGCTGGGCTCTCCCATTCCCCCACCATCGCTTTCATGCCACCTCGCATCCCTGACGGTCTGTCCTACACTCTTTGTTACGCCTTCTGCCTTTCAAGTTTCAACACCGCCACTCGAGGCGCACAACCTCATCTGAGCACTGTCTGGAGGGTACCCAGCTCGCATCAACTAGTATCGCATCGCCATCCAAAACCAGGACACTAGCTTTTACTCGACCACAAACTCTACCCTGATGCTGCCACATCGCTACCCGTCAGTCTTTCACACAGGTGGCCGTCATAGCCTACGTGGTACCCTAGGTCTTTTCTTCGCACATGAGACGGTTTCCCTCCGTGAAAGCTGCGTGCACCGTAATGCTTCCGAATTACCCTCCTCGCTGCACCTCTCCTTACCATCATTCAACGCCTCATGGCGCATCGGCTTCTCCTCTGTACCGCTTTTCCTCGGATGTCACGCGCCACGACAGCGTCACCCACGGCTGTTCTGACAGTGCCTCATAATGCAAGCCCACCTCAACTGCCGTAGAAAAATATCGTGGACTCACAGGATCAGCGCACAGCGCGCCCCTTTCCCGTTGTCAAAGACATGGCGATGCAGTACGAGGAGGGCGAGTACGTCCCAGAGGAGCCGCACCTCCTGCCTGGTCTGCAGATCCAGCGGCGCACCTTCACCCCAGCAGAGCTGCTCGAGCGCTTTGGCGACGCGGACATCATCTACAGCTTCGTGAATGGCAGCGAGGCGAACCACCACTACCGCAAAAGCATGTTGACGTGGTGCTTACCAAAGCTACAGCGGCTGGAAAACGCGACGTATTGGGAGGGCGGCCTTCCTCCTGCGATGCAGGGCTCGAATGCCAAAAACAAGCCGACGTGCTTGCCTTTCTACCTGAAAAATGCGAGCCTCAACATTAACTCGATGCAAGACTTCGTGGCAGTGGTGGCGGGTAATGCACGACCGAGCATTAGCGATCGCGAGACCGACGAGCTGCGGCACAGTGTGCGCAGTGTGGAGCAGCACGTGCAGTGGCACCGCGGCCGCGTGGTGATAGTGTCGCCCGGGCACCACCGTGGCGGCGTGCGTGTGCGCGAGGCGCGCGCTGCGCTTGGGCACCGCGTTGTGAGCGCGATGCCTGCGCCTGCGTGCGTGTACAAGAAGGCGGTGAGCGTGGACTCGGCGACACCTGGCGTGGACGTGGCCGAGATTGCCCGCGGCGCCATCGGTGAAATGGTGGGCGGTGTGGAGCTGCCGTCGACGTGCGGTGGCGGCGGCGCTGGGCTGCGTGTGCGCGGGCTCGTTGTGGACGCGCGGACGCCTGGCGCGGCTGTGCGGAGCGCTGCTGCGTTGCGGGATGCGCTTGCGGTGCCTGCGCAGACGCTGTCGCTGGAGGACTTTCGCGTCGTTGCTGTTGGGCCGTCGGAGGGCGACGTGGTGCTCGTTGTGTCGCGCGAGGACGCGGAGGCGAAGGCGGTGCACTGGGTGAGTGGCGCGTCTGAGAGCGACCTGCTGGTGACGTACCCGCTGCCTGTGGAGGCGTACGAGGACATGAGCGCGGAGGTGCGGTGGTCGAGGCCGTAGGGCGACGGGTATGGGCGCTCTTGCGGTGTTGCTGGGCGGTGGCGGTGCCTCACCCCTCCGCTGAGCCGGCGTGCGTGCTTTTGTGAGCGTGTTCCGTCTCATCCCCGCGCCCTTCACGTGAGACTCTCGATGACGAAGGGAGACGGGCGGTGATGGCGAGGCTTTGGGGCTGAGGTGGGCGAGGGCGGCAGTGGGCCTGCGTAGTTTGCCGAGTTGGTGGGGGCCAACGAGTTTCCTCCGTGTGCGCGAGTGCGCGCCACGCTGCTGTTGCCATGGACGTGCTTTCGTAGATTTCTCATTATCCTCTTTCATGATGTTGACATTGTTTCTGCTTTGCTGTTGGGTGGGCCCTGGGCGGCGCTCGCTGCTGAGCGCGTGTGCGTGTGGAGCGCTCCCCAGGGAGGTGCTCGACTGGGCTGTGTTGTGGTGGATGAGGAGGGCAGAGGGGGAGTGGAGGAGGATCGCGGAATGCTGAGGTCATCTTCGAGGGAGCGAGTGGCAGGCTGCAGGTGCCCAGTAGTGATGCGTTTTCGTAGGGAGGTGCACGCGCCGCTCAGAGGCTGCGGTCCCCCTGTGACTCTGTCTCCCTTCCCCGCCGCAGCTTCTTTTTTCCCGGTGACGCTGGCGAGTATGCCGCGTCGAACCCCTCACGCGGCGTCTCGGTTCTGCTCACCGGCACAACCGGGCGCACGCGGTGATGACCATTTCCTTTTTTCCATTTTTATTCATTGATGGTGAGGAGGAGGAGGTAGGGAGGCGGCAGTGCGCTGCAGTGCGCGGTATCACGTATACAGACACGCGCACACGGGCCAGCACCCCACCCCACCCACCAGAAACTCTTCTGTTCATGTGTTAGTGACACGCAGCTAAGAAGGTGGGTCCGCTGAACGCGGACCCAGTGCTGTCGGGCCGGATTCTGCTCTATTCGTTTCGTATTTGGAGCGCGTGTGCGGAGAGTCACACAAAGGAGACGTGGCGCTGTTACCTGCCATGTGTGTGTGCGCGCATCTTTTTCTGTGTGTACCTGGTTCTCTATTTCCGTGGCCTTGTGCGTGTGTTGGAGGCGGGGATGTGTGGCGCAGACCGCGTATGGGTCTGAATCAAAATGACGGCGTAGGAAACATAACAGGCGCAACAAGGGGACCCTGCTCGACGCCTGGGAGAAGGGAGAAGGGAAGCTTTCTTGCCTTCTGTGGCTCAAGGTGTGCTCTCGCTGCGCTGCTTCTCCACCGCTTGCTAAGGGGTTACTGGCGCACAGCCCTCCTCATACAGGCTGCGTTGTTGAGACAGTGGTGAATGCGGTCGTGCATGGCCGCGTAGGATCTTCAGCACTGATTAGCGTGGCGAGGGGATGCCAGCGCGAGACGCTTCTGAAACCGCAGCGCAGTCTTGCCCGTCGGCAAGCACACCCAGCCCTCTGCCGGTTACGAGATGCCTCCTCGCACACGCCCCTCTTTCCCTTTTCCCTGTCCTTTTTCGTTTTTTTGCGGTTTTTGTATTCTGTGCGCTACGCCTCTTAGCAGCGCCGCGACAAGGCAAGTCAACGCCTGCTGATCGACGCACTCGTTGCCACACACAGACGCAGAGACAGTGTGAGCAAGTGAGTGAGAGAGATGCTATTCGGCGAAGCAACAGTTCACGCGCTGACCCCAACGTGTGCCGTTTTCACTACCAAGTGAAGCGAGACATCAAGAGGAGTAACGAAGCCTTCCCCGACCCACTCCCTCTATGCTTGTGTGCTTTTTTTTTCTTTGTGTGTGTGTCTGCCCGTGGCTGAGCACGGATCTGATCCCGTAAAGAACACCGTTGAGAGTGTCAAACAAGGGTCGCTGTGGCTCTCCTCGGAAGGGCACGCACATCCATATTTTCAGATATAGGGGTTAGGGTAGTGCAGTCCCTCTTGAAGTCACTCGCTCGTTCAGTGATGCAGCAACAGCAACATCAACGCTCTCGACGACTCCTCGGCAACTCAGAGGGGCTCTTTGTGATCTCCGGCGCCAGCATGACTCGAGCTGTGTCTCGTGCACTGTTCCGCAGGCGCTTCGGTAGAGGGAAGCGCTCCCACGCCATCGCGGCTGGCGTTCTGGCGATCTTTTGCCTCCTCTGTCTCGCCTACCACATGAACATGGGGATATTATGGGGGGCTCTGGAAGCGCGTGGTGCTGAGGCCAACAAACAAGGGACTGCCCACTCCACGGAAGTTGTTGAGCCGTCTCCCACAACGAACGATACTGCTACTGGCAGCACCACTACAGTGCTGTCCCGTTTTCATATTCCGACAGAGACACGCGCTCGCGTACATACGTCATCAACGACGACGACCATTTCTGCGCCACCCGTCCCGCCTCCCGCAACGAAGGACAAGAATATCGTGGACTCACAGGATCAGCGCACAGCGCGCCCCTTTCCCGTTTTCAAAGACATGGCGATGCAGTACGAGGAGGGCGAGTACGTCCCAGAGGAGCCGCACCTCCTGCCTGGTCTGCAGATCCAGCGGCGCACCTTCACCCCAGCAGAGCTGCTCGAGCGCTTCGGCGACGCGGACATCATCTACAGCTTCGTGAACGGCAGCGAGGCGAACCACCACTACCGCAAAAGCATGTTGACGTGGTGCTTACCAAAGCTACAGCGGCTGGAAAACGCGACGTATTGGGAGGGCGGCCTTCCTCCTGCGATGCAGGGCTCGACTGCCAAAAACAAGCCGACGTGCTTGCCTTTCTACCTGAAAAATGCGAGCCTCAACATTAACTCGATGCAAGACTTCGTGGCAGTGGTGGCGGGTAATGCACGACCGAGCATTAGCGATCGCGAGACCGACGAGCTGCGGCACAGTGTGCGCAGTGTGGAGCAGCACGTGCAGTGGCACCGCGGCCGCGTGGTGATAGTGTCGCCCGGGCACCACCCGACGTGGGTGGACGGCGCGAAGAACTTCCTTGCTGGTGTGTGCGGGGATGCGCGTGTGCAGGCACTGCGGTCGAGCGGGACGCACCTGCGCGTGACGACTGTGCACCAGGACGCCTTGATGCCGTACGGGATGCGGCTGACGGTGAACTCGCACGCGATCGAGCAGCGCCTGTGGCGCGTGCGCAACGTGACAGCCGTGCACGTGTACATGAACGACGACTACTTTGTGAACCGCGACGTTGCGATCACGGACCTGCTGAACGAGTACGGCGGCACAATTGTGCGGACGGAGAAGGGCATCCTGACGAAAGGAGTTCGGGGGCCCCTTTCCGGCGGCACCTGGTCAGATGGTGTGCGGCACACGCAGCAGTTTAACACGCACGAGCTGGATGTTCTGCACGAGGACTACCTGCCGGAGTCCCTCACCAGCATGTGGGACAGTCTGAGGCGTGTTGACAGGAGAGCCGACGCCGCTGCCTTGCCTTCTATTTCCGTACCACCCCTTGACGAGGCAGTCGATGTCGCTCATGAATACGAACCGGACGCGCTGCCCAACACGTCGCTCATGCCACGCCGCCATCGCCGCTATGCGACCCACGCGCCGTTCGCGTACTGCACGAACATGTTCCGCTTCTTTGAGACCCGCTACGAGCGCGAGTTTGCCTACAACTCCCTCCGTCACCGCAGCCGCAAGGGGCGCGACCTGTTCCTCCCGTTCATGTACAACGCCTTCATCATGGCGCGGCCGTGGCAGGCGTCGCTGAAGTTCCTGCCGTACCTGCTGGAGCTGCACCGGAGCCGGCGTGAGGCGCGCACGGAGGCGATGCCGCCGACGCAGATCATGCTGGACAACTTCGACGGCTGCGGCCCCGCGTCGCTCCGCGGCGGCTATATGGCCTCCGAGTGCGTATTTGCCAAGTTTGTGGATAACAGTACCACTAACGTGGCGACGATGGAGCGCGTGCGGCAGGTCAACCCGCTGTACTTCAACATCAACGCCGGCTTCAACAGCGCGGAGGCTGCGGGCCAGCTGCGCAGCTTCCTGCACAGCAAGTTCCCGACTCCCGTATACGTGGAGGTGGGCGGCGGGACGGGGACTGCCAGCGCCTCCGCGGCTGCCGAGGACTCGGCGCTGTCGCGGCTGTTTGGCGACCTGATGGCGCTGCCGGTGGTGGGCATTGTGTCGTACGAGGAGGGCGTGTGCCCGCTTGTGCGGAGCCTTGCGCTCGCGTTCGCGGGGCACCACCGTGGCGGCGTGCGTGTGCGCGTGGAGCAGCGCGGCGGCGCGACGCTGCGCGAGGCGCGCGCTGCGCTTGGGCACCGCGTTGTGAGCGCGATGCCTGCGCCTGCGTGCGTGTACAAGAAGGCGGTGAGCGTGGACTCGGCGACACCTGGCGTGGACGTGGCCGAGATTGCCCGCGGCGCCATCGGTGAAATGGTGGGCGGTGTGGAGCTGCCGTCGACGTGCGGTGGCGGCGGCGCTGGGCTGCGTGTGCGCGGGCTCGTTGTGGACGCGCGGACGCCTGGCGCGGCTGTGCGGAGCGCTGCTGCGTTGCGGGATGCGCTTGCGGTGCCTGCGCAGACGCTGTCGCTGGAGGACTTTCGCGTCGTTGCTGTTGGGCCGTCGGAGGGCGACGTGGTGCTCGTTGTGTCGCGCGAGGACGCGGAGGCGAAGGCGGTGCACTGGGTGAGTGGCGCGTCTGAGAGCGACCTGCTGGTGACGTACCCGCTGCCTGTGGAGGCGTACGAGGACATGAGCGCGGAGGTGCGGTGGTCGAGGCCGTAACGGGTGCGTGATGTAGAGGTCTGAAGAAAAAGAAACAACCGTGAATAGTTTTCACATGTGGATATCTTGGCGTCTGCCGTGGTGTGTGGAGATGCCTGACGCGGGATCGGGGCGGAGGAGGTCGTCGCACGAGCCGATGAGAAGTGGGCGGACAAAGGGATATGACTGGTGTTCTCGCTCGCATGTGATGGGTTCTGGTGGCTGGGCTCCTGAGCGAGGATTTCGCCAAAGATGTACATCAACACACTCACACACACACACTCACACAAACACACAGACATGAATGGATGGCTTCAATCGTGTAAGCGTACGGAGCTGTTATGGTGGTTGTGGCGCTGCTTGTTTTCTAGGGAGGCGCTATTCACGGTCTGAGTCTCAGCAGTTGCTTATGATGACACATCACTGTATGTGCTGCTCATGCAAATTTTGCTTCGATGGTACTACCACATACGCCTGATAACGCCTGCGACTGCGAGGGCTGCTCTACTGAGTCGTCTTCCTCGGGAGCGCAGGCCTCCCCCTGTGGCCGTCACTGTTTCTCTTCTGCCCCATCTTCTCTTCGCCCCTGTGCAGGCACTGATCGACGTCACGAATAAAGCACGCACAAAGAACAGTAAACGGAGCTACCGTTGCCAGTCTTGGCGAGCTCCGGGAACGGTATTCGGGTGTGGGTCCAAGCAGAGAGAGCCGGCACCAACACCGCCCACGTGGCGCACCATAAAACGGCGGTGCTCACGTAGAGAGAGAGAGAGAGAGAGAGAGAGGGAGTGCAGTCAACAGGGCAAAGAAGAGAGGAGACAACGGAGCCAGCGCACCACGCGCAGCTGCCGAGGTCAGAGGTGGTCACTCGTCACGCGTGTCTACCCCCCTTTTTTTCTATCTTTCAATTTTTTTGTTCCTTTCAGGTAGTCACCTGTGCATAGTCTCAGCGGCAATTTACCAGCTACGTCGTGACAGCTGTGCGGTGCTCATTGTCTGGTGTGCCTTGTACGGCATACGTGCTTCTCACTGCTTCAAGCATCGCAGTTGTGTGTGGGCGCCCCGCACACGTGCGGCCCTTTTCATTTTTTTTTTTTTTTCTGTGCCTATTTCTCACACTCTACACAGCAATGATTCAAGGCGGTGGCAGCGGCGGGATGCGGAAGCTACCTGGCAAGCACAATACCCCCATTATGGTGTCCGTTCCTGTGGATCTGACACGGCTTGAAAGCCCGCACCATGGAAAGCGTCGCACCTCACGCGTCTTTGGTGCCGGTTGCCTTGCAGCTGTTACCTTGATGCTTGTCTGCGTATTTCTGTGTTACTTGGCCGTTTACACAGTCCTTTACGACTGGCGACAACTGGTTGCTGCTGACAAGCCAACTGCCGAGGACCGCTATATCTCGAAATCGATGACCGAGACGGCGGCGCCCAGAGAGCAGAAATGGAGGACAAGCCCCCCAGACACAGCACATCCAATCACGGAGACTCATACGCCCACCATCCTGGTCGCCAGCACTGCAAGCCCGACGTCCACCCCAGGTGCGCCGCAGTCCTCTCAACTTTCCATGATGAAACCGGCGGCTCCCACACGTGATAAAGATATGTCAACCACCCCACACACGGACAAAAAAACAGACCCCGACGGGCAGCCATCCGGGACCGGCTTGCCGGATGACACTCTGCCTACGATCACAACCACGGTAGACCTGCGCACTGTCCAACCGCATATCACATCGGTCCACACGCGGCAGAGAGATGACGGCGAGTACGTCCCAGAGGAGCCGCACCTCCTGCCTGGTCTGCAGATCCAGCGGCGCACCTTCACCCCAGCAGAGCTGCTTGAGCGCTTTGGCGACGCGGACATCATCTACAGCTTCGTGAACGGCAGCGAGGCGAACCACCAGTATCGAAAGCAGATTCACCGGGCCTGCCTGCAGGAAATACTGAGCGCTGAAAGCAATGCCTTCGAAGACCCCTTGCTGTATCCTGCCGCTGTTTCCGAGCACTCTACTCCAAGGTGCCTTCCCAACCATCTTCGGAGCTACATTGTTCCCAGGAAGACCGCAGCGGACTTCCTTCGTGCTGTCGAAGCTGCTGCCACGAGCGGTGTCGACCACCGCGATCGCGAGACGGATGAGCTGCGGCACAGTGTGCGCAGTGTGGAGCAGCACGTGCAGTGGCACCGCGGCCGCGTGGTGATAGTGTCGCCCGGGCACCACCCGACGTGGGTGGACGGCGCGAAGAACTTCCTTGCTGGTGTGTGCGGGGATGCGCGTGTGCAGGCGCTGCGGTCGAGCGGGACGCACCTGCGCGTGACGACTGTGCACCAGGACGCCTTGATGCCGTACGGGATGCGGCTGACGGTGAACTCGCACGCGATCGAGCAGCGCCTGTGGCGCGTGCGCAACGTGACAGCCGTGCACGTGTACATGAACGACGACTACTTTGTGAACCGCGACGTTGCGATCACGGACCTGCTGAACGAGTACGGCGGCACAATTGTGCGGACGGAGAGCACCATCATTGCGGCCGGCGCTGTCGCCGATAGTAGCGCTTCCTGGGCAAAAGGAGTGCTGCACACGCAGCAGTTTAACACGCACGAGCTGGATGTTCTGCACGAGGACTACCTGCCGGAGTCCCTCACCAGCATGTGGGACAGTCTGAGGCGTGTTGACAGGAGAGCCGACGCCGCTGCCTTGCCTTCTATTTCCGTACCACCCCTTGACGAGGCAGTCGATGTCGCTCATGAATACGAACCGGACGCGCTGCCCAACACGTCGCTCATGCCACGCCGCCATCGCCGCTATGCGACCCACGCGCCGTTCGCGTACTGCACGAACATGTTCCGCTTCTTTGAGACCCGCTACGAGCGCGAGTTTGCCTACAACTCCCTCCGTCACCGCAGCCGCAAGGGGCGCGACCTGTTCCTCCCGTTCATGTACAACGCCTTCATCATGGCGCGGCCGTGGCAGGCGTCGCTGAAGTTCCTGCCGTACCTGCTGGAGCTGCACCGGAGCCGGCGTGAGGCGCGCACGGAGGCGATGCCGCCGACGCAGATCATGCTGGACAACTTCGACGGCTGCGGCCCCGCGTCGCTCCGCGGCGGCTATATGGCCTCCGAGTGCGTATTTGCCAAGTTTGTGGATAACAGTACCACTAACGTGGCGACGATGGAGCGCGTGCGGCAGGTCAACCCGCTGTACTTCAACATCAACGCCGGCTTCAACAGCGCGGAGGCTGCGGGCCAGCTGCGCAGCTTCCTGCACAGCAAGTTCCCGACTCCCGTATACGTGGAGGTGGGCGGCGGGACGGGGACTGCCAGCGCCTCCGCGGCTGCCGAGGACTCGGCGCTGTCGCGGCTGTTTGGCGACCTGATGGCGCTGCCGGTGGTGGGCATTGTGTCGTACGAGGAGGGCGTGTGCCCGCTTGTGCGGAGCCTTGCGCTCGCGTTCGCGGGGCACCACCGTGGCGGCGTGCGTGTGCGCGTGGAGCAGCGCGGCGGCGCGACGCTGCGCGAGGCGCGCGCTGCGCTTGGGCACCGCGTTGTGAGCGCGATGCCTGCGCCTGCGTGCGTGTACAAGAAGGCGGTGAGCGTGGACTCGGCGACACCTGGCGTGGACGTGGCCGAGATTGCCCGCGGCGCCATCGGTGAAATGGTGGGCGGTGTGGAGCTGCCGTCGACGTGCGGTGGCGGCGGCGCTGGGCTGCGTGTGCGCGGGCTCGTTGTGGACGCGCGGACGCCTGGCGCGGCTGTGCGGAGCGCTGCTGCGTTGCGGGATGCGCTTGCGGTGCCTGCGCAGACGCTGTCGCTGGAGGACTTTCGCGTCGTTGCTGTTGGGCCGTCGGAGGGCGACGTGGTGCTCGTTGTGTCGCGCGAGGACGCGGAGGCGAAGGCGGTGCACTGGGTGAGTGGTGCGTCTGAGAGCGACCTGCTGGTGACGTACCCGCTGCCTGTGGAGGCGTACGAGGACATGAGCGCGGAGGTGCGGTGGTCGAGGCCGTAGGGCGACGGGTATGGGCGCTCTTGCGGTGTTGCTGGGCGGTGGCGGTGCCTCACCCCTCCGCTGAGCCGGCGTGCGTGCTTTTGTGAGCGTGTTCCGTCTCATCCCCGCGCCCTTCACGTGAGACTCTCGATGACGAAGGGAGACGGGCGGTGATGGCGAGGCTTTGGGGCTGAGGTGGGCGAGGGCGGCAGTGGGCCTGCGTAGTTTGCCGAGTTGGTGGGGGCCAACGAGTTTCCTCCGTGTGCGCGAGTGCGCGCCACGCTGCTGTTGCCATGGACGTGCTTTCGTAGATTTCTCATTATCCTCTTTCATGATGTTGACATTGTTTCTGCTTTGCTGTTGGGTGGGCCCTGGGCGGCGCTCGCTGCTGAGCGCGTGTGCGTGTGGAGCGCTCCCCAGGGAGGTGCTCGACTGGGCTGTGTTGTGGTGGATGAGGAGGGCAGAGGGGGAGTGGAGGAGGATCGCGGAATGCTGAGGTCATCTTCGAGGGAGCGAGTGGCAGGCTGCAGGTGCCCAGTAGTGATGCGTTTTCGTAGGGAGGTGCACGCGCCGCTCAGAGGCTGCGGTCCCCCTGTGACTCTGTCTCCCTTCCCCGCCGCAGCTTCTTTTTTCCCGGTGACGCTGGCGAGTATGCCGCGTCGAACCCCTCACGCGGCGTCTCGGTTCTGCTCACCGGCACAACCGGGCGCACGCGGTGATGACCATTTCCTTTTTTCCATTTTTATTCATTGATGGTGAGGAGGAGGTAGGGAGGCGGCAGTGCGCTGCAGTGCGCGGTATCACGTATACAGACACACGCACACGGGCCAGCACCCCACCCCACCCCGGCCCACGCGGTGTGTGTGGGAGGAACCTGTGCAGGCCCTCCCTTCCCCTCTCTGTCCCCTGCCTAATGCGGAGACACCTCTGGTGGTGGGTGACAGGGCCCAGCCACCAACGAGGGGCCGAGGTCAGAGTGACGCATCGCTGCTGATGTTCGCAACCAGGCTGCGGATGGCGCTGCGGCGGAGCGGTATGTGACAGTGCACACGCCTGTGCCATCCTCATGATGGGCGGGTGCCGGAGCGGGTCGAGCGTACCCCACGCGGCTGTGACTGTCCTGCTGGTGGGGGAGCCTGGGCGCCCCCGCTCGAAGGGGGACGCACGACGTGGTGAGAGGCCTCATTGAAGCTGGGGCAATACCGCGTGAAGGACAGCGGGCGAGCAGAGCTTGATGCAGGGGCGGTGCTCCGGTGGCTGAGTCAGCGCTTAGCTGCAGCGTGCGTGTCTGTCGACTGCCTCAGACCGGGTGGTGAAGGGCCTGTGGCGGCAACCGCTGCGAAGGCCGGTAGACCAGGTGCGGCACAGAAAAGGAAGTGCTTTAGCCGCTACGGGCTGGGCTGCCGTCTCTGTGGCACTCAGCACGGACCCCACGGGAGGGGTAGGCGGTATGCGACGACGTGGCCGTGTGCAAATTCAGTCGTCGCTGGCGCATCGTGCTCGCCTTTTCGTGCGCTTGTCGCCGCCCTGACGTGGCACACGGCGGCGAAGCTGACAAGCTTGAAAAGTCTGCCGTGCCAGAGGAGGCGATGCCCACTGCACGGATTACGGACGACTGGGCCACCGGTGCCAGACGCCAGGCTGACATACGCCGCAGCGGCGAGGCGCTGTGCGCTACGCTGTGACGCAGGCTTCGTGGTGGCAGCTGTCCCACGTCAAGGAGCAAGACTGCTGGGCTTGCGAGGTGACAGGAAACCGTGCTGACCTCTCTCCGCACGGGCGTCTGTCTGAACTTGGGAGTTGCGCAGCGGCGTGTGTGTGTGCGTGTGTGGGTGGCGGTGACAACATGGCGCGCAGACGGTATGCTGCCCGCTACGCCGCTAGAAGTGTGGTACTTCGGCTCTTCACACACGTTTTCGCTACGAGGGCATCGGGCCTGGCGTTGTGCCGGGTGTGTGCCATGCACGATTTTCGGATCTCTCGATGGTCGAGGAGACATATCGCGTAACAGAATGGTGTGGGACAACTGACTCGCCTTGGAGGGGTGTTGCCTGGCCGGTGTCCGGAGGTGACTCCCTGCTCCCTTCTTCAGAGCAACAGACTGTGTTCTGTTGGAGCGCAGACGTGTGCTGATGGAGGGACCCATCCTGTTGGCCCACGCACACTTTCTCCTGGGAAAGGGGATGCAGATTGAGAGAGTGCTGGCGGAAGGCGCCCGGTGGGCACAAAATTCATGTCAACGTCTCACCTGCCGCGGCAGATGCGGGACGGGACATCCGGAAACACCCGTGGCAATAACGTCGTGCCGGCGGAGGCCCCAGGATCCACTGGTGTGAGCACTGCACGCACGCGCTGGCAGGCACGGAGCTGGGATGGTGCACCACATCGGAACAACGCCCGCGAAAGTGGTGGACGGGAAAGGCGCGAGGAGATCCCAGGCCGATATGAACCTCACAGCGCACGTGTGTGAAGAGTATGTGGAGCCGGTGCGCCAGCTTTGTGACATGAATACTGTCTCCAGTCAAGCGTAGGAGCGCATAGGTGCGGAGGTGACTCTGAGGGAGTATTCGAGTCAGACAGAGAACGCCGCTCAGCGGCAGCACGTACACACACGCACAGAGAGAGACAGAGAGACTGAGAGACAGAGAGACAGGCAGACGCATATCCTCCTCCCGTCGTTGCGGCTCCGGCGGCTCGTCGAACTTCCGCTTGGCTTCTCCCTGAGCCGTTTCTCTGCTCCTCTGATGTCGCACGGAGGACGCCGATGCCGACGTGGTTATCTCCTTCCCCCCTTTTTCTTTCGTTTTGTGGATGTGCTCGTAGCGCGTGCACCCGCCCTACACACGCAACATTTATTCATTTCTATTTATAGAAATCGATTTGTAATATAAATTGATACATGTGTGCCTCCATATCTATGGATGCCGATCACTATGTGTGTGCATATATTTATATATTTATATACGTATATTCTTTTTTTTTCTCTCTCTATATAATGATGCCACTACGTTTCTTTTGTTTGCTGCGACACGCTGGTGTTGTGCACTCGTGGATGCACAGGATTCAGTGATGTGTTGTCGTGTTCAAAGACATGGGGTCAGACGTATTGGAGAGCATACGGGGTCGTCTGCTCGTGGAGAGAGGAGGAGGAGGAGGAGGAGAGAGAGATGCTCATGAAGGCACTACACTTATGCGTCTTGATGCATCTCAGCTTTCTCTTCTCTTCGGCGCTCTCCCGTCTCAGGCCTCACTGGCACTTTCCCTTCCACAGACGCGCGTGTGTGTGTGTGCTCCACACCTTTCCCCTTGGTTTATTTGAGATAAAAGCGGGTCTTCTACCTTTTGCATCTCACAATTCTTCTGTGCCGCTTATCGGATCCCGCGAAAACACACACGCACACATGTATGTATCTATACATATACATACATACGTATTAGATATGTGTGTATGTATGTATGATACAGATCCACACATACATGTATATATATATATATGTGTGTGTATGTGTATGTATGTATGTGTATGTGTGGATGCACATGGGCACATTAATACGCTTTGATCGCCTCGCTCTCTCGCTCGCACCGCGTCTTTTTCTTTCCCGTCTTTTCCAGACTGCTTGTCGAAGACGCCGCTGCGGCGGAGGCGCGCATTCGCTTGCCGCTGTGAACCCTCCCCCCCCGTAAACATAAGATATAGGCTTGATAGGCACACGTAGGCACCGAGGCAGCTCCTTCTCATTAACCTACAGATTATGAATTCGGGAAAGAAAGAGGCTTGTACCTGGTGCATGCTGTGTGAAGTTTTCATGTAGCTTTTTACTTCAGCGTCCCTACGCATGTCCACATTACATATCACCACCGGTTCGACTTGGTACTGCGTGGTGAAGAACGAACATCTGGCGCCTCTGCCTGGAGGAGGCGTGTCTCTGCACGACTCCGCCCCCCGTCTTTCCATACACCGAAGCTGCCTTCATTTTTGAACGATGCTGAAGGGCCACGCCAGGGTTCTGCTTATCTTCGTTAACGTGATCGTGGTGTCTGTGACGTTATGGATCACCATGTGGGTGATGTTCATGAGGTGCAACAGGATCTACCAGGACGACAGGTGTCTCCCAAAAAACAACTATCTCCACCAAAAGGCAAAGGAGGAGGCGTTCCTGAAGGCGCTGATGGACGAGGCAGGACGGCGGCAACAGAGGTAGCTGCGGGTGGTGGGCATGATGGTGCGCGGCGCTAACACAAATAGCGAAGGGGAGATGAAAAGTATTGCGGTGTGTATGTGTGTGTGTGTCTGTGGGTCGAGGTGGGTGCCGGACGGAAGCGGCACCCACGGGTCCTGGTCTGCTCCCTTTTTTTTCCCCCAGACACAAAGCACGAGGGCTCTGTGGCAATGCTGTGTAGAACACTCAGCAGAGGAGCTCAGAAGGGGGGGGTTTCGAAGACTGCATCTGGCACTGTGCACCCTTTCCTTACCCTCTTCTCACCCGTGAGACTTCACTCTCTCTTCACTGCACCGCCGTGCTCTCTGCCATCTCTCCCCTTGGCCTCAGTGGTGACTGCCGTGGACGCCATGTCGGTTGTCCGGTGGGAGCACACAGACCAGAGAATGCTCCGCTCACACAAAGCCCAGGACACGAAACGAAGACGATGGCTTTTCGGCGCTGCCACTGTTCTCTCCCACGCTCTTCAGGCATCGATGCTGTGTAGGCTGCTCTCTGTTTTCTTTTTTTTTTTCTGACTGCCCGTTTCTTTGATGACTTGCTTCACGACACCTCCGCCTGCCTCCTGTTGGGAGGGGCGCGGGTCTCGAAGCACTTGATGAGTGTTTACTTGGCTAGAGGAATAATGTATGTCGACCTCGTCCCACCTCCCACCTCCAGGGCTACCTCCACGACTGCTTCAGGTGAGACGGCGTCCCCAAACCCAAAATTCTGAGCGGACGCAGGCGGATGCCTCTTTCCTGCTTCTAGTGCAGGAGAGGCTCTCCTCGCAGCTCAGCCTACCGTCGCACTCGCTATTCTCCCTTTCGTCTTTCCACGTTGTGATCTGTGGTGGGTGCCTGGGCAACAGCCCCCTCTGCCCCTCTCTCCCTCTCTCCCTCTCTCCCTCTCTCCCTCTTCCGGGGTGCTGGCGGAGGACGACACCGGATTTCCCAGTGTGGCGCCTTACTCGGGCGTGGGGCGCAGTTTGATGCGAAGCAAGCCAAAAGGGGCGCGTCGGTGGGGAGTGGGCACGGTCGTGCGCGTCTTTCATGTGGACTACGTCGTGGCTGTCGAGGTCACTGCGAACAGGTCACACAGAGCCGAAGGTCAACAATATTGGAAAGAAAGTTGAGCGGAGCGACACCTATACATACCCAAATAAGGCATATTCATGTGCTGTGCTGCGTCGCGCAGCTGCGCTTGCACACAGGCACGTACCAGAATATGTGATCATGCCGCTGCTATGCTCACTACTGCTCCTCTGCCAAGGGGAGAGACACTCTTGTGCTTTTATGTTCGTACACACTCCGTTGCGTTACGTACCCCCCTATATATTAGCGCGCGCTCTCGCGATCTCGGTCGTGTTTCTTCTTTCCTCACCCGCGTCCCGCTTGTGACCAGAGAACATACAACACGCACACACAGATGCGCCCGAACTCTTCCGTACTCTCACGTGGGCAGGATGCCACCACTGTCCGCTCCCTCGCGGGGGATGCTCTTGACTGGTGAGGCGCTGTCTCGCCCTCTGCGGCCTTCCTGCGCTCTGAAGTAAAACCAATATGAGGTGACGGGAAAAGGGGAACACGCCGGACTTGGAGTTCTCCGTAGTGCGTCATCGGCACCCTTGCTGTGGAGTGTGCCTCCTCCCTCCATTTTTCACGTGGCGGTAGTTTTGCCGTTGAAGCCTTCGCCGCTTAGCCACGGCTTGACTTGCGCGTGCTCTTACTCCCTCTCGACCCCCACGCTGTGACACAATACGTTCAAGATATTAATAAGATGTGCGTCCACACATACAAACACGCACACACACGTGCATAGACGCACATATTGGCAAACACATACAAGGCAATGCATCATCAGCGAAACAGCAGCACCACAGCTGGTGGTGCGGCGAAGACGGTGCTCCTTGCAGACTGCCCTGCTAGTATGAGGCGTAGAGGCACGCTCGCCAGAGAGCTGTACGAACTTTACCGCTATGAACGATGACTGATCCTTGCATGTGTAGTTCTCGCTGACTTGGTAGTGTGCTGGATGCCTCTCAACATGCTTCTAGTGGCTACCGCTGTACCATCGCATCGAGGGAGCAGTGGTGGCGCGGCCGAAGCGTGAGGGTGTCGAACCGACCGGCATGCCATGGAACACCACACCTCCACCACGTTTAACTAGGGCGGGGCTGCTCTCGAGAGATGTGCAACTGAACACCTCAACGGCGAAAAGCAATGGTGCGCGGAAGACGGATCCGAGAATGCGCGGCGGTGCCCGCCGCAACTTCCGTGAGGAGGGTGAGTACGTCCCAGAGGAGCCGCACCTCCTGCCTGGTCTGCAGATCCAGCGGCGCACCTTCACCCCAGCAGAGCTGCTTGAGCGCTTTGGCGACGCGGACATCATCTACAGCTTCGTGAACGGCAGCGAGGCGAACCACCAGTATCGAAAGCAGATTCACCGGGCCTGCCTGCAGGAAATACTGAGCGCTGAAAGCAATGCCTTCGAAGACCCCTTGCTGTATCCTGCCGCTGTTTCCGAGCACTCTACTCCAAGGTGCCTTCCCAACCATCTTCGGAGCTACATTGTTCCCAGGAAGACCGCAGCGGACCTCCTTCGTGCTGTCGAAGCTGCTGCCACGAGCGGTGTCGACCACCGCGATCGCGAGACGGATGAGCTGCGGCACAGTGTGCGCAGTGTGGAGCAGCACGTGCAGTGGCACCGCGGCCGCGTGGTGATAGTGTCGCCCGGGCACCACCCGACGTGGGTGGACGGCGCGAAGAACTTCCTTGCTGGTGTGTGCGGGGATGCGCGTGTGCAGGCGCTGCGGTCGAGCGGGACGCACCTGCGCGTGACGACTGTGCACCAGGACGCCTTGACGCCGTACGGGATGCGGCTGACGGTGAACTCGCACGCGATCGAGCAGCGCCTGTGGCGCGTGTGCAACGTGACAGCCGTGCACGTGTACATGAACGACGACTACTTTGTGAACCGCGACGTTGCGATCACGGACCTGCTGGTGACGTACCCGCTGCCTGTGGAGGCGTACGAGCGTTGTGGGGTGTCGCAGCGGACTGAGGGAGTTTGCCGAGTCGGTGGTCTGGTGGGAATTCTTACGAGGGGCTCACGTGCGTGCTTCCGGAGATGGGCGGCTGCGAGACGGAGGCGAAGGGGACTGAGTGGAGGTGTGTTGGACACCTACGCAACGGGGGTCGCGCAGCAACACCACTATAGGTGATGGTGGTTCGCCTTGCGTCCTAGTTGTTCGACGAGCGACGAAGCAGTGGAGGTGGATACGCCTTATCGCGTGCCGGCCTACCGTGAGGGGATAGGGGGTTCTCTCGTGATGGTCATTGTGGTGGTCAACAGGTGCATGCGCGAGCTGAGGCGCAATCTCACTTCCGGCTTATACGTATGCATCTACATCTACATATATAGATGTATACATATGCTTTCCATTTGGTCGCATAGCGACCACATTCTGTGTGGCTCTGTGTAGAGCGTGGCACCGCGTGCCTCTCCTCCGCACTCCCCCACCCCCCACCTTCATTGCGTGCAGGCCAGCACTAAAAAAAGCAATGGTCGCGTCTTGTTGCTTTCCTTTCGAGAGGAATGCCAGTACAAGAGTGTTGGGGTATGCTGAAGGGCGCATGTACTTGTGGAAGGTGTGGTGGTGGTGGGGGTGCGCTAAACACGCTCTTTCGTGGATGGTCGCGGACATCATCTTCAATGCCTCTTGTGGCTCCCTTGGATGCAGATGTGCGAGGAGGGACCGCCGCACGAGTGGACCGACTCCCGAGCACAGTTTCCGATGCCTGGTGCATGCTTTGCACCCCAGTCCATGCATACACGCACAGAGAGAGAGAGAGAGCGAACGGGTTCCTGACTCCTTCCTCCGCGTTTTCTCTAATTTTCTCTAACCTCTTGTGTGTATGGCTCGTCTTCTGCGCCGTGCCTGAGCTTGGGTGGAGTTCTCGGTGACCCACCCTCCCTGCATGCGCACGTTTTGCTCGTCCTGTGTGTACGCAGACCGCAGCTCTTTCTTGCCTCTTCTGGGGAATATGCTGCTCCTGGCTCTCTTTTCCAGTGAGAGTCGCCGACGACGGGGTGCGCTATGGATTTCAAATGATGTGACAATATGCTCTCCAAGCTTTTGCCCTCTTCCTCACCGCACCGTGCAGAGACTCGCTGATTGAAGGTGGAGAGCTAACGAAAAGGGACTCGCATACAGTTGTTGAATGCGCTTGCCTGCTTCTCTCTGCTCCTCAGCTGTGTAGTGGATGCAGATTGGGTGTAGCGTTTGCGGCCGATAAATTTAGCGAGCATCCTCTGTATATTTTTTTTTATTATGGAGCTCTCTCTCGCTCTCGCTCTCTTTCTCTGATCAGCGCCCAAACCTGCATCCGCTTATTATTTTACTTCCCTTTGTGAACACATCGTAATCCGCTGTGCCGCATGCACAATGCGCTTTCTACGGTTTCGAGAGTCACGTGGCGCTGCTTCGTGTGCGGCGCGAGATTCTGAAAGCGTTGCCGTTTCAGTCGGTGATACTCGTCACCAACGGAGTGTACCACGGCACGGACGCACACTGTGGCAGTGGCTGTGGTCCTTAAGGATCATCAGCTGCTGCTATTGCTTCTCATGTCTTGCGCTGCGGAGGCGATACCTGCAGCGATGGTGGGACTCGCTGGAGAAGCGCAGCTTTCTGTGGTGTTCGGTGGTGGCCCTTCTGCTGCTCATTACGTTGACCCTCGCGGTGGTCTTCTTCGTCGCGCTCACGTGGAATTATACACGGTCTCAGTCGCATGGGGGGGACTGGGTGCGCCACCTCACCGAGAGTCGATTCTCCGCCGTGGTTCCGGGCAACGCTCACCCGCGCGAGCCAGCGAGGCTGTGGGGGCTCACTGTGCGATCACCAGAGGCGCTGTCGACCGAGTCCGCTGTCGACAGCGGTAACGGCGGCAGGAGGAATGAGACGAACACTGATGCGCGACGGGAGAGACTTGCGGCGCGCTTGCAGGACCTGCACGGGACCATGCTGTTCCTTTACACATTTGCGAACGGCACGGAGGCGAACCACGTCTACCGTCGGCTCGCACTCGCAGCTTGTGGTGCGTACATACGCGATGTAGAGCTCCAACTTGCACTGAACGGCGTCGTGACGGATGGGAAGGGCACCACAGAGCTTTGCACGACGCCCATTCATCGCGCCAAGACGAACGCCGAGGTGCTGAAGATGGTGGCGGATCGCGCGTTGACCACAGTAACGAGTCGTGATCGCGAGACGGACGAGCTACGGCACAGTGTGCGCAGTGTGGAGCAGCACGTGCAGTGGCACCGCGGCCGCGTGGTGATAGTGTCGCCCGGGCACCACCCGACGTGGGTGGACGGCGCGAAGAACTTCCTTGCTGGTGTGTGCGGGGATGCGCGTGTGCAGGCGCTGCGGTCGAGCGGGACGCACCTGCGCGTGACGACTGTGCACCAGGACGCCTTGATGCCGCCGCAAGCGAGGCTCACCGTCAACACAAATGCCATTGAGCAGCAGCTGTGGCGCGTGCGCAACGTGACAGCCGTGCACGTGTACATGAACGACGACTACTTTGTGAACCGCGACGTTGCGATCACGGACCTGCTGAACGAGTACGGCGGCACAATTGTGCGAACGGAGTCAGCGGTGATTCACGGCGCGAAGACTGGCAATGCAAGTTTGCTGACGTGGGCGGAGGGGGTCTTGAACACAAACTTCTTCGTCACTGACGAGCTCGATCTGCAGCACGAAGATGAGGTACCAAGTGCTGTCGTGCGGCTGTGGCAGCAGCAGGACGATGCGCTGACGTTTTGGGATGTGGAGGCGGTGACGGAGGGCAAGGTACCACTGCCAGCGGTCAACGACCCTAACCCACAAAACACAATCTTTATCATGCTGGACAACGCTGATACTCCCCCACCGCGTAGCATCGAGGTCCCCCGAATCGACACAGCTGCCAGTGTTGTAGCCGCGTACACCAGCCACGTATTGGGTACTGTGCGGCCTCGCTTCTATGCGGCGCATGCGCCGTATGTGTACTGCACGAACATGCTGCGATACTTCGCATTGCGGTACCAGCGCGAGTTTGCACAGTCCATGTTGTTGAGCCGTGCACGTAGCGCTTCCGATCTTTATGTACCCTTCTTGTACAACGCCTTCATCATGGCACGGCCATGGCAGGCGTCACCGCGCTTTCCCGCCTATATCACCCTTCGACAGCAACTGAAGGAACGGCAACTGCGAGCTGCGTCACCGCTGCCAGTGGAGACAAGGGCTGGCAGCACGGCTGGCGTGGGAGAGCGGCAGCCACATGTAGAGTCGCCATCACAGCTCCAACCCAAGCCTGTGCCTGGAGCGTCAGTGGAGAAGAAGCCGATAAAGGTAGCGCCCATCGAGCTGAACAACTGCGATGGTTGTGCTCCTGCTACGATGCTCGTTGGCTCTGAAAAGAGCGAATGCCTTTTCGGCAAGTTCTCAGACGATCTGCGGGCCAACGCTGATTTCATGCAGCACGTGCGCAAGGCGCAGCCCTTGTTCTTCAACGTGAATGCCGGCCTCACGAAGCCCGAGGCGGCCGATCAGCTGCGTGCCTTCTTGCATGAGTTGTTCCCTACACCTATCTTCCTAGAACACAACTCCAGAGACGACTCGGCGCTGTCGCGGCTGTTTGGCGACCTGATGGCGCTGCCGGTGGTGGGCATTGTGTCGTACGAGGAGGGCGTGTGCCCGCTTGTGCGGAGCCTTGCGCTCGCGTTCGCGGGGCACCACCGTGGTGGCGTACATGTGAACGTTCAGCGATATGGGCTCGGAGAGGTGGACGCTACCATGGCTGAGGTGCGGCAGGACTTGCGGTACACGCAGCAGAGTGCTATGCCTACCGTTGCCTGCACATACGCCGCGCATGTGACTGTGAAGAAATCACGAAGGGGCGAGTCTCTGGCGGCCCTTGCACGACGCGTACTGGATGCTAACGGAAGTCGTAGTAGTAGCGTGGAGCTGCCGTCGACGTGCGGTGGAGGCGGCGCTGGGCTGCGTGTGCGCGGGTTCGTTGTGGACGCGCGGACGCCTGGCGCGCCGTTACGTGACGTCCGATTTGTGGCCACAGCGCTTGCGGTGCCTGCGCAGACGCTGTCGCTGGAGGACTTTCGCGTCGTTGCTGTTGGGCCGTCGGAGGGCGACGTGGTGCTCGTTGTGTCGCGCGAGGACGCGGAGGCGAAGGCGGTGCACTGGGTGAGTGGCGCGTCTGAGAGCGACCTGCTGGTGACGTACCCGCTGCCTGTGGAGGCGTACGAGGACATGAGCGCGGAGGTGCGGTGGTTGGAGTGGAGACCACGGGCGCAAGTGAGTGACTAGGGGCTACTCGAGAACGACGAGATTGGTGGGATGGCCAAGTGTAGGGATGGGCGGGTGTGGCACCCTTTGGGAGTAGGGAGGTGTAGGACCGCGCTTACTGGCGTGCTACTGCAAGCCCGTCTACCTTTTCCATCCCACACATGGTAAGCCCGCACGAAAAGGTGTTGCTCGGCTTGGAGTCCGTTTTGCGCGACTTTTACCCGCTGTCGTACGCCGCCTCCGTCAAGCACGCGGACTCGAAATGCCAGCGCACGAGACAGGCATACGGGGGACCTGTACTGAAGTGCGTGCACAGGAGGCAATGACCGCCTTCCTTGTCATGCCTGCGAGACGATGACGTGATGACACCGCGTTGTCCGCGTGGCGAGACCTATGCATCTGTGCGTTACCGTACACATGGAAGGCCGAAAGGGCACCAGAAAAAAAAAATATTGGTGTGGGGGCAGAACAGCGCGGAAGATGAGGGCACCCGCATGACTTTGTCGCGGACGGCGCGGATGCCGCTACGCCACGTGGATGCACTTCTGCTGCTCGAACTTTCACCTCCTTCTCCTCTCCCCCTCCCCCTCTCACACACATGGCGTGACTCGCTGTCGCTCTTCCACATTTGCTCTCTTTGCTCGATGTGTTTCCTTTTGGGGCCTGCACGTACGACGCTGGCGTACGTATACTCATCGCCGCGGCGGTTGCTCGTGTATGCTGCACTCATGTACCCTCCCTGCCCTCTCCCTTCTCTCACTACACCCACCCACCCACCCACACCCACACCCACACACACGCATCTATGTTGGTACCCGCAGTGATCCCATCTTTGCCCCGCTGGAACCCTTTCTCTCGGCTTTTTTTTGCCCTCTCGCACACACGCATAATCGATACAACGCTGTCCCCGCCACGGAAGCTTCGTGCAAAGTTTCTTTAATCGTCATTGCGACGAAGCGGAAAGGCTGAGCTGCAGCAGCTCAAGTGCTCCTGTCTCTAGTAGGGTGAACTATGAGCAGTTTGAGTCAGACAGGTGGTTCTGCGTCGCCGAGCGGCAACAAGGTCACTTTCCGCGTCATCCTCACCTCTGAGCGCAGCCAACCATTTCGGGTAATTAGTATTGCAGAGGAGGCTCCCCTCACGGCGGTGCTGCGCTTTGCCGCCGAGGAGTTTGGGATCGCCTCCGTTGACTCCATGGCTGCGACCACTAAAGATGGCACGGGAATCAACCCTGCGCAGACGGCCGGCACAGTGTTCATGAAGTACGGCCAGGAAATTCGGCTGATTCCGCGTGATCGAGTCGGCGCCGCCCCCGCCTCCGTTTTTTGAGGAGTCGGTGGTGGTGGTGGCGAGGGAGTAAGTGGCAAGCGATGCAGGGTCTGTGTGGTCTGCTTAGGTGCATGAGTTGCACATCGCCTGTCTCGCCGTACTATGCTCCATCCCTTTAGTTTCTTTTTCACTGTGGGCTTCTCTCTCTTGTAAAGGTTTTCCAGTGGCATCCACACACACACACACACACACACCTATGTGTGTGTGTGGATGCCTTTCTCGGCCTCGTGCGCTACGGTGCCTTCGAACCTGCAGAACAACCATGGCGCAGGTGTATGTGCGGTGAAGCGCGCTCGTGCGCCGACATGGGAGGGGACAGCAAGGCACAAAGAGAAGTGGAGGCGTGCTTTGCTAGCTCGTTATCTCATGCTGGCAGACGTGCTGAGGTGTGCTGAGGTGTGTGTGTGTGTCCTGTGTGTGCCCCTCCCCCTCCTCACCGGCTGCGCTGCGCTCTTCAGACGGCGAGCACCACGCAAACTGCACAGAATCGATATGACTTTTTTCGCACACACACACACATATATATATATATATATATATATATACATGCACGTGTGTGCGTGTGTCAGAGCCGCCCGCTCTTTATCGTACTGAACTCTTTACTTGCACGACGTGCGTGTGTGCCTTTATCAACTTCCCTCTCTTCCTCCCCTTGAACTTCGCTTGACCCCCCCTCCCCCTCCCCCCGCACCCGCTCCTGTCCTATACACACACACACACACACACCTCAGCACACTTCTTTCGATGTGTTGTGTGTGATCGGTCTCTGTTTTTCACTGGTTTCTGCACAGATTGCATATTTGCGTGCGGCTGTTCCCCCGCACACGTCTCCACCCCTCTCGGTGACGCGTTCGCTTCCTTTGTGTGGCTTCATTCTGTGGCGCCTTCTCCGTCGACGATCTTTCCCGTTCCTTTTTCGATGCGCGTGCGCGCGTGTGTGTGAGAGCCCCTGTTGTCATCATCCGCGTCATCGCTTACACATACAAGTGCTATCTCTTTACTCTGCGCTGTGCTTTGACACCGTCTGCCCGTCTGCGTTGCAAAAGCATCGAGAGACACCCCCCTCCCTCGCTCACGCGCCTTCCTGGGCGGCAAGAATACTTTTCTCCAGTTGGCTTCACCCGCGTACACCCCTGTGCTCCACGTGTGTGAGTGCGTCAGTGTCAGGTGCCAAGATGGCGCTCTCCTCTCAATGGAGCCAGTCTGTTGTGGTGCGGGCGACATCCAAGGGTGAGGTAATAGTGCCTGAGCAGCCAAACAACGGCACTGCGCGCGCCATGGCGGCAGCTGGCAACCCCATCATCGTGCGTGCCCGCACAGCCGCAAACTTCGGAGAAGGTGTGACGACGAATGCGGATGGCAGCGGCAACCATGGCAGTAGCGGGCAGGGCTTTCTCTCTTCCTTCGTCACTGGCTATGACATCAGCCAAACTTTCTGGATGCCGAACCCAAGCAAGGGGGAGATGGGGCTGCTTGAGTACCTCTATCGGCGTGGCCCAACGAACAAGTCGCACGTACTGCTGCAGAGCCGCCCGCTCCCGGAGCTGCAATTCAACTTTTCCACCTGCACAGGATGCAACATCGACCTCAGCCACAACATTTTCCGTCTCTCCAAGGCTGCCATGGCGCTCCAGCACATGGACGCGACGCTTGGCGACGACGCCGATGCCTACGACGACAGTGAAGTGGACGTGAGCGTCGATGGTAGCGGTGCTGGGGTCTCTACTAACTGCAAAAACTTCTCTTCCAGCCCTTCATCGCCGTCGACATCATCTCGGCGAACAGGGTCGACGTCGCAGCGGATTAGCATCTCGACCCGCACCTTTAAAGCCACCATGCGGGCAAGTCTGCAGTCCCTTCAGGAAGAAGACTACTACCTTGTCAAGTACCGTGACTACAGCGCCTGGGCCGTTTCCGAGTACCGAAGCATCTGCAAGACTGACTCTATGTTTGGTCGAAAGTACGTCGAACAGTGCTTCGCCGTGCACGTGGGACGAGAGCCAGGGGAGCTGGTGCTCATCACGGAGGCGCAGTTCCTGTACGGTATCGACCTGCTGCAGCGGCAGCTGATAAGCCAGCTTACGAACGCCATGCCGCGTCCACCGGCTGGCTGGGGGGGCGTGGACCCGAACAAGAGTAGCTATCAGCAGTACCAGATCGATATCAACTACAGTGCCTTGAACGCAGACCAGTTCCGCTCTCTCGGTGCGGTGCTTGGCGACGGTATGCGGCACGTAGAAGTGACGTGGGAGGAGGAAAGGCGCGCAGCAAAAGCGAAAGCGGAAGAGCGTGCACGTGCGAGGGGTTATGACGACGACTACGGCTACACGCCGCCCGCCTGGTACGACTGGACCCCCGGCGCCATTCGTGCGCGGGTGCAGCACCGCCTTCACGGGTGTTACCGCAGTGTGGGTCAACTCACCGTGCAGCTCGCCGTGGTTAGCGTGTGCGGATTCCTTGTATACCGCGCGGTGAAGGTGTATATTCCCGGCCTGTCCTCAGTGAGCGATGACTACCACGAGGACCGCGGCGGTGGCAGCCGTGGAAGGTGGAGGGACGGTCGCTACCGCGACGACCACCGCAGCGGTCGCGGTGACGATGACTACTACTACAATTACCGCCCAGGACTCTTCCGCAGCATCTTGATGGGCCCGAAGGAGGTGTTCGACTACATGTTAGCCCCTCCCCCGGGTCGCTAGCTGCAGCCAGATGTGCGGGACGCCTGCGTATGGTGCGCCTGCTGGGCTGCCACTGCTGAGCCCCTCGGTGACTCGACGCCCCGTCGATCACCGCTTTCTGATGGGCCTGCTTTGCATGCTTGTGTGTGTGACTGCTCCTGCCTGCACTGCTGCAGCAGGCATGTGCTTGCGCACTTGATTTGAAGGGAAGCGGTGTGCTGTCGCGTACTTCAGCTGTGGGTGAAAAATGGAGTGGCCGCGTGGACAGGATTCGGTGGAGTGGGATCGGTCAGGAGAGGACTAAAGGGCGCGTACCCACGCAGAGAGGCTGGGTATGGGTGCGGAAGAGGGGCGTGTGCAGTTCAAGTGAGCGATAGGTCCGATGACCGGAGCACTACGTGCCACACATGAAGCCGCTTCCCTCTCGGACGGCCTCTCCACTCGCTCACTAGCTGTACCACGACAACGCGCGGTTTCCCACCTTTGAGTTCCTACACGCCTCCACCTTCACACCTTATAAGCTAGGATGAGGAGAGAGAAAGTCAGTTGTGTCAGGCGCCAGCGGCCGTTCTCGTGCGCCCTGCTATAGTGGGTTCATATTGACGCGCGGATGTGTCTTCGTTTCTGTAGCTGTACGCCAGTATCCACTTCGAAGTAAAGAATACGAGCGATACAGAGAAGCAACGTACACGCCCAATCATCTACGGTATGGGCAATGGTAGACGTGCATGGGCCCCTCCCCGTCTTTCCCTCGCAGCGAGTCACACAGGTGCCCGCTCCTCTGGCTCTCTCTCTGTGCCTGTGTATGTGTGCGTGTGCATGCACCATCAGACTCTGCGAGGTGGCATCGTAATCGACTGTATTGAGTCTCACCCCACATCTTGATCACATTATGCACGGCTGCTCTGCTTGTCTGCCCTTCTCCCTACGTGTTTCTCTGTTCCTCTTGCTGGATCTGCGCGTGCTGCGGCCACCTCCAGCGCTCCTCCCCTCTTTCTCTTGCTGGCACATTGTGAAAGGGTGCCGCAGAATTGCGTCTGCCCTGCGTACCCGAATTCGACGCATCTTGTACACCCTCCCGTTGTTGTGGTGCATGCGTGCGTGTGAGGGAGCACCACTGACCGTCGTTTCTACTGTGAATGTCGCGTTGATGGAGCGAGGAGGCCTGCGTGCCCCCCCCCCCCCCCCGTACCCGCCGTGAATCCTCTGCGCGCATCGGCCAAGGAAGAAAACCCAACACACAAGTAGACGCAGCGTACTTCCCCAGGATGCCTGCTTCTACTGCGTACACCGTTTCTTTCAGCTTCACAGGTTAAGCTTTTCGGCCCTCCGCGCTCCGAGCTCAGGTGCGCTCGTTCCTCTCCCCTCCCCCTCGTACAATATATAGCCACCCCTCGCCCGTTTGTGTGATGCTGAGCCTGTTGCTGGCCGCGAGGCAGGTGCGTCGCATGTGACTGTCTCACATATTGTTGTGTTTGTGGTCGGAGTCACTTCTACAGCCAAATCCAGTTAACTGTTCCTATTGACGCTGCTGTTCCCACACCCAAGGGTGGTGACGCTTCCCTCGATCAGCTCGTCCGTTACTAGACCTGAACCACCTGCTTCCCCCCAACGATGATGGTTGGAGGCAACATCTCCAGCTGCCTCTTTCGGTTCTTCCCGCTTGGACATCACTGCAGAGTGGCCACTCGCACCAGCGCCTTCTGCGCCATGGCTGTCGAATAGCTGACCTCGGAGGGAGGTACACGTGCAGCACTTGACCGACGTCTACTTGAGAACCTCATTTTATTTTTTTCTCACGGGCGCGCTCCTCGCGAGAATTTCAAGGGTCTGTGCCACCGTTGCCACTTCCGACACTACCACGAGCTTCCACCGCTCATACTCACCTTGAACAGGGGGCCGGTAGTCTCTCTGACGCTGCTCATGTTTCGAAGCCCCCTGGGCGGCTTACGCGCGCCAGATACGCGGCTTCACCAGTGTCTGCGCTAGCTCTGCGAAGGGCACTTGATCTTCTGTGGAGGACACTGAGGGCACACCTTGATCATGAGGGTGCTTCGCATGGACCATCGCCATCAACCAGTGCTGGTTTTCCACATGCTCTTTTTTATGTGTCTACCGCCGTTATTCACAGCGCATCCCTGATCGGGGGGGGGTGAGAGGCGAGGGGGGGGGGCGGTGATGAGCAGACTGCAAACATTCTGAAGGCTGAAACACACCGCTGCCCGTGATGCGCAATCGTGTACTGCTCCCTCGTCTGCATCGATGCCGGTGTCTTCGCCGCTACTGAGTGGGGAGCGGCTGTGAAGCGGCGGGGGTGCTGGGCTCTTCTGGCTACTCCTTTACGCATCTTGGCGTTCTGGAGCAGTCTGGGGCTTAGGTGGGCTGACGAAGACAAGGGCAGTGCGCCCATGTGCGTGTGTATGTGCACCTCCATGCTGATCCACGCGCACAGGAACACAAACCCCGGGCTCACTCCTTCCTTCCTTCCTTCCTTCCTTCCTTCCTTCCTTCTTTTACGTGTATACAGTACGCACGCAGCTGCACACGTACACACGCACAGGTGTGTCGGGCGCACTTTTTTACCGCTTCTCCCTCACTGCACGACTCCTCCTACGGATGCATCATGGCTCTCTCTCTCTCTCTGTATGCCTTCACGACCTGCCAGAGCCCTGTGTTGGTGCCAGCGGCTCCCCTTAATTCCTTTCTCCTGTGCCCATCTTTAAGTTTGCGTGCTTTCTTGGACTGCTAGGGGCGTGTTGTACCTACACATGGACGTGTGAGGACTGGGTTATGCAGAGAAGGGCGAGGAGGGGTGGGCAGGGGCCGTCGCTACCTGTTACTCCCACCTATTGCCCACCCTTCCATATCTTCGCCCGCCTTTGCACACACACACACACACACACACACACACACACACACACACACCTGATGCGACTTTCTCTGCCGTATTTCGAACCTCAGCTTTTTTCTATCGACCGAGCCCTCTTTTTCCTTTTTTTTTCTGCCTTTCAGACGTATCGCTGATGCCCGCCCCCCCTTCGCTGCAACACTTTACGTGCACGCACACGGTAGTGTCTCCCTTATACTTTGTGTGGCTCCTTCTCTGCACCGGGCTAACCCCCCCCCTCCCCTCGTTAGGCTGTGCTGCACAGACACGCGGACCCCCATCTCTGCTGTTCCCGGCGGTATCTGAGCAGTCTATTGTCACTGACTTCGTGAAGGCGTTCTTGGCTCCCTGTGCCTTGAACAACCGCTCAAGAGGGGGTCAGTGGCAGTGATGACGCGGTCTGTGACACGCCCCTACCCCCTGCTGATTGATTCCCTTAGCCTCAGTGGTGACTGCCGTTGGACGCCATGTCGGTTGTCCGGTGGGAGCACACAGACCAGAGAATGCTCCGCTCACACAAAGCCCAGGACACGAAACGAAGACGATGGCTTTGCGGCGCTGCCACTGTTCTCTCCCGCCCCCCCTTTTCCCAGTCTCTTTGATGTACACGCCTTTGCACGCTGACAAGGGGGAGGGGGACGTGCTCCTCTCGAGGGCTGCCCAACTCCTTTGGTTTCCTTGTGAAATATGTTTCAACCTTTCGCTTACTTCGCACCCCTCCACCACATTTTTGCCATCTCTCCCTTGCGCTTCCCTACTCACCTTACCCATCGTGTGTCCATGAGGAATAAGTGGTGCCATTGCTTGCATCGAACGTATACGAGCGCGTTGCTCACGCAGGTGCTCCCCCCCCTCCTCTCTCTCTCTCTTACAGTCGGACACGCATCTATGTATTCTAGCACACACAACATGCCTCGCATCACCCCCCATCACACAATCCCATCACCTCTGTCGCAGGGGTCAGGCCGACACGAAGCTCCGATTGGGGTGGCGTGGGCAGACACCAAGCCTGACTCAGCTTACATGGCACAGAACACTACGCTGCTGCAGGCGCTGACGCAGCCCACACGGTACCGTCATCGTGTACAGCCCCAGTTCGAGTCCTTTAAGCTCGATGATCCGGACTACATGAAGTACAACCTGGACGCCTACTTCCCCCATCACCCCGACAACGATGCTGCAGCCACGCATCGTACTGAGCTGCGCCCGACAGGGCCTGATAACCGCGGCAGCACCGCGCCAGCAGCAGTGCAGTCTCGCATGGCACCACAGCCACTTGGGCTAGAGAACGCCGCGCCTCCGTCACCCCCGAGGAAATATAGTGGCCCTCGTTGCACGGAGTCGTGCAAGATGGACTGTGACTGGCAGCCGCAGTGCAAGGAACTCATGACGCAGACGGCCCCGGTCCTTCGTGGAGCTGGTTGCAGCGATGAGGCGGAGGAATGGGCCACCTCACTATCGGGGCACCACGGCGCGCACGAACGATATGACAACGACGATAGTGCAGGCGGTGCCTACGACCACGAGGCATACGATGACGGCAAATGCCCCCCAGAGCGACCATCGCCACAGCATCTCAAAGGACAGCCGCATGAACGCGTGTCATGTGCGCCGCAGGAGACGAGGAACAGCAGTCGTCGCTCCTCCACGTTCAACACCGAGCCCGAGCGCGAAAAAAGACGGCGTGAAGAGGCCCCACTGGCAGGGAAGCCTTGCCGTTCGAGCGCTTCAAACTCTCAGGTGCTTAGCGCTGATGGAGGCTCGCGCCGGCGCTCGGCGCTCAGCGGCGGTGGCAACTCTGCCACGGATGACTTCCACGAGGAATATGGGCCTAACGCTGGAGAGGGCGGCGTAGAAAGCAGCCGCCTTCAGCGCTTTCAGGTGCCTCTGCCGGTGATGGCGCAGGACTATGGACGTCCGCACGCCGTCAGCGCCAACAGAGGCACAAGTGGCATTTCGGGTAACAGCCAAGAGGGTGAAGTAGATGAAGGCGAGGGCTTTGAAGACGGCGATGCCTTGTATGAGGATGGCAGAGAAGAGTGGGGAGATGTTCTCAATGAATGGGAAGATGGCGATGATGGCGGTGCGGCCGCCGTCAGGGCGCACGATCTTTACGCCAACGACGGCGAGAGGTGCATGGACACGAGGGGCAGTGCGTATCATAGCCGTGATGGTGCTGATGCTGAAAACAAGTCCTCATATCTCAAGCCCCCTCCGCCTACATCGAAGGGGCATGGACCTCAGCCTTCTCCGCGTGCATTGTTTCCGCCGGAGGCTCCAGTCTCTCCCTCACAGCATCTATACCAGCGCCCCACCAGACGTATCCAGCGGCAGGCGGGCGATGTGGAGGCGCTGCAGCCGTCGAGGAAAACGTCGCAGCAGCCGTGGCCTGTCGAAAGAGAGGTCGACCGGCCTTCAATGAGGGACAAGAAGACACGTTCAAACAAGCATAACCCGCGCGCCTTTCGGAACAGAACGACGCACACGTGGGTGTCGACGAATACAACCACTACGGTGGTTCTACCTCCCGCCACAGTGCAGCTAGTGCCAATGTCACCGTTTGCCATGGCCGAGGCGCGGCATCTCGTAGATCACCGTTGGGCTGCTGCTGTGTTGCCGCCAGCGTCGCCCTACTCTGTGAGTTCTCAATCGATGCCTGGCTACCAGCTGCGTCACTCGCAGATGGAGGTGCTGGAGGACAACGGTAGATCCAGCTTCAGTGGACGAAAGCCCATCGGCAACTCCCTTCCATGCTTGCCAAGCTCCAACACAGTATAGACGCATGTAGTACGCATCACAGCATCCCTGAACTGTGATGGCGTGTGTACAGTTTTACCATACCACCCCCCTGGGGGGGGGAAAGGAAGGAAAGTAACGTGCAAGCACGAAGATACGCGTGTGCGTGCGTGCGTGCGTGTGTGTGTGCCTGTAGTCACTGTAGCTTTTCCTTTTTCTTTTTTTCCGCATCCGCCCGCTATTGCTGTAAGAGGTTATAGTGGAGGGTGGGCTGTGCTGGGGGTGGCGGCAATTGAGGTGGAGCTATGGTTGACGGTCAACGAAAGAGGAGAGTGCGGAGGGTCTCTGCATCCGCGCAGAATATAGAGCGCGAGGCGGGGCGAGGCGGGATGGAAGGGGGGCCGAATGCCTGCACGCACAAAGGTGGTGCTCACTGCCAAACACACCGCCCCTCTTGTGAGTGTGTGGGTAAGGTGGGGTGGAAGCGGAGCGCGATGACTCATCACATGACCCCCCGCTCACGCCTTCGACCTTGTCTTCTCGTTCTCGTGCTTTGCACACCCTCAGATCGGCTATCTCCACCTCTGTGCCTGACCGCCGCAGCCCTGAGAGTTGACACGGACACTTCCGCTTCCACAGCGGCTGACCTTCGTCACCCCTCTCCGACTGCTGCCCTGCGCCCACCCGCCCTGCACGGCAAAAGGCGCCCCTTTGTCGATTCGACAATTATATTTTAGTTCCCGGTCGGTTGTTTCTTCTGTTTTCTCCCGCCTTCACCACCATTCGCTTTCACGAGCATGCATGTCTGCGCATCCTACCGCCCATACTCATCTGGCGTTTCTTTTTCCCATATACGGGTCGTGTTTAGTTTTTCCGCGGCTGTGGGCAGAGCTTTACTTCTGGGCGCTGCGGCTCAACCCTGGCTGACATCCTCTTCGCTCGTTGTCATGAGCTGTGCACGCGCCCTCCTGCCGTTTTCTAGTTGCGTTCAGTATCATTGCCCGGCACATTGATGACGGGAAGAAGGGGACGGGAAAGGGGCTGACGCGCGTGTGTGTGTGTGTGGATAACCGTAGGAGGGGCAGGACGCTGCAGTGCGCCGTACCACGTATACACGCACACACACGGGCCAGCACCCCACCCCACCCCGGCCCATGCGGTGTGTGTGGGAGGAACCTGTGCAGGCCCTCCCTTCCCCTCTCTGTCCCCTGCCTAATGCGGAGCCACCTCTGGTAGTGGGTGAGAGGGCCCGCCACCAACGAGGGGCCGAGGTCAGAGTGACGCATCGCTGCTGATGTTCGCAACCAGGCTGCGGATGGCGCTGCGGCGGAGCGGTATGTGACAGTGCACACGCCTGTGCCATCCTCATGATGGGCGGGTGCCGGAGCGGGTCGAGCGTACCCCACGCGGCTGTGACTGTCCTGCTGGTGGGGGAGCCTGGGTGCCCCCGCTCGAAGGGGGACGCACGACGTGGTGAGAGGCCTCATTGAAGCTGGGGCAATACCGCGTGAAGGACAGCGGGCGAGCAGAGCTTGATGCAGGGGCGGTGCTCCGGTGGCTGAGTCAGCGCTTAGCTGCAGCGTGCGTGTCTGTCGACTGCCTCAGACCGGGTGGTGAAGGGCCTGTGGCGGCAACCGCTGCGAAGGCCGGTAGACCAGGTGCGGCACAGAAAAGGAAGTGCTTTAGCCGCTGCGGGCTGGGCTGCCGTCTCTGTGGCACTCAGCACGGACCCCACGGGAGGGGTAGGCGGTATGCGACGACGTGGCCGTGTGCAAATTCAGTCGTTGCTGGCGCATCGTGCTCGCCTTTTCGTGCGCTTGTCGCCGCCCTGACGTGGCACACGGCGGCGAAGCTGACAAGCTTGAAAAGTCTGCCGTGCCAGAGGAGGCGATGCCCACTGCACGGATTACGGACGACTGGGCCACCGGTGCCAGACGCCAGGCTGACATACGCCGCAGCGGCGAGGCGCTGTGCGCTACGCTGTGACGCAGGCTTCGTGGTGGCAGCTGTCCCACGTCAAGGAGCAAGACTGCTGGGCTTGCGAGGTGACAGGAAACCGTGCTGACCTCTCTCCGCACGGGCGTCTGTCTGAACTTGGGAGTTGCGCAGCGGCGTGTGTGTGTGCGTGTGTGGGTGGCGGTGACAACATGGCGCGCAGACGGTATGCTGCCCGCTACGCCGCTAGAAGTGTGGTACTTCGGCTCTTCACACACGTTTTCGCTACGAGGGCATCGGGCCTGGCGTTGTGCCGGGTGTGTGCCATGCACGATTTTCGGATCTCTCGATGGTCGAGGCACGCTTCCATTGCCAGTCACAATTGGCGTGCTAAGAGAAACACACGTTCGAGGGACATAGAGATTCTCGTGCAAGCACAGGTACACCCGGCCTCATGGCAGGCACCCCACTTTTTCCCGCAGCCGATGAGGGCAGTGTATGTGTGTGGGCGTCAGCTTTGCTAAGGGTGAGTGATGGAGAAGGGGAGCTGTGGTAGTGCAGACATGTGCGCATGCACAGTATGTGCTGATGCGGGCAGCGGCCCCTAATTCACCACCTCTCATTCTCGTGCTCTCTCACACGGGTCGTGAATCTCCTCCTTCGGTCTGCCACTGCCCTTCATGGCTTTTCGGGCGTACGGTGGGGCAGGGCTTCCCCGACGGTGTCTCCATTCTGCGGCGGTGACGCATGATGGGTAACCGCTGCTCCTCCTCCTCCTCCCCCTCTTTGTTTATGGATGCGCATTTCTATGTAGATGCTCGCTCGAAACAGAGCAGCAGCACGGTGGAGAAGACGGCACTGCCGACGGGCATGCCTACGGCAGAGCACTTCTGTTGCCACCTTCGTGTGACCCCCCAGGCTGCCGAATACTTGTGGAGCTGTACCTGTCGGCCTCTCAGTGTATGAAAACAACCACCACACACAGAACGTCTCGTGCTGGAGTGAGAAAGGACGGCAGGTGAGGATGATGGCGAGCGCACTGTCTGTGTCTCATGCTCACCCCCGCCAGGCCCACTTGCGTCGATCAGCACGGCGTGTCGCCACCCCCCCCTCCCGGACTTATCCTTTCCATTGCCTCACCTCCATGACAAAAGGTTTTCTCACCCTCTCTCTGCTGTTGCGCCTTTTCATTAGGTGCAGCAGCTGACGTGTGCATTCTCAGGGCGCGAAAGTCTCTGCTTCACTAGCCCCCCCCCTCCCTCCCTCCCCCCTCCGCATGTAAAGCCCCAACACACGGCGGCACCGCATCACACGCTTGCATACTTTTATCTAGTCGCGATTCTTCGCCCTCCCCTCTCTCAAAGACATCCCCCGTCTCTCTCTCTTTCGGGTTTCTTCCTCCCTCCTCACTCGACTGTCTCGTGACCAACGTCTTCGCTCTCTCTCTCTCGCTGCTCGAGTCTTCCTACGCCCACAGACCAGCACGAGGCTTCCAGTCAAGTTCACCAAGTGCACAGAGGCATACACTCCCACTTGCAGCGCTTGCTGGGATGCTGTCGACTTCAGCAGCGCACACGCGTGTCTTTCATTCGATCGTCTAATCAGACCTGTACTTGAGTCAGAACGGCAGCAGGCGCCACCACAACTCCACAACAGGGCGGAGATCATGTCCCATCTTGGTGGACACACGACGAAGCAGACCTATGTGACGGCCTACACGACAGACGTTGACCCTCGCACGCTTCCGGACTTCGCGACCCGCGGCGTCATGTCCGAAGAGAGCTGGCGCCGTGATGACGCACTTGGGGAGCAACAGACAAGCACCAAGTATGCTGCACCACCGCCTGGCGGTCAACAGGCGCACCAGCACCTACCCCGGTATTCTTCTGACTCACCGCTGCCTCACCACCGCGGCTCTCCTCCTCGCGATTACGGCTATCGCCAACACCCTCCCGCTTCCCATCAAGACGAGCATCTGTGCAGCGAGCCCTCGGCGTCCACATTGTCGGTCACCAACTCCGCCATTGGCAACGCCAGCAGTGCCCCGAGTGGCAGCGCACACCGCCTGCGCAAGAAGTACACCACCACCACAGTCACAACGATCACCACCACCACGATACTGCTGCCGAGGATGCAAGAGGCCTATGTATTTCCCTCCGTCACAGCTCAGAACACGGACCAGCAGCAGAACGTGGGAGGGGCAGGCAGACCGTACGCCATCACAGGTGGCGGCACGTCTTCGTCTGTGCCACCTCCACAAGGGCGCTTTTATGAGGTCGGCAATGGTAGCGATGGCAACGGCCAGATTCAAGCGGCAAATATTCCCCATGACAGTCGCCTAGTGCCATCGAAGGTGCAGCTCGGCCCCAATGGCGAGGGCTCACAGAGGTGGGAGTTCCGCCAGCACACTAGCAACCAAGTAGCAACGGTGGAGAACAGAGGGCAGCTGCCGACGCTGCAGGACCTCGGCATTACTAGCTATTTCGCCAAGGATGGTGTGGGAAACAGAGGAGCGCCGCGGCAGCAGTGGGAGGCGCCGTATTCTTCGGCACCGCACCGTCCCAGTAACGACGCTGCCCTGCAGCGGCAACCACCGCCATGGGTGGCGGCGGAGACGCGATACGAAGTTGAGGGCGGCAAGCGATACTACTAGGGAGACATCATCACACGCCACTCCCCTGGCTTTAGTGCATTGCCTTATTCTCTCGTGCTGCTGCCGAGTATGAGGTCGTTCTCCGTAGGCAGCCGACGCACCTGAGCACGAGAAAACGGTATGGGAGCCCTGCTCTCGCTTTTTCCTTTACCCTTTGCTACCATGAGCGCTCTAGACGGTGAGACTGCATGAGCATTTCTATTCACGACGAAGCCGGCACGTAGGAGGTGCCACAGGTAAATCACTTGCAGCAGCAGTGCACCCCTCCTCCCCCTCTTTCACTTTTTTATTTTTCCTTTTTTTTTACTTCTCGATGAGAATTTCAACGGTCAGATGATTCCTCATTGTCTCTGCTCTTGGGCGTGCATACGCATTCTTCGTGCGAGCTGCTCAACGCGGTTGGTGCACGTGGGGGGGGGACGCGGATGCGCTCGTGCGTCCTCTCTTCCCTCGAACGGGCTGCACCCCACACGCTTGGCGCTCGACCACAACCACTCGCCCACTTGCCCATCTCTTTCTTGCTGTTTTCCGTCTTGTATCGGTGGCATACGCTGATCTAACTTTTTCTTGTCATGTAGCGATGTGATATGGGACGCCTCCTCTCTCTCTCTCTCCCGTACGCCCCACCTCCATTCTTCACCCTCCAAGGAAAAAAAAAAACTCGTCGAGAAAAAATTAACGCGATAATGGCTTCATGTGTTCTTCAGCCATTTGTCATCTGCGGTGTATGGTGTGTAGCGTTTTCTCTGTATCAGCGCGAGTGAGCCAGTGAGGTCAGGGCTCCCTCCGACTTTTTTCCATTCGGCAGGAAGCTAACCTGGCGCCGTGAGGGGGTTGTGTTGTGTGAGGAGGGGGCGAACACAACTGCGGAGGTGATGCATCACCTCTGCTGTTGGCGCTATAGAGGCTGTTGTGCGCAGTTTACTTTCTCTGGTTTCCTTTTCTTTCCACACCGACACATACTGGGAGCGAGAGAGAGAGAGAGAGAGAGAGATGGAGCAGGGAGGGGGGAGGAGGTGTTCATGTACGCCTGCACGTGCGCCCATCTGTGGGGGGCGCTTCTCTTGATGATCGATGTTTAGTTTTCCTTCGACGATAGGCTGTGTGACTACCATCGCTTCCCTTCTCCTGCACTTCCCTTCCTTCAGAGCACGACCCCTCCCCCCCCACGTTGACATGTGTTCACTTCTGTAGCCTTTTTTTCTGTTACTCTCATTGTTGTTGGCGCTTCTTGTATCTGTGTGCGCTCCCGCACCCTTCCCCTCCCCCGCTGCCACCACGCCCTACACCTCCGTCGCAGGATTGTATGCTCACACGAAGGGAGATGTATGCACATCGACGCACAGCGATCACCGCACCCACTGCACCCGACGAACGAAAACGCATGCACGTCAGTGCTGGCACATGCCTCCTCTCCCGCAAAACAAGGGGTAGTGGAGGGGAGGAGGGAAGGAACGTTTTATATTCTCGAGTGCCCTCCACGCGTTCGGGCTCTGTCGTGCTCATATTTGGGCTTACATTTGTTGTACCTGTTGGCGTTTACGGTGCAGTTTCTCATGCGTCAGCGGCGGCTCACGGCCGTCACGACTGACTGTCGCGCCTGGGAGGGGCTCGTGAGGATGGAGGCAGAGGACAGGGAACATGTGCATGGGTGTGTGTGCGTGTGCGTGAAGGAGTAGAAGGGACTGGGTGGGCATTATGAGGTGTGCACATCCGCCTTGGCTTCACTGTCTCGCACCTTCTCTCTCGCAGCAGCACATCCCCCCCTTTTTTTTTGCGTCCTTTGATGGGCAAAGAGAAGGTCCCTTCAACGTTCCAGCGAAGTGAGCCCTCTGATGAGGCGGCAGCGGCAGGTGCACAGCAGATACACAAGAGGTAGAGGGCGCACTCTTGAGAGGAAAGCTCAGCGAGACGCGAGTAATAGATATCGGAAATGTGTCTGTGTGTGTGTGTGCGTGTGGGTTGGTAAGAGGGCGGGGGGGGAGGGGAGGGGAGAAATCAGCAGGCCAATGCAGTTTGATATCATCCTTGCTTGCGCTGCGGCTTTGTAAACCCTTCCCTTTGCGCTACAGACGTGCTTGCCTGTTGACGCATGGCGGAGCGGCATGTGCCTCGGCTTTCTCATGTGTACACACGCGTAGCTACGCATCCCAGCTTCTCGTTCGCCGCTTTCCTGCTGCCTGCTGGTTTTCTGGCAGGAATCCCCTAGGCTGGTGGATTGCGTGCGTGGGGGAGACACTTGTACAATGAACGCCGTGCAAGCACAAGCACCCAGGCACACACTTCTGCCGATGCCCATCTCTCTCTCTCTCTCTCTGTGTCTCAACCCCTCCCCGTTCTCGTTGTCTGCTGCTTCTCCCTCTCTTGCTTCTCGTCGTGGACCGATAAGTAACACACCCACAATCATACCCACATCCACAGAGAAACATTAACGAAGACGGGAAGGCGCAGCACCCAAGAAATCAGAAGCAGGTGACGTGGGATCACGCAGCACAAACTCATCGCACAGAGGACAGCGGACACGTTCACACAAAGCCGTCATCTCCCGACGACAAGGGCAGCAGATACTACACAGATATATAAATATAAATAAAAAATACATATATATCTCCATATAGATAAGGGGGGAGGGAGGAGGAGGGTGATCTGTGGAGCTGTGCCTCGCGCTTCTGTTGGAGTTTTTCTCCCTTGACACGACCTCTACGCCAAGCGTCCTTCTCTCTCGCGCCCTTCGCATCGCTTCCTACTTTGACCCCACGCCTTCTGCACACGGGAGCATGCGTGTAGGTACGAAGGGGAAAGGCAAAAGGAAAGCCTCCATACAACGACAGGAGGGTATGGACTCCTCCTCTGTTTGAGCCCCTCCCCCCTCCCCCCTCCGTTGCCGTGACACTGACAGTGTCCGTACCGCTTCTCATCCGTTTTTCCAAGGCCGCACGTCTTTCTCAGCATCCGTCGCACACGTGCGCGACCTTTTCTCAGTCCCTCCCGTTTTTCCTGCGCTTTGACGGTGGCTGCGCCTCTGCCACCTCCGCACACGCGCAAGCGGTCTCTGTTCCTCGCGGATTCACGCGGACGGCTTGAAAACGCAGACACGCATATATATATATATATATATATATGTGCTTGCGTGCGTTCGCTTTGTTGTTCTCTGAATTTTTTTTTTTTCGAGCCCTTCCACGTTTGCTGTCTTCCATTTACGTCTGATCGTCTTCTCTTTTTCTACGTCTCTCACTGTGTGCGTGTGCGTGTGCAGGCTGCTGTGGACTTCCTCAGCGACGTTGTTCAGATATATATATATATATATATATTAGTAATACACACATTTGTCTAGCTGATCTATATCGATATCGATCTACCAATATATACACACATCGATACATACATATATACATCTATACATACACACATACACACGTGTATATATATGTATATGTATATATGTATGTATCGATGTGTGTATGTGTGTATAGGCGAGTAGATCGATATATTCGTTTTTCTTCTCCCCTTTTTTCTTATTATTATTTGTTTTCCGGTGGCCCTTTGGCCCGCATCATTCTTCAACCTACATCCATTGCTGCTCTGTTTCTTGGGGTTTCGTGTTGACACACACCCACTCACGCTCTCCCCCTCCCCCTTCCTTCCCTTTCTTCGTCTCTTTCGTCAGCGGTGGTGAGGTGTGTGCGTGTATGTGCTCGTGCACACGCACTCACACTCACACACGCGCGCGCGTGAGTTTCTCCCTGAGCCGCTGATGATTGCATTGGGTGCTTGTGTCCGTACACGACTCACGAAAGGCCGCAGGGCTCATCCGCTCACCACGGCGACTCTCGCCCCTTCTGCTTTCTCTCTTTTGCACGCTCCTCATTGCAGGCCGTCAGGCGCCCGCCTCCACCTCTTGAGCAACAGCGCAAGGGGCAGGGTGTGTCATTGTTGTGCTCCTTGCAGATTGCAGGCTGTCTCAAGCGTCTCCTCCACGCCGACTGGCGGTGTGGCCTTCCTCGACACCACAGGATACGTTACCATATTTTTGTGGAAGGCTACTCCCTCTTCATGTCATCTGGGGTAAGGTGGCGACAAACATTGGCTGCTGCACCCCCAGAACAAAGGGTAGCACGTAGAACAGCGATCCAGGGGGCTGGCAACGCGCCTGAAGACGATAACGAGACCCAAAACATGAACGCTGCTAACCCCCACCCCAGAGCCGCAACGAATGTGCTTCAGAAACTGAACGACGCCCTACCGCCAGAATTGCCATCGTTGTCTCGGCACGCCGCCGAGGGATCGACCTCAGCTTATTCCTCGTTCTCTGGCAGCAGCACCTCTTCGCATACGAAGTGCACCGCAGCGGTCGTGGTGGCGCCGAGCCCACTCTCCGCGGTATCTCACATCCCGGCACGGGGGAGTCACAGCAGGAGCAGTACTGCCTCGCTATCACGTGATCAGCGCTTACTGATGTCACCGCTGCGTAACAAGGAAGTTGAGTCGACTGCGATGCCACCCAAATTGGAGGGAGGCGCCATGGATGCCGAGGTGTGGAAGGATGAGTCATTTCTTCGACCCGGCTCAGGGTCGTTCCTGCATACGGCAGCGGCCTGGAGCACCCTCGTAGAAGACATCACGACCAATTCCCAACTCTTTATCAACCTGAACACGCCTCAGCTGGCTGACACGCTGGCGAACACACCTCCATGTGACTCCGGTGCTGCAGAAGCCGTGCAGTCGCCTGCCGCGCCGGTGCCACAGACACCACCAGCGGTAGACACGCTAGTCCTCGAAACAAACAAGCAGGCTAGTGGTCGCAGGACTCCTAGCACGGCTACCGATGCCGGTGAATCATCTCCCGTTTCCGTGTCGACAGCAGCTTTAACCACCGCGGTTGACTGCGCGAATGACACGGCCAACGCTCCACACAGCTCGCGCAGCCAAGTACATTGCCCACCCACTCCAGGGGCAGCGCTGCTGCATCACGTCTATGGTGCGAGTGACAGCATTGCTTTATGCATCCCTTCCGCTGCTGCTGCCTTGCAGTTACCGCAGTCTTCTTCTGGTGCTATCACGGCAGCCAACATGGGCCAACGCACGCCGGCAACACGGAAGGTCGATGAAGGAAGGCGTCTGCCGTCATACTTTACTGAACATCGTATGAATGCCAAAACGCCAGACTCCCAATTGTTTCCTCTGTCCCATATCACTTATGTTCCGTTGCCCCCACTTGGATCGCCGCCAGAGGAGTCGCGAGCCGCCGATGACACTACCGTTTTCGTAGCTTCCGGATATGAGCTGGCGGAGGCGGGGAGCGAGGAAAGCGGCAAGTTCGGAGACATACCCGCTTCGGGGCGCTGCATGACAGCCATGCTGAAAACTAAGACGACGCCTCTGAGCTCCCTGTCACCAAACATCCAACCCGAGAATCCTCGGGCTCTCTCTGCGTCTGCCACGGCAACGGCGCAGCGGCGTGGTGTTTTGAGTGGCAATGCGCAACGGAAGGCGCTTGACAGCCGCTGCCTTTCTCGCGACGGGGCGCTGGGGCCGCCGTCGGTGTCGATTCATGAGGCTCTCGCAGATGCCCCCCTTCTCGGAGGTGCGGCATCGGACGTGGCTGCGGATACTGTGGTGGCTATGCCCCTGTTGGCTGCCTCTGCTCAACAGAACTCCCCAAACACGTCTTTCCGGCAGAAGGCTGTTCACTGGCAGCAGGACTCGCCTCCGCCAGCGGAGCCGCTGCTTCCAGAACCAGAGGCACTGGTACCGCCACCGACGACTAAGGCGCCAATGCAGCTTTCTGCGTCTTTTCCTGCGGGAGAGGCGCTGTCGCTGGACGGGACACTGCGGACCTGCGCCGACGACGTTGCCTTAGTTGCGAACATAGACAAGGGAACATCCTTGTCAACTACTCTGGCTTTTGGTGCCACAGCTGGAACAGCGCCTTCTCCCTCCTTGTTTGACTCTTCTGCAGGGGTGCCAGTCGAGTCCTCCGCGATGCGGAAGCGGGCATACTGTGGAGCGCAACCAGCGCTGCCTGTCCAGCAGACGCGGCCTGCAAGGCAAAGCCCGCTGCGCTCACCTCTCTCGATGCGCCCAGATGTGTTTCAACAGGGCGGTGACGCAAGGGCTGCTGTCGCGTCTGCGAGGCCCACAGATGGACGCACGGTCTCAACCTCGTCGAAGCGAGCTTCCTGCACTGCCACTCCCAGGCACGGGGACGGCGTGCTTCCGCGTGACGACGGCACTGCAGCCCTGCAGCAGGTGCCGGCTCTGTCGCAGGAGTTGCTTGTGCCCTATGCTCAGAGCCTTTGTGGCGGTGGGATCGATGCCCCACCGACGGTGACGGTGGGGGCGCAGCCAGAACGGGACCCACATGTCCTCTGCGTCAACCTTCCGGGGCAAGCAGCAGACACCGCCTCGCAGCTGCCCCTTCCCGCGAGCAAAAGCGCGACTGCGGTCTCCCAGCTGGCCGTGAACGCTTCCAGTACTCCAGCAAAGCTCGTTGCTGACTCTCAAACGCCCTCGGCGAGCATCAGCAAGTATTCTGTGATGCGGAGCAATGCAACAGCACGGCAAGCACCCTCACCTTCGGCCGTACCACAGCCTCTAACTATGCAGAGCGAACTTAAGTTCCTGCATGTGCCGCCCACGCACCGCACCACAGAGACTGCTCGTGCTACACAGGGGCCCACGACGGTGTCACCGTGTCGCTCTGCGGAGCGCCATACAGCAGTTTCAGGAGGCGCAAGGGAGACACGCCCCAACTCCAGTGTTCCATCTTGCCCACCCGAAGTCTCTGCAGTGCGCGTTAACGTGCGCGCAATTGCTTCTGCCTCCCCTCACTCCCGCGCTTCAGCGTTCGAGAGGCGAGATGCACCGAGCACACCGCAATGTACAGGCCACCGGCGCAGCTCCACCGGCACGAGGAACGAGCTTCGCAGTGCCGCGCGTACCATGTCGTCTGTCTCGGCAGCCCCGCTGGACTCCTTCGCGCACATCACGCATGACAAACAAGCGCAGAAGGATCTGTATCGTGTTTTCATGTGCTCCCCAGCACCTCCTGGGCCTCCTCCGCGCAGGGCAGCACACACAGCACCGCTTCCCGCCCGTATTACTGCTACTTCTGCCGCCGCCTCATCGTCGCGTTCTCCTGAGATGACGCCCCTGTGGGGGCCGGTGGGTGTGGGAAACGCGGAGGCAGAGGAGGGAGCCCTGTTCATAACACCAGTAACCATCAACGCGGCGGGCGGCAACATCCCTTCACCGGCAGCGAGTGAGGTGCGGGGTGTACGGACGGGCTGGACTCCGACTGAATTAGTGCTGTCGCAGCCACTGCCAGCATCTCCGCAAGCATCAGCGGAGGCGGAGGTGGTGCCAGGTGCCTATGTGGGAAAGCCATCGACAGCGGAGACACCCCTTCCCACGGCGGACATCCCTACAACGCAGACAGAGGTTCTCAACACGCGCACAGCTTGTGCCAGTATCACCGTCGAGACAGCAGCCAACATGCGATGTAGAGACGCAAGCGGTGCTTCCGCTGCGGCTTCTCCTGCTCATCACGATTGTCGCGGTGTACGCATGGCGTCTCGGCGTGATGACAGATGTGGCGCTGCTTTGGCTGCGAAAATGCCGCATACACCGCTACCGTCACATGTCTTGCCTAGCGCGGACAACCCGCTCAAGCACTTCACTGCTCCACAAGAGCGGCACTCTCCACCGACTTGCAGACGAGCTAGAGGAGGAGGTGTGCCAGCATCAATGGTTCCTTTCGTGCGCCTGCCAGTATCGGAGAGTGCGGCTGTGACGCCTTTTGCACGCGGTGGCACAGTACCAGCAGGGGTACAACCGAGGCGGCAGACGACGGCAAAGCCACTCGCAGCAGCTGCAGCAACCGTGACGCATGCTCTGCCGTTGTCATCGGGGCCCTCCTGGGAGAAGATGGAGCGACTGCCCGTGGGCCATCCTGCGTCAGCCACGCCAGCTGCCACCCTGTTAGTGTCACACACGTGCCCGTTGCGTTCAGTTTCAGCGACGACGGCTGACGCTCAGTTTTCCATCCCCCACCGCGTGCCAGCGTCGCCCTTGCCTTCGTCGTCCTTTCAACAGCAGTGCACACCTCGAGGCGGGGATTTTACAAACCTCAAGCCTGTCTCGCTGCAGCACCCTCCACACACGGCGACGCCTGGACTCTTTCGCCAGCACTTCGGCCCCACCACGCCGCGGCAACGAGGAAAAGGGGCACTCAACGGGGCTGCGAGTGATGCAACTTTCCCTACGCCTGCACATAGCCTGCCCACTGAGCAGCTTGCTGGCTGCGCTGCGGCCAGTACGCCTCACCTTGGTGAGGCGGCATGTGAGGTACTGCCTGATACTCACGTCGGCAGCTGTAAAGGGCCAAACACTGCTTCGTCGTGTCTCTCCTCTGTGGCCTCCAGCTGCCTCCAACAACATCAGCTGCAAGCGGGATGGCGCAGCGGGTTGCCTCGTTCTCTGCACTTCTCAACTGTGACACGTGAGCCGATGCCCATGGAGACGCTCGGCCCAAAGTCAGAGATAGCGATGCGCAGGCCCTTCTCAACCGAGTCTAGCGGTGGCAAAAGTCGGCGCCAAGCTAGACCAGTACTCCACCACGAGCCGCAAGTCTCGCCGCGGGGCTCTCGATCCCCTTGGCAGTGGTGGCGAGGTCAGAACCCCTTGAGCCCACAACAGAGTTTTCCAGGGCGAGAGCATCGTCACGTCCACGGCGCGCAGGCGGGTGACTTCTCGATTGCATTGTCGCCGAACCTTGACCAGGCAGATGACACGGACAGCGCTGCAGCGCCGCACTGCCGCCCCACACTTTCATCTTCGATCACAAGAGAGGTGGCTGGCGGCGGCGGCACTGCTGGCAGCGACGGAGGGGTGGACCTCACTGCTTGTTGTATTCCCGCGGCACCTACGTCTCTGAAACTGCGCACTGTGCACCTTGATATGACACGAGAGCGTGCTGATGCGCGCACTGGAGTTTCAGTCGTAAACAGCACAACATCGGGATGCGCCACCGCGGGCCAACCTCTGTATAATGTCGTTGCCGCCGCTCCAACCTCATCGCCAAGGACTGCCACGATAGCCGAAGTGGCGACGCCGGTGAGGGCGTGCACCAGTTCGCTGCTGACGGGGGTCGCGAAGTACCACAGCGCCTACCAGCGTACACAGCAACTTCGCAGCATGAAAAGTGGCCCACTACCGTCGTCGCAGATGTTTCACTTTCAGCCCTCAATGGACACCGGCTCGCTGTCGCCACAGAACGACCGGGGAGGGGAGGCAAGAGGGAACACAGGCACCATCAGTGGAACTGGCTTACTGCCAGTGGCAGGGGCTGGCATGACGCTTCCGGCCACCGCTGCCGCAGGCCCGTCGGAGCCTCGACGCCACTACCACCACAGTGGAACACCGCTGCAACGATGCAGTGATGGAGCGAATGCTGGCCTACGCAACGCTGGCGGGGCCAAGGGTGACTACGGGCCGCAACGTGTGCCGCGACTGACTCGGGCGTTGCTTGATGAGCTGCAGCGGAGCTACGCTGCGGCAGCTGATGCGTCGTCTCGGCCATGTGACCTACCCATCAACCTTCCCCTAAAGGAGGCACTCGTGATCAGCTGGCGGGATGCAGTAGACCACGGTGCCCACAGCGGCAACGACTGTAGTGGTGCGCCAGCGATGTTGAGGAGTCCGCGGCTCCCCTCCCCTGCCCGGGGACACCGTGTAGAAAACGTAACGGCGGTGCTGCCCAGCAGTGAGTGGACAGCAGCGTATTCCATGCAGAAACCCCAGTCACCACCGCCGCAGCTGCATGCCACCCCCGATGCCGCTCCTATGAACACCCGCCCCGATTCGCCGATGGTTATTCGGCCAGATTTCACCGCACCGGCGCCGCGGGAGCGGTTGTGCAGGCAGCGGTACACCTCTTCACCTTCCCCCGCCCCCGTCGCACCACCGCCGGTGATGCTTGAGAATCACGGTGCCGTGCTGCGGGCACCCCACCCGCAGAAGTTGCCGTTGATGGTGTCTCCTCAGAAAGCTCAGCCCCGTCTTCACCGGCGCAACCTCGTGGAGCGGCCGGCTGGAAAGCACACCACCCATGGGAGTGGCGACACCCCGAAGTCGGTACCTGCAGTTTTGCAAGAGACGACCTTTGAATCGGGAGAAGTCCTGAAAACGCAACCGCCACTAGCGCCACTGGAGCATCAGCGGACGCCTGTGCTGACATCCGTCGCCATCGGGCTTGCTGCACCGCCACCAGCACCTCGGAACCCGAAAGGCAATACTCAGGGTGCGAGCACTGAGACTGTGAGCGTGACGGAGGGCTGCCCCATGCAAAGGTCATCTGGACAGCGTATCCGCAACTTTTTCCAGTTCTTCCGAGGGCGCCAAGCGCAGCCGCGCAGGGGACGGGCGTGGGTCGCTCACTGATGACCTGGACTCCAGCGCGTGAGGAGAGGCGAAGACTAGTGAGGGAGGGCGGCACCATGCCGTGTCCACGCATGCAGGACCCTTCGTTCACGCAGAGCGAATCTGCCTTTCTACGTTTGTTCGCTTGCCTTCCCCTTGCCGGCGCCACGCATCTGGGGGCGCTCCTGCGCGCACCGTACGCCACCACTGCCCCCCTACCCCCTTCCTTTCCATTTCTGTCTGTGCCCGGCCTCCTGTGTTTCCCGAGGCTGTACCCGAGCTGAGCACCTCTCGTGTCACATTCTTTGTCTTCCCGAATTGTGCTCTGAGGTTTCCTTCCATGCACGTGTGTGTGTGTGCTTGTGCAGCCATCTCTCCTCATTCATTGTTTGCCGAGTTCTTCCTGGTGCCGTGCACCTGGGTGAAAAAAAAGCACAGCGACGCACGAAGCAGACTGACGCCTCTCTCCTTCCCTTGTACATATTTCCCTGCGTGTATGCTCCTCGATACGAGTCCCCTTATGACTCTTGCCCTCTGAGGTGTGTGCCGCATCTCTTTTGAGTCAGGCATGCAGGCTATACGCTCTTCCGCCCCTTTCCTGCCTGTTTCCTTCTTCCGCTCTCCTCCGCGGCGTTCGTTTTGTCTTGATGCTGATCGCCTGCGAGTTCAGCACACTCGCGGTGGTGCCCTACGCTGCATCGCTTTCTCAAAGCACACATGTGAAGGCGAAGCATTGGGGGGAGGAGGGGAGGAGGAGGAGGAGGGGACACCGGCGTGCTAGCTCGTCTCGAGCTCGCACATCAGCGATACGTTTGATAATGCGTTTATTGTTACTGCTACTGCTCTCTTCATGATGGACTCTCGTGTCGTGCAGGTCGTGCATCGGCTGCTGCTCCCCCCGCCCGATCACCGTCGATTCACTCACGCGACATTTTTCTTTGGTGGATTGGCACACCGCACACGTGTGCAAGGGACCGCTCGACACATTTGCCTGCTGCTATTGATGCGTGTGGCGTATCTGTCGCCGTGTGATCACGCCTCTCCACATCTCCTGCCTTTGAACGGCTGAGCTTGCAAAGACCAACAGCGATTACCGACACTTGGACGCGCAGTTTTGCGTCTAAGGGTTGTGGTGGTCATACATACACACACACACACACATACTCACCTAGACCTGCATGCGCAGGCTCACATTCTCACAGTGCCCACGCACCCGCTTACGCGATGCAGCAGACCATTCCTCATGTAGCTGATGCACACACTCGGCGTTTGTCGCTACCCGAGACAGATATCAAGCTCCTGGCGCAGCATACAGTACCGGAGAGGAGCGACACAGCCATCACGAGCAATTTTGCAGCAACCTCCGTGGATACGGAGGCGGTGCGGCCGCTTTCATCGTCTTCTGAGGTGCGCAACGACGATAAATCACCAGCGCTGGAGTTGAATTCCCATGCGGGCAGTTTGCACGAGAGTGGCAGCGGAAATAGTCAGCAGCAGGATGTGGCCGCCACGTCGGCGGTAACGGCCGAGACTGGGCTAGCTTCGGCTGCGGCACAAGACGGCACTGCGCTGAGCACTGGAGAAGCTATGGAGACTCCGGCGGAGGCGGTGCCACCCGCGGCGGCCCCTTCTCCGGATACTCCTCCTGTGGTGGCTACAGAGCCTTCAGTGTCAGCATTGTGTGCGTCAACTGCACCGGAGTCGTCACTGATAGCGCCCGTCCAGGGCGCAGCCCCACACAGTATCTCAGAGTCTGCAGCGGGAGTCAAGGCGGGGGTGCGAACCGACTGTGAGCATCCGAGAGCCACTCGCTTCATGTCTCCGGAGCTGAGCACGCCGACAAAGAAGGGCAGCAACTGTCGCAGCCGAAGCGGTGCCACCGGCGCCTCTGCTCGTGTCTCGGGGTGTCGAGAGTCGCTGCGGCATTTATCCGCGCTACGCCGGTGGAAACCCGGTTCTGGGATACGCCATCGCCGCCGCCACTTCAGTGGTGGCGGAGGCGCCAGCTGCAAGAACTTCTACCGCGATGAAGACATTGCCACCTTCGGCATCGGCACTGTGGGGCTCTTCGCCTCCACGGCAAAGCCGGTTACTGACCCTCATGCGGGCAAGCGCAAATTGTTGTCCTCGGCTCATCATCGTCGGGCACATGGTGAGTGTGGACACAGGACTGTATCGCATCCAACTGTGCTGCCGTCGTGCAGAACTGGGGCACCCCCCACTTCAGGTGCCGCCGACACGGCTTCTGCGCAGCCGTGCTACTACACCCCTGCTTGCTACATGTCACGTTCGGTGAACGGCATCATGACGTGGGAAAAAAGGCAGGAGGAGTACCAGAACTGGCGCCGCGAGAACTTGAAAAGGTCTACGTACTACCGCTTCTCCAGGCCACTCGAAGCCCCGCGGGACGCACAGACATCGGCAGATAACGACGACGACTCCGTATCGTCTCTATACAATGACGACGTTCTTGCACTTTGCTCTTCTGAGGAGAGGTACCGCATGGAGTGCCTTCGACTGCGCGCACTGGAGGCGGAGCGGAAGGCCAGGTCAAACGCGCGCGAGCAGGCGCAAGCAATGCATGAGAAGAAGGTGCTTCATCAACGCACACGCAAGCTCCGTGGCGAGGCCGTCGACCTGCCCGATTCCTACCTGCGCTTCACCTACCCGGATCCATCTACGATTACCGGCTACGCAGAGCTGGCCGTTGAAGGCGACGAGGACAGCACCTACCTAGGACCGCACACGAGCAAGGTGGGCGGCGGTTATCTCGCCAACCCGGAGCGTGTCGTGAAGGATCATCACCGTGCCATGCAGCAGCGCCGCCTGTCGAGGCAGCAAGAGCGGCTCAATCGGGAAGCGCAACGCTTGGAAGCAGCGGAGCGTCAGCGGCATGATATGGCGGCGCAGCTGGCGGAGAACCAGTTGCAGGAAGCAGCTTACGTCGCATCGTGGATGGAGGGCCGCCCGCGAATATGTCGTGCGCGCGAGAGAGAGCGACACGCGCGGCAGGAGGTGGAGAGATGCGCCTTGGATGAGTGGAACCGCGCAGCTCAAAGGCGCGAGCGGGAGGCGTACTCCCTGTACGCCTCTCAGGAGGAAGCTGCCGCAACAGCGCATCAGCTAGAACTGCGCGCGCGTGTACTAGCGCCACGACCGTACAGCCGCAAGGGCATCTTAGGTGGCCACAGGCTTGAGCAAGAGGTGCAACCTTTGCCTGCGACGTCAGCCGCACAGTACAAAGGGGATGCAGAAGGCATGCCAGGCCAACTATCTACTGGCGCTCCTGACTTTTCAGATACCGTCGGCTGCCCCCCGCACGCAGCCGCGCCCCCACCGTCGATAGTACCGAGTCAGGCACCGGAGGAGAAGTCGAAGCGAGCAGCTCGTCCCGTAACAGCTACCGTGTACCTCGAGACACTGACGTTGCCGCCATCTCAGGTGGTGGGCCCCACCTCGACAAACTTTTTCAACGAGGTGAAGCAGTGGATGCGGGAGTTCCCTTCACCGAACACTGTTCCCCTCAACGGCTCCGACGCCGCGTACCGGCGTGCGTGGAAGGCAGAACTAGAAGAGGCACAGCTTCGTTTTAACCGTGAAGCAACGCAGCGGCAGCGCGAAGACATTGTGCGCCGTGTGCAAGAGGCGCGGGAGAAGGCTTTTGAGGGGAGCTGGGATCAGGCAGAACAGAAGCGACATGAGAAGCGTGATCTGGCGGCGCGGCGCGCCGGTCACACACAGTCAGACGTTGAGGCTGCCACGGCCGTGCGGTTGGAGGTGCGGCTGGAGGCGCATCGCGCCCAGCAGCAGCGAATGGTGCAGGCTGCAGAGCGACACAATGAGACTCAGTTTCTCCGGCAGCAGTCGAAGCAGCGTGAGGTGTTGCTTCGATCGTTAGAGGCGGAGGAGCTTCAGAAGCTGCGCACGATGGTGTCGTCTACTTCCGAAGCTAATCGCGGGTGAGGACGCCAGAGCTAAGGCGATAGGGGAGAATACGTGCGGGAAAATCGCAGGCCACACAGAGGTGGGACGAGAGGGCCAAGAATGCAGCAAGGATCCCTCGGAGAAGGGAGCCGTTGATGCGCGCGGCTATATGAAACAAGTGAAGAGGATAGGCGACACTCTTCCGTAGCTATCTGCCTCTCTTCCATTCGTTCTCCGCCCACTAGCCGCCCATGTAAATCACTCTGCAGCCTCACCAAGTTTTGAGTACCGGAAAAAGGGGGAAGGAGGCAGAGACAAGGGTGACCACTGCTGCTCCTTCTTGCTGATACGAGGTGGGTGTGCTATGAGGATTGTCGAAGTGTGTGCCAACAGGTAGAGTATGCGTACATGCATGCATGCGTGTGCATGTGTGTGTGTGTGTGCCCCGTATACATCTGCGCGTTATTGTCTACCACTCTACTTTGTTTTGGCTCCCCCTATTTCCACCCCCCCCTCTTCCTCCTCCCCCGTTCTTGTCTTGTGCAGTTTTCATGTGTGGGGTCGACGCGTGCTCTCGCGTGAGCATTGCCGATGTACAGAGAGAGAGAGAGACCCCTTCCCGATCCCCCCCTCCCTACCCCCGACCCCCGACCCAACAGCGCCTCCCTTTTTTTCCCTTCGCGTGTTTCCCTGTATCTGTCGGCGCTTCTATTCTGTGGACCACCGGATGTACAGCAACAGGCGCAGCTCCGCGCCTTTCTACAGGAGCATCGTCGTGTACGTGTGTCTCCATGTTGTAGCCCTTCCTTTTCCCTTTTAAAGTCTTCTTGCGCTCATGGCCATGGACGCACTCTTTCCGCTGGCGACTCTTCCTTTCAACGATGCCCGCTGAAAGTGCTCTGCCCTTTGGTTTCGGTGTTTGCTGGGCGTGTGCGCGTTCTTCTCCCCCCGCCCCCGCCACCACCTCACCTCCGCGTTTCTGCTCTCTTGCATGCCCGCTCTCGTATGCCTTGCGAACACAACAGCGAGACGGAGGGAAGTGGGTGGGGCGACGGCGTGGGTGTCATGAGCAGCAGCAACGGCAGCAGTGGGGCAGGCAGGCGACTCTATTAATGTTGATGATGCAGAAATCCAGACCCGATGTAGTCAGAGGCGTGTGTATGCGTGTATTGTCTCCTCTTTTCACTAGCCATCTGGCACGCCTCCCTCTCTCTCATCCCCCATCATTTGCACTGTGCTCTCACACACCAAAGCGTCTTGCCCATGTTTGCTTCCCTTTCCCTTTCTCCTGCTTCTCGATTGCTTTCTGCACCTGGGCACCTATGCGTCTCCACTTCCTATTATGGCTGTTGTACCTCTCACGATGGATGCGTGTATCTCATCCTGTGGGGAAAAGGCGCACCTCATGCATCGAAAGAGGCGGGCAGGGGAGGGCAGGGGTTCAATGGGAAAGGGAGGACCACACGTCAGGAGAAGTTGTCTGGTGCAATGTGTTGGCCTACATGTATCCGCAGCGGTTGTCTTTGGTGTGTGCCAACGGTTGAAGGCAGCGGGCGCAGCCATGAAAACAAACAAACACAAACAGAAGAGAATGAGGAAGCTTGCAAAGATGAACAACCGCTTCTGAGAGAGCAGGCGGCACCGCACACGGTGGCGCACGCACGGTCAGGACATGCGCCACCGTGTGTGGCGAGACGAAGGAGTAGGAACGCACGTATTTCAGACGCGCAACACAGTCGCGTATGTGTGGCTTGTTTTCTCTTGCCCTTCTTTCGTGCGCACCCACACTTTCCCGCTGCTCCGTGCGAGTGGTGAAAGTGTACAGATGCGGGAGACGTACTGCCTGGCCATCGCTCATCTCACAGGAGAGCGCGGGCGATGTTGCCCTGCCACAATATTTCTGCGCTCGCTTGCTTGGGACTCTGTGTGCCGAGCATTGCACATCACATGCTACTCAGTGCGGACACGCCGCCGTTGAGACGCCATATCTTGCGCCATCTTTCTCTTTTTACCTCCCTTTCGCGGACTCACCACTCACGGGACTCGTCTTCATTTGGAAAAGAGAATTCCCGCTCGATCGCTCGCCCACCCGCGGTGTAGCCAAGCTGCGTGCACACCGCTGTGATCGATTTCCCTCCCCACGCCATCATATTTTTCTCATTGCCGCTTCCGCCGAGCACCTTTTCCGTCTCAGGTGGCAGAGGGCGGTGAGTGGGTGGGAGGGGGCGGGCCAACAACGTACAAGCTAACGAAGCGGCTGCACGCTTCTTCCGTGGGCCGCCGTTAAGCACATCTCCCTGACGCGCTGCCGCAAGCCACCCCCCCCTCCTCTCCTCTCCTCTCCTCTCTTCTCGACCTTCCGACCACCAAGAGAGCGAAGAAAGAGGCTTCTACGTCACCTCTGCTTCTCTCGCACGCGCGCGCGCGGTGTCGTTCTCTTCATCACTGCAGTCCACCATTTGTTTTGGCCGTCTTGCCAGTCAACGTGGGTGAGGTGGCCCATTTTTCCCCTCTTCGATCCCTGCGTCTCTCTCCGTTGCCTCCAGGCTACACGATGCTGCGCCTTGTGAGTAGCACCCACGCCTTTGGGTACGGCAGCACGGGTGCGGCGGTGACACCTACCCATACAGCGATGATGGCGGTAGGCGATGCTCTCTACTTGGTGAGGCGGCGCCGCGTCACGCTGAGGTTATCCTCAGCAGCGGCGGCGGCGACGACGATAATCGCCATCGCTGTGTCTCGGCGAACGTTTTGGTCTGGACCGCCAGGCAAAGACTTCCTGAGACATTTTGCGCCATCCAGCAAGCCCACCAAGGTTGCTTCACCGCTTGAGTCGCTGCGACCACCGGCGCCGCCATCCGCATCGGATGCGCAGCCCTTTGGTTCACTCAACCGCACTAACAGCATTCGCCGCTATGTGAACATCAACACTGCAGAAGCCGCGGCTAGCACTGCAGACAGTAAGGGAGAATCTAAGTCTTGTGCGTCCACGGCTTCACCGTCGATGGTGGACACAGCGCCGATCCCGCGGCGGATGGAACTTTCTCGACTGCTTCACCGCCATCAGAGCGGCTCCTCGACTGCCTCCATGCCAGTCACCGCGTTGAACAATGAACTCTCTGGCGCTCACCGTGAGGAACGTGTACCGCAACGCCCGACAACGGATGTTAATTCTACCGTGGCCAAGGCACAGGCGGCCATAGCAGCAGCAAAGTCTCGAGCAAACACGTCAGCATCATCGTCCACTTCCCACGCATCAGGCACGAAGGCTGAGGCTGCTAATGCCGTCTCGGGCAGTCCTATGCATGGATCCAAGGCAGCAACAAGTCACACGTGCGATGCGTCTAGTAGTCGCGGCGACTCACGGCATCACGTGCAAGTGTACAGGGAGCACTGTACCATTGGCTGGTCTCCAGACGAATTCTACAGAGTAGTGGCCGATGTAGAGCACTACTCTTCGTTCCTACCGTGGTGCGCGGGGTCGGAGGTGCACACGACCCGCCAGGTGCGGGTTCCGCGTGATGCACGGCGTCTCGCTACGAACGCTACCACCGCTGCCGCCTCACCCACAACCCCACGCTGCGAGGCGGCAGAGTCGGAGCTGGTCGATGCGATCGAGATGACCACGACGCTCACGATTGGCTTCTCCTTTCTAAAGGAGACATACACGTCGCGCGTGACACTTTACCCGGGAAGAAAAATTGTGGCCGCTCTCTATGACGAAGAGGACCTCGATGGCGCAACAGCCTTACAAAGCACGACGAGCGCCGGCTCCGCGGCCGCTGCATCTTCCCGTGACAGTAATTCTACACCAGACACGGGCAATGGCGACGGGCTCGTGCTCTCCTTCTTCAAGAAGGCGGCGTCTACAGCAGGGGTGGCGGCCAAGCGGTCCATTCTTCGGCACCTTCGGTGTGAGTGGGAGTTCTCCCCGGTGGAGGGGAGGCCGAACACAGTGGATGTCCTTTTCTTTGTATCATTCGAGTTCAAGAACCCGATGTACCGCCATCTGATAATGACTAACATTGTGAGCCTCATGACGCGCAGCTTCGAGTGCCGCTGTGAGAGCCTGTATGGCCCCCCGTCGGCTACGAAGGTGTCGCTGCCGGTCCTGTCTTGAAGTGTTTTTTTTTCATAATTCCGTCTTGTTCACCAGCGAACTGAATATTCGTTGTAGAGCCACCGCACGTGTTGCGAGGGCAGATTGCGCTTGAGTGTGTTGCGTGTGTACGTGTGGATGTGCGTGTGTGTGTGTGTGTGTGTACGTGCGTGTGTGGATGTGTGCGAGTGGGCGTTCAAGAGCTATACACAAGTGCACAACTGGACCGACCTCCACGACCTTTCACACTGACACACTCGCACACACCCACACGCACGTACACACACACACACACACACTTACATGCACAGGAAAGTTTCATGGCGCATGTACAAGAAGAGGAGGTGGGTGAAGGACGACTGAGAGGAGGAGGATGAGCGAGAGATGGCGAGTGAGTGATCGATCCAGCTTTCCACCGAGGAGTGGGCAAGAGAAAGTGCAGTTCCTGCGGCGTCGTTGTGCCAGGGATCCCTACACGTCATACATCATTGCTCCCCCTTGCACGCTGCTGATGAACGCACGCTGCCGCGAATGTGGGTCGCGTTTCTCTCTGTGCGGTAGTGCGAATACCAAGACATTCGCTGTCGGGTTCTCCGTCGCTACTGCCTTCACCTCTCTCTCTCTCTTGTGAGTGTGTGTCTGCCTTCTGCGCGTACGTGCATGTTGCATGCCAAGCAGACATCCGCTGCTCCCCCGCGATCACACTGGCTGTGGCTGCCCCTGTTTCATGTGTGTTTCACCTATGCTCCTCCTTAGAGCCTTCGCTCGATCATCCTTCGCTTTCTCTGTGGTGCTGAGGAGTATGGGGTATTCGCTAAGCTCGTTCAGTAAAGCGACAAAGGCACACGCGTGCGCGCCTCTTCTTGCCGTCTTTTTGTGTTGCCCACGTCCTGGGAGAGATGCCTCTGTGCAACCTCGTATCGCGGAGGAGGGCGTGTGCGCGTGCGGAGGGTGCAACGGATCGGTGTGGTGGGCACACGGGAAAATGCGTGTGTGCGTGTGTGCGTGTGTGTGTGCGTGTGTGTGTGTGTGTGTGTGTGTGTGTGTGTGTGTGTGTGTGTGTTACTTCCCTGGAACTCGGCGCGCGGCTCCTACGTGCGCAGTGCTCTACACTCTCCGTTCCCGCTACCCACACTGACACACTCACCCACCCCCCCCACCCACCCACCCACACACACACACACATGCGATCGAACTGTATTTGCGCATCTCTGTCTCTCCCGTTCTTTCTCTTGCTCGCTCAGTTTTTCCACGAGGCCCCCCCCCCCCCTCCATCGGCCACTAGGTAAACATGCGGGTGTGCGTGTGCGTGTACCCGTGCAGAATGGAGATGACCCCCTTCCCCTCCCCCAACACACACGTACAGATGTTTACTGAGTGCATAGGCTCCTTCTGACGTGCGCCCGACGGGGCGTGCGCCCGTTAACGTGCGTGCGCGCGCCAGCATCAGTCAACCATGACTGGCATATCCTCAATGTGCAGGCCTGCAGGGCCACCGACGCTAGCAGGGCAGATTGGTGCGCGACAGCAACAACCAGTGATATTGTGGCCATTCACTAGATATACTCCTCCGGTTCCCACGCAGCCGATGCGTACTGGGATGCCACATCTCTGGATGCATTTTTTCCCGTCGTCATTCTTGTGGTGGGCACCGTGGGACAACTAGTCACCTACCGCCGGGCCATCGGCACGGAAGAGATCGCCTTACGGGTTGGTGTGGCAGATCAGGACGACGAGGTGCACAGGGGAGAAAGCCACATCCACGGAAGAAGAACACCAGAGAGGCAGTTTGTGGCCAACGCCTGCTACCGTCGTCCGCCTCCTCTCTTTCCTCCTCGCGGGCGTTGGTGCCTTTCGTATCCGCCCTAGCGATGGGCCGCCAACACTGATTGGAGTGCTGGGGCGCTACAACCTGCTGCCGACGCACGACTCGGAGATAGCGTCACATGTGGCAGAACGGCTGGCGAGCATGACCGGTCACAGAAGCAACGCCGAGGCTGGCTTCTGCCCGTACGTCAAGTCGCGTGTTTTAGACAAGGGTGAAGTGGCGGAGGCCCCCCCCCCCCCTTGAAGAGGCCTGAGAGGAGCGGCGGCGCCACAGGGAGATGGCGATGTGGCCATTTCGATCCCAATCATGTTTATCTATCCCACCGTCTGTTCCTTGGTGGCCTGTCGCACGAGCGCCTCGTATAACAAGAGTGAGGTTAACGTGAGTGACATCACAACGCGCCTCACCGCCGCATTGGCCTTATCCCATGCCTGCATAGTTATTGCCCTCGTCACGGTCATCGCGCTAACTGACCCAGTCGAGACGCAACTGCACCTCCGGTTTATATCCCGCGGTAGGTGAGAGTCAGCCAAGAATGCTGCGTGGAAACCCAGACGGGGGGGGGGGACGCGCACGTAGAAACACAAGTGATCTGAGCAATGGTAGTGATGACACCGCACAATGAAGCAAGCAGCGACACAGATATGACGCCGAAGCGAAAGGCAAGTGATGCCGATCAGCAGCAGGCCCTCTCCAGCAATCTCCTAATATCCGGATGGTGCGAATGCCCAAGCCGTACAGGAGCCTATCAGCACTTCTGACGCCGTCATCATGTCTGTGACGCTGGACACCCTCATAGATGTATCCGCCCTGTGGCGGTCTCGCAAGCGAATGATCGCGACGACTGGCGGCCTGCACAGAAGGCCTCTCTTGCTCAGCTCCACAGATAGAGAGAGGGAGAGCAAGTACAGAACTAAGACCTGCTACTAGCCCCCTCTCTCCCCCCCACCACCACCACAGCCCTTCCACGTCAGCGAGAGTCCAGAGGCACAAGATTCGATCAACGGAAGCGAAGGGGGGTGGGGAAGGTGTGCGTCCTCGTCTCTGACCGCTTCCTTGTGTGCGCACAAGCTGATACCTGCTCCTGTAGTTGTGTGCGTGTGTGTGACAGGTCACCCTTAGCGCGCTTTTCGAACTTTCCGAACGCAGGCATGCAGTCGCGTTCGCGCAGCTGACGTGAAAAGCAGGCCCGGTCGTGAGAGGGGATGTCCCTCCGCTGCGGGCGGCGTCGAACCCTTGGCTTCTCCCTTGCACATTTCCGCCCCGCTCTTGCGTCGGTGAGGGGTGGCAGCAGCAGCAGCAGCAGCAGAACGGCTGCAGTTGGTGCGCGCGCGCACGCCGTAGCACTTGAGGGTGCTCTGACCTCTGCGCGTCTCTCTCTTTCACTTTCTTGGCCCCTTTCCCGTCCGCTTGACTCACTGGCTTCAGCCCTACGTGTGACTGCTTATTCCTCCTCGAAGCAAGACGAATGCTGCGCGCTACATGCCGAGCCCAATGCCCAGATGAAAGCGCAGCGTTGCCGGCCACGTTTGTGGAAAGGTGCGGATGTCTGTTTTGCATCATGGGTACAACTCTGTTTTTGCCCTCTTCTTTGACCTCTCCGTCCACTCAACGACAGGCGACCGGCTCTGCGTGAGAGTTCTTTCACGTACAGTGACAACGTCGTGTATCGATCTTCCACGCGTCCACTTTCCCCACAAGCACACCAGCAAGCAGACGCGCACGCAGGCACCAAACATGTACGACTGTGGTGCCACGGATACACCATGGCCAGCTAGGGTGGAGTGCTCGTATGCCGTCGAATCCGGTCACGCGCCGTACGGGCGTCTTCTCGCCCTTCCTCACTCCTTCCTCGCATACGTGCGGCGCGGTTGGTGTCAGACGGACACCTGGGGTGGGCTGCATACTTTGATTCACACGATTCACATCCGGGGCCCTGCTCGAGGAGCGGAAGCAGTGGGCATCTGTGATGTGGGTAACAAGATGTGGTTTAGGTGCGTGCTGGATGAGCTCGGGGGGGGGGGAGGAGCTTGGCCAGCCTCAGTGCAGGGAACCTCGGAGCCCCGGTACACTCTGCCTGCGCGTCATGCTTCTGCCCTAAGATGCCTTCAGCTGCGGCAGTCCACAATATAGTGCGGAGACTCTCCACATGGGTCTCTGCAGGGCTCGATAGTGCAGTTCGGTGATGCTCTCGTCATGCTTCAGGTATTTGTGCCTCATCAATGAAAGCGTGGTCAGACGTAGGCGGTGCCACATACTCTTCACACACGTGCGCTGTGAGGTTCATATCGGCATGGGATCTCCTCGCGCCTTTCCCGTCCACCACTTTCGCGGGCGTTGTTCCGATGTGGTGCACCATGCCAGCTCCGTGCCTGCCAGCGCGTGCGTGCAGTGCTCACACCAGTGGATTCTGGGGCCTCCGCCGGCACGACGTTATTGCCACGGGTGTTTCCGGATGTCCCGTTCGCATCTGCCGCGGCAGGTGAGACGTTGACATGAATTTTGTGCCCACCGGGCGCCTTCCGCCAGCACTCTCTCAATCTGCATCCCCTTTCCCAGGAGAAAGTATGCGTGGGCCAACACGAACTTATCAGTAAGCAAACGAGGTGGCGCAGGCGCGTGCCAGTAGGGGGGGCGCCAGCGCTAGCCAGAGGCCCCTTGGCCGGGATGGCGCGTCCTCCGCCGATTCTCCTAATGGTGTGAAGCATGGCTCAGGGTGGCATCGCCTTTCCCTTTTCCATATTTCTTTGCCGTCCTTGCTTTCACGCGCTACCCTTGCTTGCTCATCACATCCACCGTGCCGGTGACCGAGGCGGAGAGGTACCCAGGTGATGATGGGGGAGGGACACTGTTTTGGGAGAAGGACTTGCCTGAGAACGATCTGTTGCTGTCCGTTCTCGTATTGTTGTACACGCATGCCTCTGCACGACTCTCCTTTGCTGGCGCGTCCGTGCTTCCTGCTTGTCTCTCTCACTCGCTTCACTCTGCTACCGCCACCCTCTCCCTCCTTCTCCCACTTGCGGTGGTACGCCTGAGAGTACATGAATGCTTGCTCACTGGCGGCCTTATAGTCTTCCACTCTTTCTGGCCCATTGCGGAGGTGAAGGGGCGTATAGATCCCCTCAACCTTCCCCATGTCTGTGCCTCCCATGCGAAGGCTGTCCGGCTCGTCCATGGGGCCCTCTGCTCACGAAGCGGCTGATGCCGGCGGCGGTGACGCGGACATGGCGGGGGTGCAGGTGCTGGAGAGCAGCGTGGATTTCATGTCACTTTTCTACTGCCACCTCACGTCTTGCCCGCCACACGGGCCGTTTGCGTACTACGCTGCCATGACGCTTGTAAGGCGTGCGGAGCGGCGGTACGGCACCAGCGGCAGCAGTAGCGCCACGGGTGCGGACATCTGCGACACCTATGCGTCGTGGGGCAATGCCGCGATGGGCGCGGACGGCGCAGCTGCGTTGCTCGGTGCGCTGACGATCCCGAATGTAATGATGCTGATCGAGAAGCGCTATGACACGTCACACTTATCGAACTGGCCTCTTCTGTACGTGCCGGCAGAGATACGCAGCGGGGATGTGGACGCCCTGCTACAACAGCCGCAGTCGCATCGAGGGTAGTGTGACACGTGGTTGTGGAATTCGTGTTAACGCCTTGCGGAGCTGTTGCTGCAGCGGAACAGAGGCGCTGAGAGGGTAACCAGCTGCGCTCCCTGTTGGCGCTTGCTGTGTGTGGCGTCTCGCTTCCTCTTCCTTTGAAGCGCTAGAGCTGATCAGACCCAAACAGGCGAAGCAGAGGAACGACAGACACAAACGATGGACGCAGCATTGCATGTGTAGAAGGAGAATGGCAGCGTCTTGTGCAGACTAGCTCCCTCCCCTCCTCACACACACACACACACACACACCAACAAGCACAACAAAGATGCCCATACGGCCAGCTTTGTGCTTGTTGCCTTCTGCTCTCTGTCTACTCCGCTCCCACCCTCCACTAGAAACATCTCTTCCTTTTTCCCGTACCTCTTCGCTTTTCACGCTTCCTCTCGCCCTCGGTGGCTGCATCACTCGCTCGTACTCTCTGCACCACGCTCGTGGGACGATGGCTGATCGGTGCTGCTGCTGTGTTTTCTCGACTTCCATTGATTGACTGTCGCATGTGCTGGCCGCCTCTCCAACCTCTAGCCGGTTACACTCGACTGCATTGTCATACTACTCATCAGATTTGCTTCTCTCTACCCCAATCCTTTCCAGTGACGTTCACAGACACGCCAACATACAATGGCTTCGCATGCTGAGGGACGTCTGCTGCGCCGCTCGGTGCCATATGTGGAGTCGTGGATCGCGGAGCTAGCCCCCAAGCCTGTAGCCCCTGCCACTGTCTCCGCTCCTGTCTCGAAGGGGAAGACGAAGAATGGCGCTGCGCCGGCCGGCACTGAGAACGCGACGGCCATGTCGCGCTGCTGTTTTGCCATTGGCAAGGTGCTGGAGGTGTCGCGCCACCCGGAGAGCGAGAAGCTGTACATCGAGAAGATTGACCTCGGCGCGGAGTTGAACATGCTGAGCAACAACGAGCCGCGCACGATCCTCAGTGGACTGCAGGAGTTCGTAAAGGAGGAGGACTTCGTGAACCGCCTTGTGCTCGTGATTGCGAACCTGGAACCTCGCAAGATTGGCGGCATCCCGTCCGCTGGCATGGTACTGTGCGCCTCCACCGGCGAGGACCCACACGACCCTGCGTCGGCTGGGCAGGGAGAGCGTAAGGTGGTCCTCCTGGACATCCCGGATGGGGCCATTGTCGGGGAGCGCGTGGTGTTTGAGGGGCACGACATGCCGTACGAGCCGGTTCTGAAGAAGAAGCTTGCCAAGAACTTTGAGGAGGTCATGAAGGACGTGTGCAGCAACGCCGACGGTGTGGTGTGCTGGCAGGGGAAGCCTTTCCAGACTTCGGCCGGTGTAATCAAGGCATCCCTGTGCAACGCGCGTATATCGTAATCGAAGAAGTGGAGGAAGACCGGGGGGCGGGGGGGGGGAAGAGTGAGCTCTTGTGTGAGTCATGCGGAGGAGGCCGCACGCGCGGTCGGTCAGCCCCTCCGTCCCGAATCTCCACCGTACTTGTCGTCTTAACAACTTGCTAGTAAAGGTCCCCCACCCGTTGAAGGCACAAAGAAAAAGTCTGCTGAAACGCGTGCGCGTCAGTCTCTCTCCAGCGCATTTGCAACGCCTCCGTCTGTGATGTCGGTACTCTTCACCCGTCCTTGCCCAGCATGACGCACACCATACAAACATGGACACGCTTTCACTTCCACACCACCCCCCTTTCCCTTGTTCGCGCTGGGCGGGAAAAAATTCACTCCTACCTGGACTCGAACCAGGGTTATCGGATTCAGAGTCCGAGGTGATAACCGCTACACTATAGGAGCAGCGGTAAGCGGGCCCTTTCGGCTGCCCCGACCCCCCTGGCCGGGGGGCACCTTTGCGTTCCCCAGGGGGGGGGGGGGGCGGGTTCTTTCGCGGGGGCTTCCTTGACGGGTGGGGGACGGAGTTTGAGGGACGGTGGAGTGGGACCTTCGATTCATGTTTTCTCCTTGGCTGGCTGCGTAACTTTCTCGCATGCCGTGTGTGGTGCACCGGCGCCCTTCATTACAGGGGCGCGTGCCACGAACTGCTCCTCCGGTGGTGGTGTCTGTCACGGAAGGGGGCGTGGGTATCACGTACTCGTTCAAGATCGGACACCCAGGCGTCGTCATATCGGTCAAACAGCGAGGGGATACATGGGCAACAGATGGGAGGAAAGCATTAGGAGACTCGAGTACTCACACACCGGCACGGCGAGGATGTGCAGCTACTCAAACCTGCGGCCGCTCCCACGAGGTCGTCTTGGTGGCGTGGTTAATGTAGAAGGTGCGCCCAGTTCCGGGATCGACACGTGCCTCCCACGGTGACGGCAGCGCGACTGCCTCGCCCTGCGTCGGCGACGGCACATTCGGCGGTGTCTGTGGTGGCGGCGCCTGTACTGCCGGCTTTGGCCTCGTCCAGCTCGTCTGCCGAGTCTTGTCATTAACGTAGAAGGTGCGACCGGTGGCAGGGTCGATGCGCGACACCCAGTCGCTGTCACAGCACGCCTCGACGTTTCCGTTAGAACGCTGCACCGCGGGCACCGGTGCAGATACCACACCTGGCGGCTCCCAAGACGTCACTTTGGTTTCGTGGTTGATGTAGAAGGTCCGGCCAGTGCGAGGGTCCACGCGGGCTTCCCACATTGCCGGCAGCGTCATCGCGCCGCTGCCACTGCCACTGCCACTGCCACTGCCACTGACATGGGAGCTGATGTTCGCGACGCTTGGCGTGGCCTCGACACTCAGCTGTGGGCGCTCCCACGTCGTGGTCTTGGTCTTGTGGTTAACGTAGAACGTGCGCTTGGTCTGCGGGTCTGTGCGCTCCTCCCAGCCGTCTGGCAGTGCACTGTTCAGCTGCGGCTGAAGGCGCGCCGCGCGCCACGCCTGCACTTGCTCCTCCAGCTCCAACTGCTTCTGTGGCCCTAGCGGGTGTTCCCACGTCGAACGCGTGCACCCCGTTGTGTCCGTATACGCGTAGTAGTGGCGCTGCCGCGCTGCATTGTACACGAGGGCCCACTCCACTGGAAGGGTCGTGGACACCATTGGCTCACCGAGAGAGGCCTCCGCGCCGGCGACACCGTTAGCAGCGGAGAAGGGTGATGTGCTCAACGGTGGCGGCATTGCGGATGGCGGTGATGCGTGCTGCACCACCACCGGTGGTGAGGTGGAGGTAGTGACGGTATGCAGCGTGCCTGTCGCAAAAAATGAGGGCGCGGCTGTTGTCGTTGCTGCTGCGGGCGCAGAGGCGGTGAAGGGCGGCGCCGGTGCGCTCGCTAGGTCCACCGGCTTAAGGGTTGCCAGCGCCTGCGAGAGTGGGAGCGCATCCTTCTCGACGATGCCGCTCGAGGATGCGCTACTGCTGCTGCGTTGAGGGGTCAGTGCCGTCGGCTGTGGACCATTGGGTGACGCAAACAGTTCAGGCACTGTGGGTGCCGGAGGTGGAGCCACCGCGGCGACTGTCGGTGCTTGAGGCATCACGACCGTTGAGTCAGTGCAAGTGGCCGACTTCTGCTGCTGCAGGCGCACCTGCAACGCCTTCAGCTCTGTCAGCGCGGAGACGGAGAGGTTGTCTTTCTCCTGTTGCTGCACCAATGCCAAGGCAGCAACAGCGGCCTCTGTGCTAGGCAGAAACATGACGCCGTCGTGCTTTTCCATTGCCGCTACCCCGCTTGTTGTGCCGTACCGCGCTGACGCGTAGCCGAGCAGCTCCTCCGCTACCTCGTCGCCCTCGTACACCGCAAACACGATCTCACCGTTCTCCCGCGACACGATCAGTTCCATCGCCGTGGAGAGGTACGCATTAGGTGTTACGAGACAAAAGGCATGCACCCCCTGGCCATGCGAGGCGACAGCACTGCTCCCGGCGCTGAAGCCGCCTCCTCCGGTGAGTTGAAACGATAACTGCAGCATCTTCGTACACAACGCGGCATCAACCGGAGTACCAGCGCGGCCGTGGATGCTCTCCAGCACGTGCGTCTGGAAGCGCAGGCGGCGCAGGGTGGAGATGACGAACGTACGCGGGCCCTCCTCGAGCCCTTTAATAAGCGCAGAGGAAAAGAAGATGATACGGGAAACAAGGGCTGTCGCCGCGGTACCGGCGCCAGCTGGCTGCAGCAACTGTTGCTCAATCGCCGTCATGAGCCGCTCCACCGCCGCCCTCACTTCCTCCTCCGAGGTGGGCCGGAAGCCGCTGAGAAAGTAGTCGCCGTCGACAAGAAGGTGCATGGTGCCTGCGATCACGATGAGCCGCGATGATCTACAGGAGACCGCGACGACAGACTAAGTGGAGGAGGGAACTCAATGCGGCGATGACGGTGACGTTGGACGATGCGCGTGAGATGGCGAAGAGAGAAGGTGGGGCGCCGATGAAAGCGTAGAGCAAAGGGAGACGCGATGCGAGCACGAGTCTGTGGCGTGTGCGTGCAGATGAGCCAGAAACGGTAGGGCGCAGGGAGAACCATAAAAAAGGATGGCGAGTGTGCACGTGGGCTGGTGATGGTGACCGAGGGGGTGGGGGTGGGGGGTCCGAAAGCAGGCAGCACACGCAACACAGCGCGAATAGCCACGGCGCAACAGAAACTAAAACGGATGTGGCGAAAGAGCTGAGATGCACCCGCCAATGCCTTGTCGGCGGGGGGGGGGGATGGCGTGTGTGGGAGCTGCGTGCTCAGCGTAGCAGCAATGTTGCAGAAAAAAAAACGAGAAGGTGGGCGATAGTGAGTAGGTGGATGGTTAGAGGACTGGCGTCGTGCTGCGGCTGCAAGTAAATGTGAAGACGGAGAGGGGAGTCTCCGTATGCTGGGAGGGGCCTTCGAGCAAGGTGGTGAAGAAACTGAAGTATTCGGTGAAGACGCGGATGAAGGATGATGCAAAGTCGTGAGCGCTGGCCAATGAACAGGAAAAATGCAAGCGCACATACACACAGACACGGCTTGATCAGGGTGATGATGACGGACCACAAGCACGTGACTGCTCGCACTCCCCCGCATACGATCACAACTCCCTTGGGGTGCGCGCACCACGCCTTCACCGTCGCACAACCGCTGGCGGCTCGCGCGGGAGAGCGGCTGCTTCGAGTGTAATGTGCACAAGCCACGCACCTACACCTAAGCAGGCGCGCGTCTCAGCAAGCGCGTATGAGAGCCCCGAAGGAGGTTGGGCAGCGCTACACTCATCTTTCCGCTTCTCAGTCACCGGCCCTATCACGCCAACGGAGTGGTGAGGCGACGAAGGAGCACGAGGAACTGTTTCGGTTGCTGCCACGTTGTTCCGAGGATCTCCACCGCTACGCGTCTGAGTCGCTGTCGCTGTCGACGTCATCGCTGTCAGAGTCGGTGCGGGGGCGTTTGAGCGCACTGCCACCGGCCACTTCAACCGTGGCTGCCTTGAAAGGGTCCAACCACACCTGCACCTCTTCCTCCACGGCTTTTGCGTACTTCTCACCAATGAACAACATCTGTGCCGCTGACGGCGAGGCCGCGCTGGTATTTTGGAAGATCACAGACACGCTCCCTCGGTTGGCGTCGGAGTTGCCGATCCGCAGCAGCATCTCCAGCGCGGACGGGTCGCGGCACGCCACAATCGCCCCGCGCTCCGCCTCCACACCCATGAGCAATGCCTTCAACTGCGCATCCGCCATGGCGCATTGATGCACCGGAGAGGAGGTGGACAACAGAAGTGGGAGGTGTGGTATCGCTGCTGTACATCGTCGCAAGTTGAGAGAGGAGGAGTGAGGATGAAGAGACGATGGCGGTGGCAGGGGGCAGCCGTGAGGGAGGGGGGGGGGCGTGGAGGCGCAACATGAGGAGTACGCATGCAGCGGCGACGTGCTCGTTTTCTTCGCCAAGAAACACATACAAGTGCACCGTGGGGTGGCTGAGCTCGCCGCGACTCTCCCGCTGCTTTCCCACCGTTTCCAAGAGTCCATATTCTGTTTGGTGACGTATATCCAAACACGCCCAGCCCGAGGGCCGTGCAGCATCCGCGATACGTTACACCCGACTCCCCCCCCTCGCGGTATGGCACCCAGACGCTCCCCCAACCAGCAGAACAGCCAGAACCGGGTGGGATACACTCGACCCGCTGCGACGCAGCGCCATCCTCAGCAGCGAGGCGTCACTCTGACCTCGGCCCCTCGTTGGTGGCGGGCCCTGTCACCCACCACCAGAGGTGGCTCCGCATTAGGCAGGGGACAGAGAGGGGGAAGGGAGGGCCTGCACAGGTTCCTCCCACACACACCGCGTGGGCCGGGGTGGGGTGGGGTGCTGGCCCGTGTGCGTGTGTCTGTATATATATATATATATGTGTGTGTATACGCGATACCGCGCACCGCCCCCTCCTTACCTCCTGCCATCCGAGACGGAGGCGTATCGCAATGAGTGAGAAGTACGATTGGGCGGGGGCCGCGCGACGGTGAGGGCGACGCACGGGATACGTATGTGTGGCTGCAGCCATCCCTGCAGATCACAGCAGCAAGAGAGCGTCGCACACCGGGGCGAGAAAGGGCACGTCGCCAGTCGAGAGACCTAGAACGACACGGCGCCACCGAGACGCTACGGGTATGTACATACGGGAAGGCAAATACATGACGTAAACCAGAAGCACGGCAGCGAGGGAGGCATTCGAAAGCCGAATGACTCAACGATAGCGGTTGTCGATGGGGACGCTATGAGGCGGGTAGCAGAGTTGCTGTTGCACGTGCCATCGCCACGTCAGTCTTCCTCCATGCGTTGATTGAGAAGTTCTTGTCGGGCAGAGCCGAGGTAGTTTCGGACCTCATCTGCTCGAATCTTCTTGAAGCACAGCGCCTGGTCGTGGCACAGCCGCGAGCGATGCAGAGCTTCATCAGCGATTAGGTCACGTGTGACCTCGGGCTGCAGCTCGAAACGCATTGCTTCGTACTTTAGTTGACAGAGGCGCGCTTGGCGGTAGTCCTTCGCCATCTCCTCTACAATGGTACCGGCGTGCAGCCGCTGCAGCCGTTCAACCCCCATTCGACCATCCCGCTCACGTTCTTCCAGCAAGAAGATCTGGTATTGTTGCTGTTGGAGGTACTCAAAGTACGCAAGGCGCGCCGCTCGGTCCTCCTTTTCCGCTGCTGCAGACTCCTGCGTCTCACGCATCACCTGCCGCCGCCGCGCCGCAATCCAGTCTTGGCCCTCAGCGTTTTCAATCTGCTTGCGACACTGCGGCTCCTGGGCGAAGGACACAGAGCGGCGGTGCAGAACCTCCAGGACCTGCACTACACTGCTCAGAAGATAGTTGTAATCCCTTTCTATGTTCCGACGCCACATTGCCTCCTCCCGCACCGCTCTAACGGGGCCGGCGTCGCGGAGGGTCGCCACGCCGGGGAACCACATCTTGTTAACACTCCCCACCACCTGCATTAGCTCTTCCTGCTCATGGCGCACGAGCTGCTGCCGAAGCTCGCGCTCCCGCAGGGCCATCTCGCACATCAGCTGCTCGTGACTGGGCGCTGACGTTGTGCGCTGTTGGACCGCGACGGTGCCTGAAGATGTGGCGGCCGCCGCTGGCGCGCCCGTTTCGTGGGCGGAGATACGACAAAGGCAAAAGTGACGGAGGCATATTGAACAACTACCCTTGCCGCCTCTATGAACTGACGACTGGGGTGACACTTGTGTAGTGCGAGAGCTTTTCAGGTGACAGCTGGGCGGCTCTCTGCCTTCCCCTGCGCACAGCATCGCCGAGATGGTCTGAGTACGTGTGTCTGCTCAAGGGATGATGGCGATATTATTGTGTGTGTGTGTGCGTGTGTAGGGAGGCGGGCGTGGCCGACGAATAGAGCGAGGAGGGAGCCAGCAACACACGAACGGCGCTTCGACGTACACACGGGACTGACGCACGGGCGGCCAGCGTGCGTGTGCGCGTGCAGCGAGGGAGCCGATCTGATGTAGAGCATATCAGCACCGTACAAGTGAGTCGAAGCGAGAGAGAACGGAGCGGGGAGGAGGAGGCGTGAAGACGAGATACGTAGAGAGCGAGAAGCAAGTACGCCGCGAGCGAGGACTGGCAATGGTGCTCATTATGGCTGACGACAAGTGGAGGAGACGAAGGGGCTACTGGAGCAGGCATGGACACACGGCCCTACTTCGCTTTGATCGCACCTCCCTTTCCCCCACTGCACAGGAAACCACCACCCGCTCTCAGCTCATCCACTGTGGCTGCTGCGCAGAGGTGGCCCGTGCCCACGCAGCGCAGTTGCCGCCAGGAAAAGGTGCACCCCACCACAGCGTGAGACAGGGAGCACCTGGAGGCAAAGGCGGAGGCGCTCCTTCATGATGGGGTGGTCTTCATGTAGGTCACTGCTGCTTCTGCTAAGGCTCTGCGACTGACACAGCCACGGAAACATACCAATCAATGAAGAGCCATACGCACGGCAAGGCGGCACGCAAGGAAACGAAATAGGCAAGCTACAGAGAAGGCGATGTCGGTGCTGAGGCGAACAACAACCACGTACAAGGCTGCAAACGAACGCGCGCATGCATTTGCGCTGACCAAGCAGTAAAGGGCAGGGGGAGCGTTAACAGGAGTACGGATACGCAAAGGCACGTGAGATGTGCCGTGATGACTTCATGCAAGGGAAAGACGCGGGAAGAGCGGGCGTCGAGGCCACACACACACACACACACACACACACACACGCACAGTGACAGAAGGAAGAGCAAGCGACGGGTGGTGCAGTCAGGAAGGAGTGATGTGCGCGTGAGGCGATATTGCACTGATACATCGACGTGGGTGCGGGAGACGAAAGCCTGAGAAGCTAAGCGCACAAGAGCCGCCAAGAGTAGTCACAAAAGAAAAATTCAGCAGCAGGAGCAGCAGCAGGAGAGAGGTAAAAAAATCGAGAAGGGGGTGCGCTCTAGAGATTGCCCTCACCACAGTCGCACTGAGGACACATACCCTCCACCAACGCACACATGTATCAGAGATACTTCCGAACTTGTACATCCACGATGGCGGCGAGGTAGGCCAGTAGCACCATATGGCTCATCACCATCGGCTGTCCCTGCCCGGCGACAGACGCGAGTGGTGGCAATACTTCTGCAGCAGCAGACTCGCCTCGAGGCCTCTTCAGGGCGAGCTCAGTGTCATCGAATTCCCCGTCGACAACGCAACAGCACCGCTTAACTTCGAGAACAGTGTCGCGCACTTCCGCCACTTCTGCGAGGAAGAGACGGAGGTCGGCACGCAGCGCGGTGGACCTGACTGCGGATGCCATACACGATGAAAGAGAAGGCAACAGCGGCTGTGTGGAGTGCCGGTGCTCGGGGTCTGCCTGCGGGGATCCTTCTGCCGTCGCGGCGATAAGGTACGAGAAAACACGTATGAGAGAGGCGCAGAGTACACTCCACGACTCGCTGACGACGCTTCCATCGCTACACCGTAGGCTGCCCCCATCGAGAGACCGTGGTCTCTTGGCCCCGATCGTCTCCGGCGCTTCATCTTGAATCTCTGTCGGCGTTGACACCGCTCTAAGCGGCCGCTGGTTGTGGTCAGTGCCGGCGCTGCTGGAACGCAGCTCTTCGATTCGTACCGACTGCATGTGCCCTTGGCGCACATGCCTATCGGGTCTGCATAACAGCATTGCCTCTGCACACTCCTTGGTGAGCTTCATGATCCATGACAGGAGGAGGTTGAAGCTGCTCGCGTCGACGGAGCCCAGGAGGAGTCGGTGGGTGACCGGCAGTGGGCACGCCGCCTCCAGCACGCGGTACCGTATGAGCTGCGCAGGGGTGGGGAGCTGCAATGGAGGTGGAGGAGTGCCGGATGTGCGTGGAGCATCTCCTGCCTCGCCGCTGTTCAGTAGCACTGGCACCGCCATGCTAGTTGGGAAGGTCCATGGGGGAGGGTGCTGATCAGAACACTTCTTGATCCTATGGGGGCCGTACGGGGAGAGGGGCCGCTCACGCCGGGAGGCCTCGTACCCGCCTTGGCTCATCGTCTCGGCAGCACTGGCGTTCTCATCGGTTTCCTTCTGGCTGTTGCCACCAAAATCTGTCGGGACGGTGGTGGACGCCCACAGCTGCAGCAGCTCGCCCAATGAATAGAAGACCATGCCCGAGTGCTGCTGCCACAATGATGACGCCGATGGCACGTTCAACTCCCCTGTGTTTGCATCAGAGCTCGTGGACCCTTCTGAGATGGACGGACGACGGGCAACCAGGTGTGCGCCGTTTGTCGAGGCTTCTGCTGCTGCTGTTGCGCCTTCACGCCACCACGAGAACATACTCACCGCGGCTTCCGTGAGGCACTGCAGCAGGCGACACTGCTCCTTGAGTCGCTGCTGCAGTTGCAGCTCTTCGCGGTAAACTCGCATGAGCTCTTGCTGCTGTGCGACATGTGACATCGGAGCTGTTGGGGACGAGGGGGGGGGAGCAACAGCTCATGTGATGATGAGGGAGATGTGTGTGTGTGTGTGTGCACAGTGGAGAGGGGCGCAGAGGTGGGCAAAAGAGGACTTCATGCGACACGCGAGACCACGAAACAGGGAGGCACTGGCAGGGGCAAACAAGCCAAGCCATGAAGACGCAAGACTCCTCAACCTCTCAGGTGAAAGGTTTGTGAGTGGAGTGGGTGGTGGGGGTAGGCGAGCAGAGAGACGGGCAGAGCCGCCATGGACGACCACAACGGGGGCACCTTCACACAGGGAGGTGCGCGGCCAGGCTGGGTGGGGTGGAGCGGCCGGGCGAGCCAGCGGGCTTGCCGCTTTTCCTTTGACTGGCTTTTCGAAAAGAAGATGAAGCGAATATGAAACGAGAGAGAGAGAGAGCCGCGCGCAGGCGGGCAGAGCGAGTGCCCGCACTCGCTTCCGCTAGACCTGCCCCCATCAAAGGCGTGATGGCTGGTGTCTTGCCTCGTCGATGTCGCGTGTACAACGACAAGGGTGCACGCAAGGGAAGGGAGAGCCGGGAGGCGGTAACCAGCCTCCCCCGCGGTACACCATAATAGACGCCGACCCGCTGGCGTGCGCACACGACTGCATATGCGCAACGACGCACACTGAGCCCATTCGTCAACTACGTGCCAGCTGCCACCCCCAATCGCAGTGTTTGTGCAACATATGCGTTCTTTCTTTTCTACCTTCCCCTCATCCACTCAGACCGCCAGCTTGCATGCGCAGACAAGCGGCGGGGCGGGGGAGATGATGTAAAGCATGAAGAACAACGCACGAGAGAGAGAGAGAGAGAGGGGGGGGGTGCACGCACATGTGAGTGTAAGTGAGCGGGATTGCAGTGACGGCGAGGGGAGAGGGTGGTCAGTCGGCCTTAGTAGTTCAGCTTCGTGCGACGCCAGTGGCGGCGCTTCTCGTTCCACTTGATGCGATTGCCGGTGCGAAGGCGAATCCAGTACGGCACGGGCTTGTTCTGGTTCATCTTCTTCGCGTACTTCTTCTTCACAGCAAGAGGCTTGAAGCGGCCCATGATGGCGTAGTTGAGTGTGTGTGTGTGTGTGTGTGTGGGGTGCTGCAGGCAGGACGATGGGATCGTTGAGGCGTTGCTCAAGTGGTAATGAGCCGCTACACAGACGCACGCGCACAACCAGAACCGGTAGCGCAGAGATGGCTCTCGCTTTCTATTCCACGGGTGAGTTGATGTGCGTGCGTGTGTACGCGTTGTAGAGCAGCAGGGGAGAAGCGGGAGGGATTAGAAGAACGAAGATGACATGCCCAAGAGTCCACACTACATACTCTTCAACGTGTCGGAAAAGTGGAGACACGGGTGGGGGCGCGCAAAGAGGCGGCGACGCCGCGCATGTGCGGCTGCTGCGGCTGCCGACGTCGCCGCCTCCGCGCTGACTTCTCTCTGCTGCACACGACGCAAGAGAGAGAGAGAGAGAGAAACACCTGCAAAAAAAAAAAACGCGTGACGCGCAGCACTCTCCGAGTGCTGCGCCAGCGTATTGGGATGTAGAGGGGCATGTGTGGAGGGTTGTCGCCTCGCGTGTCGCCGTCGCACAAAGCTTGAATTTCACTTGGGCCCATGCCCTTGCTCTGTTGGTGATCTGGAGATGACAACCCGAACACACAACACGAGTGCAGCTAGACAACACACAGTCACGTCTTCTTCCGTCTTTCCTAAGCTGCAGGGCAGTGGGCGAGAAGACGAAGGAAGAGAGAGAGAGAGGGCATAGAAGCACAGGCACGCCGACTCTAACTGGCACATTCCAGGCAAGTGACACCACTCTGCTTGCGCACACGTACACACCGTCATATGAGAGAGGGAGGGGGCAGGCACACCTCGTCCCCTCTCCCCGCCTTTCGGTCGCATTGCCAATCAGCTCCTCCCTATCCCCTCGACCGATGTTGAGGGGATAGGGAGCCCCCCCTCCTCCTCCTTCCCCCCACCCCCACCTGGTGGCTTGCAAAGGGTCGTGAGAGGGTACAGTGAGCGCGGCTGTTCAGTTGAGGCTCTCGCATGGGGGGGGGCACCAGGCCTTTAGAGCACCTGCACATTGTCGCTCACCAAGCGCGACTGCTGGCTGAAGGGCACCGCGCTGCCGCTCTGGGTCGACACCACCTCCGTTACATTGACGTGCGCGATGCTGACCTGGGAAGAGAAGGCGACGTGAATGGGGAAGAAGAGTTCCTCGTTATTGGTGCCGTTGTCGCTGTCCACAGCGATGTCAATATTGCCGCTTGTGTTTTGGTGACCATCCACGACGTCGATAGTCCAGATCACGTGCTGGCCGTCCACTATTTGGTAGGTCCCTGCCGACGGCTGCACATCGTGCGGGCTGGCACCGTAGAGGGGGATGATCAAACGCACGGGCTGAAGGGGCGGCGTGTTCGGGTCGGCCAGCTCGTACTCGATCGTGATGCTGCTTGACTCCGGCCAGCACGTGAAGTTGATTGGCGCGGTAAGGGAGGAGTTGGAGAGGCGCCATCGTAGAATGGTGACCGGCTGCTGCACCGGAAACGGCTTGCCATCAGCCATGGTGAGCACTTGGTCACTGGCAAACAGCGTCTTGTTCACCTTGGCATGCGCGCGGAACGTGAAGGCGTTGCTCACCGGTGCCAACATGAGCTTTATGTGGTCGTGCTGCGGGTCGGCCACAAGGACGGTGAGCTCACCCTTGATGTCTATCGGCGTCGCCTCGCCCTCGCGCTGCAGGGTTGCGCTCATCTTCTCTTCAATGAGGATGTTCACTGCTTCCTGCGGCACCATAGAAACGGCCGTCTCCACTGCGTTATGCCCCGTGGCCGCCGGGTTACTGACCCCGCCCAGAGCGTCAGGCGCCTGCGATGCAGTAATGCCCATCTCCTTCTGAATCTTGCTGCTGATATCAGTCTTGCGTGCTTTTCCAAGACACATGCCGCTGCGCGGCGCTGTCGCCATCTTAAGGGAGGAAGATGTGTGCGAGCTGATCGCCGCCGAAGGCGCCGGGTACGTCGTCTCCATGCCACCACTGCCGACGTATGAGCTCATGTTGCCAGCGGCGGCTGAGCTGCTGCCGAAGCCACCGTAGCTCGGGTCATCAGAGCTGATGCCGCCGTACACGCCACCAGTCAAGCCGCCGCCAGCCATGCGCCGCTCACGCATCTTGCGTGCATGCTCGGCCGTAATCTTCTTCGCCTCTGCCATTTGCCGCTGCTTTTCCTCTAGTGCCATGCGCTCCTCGTACGAGTCCATCTCGAGGTAGACGCGGATCTGCTCCACTGTGCTGTTCTCGCGCTTCCCGCACACGACTACTTCGTCGAGGGCGAAGAACACTTCGAAGGAGTGAGCTTCCAGCGAGGCCTCCGTGATGCCCTCGGGCACGTACTCGGGAATTAGTCGACCCATGAGATGCAGGGTGGCGAGGTCCTCGACGATGTTGCTCTTCGTCGTCGTGACCAACACCAGGAACAGGTCTTCGAGGGGCTGGTAGACATAGCGCACCGTGCCAGCGTCGATGTACGTGACCTGCTTGTTCATCGACGACTCTAGCAGCCGCGGGAAGGCGGAGAGAAGACCTTCGATGCGGACGCGGCTGATGTCCGTAAACTGGCGCGCGAGCACGATACGGCCCTGCTTGTTTACAACCCCGGCAGAGATGACGGTCATTTTCTCAACAGCCTGCAATCCAGGAGGGGGTGTGCAATACAGGAGAGAGGGCGAGGGCGAGAGAGAGAGGAATGCGACAGCGAAGGGGGAAAGAGAGACGTTAGCCCATCGGATGATGACGGGCGGCGTCGATGATATGGGCGTTGCCAACAGCAACAGAGGAAGCGACAACAAACGAAAAAGGGAAGCTGATGCGATGCACGGCTGCAACGTTTGCTGCAGCCCCGTTGAACAAGTGGGCGGGGGAGGGGCGCGGGGGAGAAAGAGAAGAGCGTAAGGAGATCATAACACCATAGGGGGACGAGCTACGGCATGGAGGTGGAGCTGCCGGATCATACCTGCTCGACGACATGTCATGCCGTGTTGCCCTTCTATCTTTCCCCTTTCGCTTTCGCCATTGACATACGATGTGCACATGGACGCACTTGCCTTCCATCTGAAGAGAGCAAAAAAAAAAAAAAAAACAGGGCGGCGACTCGCTCCGTGCATCGGGGTCGGGGGTGGGTGGGTGTGGTCGGGAGAGAGGCGAATCGCCCCTGTCCCCCCCTCTCCCTGCCCCATACATGAGCCCACTGACTTCGACACGGACCTGCTCTTAGGCTCTTCTTTTCCCTGGTGCGGGTGCTCTGCACATCAGCTCCCCATCTTTCTACTGCTCTGGCCCCTTCGCTAGGCCTCTTTCCTCCGCGTCCGAATCCCCCATCAGCGCTTTTCCTGTTTTTGGTGCGCGAGGGTGGGGTTTGAGAAGGGCAGACCTTCGCTGTTCTTCTGCCTTTCAGCCATACATGTTCACACATACACACCCACCCACCCGCCCACCCACGCATACATACACAGACGTGGTCATACGGCATGCCTTTCCTACTCCACCTCGAAAGGAAGAGGACCACTTGCAAGAGTGCGAGCGAGAAACCCTGTGCTAGCGGCGCTGCATCTCTTCTCTCTACACTGCCGGCGCACACGCAGACGGCGACCATGTAGACCAAGCGCACTATAGAGGCGGGGGCGGGCGAGACAGAAAAGCCCCCTTTTGCCCTCTTCCATTCGCCTGGGCTGGCGCCTTCGCTACACAGTCGGAGGAGGTGGTTCGTTGTTTCCCACGGCTGGTTCGGTGGGAGCCGCAGGGAATCGCGGTGTCCTCCAATGTTGTGTTGAGCGCGAAGGGGCCACCCAACTGTGAAGACATCCCCTTATGGTGACTGGGCGAGCCTATCATCGGCTCGCTGTTCCTCGTAGCTGCGCAGCGGTGGAAGAGTGGAGACGTGGAGGTGACGTGATGCGTCACTGCTACCCTCGCGGCTGTGCGCAGCAGCCATCACTGCGGGCGTGAAAGTCGTCACAACAGTTGTCTTCTGCTCAGTGTCGCCAGGCACGCCCCTGGAAAGATCGGCTGTGGACACGGCGGCCGCCGTGCGCAGCCCACTGCCCACGCTTAGTGGCACCTCAGCAGATGCCTGAGTTGACAACACATCATGACTGTCCGTTAGCTGCCTGCCCGTTGCGTGGAGCGCTTCGCCTCTGCCTTGATTGGGATCGTCGCTGCCGTTTCGAAGTGCTCTGGGTGTAGCGGAACCGCAGTTGATGTCGATCTGATCCAACATCGCACCGTAGCTACACCTGCCATTGTACTCATTGCCCACTTCCAGGTTCTCGTACAGATCTGCATCCTCCTCAAACCATGTCATCCCACGGTCCCAGTACCGCTCCACCACGAAGTCCGTGCGCTTCATCGCTCGCAGCTCAGCGGCTGCGTTGATGGCTGCTAGCCGCTGGTGCTTCGGCTGGTAGCGCATTGTCAGCCCCGGCTTACGAGGCAGCAGGTGGCTCAGAAAGGGGTTCCGCGTGGCGTCGAACAAAAACTGTTGCAGTGTGACGTTCTCGTAGCTGTCGAGGGCACCCTCTTCCTGCACAGCGCTGTTGCGGGTGTTGGGGCTGCGTTGCTGTTCTGTTGCGTTCTCTTCGCTCTCGTAGACGTTGTCCGAGCCACCATACAATTGAGGGGCGGAGACGTCGGCGGCTGCGGCACCCGTCGGTGGGCCCGCTAACAAGGGTGAGGGTGATACGTGGACGTTCGTGTGTGCGTTGCCGCCGGACACCGAAGCGGTTTGATTGGGCGCGAGCCCCTGCGACGGCGTTGTGACAGTGGGTGCCGTCGCCGCCTTCTGCACTGTGTGACGTCCGTAGAAGTGTTCGGCGTTCCGTGCGAAGTATCGTGCGTTCGCCAGCGACGCGGTCCACTTGCGGGTATGGATGTAGACGTACATGGTCAGTATCATTCCTAAGCTTAGCGCCACCAAGCATACGGCGACACTAGCCTTGTTGGCACGGAGGCTCATGAGAATGACACCACACGTCTCAGAAAAGCAGAACAACCACATGACGCAGCGGATGACTTGCGCTGCGACGCCAAAGTCGGTGCAGTCGTGCGCTGGCGAGAGGGTGGGGCGGTAGCGGTCGCATTGCTTCGCGCGCTGAGTCCAGTACCGCACAAAGAAGTAACAGACGACAAGGAGGCCAAGCAGCGGCGCTGTCATGTGGAAGAGAAGCCCCATAGATAACACCATCAAGTCAAAGCTGAGCAGCCGCGGGAACTCGAACTCGCAGGGGAGAAAGAGGGCGTCGTAGTTGCGCTGGATGCGCGCCCGCCCGCGGAAGAGCAGCACTTTCAGAAACCCTATGGGATCAAGCAGGTCGACCCACGTTGAGAGGCACGTGGCGGTGATGACTTTGGCGTAGAAGTAGCCGTTGCTGGGCGAGATGCATGATACGAAGAAGTTGATGACGGCGTCATGGTCGTTGTTTGCGAGGATGTCTGCGAGGCGGCCCACAGCACCTTGGAAGGCGGCCTGAAAGATGACAGCTGTCACGACCATGAAGATGTACTGCAGGTAGAGCTGGCCCCCGTCGCACTCAGCGCGATTGAAGGCGCCCATCGCGCGCACCAAGAATCGGATAATGTGCGGCAGGGCAATGTTGAAGAGGGCGAGCGCGCCGACGGGCAAGTAGGCACTGATCAAAGACCTCATCCACTTCGGCAGTTCAGAGTACTTACGCAGCACCTCGATGCTTGAAATCTCTGACAGGTGGTCCAGCGATCCGAGGATACTGATTGGGATGGACCAGGTCAGGAGCAGGAGGATATACAGCAGAAAGATCAAGATGAAGCGCAACCAGAGCGCGCAGCGGCCAGCGGTGAGACTATTCTGGAAGATGCGGCCCGGAGGCCCGGCAATAGTGGCGGTCAACGACGAGAAGAGACCGCCAAAGCGAGCCTTGAAGAGCTGCGCGAACACGTGTGCGCACAGGGAGTCCTTGAAGACGACGAAGGCAGCGCCAGCGGCTTGCTGCCGCGGCACTCGCTCCAGTGCCATGTTCAGTTCGCGCACGCAGCGGAAGAAGATGGCCTCGTAGTACGGAACAGCCGGCATCTTCTCGCAGCAGGCCGGAAACGGCGCGCGCATCATCAACACGGCATTATTCCCGTCGTCTGCATGGCGGTCGTTCTCCGCTACTGCCTCGTCAACAGCGATATCGTTGAACTTCACCAACACGCTTGTCGTTCGCCTCGAAGATAACCGAGTACTGCTGAGGCTGCGACGGCCTCGCCGCCCTGTAGCCAATGTCTTGTGCCGCAGTGCCATGCGACGCCGCAGCGCCCTCTCCTCTGCGATGGCTTCCTGCAAGTTCGCTATGGCCGTCTCCGTTTCTGCAATGATTTCAAGCGTTCCGATCGGCGGCTTGCGTGTGATCAAAATCTGTTCCACGCTCCCTGGCTCAGTGAAGGCGGCATCGTTTTGCCGAAAGACGTAGTACTGGATGCCAGCGGTAGAGAAGAGGCAGTTGAGTCCCGGACAGTCGCACACAGCGTACTTGGTTTCACTGTCACGCTCTACGTCAAAGTCGTTGTCGCTGTCGAGACGAGCTACTGAATGGCCAGCGCTTCCGCCAGGCCGCACGTGTGCTCCGCTACTGGGGTTTGCTGCCATCGGGCGCGATGCGGAGGGAGAGGATGACGCACTTGGGAAGTAGACGGAGAGCCGAAGAAACGCCTGCCGAAATGCGTGGTCGGTGAGGACGTTAGTCGCGTCAAGCCCGCGAACGCACACGACCCGGTAGCCGAGCGCGTGACGCATCTGGTTCGCCATCACGGCTTCCGCGTACTTGCCCACCTTCCGTATGTACAGGAACGTGAGACCGACGAGAACTACGCAGAAGCCGAGGTTCAGTATTCCCACCCCTATCCACCATTGGCTGTGTGGGCTAATGTTCAGGACCGTCAAGTCGTAGAGGCCGTGCAGCGCCACCACACCACACCCGAGTCCTTCGCCGCGGTAGTAGCAGTACGGCTTGAGCAGCTCGCAACCCGTCACGTTGTTGCCCTGCCCTTTGCAGTCGTGAATGTCGCGCTCGATAAGTGTGCGCTCCATGTAACTATCACTCTGGGCGATCACCATAATCCAGGCGGTAAAGATTTCGCCAAGGAACATGAGGGAGAAGAAGAATTTCAGCGTGAAGATGTAGACAGCAACGAGGGGGTCGACGGCAGTCTTGGGCAACGCCTGCAAGGTGTCTGTCGGGCTGCTCGGGGTGTCGGGTACGCTTGTCCGTCTACAGGACTCTTCCAGGGCACCGTAAGACCTCGGCGAAGATCTGTTTTGGGAAGAGAAGTTCGGGGATTCCGCTACGGCTGAGGCCCCTTCTCGGCCGCCATCCTCCGACACCCCCTGAGCTACGCAACTCCCGTTGCGGCGGCGCTGCGGAGAGTAAGGCTTCTCCTGCAGCGGCACAAAGGAACGATTGCTCGTCTGCCGCGTCGGTGGCGTCGGGGTCTGGTAGTGCACCGGGGAGAGAGCGCTGTCTTTGCGGTCGCGTAGCGACGGCTCCTCAATGCTGATCCAGTCTTGCCATGTCGGCCGAACGAAGAAGGTGGAGAGGTACGGTAGACTGATGCCAAGCCGCTTGCGTCGCGTGACCAGGTGCCCATGATTGCCGTTTGGGTGTACTCTGTGCTCTGCGAAGACGATTTCGGTGAGCGGCGAGGATGGCGGCGGCGGCGAGAAATTGGGCGAGACACTGTGTGTCACACGCTGCGCCGCCTCAAAGGCCGACTCGGAGGCAGCTTTAATGCGCGGCGCTGGCTCTACGGTGTGGTTCGGCCGATAGAACCGCTTGATCCACAGGATGGAGGTGCAGTTGAGGAATGCGGTGTACCCGCCCAGCACGACCATCAGGATGCCGCCAGCTATGAACGATAGATAGATACCCTGATCATCGTACTTGGCATTGGGAGGTAGGGGGCTTGGAGTGCTCATGGTGGGAAGCTACTGACGCCAGGTGGCGTCGCCCCGGGGCTGCGCGTTCACGCGACGGACGAGTACTCCGCACGCACACACACACACACACACACAGACGGAGAGAGGATCCGGCGCAGGTAATCACATGGGGCGCGTGCGTGTGCGTGTATGTGTGCGCGCCGGTGGGGAAGGAAGAGAAGAGAGATGAGGAGCCGTGTGCAGGGAGGCCCACTGCACACCCACCCCCTACACACACGACGTTAGGAGTTACAGAAGGAAAGCCAACGAAGGGGAGAGGGGTGATGAGGATGAAAGCGAGACGGGTGTTGCGTCACGGCGGTCCGGGGGGGGGGGGAGGCAGAGGTCGTAGGCAAAGAGGGACACTGCAGACGTGCAAAGAGAGAGGGAGGGAGGGTGAGCACGAGAGAAGTGAGGATGAGCGGTGGAGAGATGCCATCGCGTGCCGTTGTACGCGTGCATACACGTACAGTTACACACGTACCCCCCTTCAGCCGCCGCGACTCGAGAGGGGAGAGAAGCAAGGGCGTGGGTGGGAGAACTACTGCTGCTACTGTTGTCGCCAGTACACTTCCATTCAAAGCGAGGGGGAGGGTACAGAAGCGCCTGGGATGTCTTTGAGGGGCAGCTTGTGCTGCTTTTTCCCCTTTTTTTTTGCGCATCGGATCTATTTCTTTCGGGGTGAGGTACATAGTTGACGCCTGTGCGCGATGGTGCTCTGCCTGCGCTTTCGTGCGCATTCTCCTGTTCTCACTCTCTGTGAGAGTAAGCCAGACCACGCAGACGACCGACTCGATGACCGGGCAATTCCAGGAGAACGCGGCCATCGCACGCGCGGCGGCGGCAGCGGGAGGAGAGGGGAGGGGAGGGAGGGGAGGGGAGGGGGAACAAGCACATCCGCGAGCGCCGACACAGACTAGTGCACACCCACCGTAGGGAAAAGGGTGCGCCACCGCTGTGCAATTGTACATGTCTCTCGCTGCATGAAGCGCATGAGAGAGGAGAGCAGCGTGGATGGGAAAGAGAAAACACATCAAGAAAGTGGCGGGGGGGGGGCATGCATGGAGACACACGAGACGCCGGGGAGGGGCTACGTGACACAGTTGTTGCTGCGCTTGTTTCCCCTCACAGCTGATAACTTATGTGTTTGTCGTGCCTTTTGGCTGCCTCCCACGCCGCCGTCGTTTTCCCCTTCAGGGAGCTCTTCAGCGGCTGCCCAAAGGAGGTGGAGGGGGTCGCCATGTCTGCAACAGCTCTGGACGGAGACACGGCCGCCATCACACTACCGTCATCCGCGGCGTGGTCATGCTGCAGCTGGAGCTCAGGCGGCTGCTCACAGTCAGGTACGACTACCTCTGTAGGTGCTTCTTCGAAGGCCGCGGACAGCGGCGTCGCCGTCTCGGATATCGCCATCCACGCCTGGGGTACTGCAGCGGACGACGGCGATGCCAACCTCATTGTCGGCGCCTTTCCCTCGCCACAGTCCACGATTACCACGTACTTCGAAGGATGCCCCTCGATGTTGCCAAATGGGGCGACGAGCGCCATGAAGGCGTCAAGGCCGTGCACGACATGCCCGATACAGCAGTGACGACCGTTGAAGGCACGTTCATTTGCTGCCGAGGTGGTGATGAAAAACTGCGACCCGTTCGAGTCGGGGCCGTTGTTTGCCATGGAAACAAGCCCGATTTCGTTATGGCGTCGCTTCTTGAACTCGTCCGGCAACCAGATGCGGCCAGCGCTGCTGTAGCTATTTGTGCCACCAGGCTTCACGCGCATGGTGATGTCACCCCCCTGGGCACAGTAAGAGGGTATGATCTTGTGGAAGTACGTGCCGCAGTAGCTAGGGGTGATGCCTTGGTAACAGTACACTTGCTCCTGCCGCGTTGATGACTGCCCGTTGCAGAGGCGCCGAAAATTCGCGCAGAGTTGCGGGCACTCATCGTCGAAGAGCTCGATCTGGAGAAACAAGCTAGTTTCCTCTGGGGTACCGGCACCAGCGGTAGAGCTGAGCAGGTCTTGACGGCTTTGCACGTGCGTGCCGGCCAGCGATGGGACGACAGGGAACTGCGTGAAGACCGCCAGCTTCATCCAGCACATAGTGCGGGCTGGGCGTGTGTTGTGGCTCACGTAGAGGGTACCCGAAAGTGCTGAGCCGGGCGTCACAGTGGCCCCAGGGCGCCGCGTCGACAGGTGGTTCATGGTGTGCTTTGCCGCTCTGTAGATGTACCTGTGAGTTCGTGTGCCGCTAATGAGAAGTGGAGAGTCGCGAGCGCGCACCACTAGTTGAAAAGGCAGCGGCCCTGCAGGGCGCAAGGCAGAGAAGCGGAATATATATTTATATATAGGGAACGACAGCGGCAACAGGGTGCTCAGTCATGTGGGGTGGGGAGGAAGAAGATTGCGAGGACAGGGAGGGAGAGGCCAGTAACACAGGAGAGGTGGGTGCCAGAAGAAGGTAAAAGTGTGGAGCTGTTGCTCAAATCAGACAGACACGTCGGCTGCTGCCCTTTCGAGTGGGCACTCAACTCGCTCCTTACGTTTTAGTGGGATCGACATGCATGTCGTCGAAGCACAGACGCCACCACGCTCCTGCTCGACCCTCGCCAGCGAACGGCAAACGAGAAGTTTCACTGAAACGCCGGGCAAGCGCTCAATCTCTGCACCTCCCCACTCTCTGCGAACATGTGTCTCTACATCGCTACCTCTGCTCACCCCCACCATGCAACGTTCTTCGGCCCCCGCGTCTGCCACTGCGACAGAGCCACCCGGCAACATGACAAGGTGGGGGGCGGGAGGAAGGGAGCCCCCTCCCATGGAGCGTTAGGCGGGAAAGTTGTATCCACCGTGGCAGCGAAGTGGGGGGGGGCGAGGCGGCCGGCCTTTATACCCTCCTCACCCCTCGTCCATATGCTCGTCCGCCTTGCATACCCCCGTCTCCTTCCCTCTGCACACTGTGGCAGACCGCCAACTCGTGCAGACGTAATTCAAGACTGTGCTTTGGGCTCGTGTAGCGGCTGCTTATTTCGGTAGACACAAATGTGAAGAACAATACCAAACACATGGGGCACACGCGCACATCGCTCTCCCCGGCTCCATCGATCCAAACGGGTGGACCCCCTCTTCCTCCCCCCTCTCACCCCCCGTGTGCTTTGCTACTCAGAACAGACTCGGGAAGCGGACCTTCCGCTTTTTCGGTAACGTGATGCCTCGCGTGCTTTCCAAGAACTCCTTCATGTTCGTGTGCAGGACGGGCCGAGGTGGGTGGAGGGAGCCCGGCGGTGGTGCAGGTGAGGCGGGGGACGCACTCGCGGTCTCCTCGCGTGTCGGCAGAGGTAGCTTCACCGCTTCTGTTGGCTTGACAACGGCGGTCTCCGTTGCGGAGGCGCGCAGTGTGCCGTCGGAAAGGAAGGGGGGCGTAATAACTAGCGACTCCTTGCTCAGATACTTGGCCACGTCCGCGAACGAGTGTGCGTGGCGCACTCGCGGCTGGCCACGCGGATACTGTACCAAGACATCTACCCCAAAGGAATGCAGGATGGAAGCGGCGTGAAGGTAGCAGGCGCGCTCGGCATCTTTACGCTTGAGCGACGTGCCGATGGCGATGGCGTACACGGGCCCAACTAACGGGTGTGGCGGTGATGATACAGCCGAGGCGTCAATCCTATGCGACATCTCTGGTGGTAACTCCTGAGCGTTACAGGGAATCGGCACCTGCAGGAAGCTGGTGTTGTGCACGCTGTTCTGCCGCCCGTAGCCTCTGATGATGTTGTGTGGCAGGAGATTCATTGCAAACTGTGTGGCCCATGCTTGTGTCTCCGCGATGTATTCTTCCACAGAAGTGGCTGCGGGTCGGCTTGCGGTGCCTCCATCCTCGCAGCCAACACTGCTTACATCCGCATCCGCTACCGACGGGGTTGCCTTCTGCTGGTCGATGTCTGTGGTGGCCGGGACGGTGTCGCCCGCGAGGGCTTCTGCTCCAGCGCACTGTATCGCATTCGTTGCACTGTTCTTGCTTTGGATTCTGTGCTGCATGTTTCGACTGCGCACCAGCTCCACCAGAAATGCCTGCAAGTAGTTCTGCACGGCCGTGCGCACCTGATTACCGATTTCGACGAGCACCTCCTCCTTGGCACCACCAAAAACACAGTAGTCTTTGGGAATGCGCAACTGCATGGCGTCTAGCGTGTCGGCGATATTTGGCAGCAGTCGAATGTGCGAACCTTCTACGACGTACGTTGGCAAGCGTGGAACACCGCCGTCGCCCGTCCCCGGCGGTTGCTCCGCCGCGCTGGGGAAAGGGGCTGGTGGCAACTCAGAGAAGCTTCGCGGCACCCGTGTGTGCATCGGCGATCCTTTGCTGACAGGAGAGATGCGCTGCAGTACCATGCCAAGTGCTGCGCGACGCTGTAGACACCGTCGCTCTCGATCCGGGTCGACACAGAGGGGGACACCAAGGCTGCACAGTGTGTCAAGTGCATGCAGGGAGCACACCTGCACGGCCACCTTGCGCGTCTTGCCCATGCCGATACCACCTCGAATGCCGAACTGCCGTGGAACGGGCAAGATTGTTGTTGCCTGAAACGCGTTCTCCAGATCGAACAGCACAAAGAGATGCGTGAAGCGACTCTTCGCAACGTGGGCCTGCCACTCTTGAAGCAGCTGCTCCGCCTCCTCAAGGAGGTCCGCTGGCGGGTGGATCTCCACCTCGTCTTCGGTCTGGGAGTTCAAGTGCTGCATGGCTACAATGATGTGCTCCGAGTCGGACCAGCGGTGCCTCAGTTGTCGCCGCGCCTCCGGCCCCAGCCACACATCATCCGTTCCGATTTGAATCTTCAGCGGTGGCGGAAGCGCGTCATGCGGGTTGGGCGGTGTGATACAGCCCGTGAGCGGGTTCATGGCCCATCGACCGTAGCCCGCTACCACCTCAGCGTGCCGTGCCTGCCGCTGTGGGTCGGCTGGGAAGAGCGGATGTCCCAGCGCATCCAGCAGCAGCTCCGCGTGCATGGCTGCGAGGTGAACAGCCATTTGCACGGTCTGCGCCTTTCCCTTTGCTGTAATGCTAAGTCCTATAAGTTGCAGCTCCGCCTCTACCATGCGTTGCGTACTTCCCGTGGACCCCGAGGTAGAGCGCACTGTGAGATGCTCCTTGAGCGTTGTGTTGTGCTGGGCATAGTAGTCGGTGATGCGCGCCTCGGCGCACGGGCCGTCGTACACGATAGGCAGCACGAGCGCGTCATGCGGTGTGGGGGAGCAGCGCATATCGCGGTCATTCACCATTGCCCACATGCCGTTTTCAGTGGGGTCAAACACCTGACCTGGTGTAGCCACGGCCGCACTACCATCACTACTCATGGCTCCACCCTTTGGGGCCGCGCTAGCATCTTCCTGCGCCACGGCCGCACCTTCCCACTGACACGTCCAGGGGTAGTAGACACTACTGGCGTACGCCCGTACTCGCTCGGCATGCTCTTCATCCGTGTAGTGATACACCAACTGTTCGTAGTCTTCAACAGGGTCGTGGCGGTGCAGCACAATTCTGCTGGAGTCAAAACTCATCGACGCGGCGGCGGAGGGGTCTGACGAGACGTTCCCACCAGTGGTGGCGAGGCTGCCAGATGCCGAGTGTTCTTCTTCAACACCACTCTCTACCGATTCCACCGGCCGAGCGCAGTCATCTCGCGGCACCTTCTGGAGTGCTGGTGGTGCCCATGACAGAGGTAGCCGCTGCGTCCGAGGCGCTGTCACTGTTGCTGCCAGCGCTTCGCCGCGCCCATCCGTAACTCGATGGGACTGCGGAGAGGTTGTTGCATTAGCAGCGGCGACCGTGGGGGCAACCGAAAAAACTGACTTTGCCAGCGCAGAGCCGGATGCGTTAGTCGATTTTTGCGTACGGGAGCGCAGCAGGCGCAGCGGGGGTGGTATAGGCGTCCCGAGCGGTTTGATGGGGTCGTCGGGGTAGGGTGCGTAGCGGCCCTCTTCCTTTCGCACGGCGTCCGCGTGTTTCTGCTGTGCTGTCTTCAGGCGGAAGAGCTGCACGCCGAGTGCATCACAAACACGCTCGGCGTGCATGGCAGCGAGCATCTCTGCCTCTTTCGCGTCTTCTGCAACGCCTTCGGCCACACGCGAGCCATGCGGCTCCGGCAGCGGCAACCGACACGTCGCCACGAAGAGTGTCGGCCCTGTCGCGCTTCCGGTGACCGCCGCTGCCTGGGCCGGCGTCATGGCACGCACGTGGAATACGGTCCCAGTACAGTGACCCATGCGCCGCACAAAGTTGGCGATGCGGCCTCGCGCAAACGTGTCGATCGTGTGAGCGTCGCAGTAGTCCTGCTGTTGCACGGCACCGGCCGGTGCACTGGCTTCCGGGTTGCGGCCGTCGCTGACGACATGCGCAGTGGATGCCGTCGAAGCATCATGGTGGTCATCGCGGGTGCCCACAGCTGAGGTGGCGTGACGCGGTGCCGTGAAGAAGTCCGCTGCACCCACTTCGCGCTGTTGTGGGTCATTATGCCACTGGGCATGCGACACACCATGCTTTTTGGGATACGGGGAAAGAGTTTCACTGCGCACCTCTGCATGAGGTACTGTGGAGGCCGTGAACGTCATTGTCGGGGGTTCTTCAGCACTCATCATCTCAATCTCTATCGCGTCAAGTGAGATCATTTCTGGTTCTGCAACGGCTGCCGTGACCGCCGCTTCTGCTGACGATGACGAGGACGCAGAAAAGCAGCACGCTCGACGGGTGACGAGTAGGGCATGACTTGGGTCACCACCGGCAGACGCGGTGAAACCACGACAATCGCTGCTGTTTCGGATGCGCGGTACGGCGGCGTGGCACATGCGCTGCGGTGCTGCTCTCCAGGATTGTGTGAGAGAGATCCACCTATCACACCTTGGAGAGAGAAGCAGCGGGCGGCGCAGAGAGCGCACGCAATGCGCCAACGGTGCCTGTGCCCCCACGGTGGCCACTAGTAAACGCTGCATGGAGGTGGTGTGTGTGTGTGTGTGTGTGTGTGTGTGCGTGTGCGTGGGGGTAGGAGCAGAGGGGATGTTATAGTGAAACACCGCGACGCTACTGACTTCCTAGCGACACCGCTCGCCCAACGCCACACGTCGGCAAGGTTCTTCTGGTCCCTTTCCTGCTTCTCTCTTCTGCACTCTCCTACTCGTTGAGATGTACCGGCGTGGGCTGTACCCACCGCTGCTGTTGCTGCTGTGCCGACTGGACGGGATGAGAACAAGAGAGAAAAAGATGTAGGGGGCGGGAGGGCTGCGAGGTGTCCATGTGCACGCCCTACCTCTGACTTTGAGGGAAAGTGGTGTCCACAGTAGTGCCAACCTCGCATTCGCTAACCGGCGGTGGTGGTGAGGGCGGCAGAAATGGGCAAACCAAAAGAGAGCATAGCGACGGCGATAACGCTGAGGGAGACGCAGGCGGCAGATGCCCCGTGCTGATTGAGACATGAATGAGGTTGTCCAAGAACGGACGGGGAGGGGAGTGTGGAGGATGGGATTGGGCAAGATGTTTTGACACACACACGCACACACACATGCATACCGACATCCACCCACGCGTACTTGTCGCCTTCCGTGACGCGTGACACCGCCATGGTGTTGTTTCGTCTGGATGATTACCTCTCCGCTTGCCTGGCGGGGTGCAGATCCCGCTGGCGTGCGCGTGCAGGATGTGCACACACGTACACACACACACATGTGTGTGTGTATGCTCGACGCCTCCTTCATTGCACTGCCGTCCGACAACGCTAACCGCGCAGTCTCTGTCATCGTTGACGTGATACATGCACAGGGTGAGGTGCCATCACGAGGAGAGGTACTCCAGAGGAGACGGCGGCGATGAGCATGTGTGTGTGTGTGTGTGCCTGGGAGATGGGAGGGCTCGATATACTCTCGGAAGAAAATCACCAGAGATACATCCACACAACCGCATATACGTATATTATATATATATATATATATCCTGATGCGCACACACGGACACATATACAGGTGTGAGAGCGAGTGGCTTGATGCGGCGGGCATGACCCCCCATCACATCCCACGTACAGACCGCCGCTGGGAGGCGATTGGTGAACCTACGGGTACCCAGCACGCCATCTGCCTAGCTTTGCATGAAGGAGGATAGGGAAATCGCGAAGAAGGGCCGAATAGGTGTGTGTGTGTGTCTCTGTGTGTGTAGGAGGGGGGAGGGAGGGGCAGTTGCGGAAGAGTCATCGCCACCAACCGCTGTGCCGACTCGTCTGGCCGCCTGATGCATTCCTTCTCTCGTTCTCATCCCGTCCTGCCTATCACCTGCCGTATAGCTTTCACGAGAATGAGCTGCACATGCGCTCAGGAGAGATACACAAATGTGTTCGGGTCGTTGGGGCTGCGTTTTACGTAATCGCGGTCGATGAGTCCCTCCAGCTGAGCCTTCACATCACGTCGCGAGGGCATGAACTGCCGCGAAAGGTGCGCTGTGACAGTCTGGAGCAGGTCCTCGAAGAGCATGACACGGCGACTTTTCAAGATGCGCACAAGGGCGGCGTCGAGCAGAGCCCGACGTGTCGCTTGCACATGCTGCGCGACAACCGCATCTTCACAGGCGGTGAATGCCACCGGTGCTGCAGCAGTGATAGCGGCCGAGCTAGACGAGGTTGCAGACGGCTCTAATGGAGAGGGGCGCTCGGGGCCAAAGCCGTCTGCTTGAGCGTCGCCAGACGGTAGGCCAGTAGGGCGAGCCTTCGGCAGCGGCAGACGTATCTTCCGCAGTTTGTGCGCATAACAAGGATTGAGCGAGAAGGAGTCCTTCTCTGTGATAGACGCTGTCGCGGCCGCCTCTCCGGTCCCGCTGCCGCTGCTGTTCACTGGAATCCGCCGCAGAAGGTTAAACGCTCGGTGTTGCGTCAACAAGTGCAGGTGGGCTCGAAGCGCGTGAAAGGGCAGTCCCAGCGCGCGAGCTAGCTGGGTGCCCGTGAGGGCATCAGCTTGCACGGCATCTGGCGCCTCTCCGTTGTAGGCGTCGCTCAGCACCAAGAGCAGTGTTGCCAGGAGTATGCTCGCGACCACTTGCTTCGTACCCGAGACGAACTCGGCGATGAGGGTGGCGCTGCCGAGGCTGAAGACCCATAGCAAAGTGCGCGAGGGATGCTGGCGGGCATAGTGGGCCCGGAACACCTCCATACCGCGCTGCAGTGATGTGTGTACCTGCAGGGGAAGCATAGCGTACGTCGGCCAGTGAGCAGAGGTGATCAGCTGCACTCGAATCTTCGTGGGGAGCTCCAGGTAGGCTGCCTCTCGCTCGAAGAGGCCACGCGTACGCTCTGCCCCCTCGTAATCGCGCAGCATTGCTTCAAAGGCATGCGTGGCCGTGACTCCAAGGTACGCCTGAAGGAAGCTCACGAGCTGGCGCTCCGCCTCCAAGTTCAGTGAGACTGACGTAGTAGGGCTCTGGGGGGGAGGTCCGACCGCCACTGCCGCTTCTGACTGCGATGCCGCCAAACCACTCGAATAACCAAGCAAGCGCCGCGCCAAACACAGCCGGTGGTGCTCGAGGAATGTGTCCTTGTCCTCGAGAAGCGACACCAGCCGCGCAACGAGGCGGAGACGCTTGTGGAGGTTGCCGCTCAGCACTCGACCACCACCACGCTCCTGCTGCAGGAGGATGTCCGTGTAGCGAGCAATCAGCACCGAAAACTTCAACTGCTGCACCCCCTGTGGGTGGTTCGCCGCAAGAGAGACCAGTGGCAAGGTGGCCTGCCGTGCGTCTCGGCTGAGCAGCACATTCGGCAGGTCCGCGCCAGTGCTCGATGCTACCTCGCTCCATGGACCGCCAAAGCCCCCTGGTGCTGCGGATGCTGCCGCGATAAGCGCTGCGTGGTCGCGCTGCGAAGACGCCTGCACTGCTCCCTTTCGAACCCAGCGAAGGGGGCACATTAGTTCCTCTATCGAATTCAGCAAGGCACGGATCACTGTCGCGTGGTTGTGGAAGACGCCCTCTACGAGGTCCGTGTAGCGCTCCACGAGTCCGACCAAGCTTGCCATCAAGTCGATCCCTGGCGCTTGCGGGCGTGACTGCGACGGTGCTGCCGAGACGGGGCTGCTCACGACACGCAGATATGGCTCAATCATGTCCGCCGCATCGCGGATAAGCTTGGTAACGAGGATGGCGGCCATCAGCACAAAGCACTCGTCTTTGGTAACGTCGCTGAAGAGACCATAGAGCGACTTGAGTGCTGCCAGTGCAGACTCCCCATCGCCCTGGGCCTCACCGGAGACGGTCCTGCCGGTCCCCGAAGCGGCGGTGGCCTCCAAGAACGGGGATGTCTGCACACCAAGTCTAGAGTGAGGCGCAAGGGTTGCGTTCGTCATGGCTTCCGTCGGTGGGGCACAGATGCGGCTATCCACCTTGCTCATGAAACCTGCCGTGAACGCCGTGGTCCTCATGGACGGTTTTTTTTCGCCACACCCTCTGCTTGTCCACACCTCCGCCTGCGCCATGAAGCAGTCGTCGCTACTGGGGTCGATGGCGGAGGCGACCGTGATGACGTTGCCGTGGCCGTCGTTGCTCCCCGTTGCCGTCCACCGCCCCCTGTTCAACACGCCACTGTCACTGCCCCCGTGCTGCCCGTCGTCCTTCCTCTCCTCTCTGGATAAGGCCGAGAATGATATCGGCGGCATCGCCTCATCCTTCTTGCCACCGTCGAAGAGAACAGAGTGGAGCATCTGCGGATGCGGAAACGATGAGGAGTGGGCTGGATGGCTACCGCGCAGCCCAACGGATACCAGCGACTCCGGACATCTGACACTGCCATGGTGCACGCCGCTTCTCGTGTGCAGGTCGGTTTCGCCCAAGCCACCTCCTAGAGACGTCCATGTCGCTGTGCTACCGGTTCGCCGGTGGAGGGTGGCTGATGTGGTGACACTGCTGCCGTCCGCTTGCGTCGCCGCACCACCAGGTCTTGCCGCGGGGGTCCACATCTGCGGGGCCAAGCTAAGGTCTGCTGACTCCACGCTCGCGCTCCACGTTTCTAGCAGCGCACGCAATCCAAAGCGAGCATCTAGCAAAATGCTGCGGTGCGGCTCTACAACCAACACCTCATTCAGTGCACATCGCAGCGAGGCGTGCAGGAAAGGGAGTTGCACCCGCCGCCACACATGCTTCTCCAGTTCTTTCACATCCGCTGCCCAACTCACGTAGCCGCGTCGACCTTCTTCGGTGCTGCGGCGCGCATCGCGCGTGTACCGGTAGAAGGCGTAGATGCCGGCAACGTACTCGTTGCCCACATCCTCCATTACAGTTGCTGGCAGCGGCTTTGTAACCTCCTTGATGATGGTGCCGACGCGCAACCGACGGTCAGCGGACATGCCTTCCCATTGCTTCAGAGCCTGCGTGGTGAGGTGATGAGCATTCGTATGGCCTTCGAGGCGATCGCGCAGCTCCACCGTGCCGCGGAGGTCTACCACCACTGCCGGTGCTGAGATGAAGTTGTTTTTCGCCGCACCTCTCCGATGGCTGTCACTATAGCCTTCCGCTTCCTCTCTAGCCAATAGGCTACCACTGTCACCCTCACGACCAGCTGACCGTCGCAGCGAGCTTTCAGAGGTGGAGGAGGGTCGTGCGGCAGACGAGGTCACCGACGCCAGACCCACCCATGGACTCACCGGAGTTGAGCTTGGCCGCGGATTGCAGCCGCTGCTGCCGCCTCCTTTTGTGCCATCGCCGAGGCGCCCAGTGGTGAAGAGAGAGATCAAGCGACGTCGTCGGCTTACGTGCGGATGCGCACCCGACCGCTCCTCGTCAGCGGCGGCCGGTGAGGGTACTATGACGGTGTTGTTGCTGTTGTGCAGATCGATCGCACCCACATGCGATGTGCTAAGCGCACTGCTCGCTGTGCTCAGGTGGTGGCGGCTGGCGCTGCGAGTGCGATTCCTCACCGGCGTCTCTGCTGCTGCCACTTCGGCAGTGGTGAACACGCCCTCCGTCGATGACATGTCCGCAGCCAAAGAGGTCGCGGCGGTTGCTGGGACGCTCTTGATATTAATGCTTCCCACTGTAGACACGGTTGCTACGCCGACCGCCGCTGCTGCACCACCGCCACCGACACCCGACCCCGTTTGCTGTTGTTGTTGTTGTTGGGCAACCATGGAGGAGGAGGTGGACTGCACGATGAGGAGCAATTCTGTGATGACGCTGTACGTCTCTTGGACAAGCTCCAGCTGCTCCCATGCTATGTGGCCCGTCGTCTCGAATATCTCGCGCACACACTGCATCAGGTAGCGCAGCTCAAGCGCCAGCAATGGCCGAAGGGGCTCGTAGACGACCACGTAAAACACTTTGAAGCACATGAGCGTGATCGTGTCCATGCCATAGCGACGCGTGTAGTATTGGTCCAGGTAGCGGAAGCACGACAGCACAACGCTGCGGAACACCACAAACGTTTGCCACTCCTGTAGGAATGTGTAGCAGAGACTGAAGCGGCGCTGATCTGGGCGGGCAGTGCCAGCGGTGCACATAGATGACGTCGTCCCTGCGGCGGAGTAAGCGGGAGTGGTGGATGGGTTTGTCCCGGCGCTCGTGGTCACGTTGGCCGCAGGCGGGGCACGTGCCGAGGTAGCGCTTGGCGACGGCCGAGAGGATTCATGCACGCTGTCGCCTGCGGTAGTCACCGAGGTGTAACTCACCGCTTTCGTGTCCGGGGACGATGTGCAGAGTATGGAGGCGCCAGCGTCTGCAGTGGCCCTCAACAAGGAGGGGGAGATGTTGGCGTCTGCGCTCCGTGTCACCGCAGTTGCCTCTGGAGCGAGATGCTGGGGAAGCATGCCCTTGACTGACGTGCAGGGCGGCAGAAAGCTCGCCGGCGACTCTACTGTGTCGACTTCATCGGGGTTGCCGGTGCCTGGAGCTTTTCCAGCGCGTGCTGCATTGTGTTCACGGGCATCCTTGCGCGCAGCTGCAGCAGTCACGTCTTCGCTAGAGTATTTCCCAATGCGAACTCGGTTTTCACGAGAGACGCTTTCGAGAGAGAGGGATGTCATGGTGTGCAGCGAGTCCGCGTCGTCGTCAGCCCCCGTGCGCATCGGGAGGCTGCCATCTTCTGTGTCGTCGAAGGACAGAAGCGCCGCGACGGAGCTGTCGCTGCTGCCATCGCGCGAAACTCGCCGCAGCGAGTGCCGTGCCGCGGGAGGGACGATGTTGACTGCGCAGAGCATTTCCTCGTCGTCGTCGACGAGCACCCGCCCCGTCTTTGACGCGACGCGTGTGTGGTGAGGGGAGGCGGTGGTCTGCGTTGTCGTCGGCAGCGCGCTTGCGGCGATGGAGGTGGATGAGCGTGCCATGAGCGTGGAGCGGCGAGACTCGGTCAGGACGTTGGCTTCTTTCTGGGGGATGCGGAGATTTGTCACAGACGATGGGGTGAGGGGCGTGTGCATCAGTATCGCTGGGAATTGCGGGGGGCTCTTGGTGGCTCTGGGCTGCGTCCCCGCAACGATCGGGGAGCTGACGGCCCGCTGCCGCTGATTCGGGAACTCTAAGGCAGCAGGGTTCACTGGCGAGCGACGCACTGCGCTGTCGAAGCCGTCAAATACAGTCTGAAACTCGTTGGCCTCTGCGGGAGGTTTTGGCACTGCGAGAACACCGCTGCCCATCAGTGAGTCGCCGTGCGCAGTGGATGACATCGGTGCCACCTTTGGCGACTGTGGAGACCTCCCTGCACCGTCCTCCCCCTCGTGGGCTTTGATGTTCCCACTGCCGACGGGAGACGCGCTTGCCGCTGTGGTGGTCGCAGTCCGGTGCGGCGAGGAGTGGAACAGACGCTTCATAAAAGCAAGGGAGCCGTCGTTGTTGCGGGAACCGCTGTAAGACCACCTGAAAGACGAGTTGCTGCTTACCTCCTTCGAGGATGTCCTGCCCGCCGACCCGATGGTGGCAGCCGTGGTGATGCTCTTCAAACGATTCCACCCGCTGCTGCTGCTGCTGCTGCAGCAGCAGCCAGTGATGGTGCTTCCAGTCGGGGCGCAGCGACTACCATGACCCCGCTTAGCGCTTTCGCTGCCGCGCGCGCCTACGCCCTCCTCTGCACCTGTGAGAAACTGTATTCGGCTGTGGTCCACATTCTGCAGAACGGGAAAGAGGACGTGGGATTCGAGGATGTGCAGCATCAGAAGTGCGAGGCGCGCGTAAAGTGCACGCGACTTGGCAGGGTCTCCGCTACAAGCGTTGTAGATGACCGTGTACCAGCCCATCCTGTGTTTCGGCGTTCGCAGAGGCCGAAGCGAGATCTCATCGCCTGTCTGCAGGGTGGTGTACACCGCGAAGAGGTAGCGGTCGATGTCGCTCCACAGCGACTCGAATTGCATTGGCATATCCAGTTCTGCGTTGGACGCGTTGGCGGGCGAAGAGGACGGATGAGCTGTGGCGCCGGCTGCGACGTAGTCCGATGAGAGGGCGGCGACGTGTCCACCGAAGTGCTGCGGCATCTCAGCCGCGGCGGACTCGTCCTTGTCGCAAGCGCTGTGTGTGCTGCCCAGACAAGACATGCCACCCGCTGCACGGGCGTGCGTGTGATTGCGTATGCTCCGCGACAGCAGCAGTGCTGCAGGCATGTCGCCAAAGTTGTCTGCAAACCCAGGCTGCTGTGGGGTCGTCGCACGCAGCCGACTGACCCACTGAAATGCCTCAAGCGAAGCTGCCCCTTCGAGGGCGTTACCACCGCCGAAGGGTAGGTAGTTTCCACGCCGTTGCTTGTGCGCAGCATCCTCGTGTTGCCGGTGGTGGTCCTCCTCAGGCGGCCGCTGCTGGTCCACAGAAGTGTGTCTTTGTTCCGCAGAGTAACGCATCGGCTGAGGTGTCGGGGGGCGGATGGAGAGAATCACCAACGAAGGGTGACGCGCTAATCACAAAGAAGTGTGTGTGTGTGCGTGAGATGGACGCAGCTGACACACGCGGGTTGGCTACCTATTCCATGCACACACACACACACACACACACGAAAATGAGAGCCTGTGTATCGCGTATATGTGTGTCTGCACGGATCAGAGCCACGTGCTCATGAAGGAGAAAGGGGAATAAGAGAGAGGGGGGAGAGGAGGAAGGCGAAGGCGAAAGCCGAGGGTGCCTTCACACGTGCCCTCTACGCTTGAGCACACTTCCTCCTCTGTCTCACACACGCGTGCGCACGGAAGCGGACCACGTCAGGGAGTGGATCTCCGAGGTGGGGGGGGGGGGCTGAGGAGCGAGGGAGGAGGGGGTGTGCTTGGGACAAAAGCAGAGTCTCCCCCCTCGGAACCGAATAGGGAGCGCCGGCGAAGGATGTGGATGATCGATAGTAGAGGCACCACAGAGGGGCTTGTCTATAGCGCTGAACGCGACGGTATGCGTCAGCGATGCTTCTTCCCGGAAGGCACGCCAAAATATATCCTCGCAGCGTTCTTCGCTTTTGTTCTTCTCAGCCGGTGCCGCCCCTCTTTTCAACGACAAGCAGTACAGCGAAGCCACGCGCGTGCTCTCACGTCTGCGTGTGCGCGGGCAAGCACGGCTCACGCACCGGGGGGGGGGCAGGGGGAAAGACGGAGCTGTTCGTAAACGTGGCGGTAAACCTATGTGCAACCCGTTTTGGGCCTCGAGAGAAGGGCGGGAGACGTGAGATACAGGAAGGGAGAACGAAGAGAAGTTAAAGGGGGACACACACGCACGCGATCCTCCATGCATCGCATACGAAAGGGGGCGCCTGTGCACTGGGCACACCTGTAGACCTGAGCACATGTACCGTTTATGGCTTCCCCGAATACTCCATCTACACCCACCAACTCACAGTTAAGAGAGATCTTGGTAGGGGAGGAGGAGAGGAGGTGACGTGGCCGTGCCATTTCTGTGGTGCAGGGGAGAAGACACTCGCACGACGGGAGACGTGAGAGCTCCACGTTGCTGCAATCAACAAACGTTGCACACACGCCCTCTCGTCACTGCACCCCGCCGCGGCCTTCACGAAGGGCTTCGTAACAAGTCCAGATGGCGCACAGACCTTTGGAAACCTCCCCCCTCCTCTTCCCTTCATCGCTTCGTATTCTTTTCGCGCACGTGATTGCGGTTGTTCACCTTCGAGGGGACACACATCGCCACTAAACAGAAGACGTGAAACGCGCTCACGTCGCACGACCGCTGTAGTCATCCTACGCCACGTTTTCCTTGTTATCGACGTCACTGTCAGCCATCCGTATCGACGCAACAACATCGCCCACCTGCCACAGACTCGGGCACACGAGCGCCTTATCGATGTCTCACTTTCTCCCGCCTGCACCACGATTCTTATCCCCGCTGCTGTTGCTACTGCTGCTGCTGCGTCCTCCACGACTGCCGCTGGCTCCGCCGGACGAGCTGGTGGGACGAGAGCTCTTGCCGCGTCCGGCTCCACTGCCGCCACTCTTCAAGCTACCCAGCAAGTCCTTGACGCGCGTCGACGCCGATGCCCCCGACGCCGACGTGCTGCTGCTGCTGGACGGTGATGCAGATGCTCTGCTCTTCTCGCCACGAGCACTCGCGGCAGCGCGGTGGCCCACAACGCTGGTAAGATTGAACTCACCGCTGCCTCGGCGGCTGCCAGAGCCGGACTGCCCGGCGCGCCCACTCCCCTGCTGGGGAGGCCGGCGGCTTTGTGCGCTGGCCGACTCGTGATTGCCACTGCTCAGCGCAGCCTCTTCCGTTCCACGGCCCTCCAGTACATTGCGCCAGTAGCGCTCCGCGTTGCGGCGGAAGTCTTGCTCGATGGCCGTCGACGCCTCGCTCTCCAAAGCTCGGGCGAGTCCAACGTTGGCGATCTGCGCCTCAGCCTGGGCTAATGGCGTTGTGGCGCTGTACTCCTTGAGCAGACTCTGATAGAAACTTAGCATCGGTGCGACACGGTAGAAAAAGCGATTGAAGCTGTCGACCAACAGCGTGTCCGACTGAGCGCCGCTGCTGACCGCTCTCAAGAGGTAGCTCAGCTTCGGGTTACCGGCGATGCTCTTGAAAAGGGCCGAGCTGCGCAACGCACTGGCCAGCCCTTGGTCGTTTTCCGTGGTCACGAAGACGACCTCCTTGTCACGATGCGTCATGTAGGTGAGCGACTTACAGTTCGCTGCGATGAATCCAGAAGCGGGGACGCGGGCCGGACCGGCCAGGATGCCGTACCGACGGAAGCGCTCCGCTGTCTCGATGGACTCGATGAGGGTGCTCTCGTACTGGAATGGCCCCATCTCTGGTGGCAGCAAGCGCACCTGCGTATATATCCCAGTACCTTCGGTGCCATCCGCGCAGTGAGCGTTGTCCACCTCAAAGTACTCCACATCACTTGTCAGCTGCTCCGGATGCGTCGAGATCTTGCCCAGAAATTTCACAAAGGCTTCAATGGCGACCGTAATGTTGGGCACAAACTTACCCAGCATGTAGTCGGTGTACATTAACTGTGCTTTCTGGTGGTCGTTCGAGCACACGGGCACGAAGGCGTTCAAGAATTCTTGCCGAAGCGTGGGGTTCGCCTGGTTCTGCTGAAGTGCGTAGAGCACATCGGAAGCGACGCCGTCTTGGATCCACGCCAGCTCCTCCAGCACCTTACCCACCATCTTGTCACCGCCGCTGTTGTTGTTGCTGCCAGGACTGGAGCCATGTCGCGTTCGCTCAAGCATCTGCTGCACCGCGCTGACGCCCGCACCTCGGGAAGCACCAGCGTTGGCGTTGCTGCTACTGCTACTGCTGGTCGTGGCGGAGACATTCGACTGCGGGCCGTTCCAGCTGAAGATGAGCGACACCGGCACAGCGAAGTCGCCACCACCCAGCAGCTCCTTTTCCGGGCACTGGGCCAGGCCGCGTACCACCAGGGAGATATTGTCCGGTGTGACACGCATCTTGGACAGCAGTTTCGCCAGCTCCCCGACGAGCACCAGTGTCAGCATTTTGGCGCTCTCTCGCTCCAGGCCGCGGGTATTCTTCACAGTGCGCTCCATAATAATTGAGCTTGGAATGCCGCGGCCGACGATGCGGGCCAGCCCGATCTGAAAGCGCTGCAGTACATCTTGCTGGATGTACTCGGCGTGGCTCTTACTGACGCCGCTGCCCGCCGGCGAAGCAGCAGCGACGCCATCACTGCCGCTGTTCACACCAGCACGTTGCACGAGGCCGATGATATACGGCTCATCGCTGTCACCGCGGTGGAACTGACTTGCGTGCTCCAACGCGAAGGCGTTGCGGTCGACGTCTACCCAGATACTTCCAGCACTGCTGCCCCCAATATTGTCAGCAGCAGACGCATCCGCACACGGTACCGCGAGACGCGGCACGTGAGCCGGCAGTCCACTATTAAAGGCATCAAGTTCCTCCTTCAAGTACCGCTGCAGTACCTTGCGCAGCAGCAGAGACGGCGCTCGCCCCTTCTTGCGCCACTCCTCCACGGAGAGTAGAAGCTGACGTACATTCGCGTCCGACTCACCGCACTGCTGCGATGCCCACACTTGAATGTCCTGGTTGCCCAGCTTCTCCTGAAAGAGTCGTACAAGTGCGTTCCCGAAGCCGAGCACATTCACACGTTGCTGCTCCGCCTCGAGCGTGTTGAAGTGCGTCGTGTCATGCTGTGGGGAGTGCCCGTGCGGGCCCAGTCCGAACCCCTTTGCGTAGTCGGCTGCAATCTCGCTGATGCGCTCACCCATGCCGTAGGTTGTGCCAAAGGGCGGCCGCTTGCCACCAAACGGTAGACGAGAGCCCTCAACGATGCGGCGCTCACTACTGTCGAGGAAGGCCATCTGCTCGCCATTGTGCGCCTCCCACCCAAACTCCAGTGGCGTCCACCACGGTTCGTTGAGGCGCAACGACTGCGTCTCCGTTGGCGACTTGATGAAGTTGCCGGGCCGGCGGCCGCTGATGTCGCGCAGCGCCTGCTCGATTGCGCCAACCTCAGCGTCTGTGATCTCTTCCGCTTCGCCCCAGCCCTTCTCGAGCTCATCCCGGTCCACTGTCGGCAGTCCACACACACGCTGGTGTTCCCACTTGCCCATGAACTTCACCGACCGCTCGTGCCGCTCCGGGATGACAGAGAACGCCTGCGGGTTGTAGAAGTACTGCCGAGCCAGAAGCCGGTCCTTGTACTCCTTCGTCTGAAAGTCGTCGTGTGTTGTGTGCTGCGTGTATCCGTACTTCTTCACCTTGGGCGTGTACTTGCCTTGGATGAGAGATGCCCACTGCTCCCGCTTGAACGGCGCCTGCTCAAGCTCCTTGAGGCGCTCATCGAGGAAGTCGTTGCGGAACGGCGTGCGCCACGACGGTGGTTCCTGCAGCAGCGCCGGTGCCCCATCTGCGTCCTTCAGGATTTGCACCTCGTACATCTGCTTCACCGTCTCTGGGTTGCCGAGCGGAACAGCGACACTGCGGTCGAGCTCCGAGCTCCCGCCGCGCTGCAGGTGCCACTGCACGTATAGCTCGCCGCCACGTACACCGACGACCTGACCAAGATGCTCCTCCGGCAGCGTACGTTGGGCATCCAGTACGCTGACGCAAGCGCGCCTCCGCGTCGTCTCCACCTTGGCGTAGTTAGACAGCAGTTGAAGGCAGTCCGTGCCGAGGTTTAGCAGTCCCTTGCTTGTACGAGACGCAGCGTCACTTTGCACGGCGTACAAGCTCCATTCTGCCTCGGGACCGCTCTTGTCGACGCCGACCACCACCACGTCGAACGCCTCCGCGGTGCCCTCGGGCTCCCTTGGGGTCACGCGCAGTACCTCGCCCGATTCGAATCCGCCAAAAACACTGCACGCCTCCGGGGTGGTGTCAAGTAACAGGGAGGCGTTGCGCACCGGGTCCGTGTACGGCACCGCTGCCGGATTGGCGTATGCCCGACCGCGCACGAGCACGCGCTGCCCGGCGTGGGTGACGCCGTACGGCTTCAACACCTCCGCCGCAGTCTCGAATACGCGATACCACGCTGCATCAGGGAAGACGCACCACGCCGAGCTGCTGGTCGTTGCAGGAGAGCGCTGCCCGTACTTCTTCGCCATGGCTTCCTCCTCCGTCTGGCGCTCCGCCTCCAGCTGCGCGCGCCGCGCGCCGCGACTGGCGATGCGCTCCTTTAGGTACAGCATCTCGCGCCACTCCTCACTCGTGTACGCTTCCTTGGGAAGGCCCGTGGCGAGGAAGGACCGCTCAACACCTTCCTTCACAGCGCGCCAGTTCGTCACCTGCTTCGTTTTCGGGTCGACCTTGTAGGGCACAATTGCGGATGTGTCGAGCCTCCAGGAGGCAGGCGGCACCCGCACGACGCCCTCCTCGCGCTGCTGTCGGCGATACTTGTTCATCTCCATGTCTAGCCGCATCTGCAGGGGTGAATGGGGCACGCTCTGCGCGTCACCGGTATACATGGCGGCCCTGCTCTCTAGCTTGAAGGCGTTCGTGAGGAGGTGCTCGTGTGGAGTGCTGTCCAGCAGGTCATCGGCGGCCTTCTGCATCGCCGGCGTAATCCGTACTTGCCCCAGCAGAAATTCCTTCGAGCCCCGAAGCGCGTGCAGGAAGTCGACCATCTTGGCACGATGCTTCGTCTTGATGTAGACGGAGAGCAGAGCCTCCACCTGGCGCTGCGTGTGCGCTGCCGTACCAAAGAATGGGTCCTCAGTGGCGCGGTACCACAGCGCCTCTGCCCGGCGCATCACGACATTGTACCACTCCTTTCCCCAGTACTGATGCGGTGCCCATCGACCGCGGTGCTTGCGAAATGGCGTGTTTGGGTCACCCTCGCCACAGTAGCGAGTCGTTGCATACGGTAAACTGCACCGAGGGCAGTAGTCCTCGTTCACGTAGTTCGCCTCCATCTCTAGGAAGATGGCGAAGAGGTCCTCCAGGTGCTTCGGCCGCACCTTGGCAAACTCCTTGTACAGGTAGCTGTCCTGGAAGTCGAAGCTGCTCAGAGCATCGTGGAAGGCCACGAAAAACTCGTGCACGTGCTGCGTGTGCCTCGAGCGAAACTCGCCAATGTCGCCCACTGCATCGTAGTGCTGCTGAATGAGAAAGGACAACCGGTCGAACCACGCCTTGCAGTGCTCCACGGACTTGACGTCGCGCACCTCCATCAACTCCGGCCCCAGCACCGCTGCTGTCAGCTTCGACGACGGGTTTGTGAGCTGGTTTCCATGCGCGGTGCTGCGGTACAGTGTCTGGTTCCACATCGGCTCGTAGTGCAGGTTCGTGATGGCAGGCCGCGGCACGCCCTTGTACCGCTGATCGGTGTTGAGCTCGTAGGCCGAGTCGCCCTGGCGTCCACCTGCTTGATCTGCCTCGAAGCCGTGGGGGCGACCGAGCAACATGTGTGCCTCTCGCTGGCCAAAGACGTAGGGCCGAAAAAATCGGTTGGTGCTCGCATCTGTGTCGGTTTCCCAGAGGCTCATGTGCTTCGTGTATATCGGCGTGATATGCGGCAGCCCCCGGCGGGATTTCCCGATATTGTGCTCATTACTGAAGATGCCGTAGCGCTTATCGTGGATGTACGCTGGCTGACGTGCCTCGTTGTGCTGCCGCTTTGTCGCGTACTTGAACGAGTAGCGACGCGGCTCGTGCAGAGAGGCCGAGGCGGTGGCGGTACCAACGCCGCGTCCCAGCTCGGCACTGCCGTTGAGGACGCCACTGCCGGCACCGATCGCTGCGGCAGCTGAGCATCGCGCCGCTGGAGAGCGCGCCGCCGTGTAGGCGCTTCGCGCACGCGCACGCAGCATAGTGCTGCTGCAGAGAAAAAGGAGTGGCGGGGGGAGGGGGTGGTTGCGTTGACCGCACGTGACTACATAAGCGAAGACACGCACAAGACGTCGTCTGCGACCTGCGCGCCGTGCACGAGCCAAATTCTCTGTGAAAATGGTAGAACAAAGGGGGAAGAGGGAGAATCAAAGAGAGCCACCGTAGACAGCACAAGACGCGTGCAGACACGCGACGACAACAGCGAGCGCAACGGGTGAGCCATCTCGCTGTCCCACGTGTGGCCCCCCTCCCGGTTCGGGAAGAAGGCCATCGGGATACGGGGAGAATAGAAGAGCACAAGAATATGGTCACCTCTCAACCATGAATGGACTTCAGGAGGGTCGGAGAAGGAAGGAAGGCCGTGCAACCCCCCGCCCTCCCCTTGAGCCGGTGGCTGTTTCTTTCGCGGTCTAGCGCTGCGTGGCCACCTTTCCTACGAGCCATCAAAGGAAGGAAAACATGTGTAGGATAGGTATGCCAGTAGGCGAGGAGTTTGTCGCCCTGCCCCCCCCCTCCTCCTCCCTCCCTCCTCCTTCCTTCTTCGCCTCACCGGAGTGCCCCCATTTGAGGCGGCTGTTTGGGTGTGTGTGCCGATTAAGGGGTGATCATGCCCACGTGTAGCAGGAAGAGGCAGAGCGAAGCAAAGGGAGGGTGCGGGTGGGGGGAGTGAGAGTCCCCTCCTGCATCACTGTAACAAAATGGAAAAAGAAGTGGCAGCAGGAGGACTGTACCCCCCCCCCCAAAAAAAAAAAAAAACACAGACACATTAACGCACAGAACAGCACAGCACAGGGTGCAACGGTCCCACACGGGTCTTTCCACCGGGGGAGGGGGGAGGGGAGGAAAGAGAGATGAGGAAGGAAAAGGGGAACGGGACTACAAAACACCCACGAAAAACAACAAAAAAAACAAAGCACAGAAAATAGGAAACAGGGGCCTTGCCGCGGCGATGGACGTAGACACATGCCATATACCTACAGAGCAGCACACTCCCTTGCAGTGTTCAGCCTCCTGCACCCAGATGCACACACTGCGATGATGGCGTCCTCATCTCGGCCCTGCTGCGTCTCTCATATGTCTGTCAGCTTACTTAATAGAGATGTGAACGCGCTTCGCCAGTGCGTTCATCGCGGGGTCATCGCTGTGCTGTGCGCACCACTGTGTGTAGTTGTCGGTCAAGAACTTGAAGACCCGCTTCACGGCGTGTCGTTGCAGCGCTTCTTTGCCAACCATTTCCTCGCCGCCGCAGTACGGCTGCTCCAGGTGCTGCTGCGCCCGCCCCACCGCCTTTTTCGCGCGCTTGCCAGCGTGACCCCCAGACGGCGGTCGCAGGATTGCAGCGTGGGCTTTGGGACCATCCCCTGCAGCGCGGATCGTGCCTTTGTGGAGGGAAGTCTCCGAGTGCGTGTACAGGTCTCCACTGGTAGAAAGAGGGGAGCTGCTGCGGTGAGTGTGGGTGCGTGGCCGCCGCGCTTCCTCCATCATCACTTTGTAGTAGTAATTTGTGGCGACACAAATTTCGAATCTCGGCACAAGCTCCCCCACCTCCATCGAGTCCGCAGCCCCTCCGGCCGCGCCGTTCACCTCGACACTGCTTCCGTGTGCCGTGACCGCCGCGCCGGAGCCACCCTTGTTGCGTCGCCAAGCCATCAGTGTGGAGCGGCGCTTCATAGCGCCCTGTGGCGCAAAGGAGGAGTCTCCGTGGTGCTCCACGTGGAGTTCCTCGAGCGTGCGGAGGTAGTGCAAAACAGCGTCGTAGAGGGCATAGGCCTCGGCGCTGCGGAAGGGTTGTCCTCTCACCTGGGTGCCTCCACTGTTTAGGCCCGCTGTCTTTGTCACTGAGGAATGGGTATCCTCCGCACCGCGAGCGGATGTCGACTCTGTCGAGCTGGCGGGCTCTGCTCCCTCCCGGCGGGGCCGCTTCCCTCGCAGTAGTTGCTTCGTCTTCGCAACGGCGGAGGTGATGCAACACTTGTACTCGCTCAATTCCGGTATCACACCCCAGATCCAGATGCGCCGCAGGACAACATTGTACCCGTCACGCGCTAGAACGTCCTGCACCATGGTTCCTGCTTCCTTTGACCGACCACCTGCTGCCGCCACCCCGCTGTGGTACTTGGCACGCAGAAAGTCGGCGTAGTAGTACAGCACGCCAGCCAGCACGCCGAATGAGCCCCCAGAAAAGGCGAAGGCGAGATCCCTTGCATCCGTACCAACCTGCTTCACGTCATTCGGCATTTCTGTGGTGAAGCGGATCGGCTGCGATGCAATGACGATGTCATGTAGCGGGCGCGGCGTTGGTAACGGTGGAAGAGGGTCGAGTGTGTATCTTGTCGTCCCCGCCTCGTACATGTCCGACTGCGTGATGCCATCGTTGTACGCTCCCAAGAAGCGCCGTGTGTCACCGCCGTTGTCGCCTGCACCGGGGAAGCAGAACAAGTTGTCGCGCGATATGGTCAGAAGTGACATCAACATCGGCACCCAGTCCGTGTGGATCTCCTTCACAGGCACCTCCTCGGGGTACTGCCGCAGCATCTTCAATGCGAGAAGCGAGAGGTCGACTTGATCAGGCCGCGTGTGCGGCAGGAAGATGGCACCAAGCTGCGTGCGTTCGCTCAACCGCTCCAGCAGCTCACTGTGGGCGGTGGAGACGAGGTAGTGCATCTCGTCCAGCTCTGATTTGAGCGCCCGAAGCTCGCAGTCCGCTAGCTGCCACTCTCGTTCTCCATACGACGCCTCTTCTTCTGCAGCAGGGGACGCTGTTCTGCCGTCTCTCCGGTCCATCGCTGCGTCGCTGCTGTTGTCACATTCAGTTGCTGCTGCTGCCATTGCCTCTGATTGCTCACGCAGGGAACGCTGACCAGAATAGTGTGCGAGACCTCGCATGCTATAATAACCGAGGGGCGTGTTGCCGTCCAAGCTCCAGACGCGTGGTGGCTTGCCAACCTCAGCAATGTTGTCCGGGCGAGTGTGGACATCTGTTACTCCTTCATTAGGAGCAGCGGCACTAAAGCAGTTGCTCCTCGTCGACGGCGTCCCTTGCTGGTTCAAGTTGTTCCGAGGAAACGGGGGGACAGCCAGTATGTCCATGAGGGCTGGAGAAGGGACGCTGCCGTTCGTCGCGCCGCCTCCAGTAGGGCTGTTCGTACTGTCGCCGGGCATCGCCGACGCGGTTGCTGCCACCTCCAGCGCCCTTCTTCCATCAGTGGCAGTTGGGCTGCTGCCGGCCATACTGTCGCTCCGCAACGAATCGTCGCACATGGGGCGCTCGGTGACCTCTAATGAAGGCCCAGCAGAACTGTGCTTCGGTGGCACCGTGCTGACAGTGCGCCGCGATAACGTCGTGGAGAGCGAGGCACTAGGAAGCAGCGGTGCAGAGGTGGGGTCGACGTGTGTAGTGTAGCTCTGCAGGACAGTGCTGGCGGTGGGGCTTCGGTGCCGCTCCTTCCACACCGGTGGAGCAGCAGAGGTGCTCGGGTTAGGACTAGGGTGGGGACGGAGTGGGTGCCCCGTGTACGCCCCCGATGGACTCGAAGGAGTCGACCGCATCGAGTTGCACAGCACCTCCGCTTCGATCTCTACTCGCGGCTTGACGGGCATTACCCTCCTGGCATCGCTAATTGATGGCAGGAGCGGCAGCGTTGGGGGGAGGGGCCCGACGTTGGTTGCGCCATCGCTCGTTACTGTGTGTGGCGAGGCCAATCGCGTTGAGTGCAAAGCCTCTGGCAAATGACGTATCTTGGATGCTGCAATCATTGACTCGACATCGGGCGACATCACAGCCCGAACGACAGGGTCGAGCGGACCTCGGTAGTAGGTGTTGTACAGCACGCCGCGTGGGACGGTGGATGCAGCAGCAGTGATGTTCATGGGGGCGGAGGTCGCCGAGAAGCTGCCTGTGCTCACCCCTCCGCCAATTGCCTCGGCCTGCTGCTGGGAAACAAAGCACTCCGCTTCCAGTCCGGTGCCGCCACTTGCGTGGGAGCTCAGCTTCATCGGAGCCACCAGGTGACCAGAAGCGACGTCAGTGGCGAGGGCGGTGCTTGCTAGCGGCGTGGTGAGCAGCTGTAACGAGGAGGCAATGCCTTCATACCGCTGCAGATACAGGCAGAGAGGACGCGCTTTGATCGGCATGGAGAGGAGGTTGACCACCCAGCGTTTGATGCCGTGGACCAATTCCGACACCGGACACCCGTCTATGAGCGACACAACGTCCAAGTACTTCATCCCACCAATTTGCCGATATGTGCCGCGCAGGAGAAAGTCGTTGTCGTAGGTCGTCTCTGCCCAAAGACAGGGAGCCGTCGCCGTCCGGCCAAGGTAACCGCCGCTGTCACGCTGGTGACCGCTAAAGTCAAAGTGTGCGGCGTGATGCGTCTTCCGCTTCGCATTTTTGTCGTCACCGCCATGGCTGTTGTGCTGGTGGTGGTGTCGCCGGTGCCGACGATTGCTACTACCATCGGGGAGAGAGAGCTTTGACCACAGACTATGCCGACGCTTGCCGCCGCCACTCCTTGCTGCGGCTGACTCTCTGATGCTGCCGCCGCTAGACAACGAGGTGCGGCCTGTGCGGTCACTTCGACTGCTTCTGTCGCTGCCGCTATTGTCGTCTAACGAGTCGTAATCCACCACGCCGTTCATGTCCGTGGCGAAGTCGTTGCAACCGATATCATCTACACCGTCGTCGCCAGTCATCGCATTCACACGGGATAGAAGAGGAGCGCTGTGTCTGCTGTTCGTTCCCTTTGAGTGAGGTGGAACACTCGTCGCCGTCACGCCCGAAGAGCTAGCTGGCATTGGAAACACTCTGCTCCGTTCGCTCGGGACGAAGGCGCACTGCTGCCGGTGCCGACGGTCGGCCATGCGGGTCGAGGCGAGGATGACGTACAGACCTTGACGCCGCAGCTTGTGCCAGATATGACTCTTGATGCGGTGCAGCTTCTCAGCGCGGGCGTCGTGCGCCATAGTGCGTGAGAGATGCCGTAGTGATAGCGTTGACGCCCCCGCCGCTGCTGACGCAGAAAAGCCGGTGGCGCTTGTGCCATCTACCTTGGCTCCGGCCTCACCGTACCTTTCCCGTGATGCGCGGCCCACTCGCAGCAGCTCGTCAATCCACTCGGCGTCGTCGTCCTCGCTGATCTTCTCCCGGTACTCCACCACCATCACGCCACCGTAGCGGGCTGCAGTGATGCACCCGACCCCGTAAGCCTGCCTCGACTGAGCGTTGGCGAGGTTGAGAGAGACGGCCTTGCGCCGGCTGAGGGAGGCGTGAAAGACGGTGGGTACAAGTGAGCACTCGTACATGGGAACGGCAATGATGACGTACGCGTACGGCAGCCACGTCGCCACTAGCGTGTCTGCCTCCATCACCTCGCGCGCGTACTTTCCGGTGCATCGCAATGGACTTATCGGAGACACACTTCGCATGGGAGTTTGCTGCTGCGGGGCAACGTTCAGGACGCACTTGTGCGATTCCTCGGCTGTCCTGGGCAGACTGCACCCAGACGAGGCGACCGCGTTCCTCGTGCTCCGGGACAGATGCAACGGCCGAGCCATCGCCAGGGATGCCTGCACCTGCGGTGACGGTGGCGCGGTGGCGGTTTTCAGAGAGGGCACACCGCGCTCCTCCTCGTCTCCATGGGCAGCTGAGCTCGCTGCCTCAGCCGCCGGGGTAGTGTCTACTAGTTGAGCAGCCGTGGCCGCCACACCCTCCGTGTCAGCAATGACGGCGTCGCCCAGGCCTTCTTTGACGCTGAGCTGGCGCGGGGCATCCGCTGCGGTGGGACTCCGACTACACGTGCTCATCCCATCGCTGCTGTCGAGACGAAGCCAGAGCTGCCGCAGTGCCTCACCGTCATTAGAGACGCCCTCCACACTCCCAGAATTATACGGACGCCCACCTGGCGATTGCCCTGGACTCGGGAGGTCCTTGCAGAACGCCGAGGGAGCGGGGCATGCAGAGGACACCGTTGACGATGCTACGGCAGCCTTTCTGGTTGCTGCGTGCCGCTTCCGTCGCTTCTTGTATCGCGCTAAGGACCGGCGCAGGCGCTCCTGTTCATCCTGCAAACTCACGTAGAGCCATCCCCCAAAGCACAGCTCTGCATTCTGCGGGAGGGCCTGCAGTTCCATTGCTGTGATGCTCCCAATGATCACGGGCGGCCGCGTCGCTGCCACCCCGTCAACGTCGCGGTCTTCAATGGTGTAGTTGTTGAACGCGCTCAGAGGATCATCGGTTTCCCAGTCGGTTCCCGAGGCACTTGCTTGCCGGGCTGGGGTGGAGCCAAGCTCCAAGGCGGGCGTGTGATCCGCCTGCCCACAATCTCCCTCGCATAGGGGTGAGGGCTTTACCGTTTTACCGCGCGTGTCGAGAGAGCTACGCGAACGCATCGGCTCCGCACGATTCGTATAAGGAGCCGCGACACTGCTCGGCGGGTCAAGCGGGGTGGGCGGCGTACTCGTACACTGCCGGTCCTGCCGAATGCCCACAGACGCCGACACACACGCATTGCTCAGTCGCTTAGCGCGCGCATCGGGCACCAAGGAGATGCGATTGTACAGCCGGTGCGCCGGGGCACAGCGGAAGACGACACCGCTGTAGACAGAGAGCTCGTGGCGCTGAAGGTATGGGTGACAGCTGTGTGCGACCTTGTCCAGCTCGATTGCGTCTTTCATCACCGTTCGTAAAGTTCCAGAGTCCGAACTCTTCGTTTTCCCCGCGGTAGCGATGCGCGCATTGGCCGCGGAAAACTCAGCGTCGTCACTGGCAGGGTAAGGGAGGCTGCTGCTGCCGAACTGCCCTTGACGCACCGTCCTCGGGAAGTTCCCAGACCTTGGACCACTCGTCAGTGATGATCTCAGGACCGGCATGGAACTGCAGGGTGACGCCAGCGGCGATCCAGCGTGTGCGCTCGTACCCACACTGATACTCGCTCTACGCGGCCGACCACCGCTTCCCATCCCGATGCTTCCGCCAACACCGGGTTGCGAACCGGTCGGGTCGTCTGGCGCCGTCATTGCCGCCTTGGGTAGGTCCGCAGCTGCTCTCTTCTCTTTCTTTCTCCGCGTGCAGGCAGTGAAGCAGCGATTGTTGGTGTCCAGCTCCATCACCTGTTTCGACATCCCCATCCACCGGCTTGCTCGGTATTCCTTCGCTTCATCCTCGCCGAGAGCGCTATTCCAGCAGGCGCCGAGGAAGTCTCGCTGGTAGGCAATCTGCTGCGCATGCAGCTTCTGATTCCCGCAACCCATGCTGTTCCCCGCTCCGTCGATTGAGCTGTGCGTGTGGGTTGCGCTTCTGTTGCCGCTTTCGCTTGATGATCCAACGTCTACGTCTCCGAGACACCCCAGAATTTTCTTGCACTTACAGGGTTTACCCGTGATAACGGACCAAACGTTCAAATATTTGCCTGTGTACCCCCCCCTGGTGTGATACAAAGGTGTGAAAGCCCAAGGCCGGGGGAACACGCAAGAGCCAGGCAGAGGGCGAAGAAGAGATCCCGTGCGCCATGAAGCATAGGTGAACGAGGGAGAAAGAAGGGAGTCAGCATAAAGACGGAAGGGGGTGACGGGTGGTGATGTATGCAGCGTGTAGGGGATGACCAAAGACGCACACGTCCGTGTATTCGGCTTCCCGCACGACACCAGGGGCAGGGGACGAACAGGACGCTCGACCATAGAAGCGACGCGACAACCAGCCACGACCAAGCAACGGGAGGGGGAGGGGGGGAGGCGCAGAGGGACCCGACTGCTGCGGATGCTTAGTTGGACCATGCGCTCTTGGGCAACAACTCAGTCGTCTCATTGGATTGTTGTAACTGCTGTTAAGTGGCGTGTGCCCCGTCCGCGGCTGTGCGGCATCCGTCGGACACGCGCGGTGTACAGCGGTGCGTTCCCCCGGGAGGGGTCAGCACTCAGGCTTTCCCACCAGCAGGATAGTCAGAACCGCGTGGGATACGCTCGACCCGCGCTGACACCCCGCCCATCATGTGGATGGCACAGGCGTGTGCAGTGTCACATGCCGCTCCGACGCAGCGCCATCCACAGCCTGGCTGCGAACAGCAGCAGCCATGCGTCATTCTGACCTCGCCCCCTCGTTGGTGGCTGGGCCCTGTCACCCACCACCAGAGGTGCCTCCGCATTAGGCAGGGGACAGAGAGGGGGAAGGGAGGGCCTGCACAGGTTCCTCCCACACACACCGCATGGGCCGGGGTGGGGTGGGGTGCTGGCCCGTGTGCGTGTGTCTGTATATGTGTGTGACCGTCCCCCAAAACGCCTGAACACATGCCCAGTCAGCGCTCTCGGTACCACGGCGACGAAGCTGGCGTTGCTGCTCCTGCTGTTGCTGCGACGCTTCATTTTCCCTACTGGGGTGCAGGAGGGCAGTAGACATGGGCGAGAAGGGAGGCGATGCCCGCCTATCACGCACTTGTTGTACGCCCACCGACACGGGTACACCCACTCACCCCAGCGTAACGGAGAAGGGTCCACGCGAGGACAAGGAGGGATGAGAGAAGGCGATAAGGATGGCTCGGTGGGTGCCACAGGCACGATGAGCTGCGCAGGCGTGGATGCCGTGCTCACCCGGGCCATGAATTCGTCGCTTCTCCTGTGTCTCGTATTGCCTACCTGTCTCTGCTGGCGCCCTCTCGTCGTCGGCCACCACACCGGATGCGCTTTTCGTTCGCTTCACTCGCTCTACCGCGGCATCGATCCTCAACTTTTTTCGGGGCTCACGCACCGCGTGCACCGAGATGGACTCCTGTAGAGAACAGAAAGAATGTGTGGGCGCGGGCTCAGGCGTCGTCGCCTTGATCCTTCGCGTTCCAACCCGAATAGAAGCAATCAAGCCCACAGCACGACGAGGGACCTCGGCTGGCGTCACTGGGTGCAGCCTTTCGTTCTGCACGTGTCTGTGCTGTCGCCGGCTCGTGTGGTGCATACTGGGAGTGTGGAGTGTTGTGGGAAGGGGGGTTGGGTGACTGGGGAAGAGAACGGTGCTAGCGAACATGTCAGAGGACCCGTCCCGCCCCGCACCCCTTCATAGGGGTGCTGCTTTCCAGAGCGGGCGAGGGCGTGTTGCGCACCCTGCACGGTGGAGGTGAAGGGAAGAGATGGGGTGAGGCAGGAGGTGGGTGAGGCGAAGGGAACAGCGCCAACGCCAGTGTTGTGCGCCCTTCTTTTTTCGCTCCAACAAACACTGTGCCCCCCCTCCCCCTCCTGATTTTCTGTTTCTGTTCTGTATCGCCAGCACACATGCCACCGACCCCGCTTCCGTGAGGGAGGACACCCCCTAGCAGCACCCACAGCCCAGGCTTCCTCCTTTCCACCATCCTCCTTGGCGCCAGCGCTGACCAGTGCAGACCACAACTACCTTTCTGTGCTTCTCTTGCGTTGGTGATTACGCAGCCGGTGGGGAGGTTGAGAGCGAGGGAGACGAGAACCGCAACCTCTGCCACATAGCCTTACGTCTACTCCCGCAGTTAGGCGGTGAAGGGTGCCCCGGCACACACGCGCTTGTGCCACCGAATCCGTCACAGGAACGGGCAGCAGAGGAGATTTAGGGCGGGGGAAGGGGCTGGCTTCCGCGAAAGGCGATGTGGACGCCCCTGTGGCACACGGCCACAGACCGCACGCTCCATTCATTCTCCTTGTCCCACCCTGCACGCTGGTCTCCCTTCGGCGTCCGCCATCACTGATCGAATGGATGACCTTCCCGTCAATTTTCTTTCCTTGCAGATGGAAGAGGGAGTCCATCACACACCTGCACAAGTGTGCACTTGCATGTAGGCACACGTGAACCTCCTCCACAGGAGCAGGTACCACCAAGAATGTTTTTCGACACGTTCCCCCCCCCCTACCCGGAGGGCCTCACCTGCTCCGCGGCCACCAGCACCTCACCGTAGCTTGTACCGCTGTCTTTGGTTTCGTGAATGAAGTCCAAGTAGCGAATGCAGGTACCACGCACGACGATGCTCTGGATGCACCGCAGCGCGATGGGGTTGACCTCTATCGTGTCCTCAGCCATGCGTGCCGCCGGGGCGTCTTTGCGTGTGCGACCACAGCGGCGGCGCACTGCAGTGTGTGTGATCGCGTCTACCTTTATGTTCATAGTGGCCGCGTCCATCTCCAGCAAGCGCCCCACCACCATCGTGCCGTTGGTGAGCTCTACACGGACGAGGGCGTGTAGTGCCGGCCCCCGCGCCAGGACGCCGGGAAGTGTTGTGAGAGATTCGCTCATCCTCTCCAGTGTTAGAGTTGGCGCACCTTTGTGAGCTGCTGGCCAAGGAAGAGCAAAGTGGCCGAGGCGTCGCTGCAAGTGTGACGCCCCCGGTCTTGCCAGGAGGGGAAAAGCTGCTATGGGAGGAGCAAGAGTGAAGTGAGGACAGACATGGCTTGCATTTGAGTAGACTGCGCCTGCGAAGACCATGGGATGAGGGGGAGGAAAGGGTCGCTTAGGGGTTCCACATGTCAAAGGCAGCGCCACGCTGCTGGCGCTGTAGCAGTGTCATGCATATGTAGAGTGCACCCTTGTCACAGACCCCCCCCCCCTTACCATACCACACGTAAGGGACCCTGGCATCGAGAAACAGAGCGGGAGATTTAGAAGAGAATGCCAAAGGAGGGGAGGGAGCTGGATGGCGGCGCCACCTCACGCTCGCCCTCCCCTTTTTTTCTTCACTCCACTCGACACCTACAGATGTGCGGTGGGTTCCCCGCGTTGCCCCACGCGTGTAAATGGAACGTATCACCCTATCGCCATGTTGAGCGAGGAGGAGGAGGAGGAGGAGGAGGCAGGCCTCATGTGTTGCGTCTTGATGCTTGTTGCGTCACCGCAGCCGTCCGTGCAGGGCCTTGGTAGCGGCAGCGTAAGGCCCACAGAGTAGTATACAAAGGTGAGGACAGCGACCCGCGCACGGAGATGTTGCAAAGGAAAAGAAAAGAGACGACTGCCACGACAAAGCAAAGAAATAAGATACGCATGTTGAGCCAACACACATGTACACGTACATGTCCAGCGCCTGCCTGGTCTGCATCTCCTCCCCACTGTGTCGCGGTCCTCCCCCCTTCCTGAGCACAGTCCAGCGCTCCTCCAGACATGCACCGCCGTCCATGGAGAGCGTGTGCACAGAAGTGGGGTGAGTGGGAGGAGATGAAGAAGTGTGACGCCGGAAACATTCGCGAACTGTGCATGCGCACGTGCGCGTGCGTGCATAGGTGAGGCTAACACACGCTTGCGACTGTGTTACATGAAAAGATGTGGTGTGCTGCCGGATTCTGCAGCACCGGGTGGTGGGCACTGGGGGTAGGAGGGATGGGGTTGAGGGTGAGGGGCGTTGCTCGGCAGCGCGCTTCCGACACCCTCGCCTCCCCTTTCCTCTGCGATCCGCTTATTCGAGCAGAGTCAGAACGCGGGTTTGAAGAAACGAATGGAGCTTCGCTTCCAGCGCCACTGTCGGGTCCGGTGCGGCGTAGGCGGCGATGGCGCACAATAGCTGAAGGAACTCGGCAAAGAACAGCACCTCGCCTTCACGCGCGCTGTCGGCCACGACGTGGTCAAAGCAGTGCCGTATCCCGTTGTCCGTCAGGCGCACCTCGCGGTGCCACTCGAGATCCTTTGCCATGTCCTGAACGTTCTTCCACCGCAGCACGCTCACAATACCCACGTCACGGGTACCGGAGAGGGATCCGTGATAAGACCGGGTGCTTGGAAGCTTTCGCTGGTTGAAGTCCAGCTGGACGGAAAGCTCTCCTGAATCCTTTCTCACCGTCGTCCACGGAAACGGGGCCGTGCAGCCGCTTTCGCTGTTGTCGTTTGGGGTATGGGCAAAGGAGGAGTGCTCCACATGACTTGGCCTTTTCCCACCGTCGGCTGCCGGCGACGTCGAGTGCAGCTCGTTGTCGACAGTTTTCGCGAAAACTTGTGAAGCCAGTATCGTTGAGAACGGAGGCGGCAGTGCCGCACGAACGCCTCGACATTCGCATGGCTGCTGATACGTGTTGAACACCGTCAGCAGCGCGTCATGATTCTGCGCGAGCAGCTCAAGAACTGGCTTGCTCGAAAAGGCACGCTGCACTGTGCCCATCCAGCGGTTCGCGCCCAGCAGACGTGGTAGCAGCAGCCCACCTAAAAATGCATCGAGATATGAGGGGCAGAGCGGGCTCGTGTAATCGATGGCTTCGTAGTGGACGAGATCGCTAGAGCCGCAGCTGTCGACGATGAGAGATAGGAGACTGCCGCGGGATGACAAAGCTGTGCCGCTGAGTCGGCAACTGCTTCGCTTGACCGTGAGACTTCTGTTGGAAGGTTCACTTCCCTCCTCGCCCGTTTCTGCACGATGTGGTACCTTTTCTCCTGCCCTCAGAGGCTGCTGCTGCTGCTGGCACTGCCATGCATGTGCAAGACGAATGAGGAGCTTCACAAACTGCACATAGTTGACGCACACGGCACCAGTGTCAGGGCGCAGGTCGACGTGGCGGTCATTGCGCGTTGCTCGTGCGTAGCAAGGTATCGGGCGACCCTTGGAGCTCACTGATACCGCACGTGCGAGCTTCGCGCGCTGCAGCAGCATTGCTTTGTCTGGCGGGTTGGAAAAGATATTTCCCGTTGGGGGTGAGGGGGCGACACAACTAGAGCTCGCCATCGACCTGCGCTGCATCTGCACTCCGGTGGGCGCGACGCTACCTTGCGCCACATACTCGATAAGGCTGAACACCGCTGGGCGATGCAGCGTTGCAGGGAACGGCGGCGATGGGATGACCAGATTTACAGAGGCCCATGACGCTTTTCCCTTCGAGGACACCCTCGACGAGCACGGCGCCTTGCCGGCAAGACAAGTGAGGCACAGCAGATTCCATACGGTGTTGCCCGTGATGTATGCGTCGGCGTCGTCTTCGGCGACGCCATTTTGAGTGGTGGCGTTCCTGCATCCCTCGCCGTTGGCACACAGCTGCGCCAGGGGAGCGGCGTACTGATGGAAAATAAGGTGCAGAGACGGTGCGTACCGCTCGACGACGCCGATGATGTCCACATAGCTCTGCATCACGTGGTCTGGTGACCGGCACAGGAGGTCGACGAACTCTGTCAGCGCGATGTGCTGCAACAACCTCGCCACGCGCTCCTGCTCGATAATGCTGCGGGCGCTGACCGTTCCTTTTGCGAAGTGCACGGCATCGTGCAGCGCACTAAAGGACAGTGCAATCCACTGCGCTTGGTGCTGAACTTGCTTCAGCCAGCGACGGTGGCTGTGCGGTGGGTGTGACCACTCATCGTTCAGCTTGTGCTTCTGTCCTTCATGCGCGGCGGCCGTCGAGGTAGGGGGAGCGGCCCGCTTGCCTTTGATGGACAGCGGCGCGAGTTGTTGCCGGTGGGACGCGGGCCAGCTCGTATAGTAGTGCATGAGGGCCGCTATTAGTACCAGCAGCGTGCCGCGCGACCTCTCGAATAGCTGATCAGCGGTGACAATGCACGCAGTGCCGGTGAGCTCCTCGTACGTGTCCACAATGACGCGGCACACCTTCTTCAGGCTTTCTTGTGTGGTGGAAGAAAGGCGGTGCATCATGGAGGCTTCGGACATGGACACACTGACGAGGCTTCGGGACTCTTCGAGGCCCGTCGACTGGCGCTCCCTGTGCGTGGCACCTTCTACTGTTGCACTACCGCCGCCACCGTCGATACCGGCTTGCGGCTCCGCTTTATGGAGCAGCGTACGACACTCGTCGAGGATGACTCTGTCGGCAAGTTCGATAGTGCGCACGAGATCCCACGACAGGGCCGTGGCAGTGGCACCACTACTATTGTCAGTCAGCAACGCGTTGGCCGCACCGTTGATCGTCACCGATGTCTCCGCCGTTGTGGCGAGAGCGTCGTGCCTGTCGTGGCTAGCCATCGTTGATTCCTCCTGTGCTCCACAGCAGCCCCGCATCAGCAAGAGAATCATATGCATCGGTACCAGCACAGTGTCAGATGCCTCGATCGATCTCGTCGTCGACGCCGACACTTCTGCGGCAGCAGGGTTGAGAAGCATCTCGAGACCGGTGAGAGGACCGCGCGTTACTTCCTTTTTATTGGCGTTGCGCGCCTTATCTGTAGAGGTCGTGCACGACACCGATGATTTCTTCGGAGAGGCTGCATCCAACGTGCCTATGCCTTGCATGTCCCGCAGGTGTAGTGATGCAGAAGCGACGCTCTCGTCGCGGGAACGGACCTTGGCCTGCTTCACATCGCTTGCCTCCTCGAGTTGATGGCTCGTAGTGACATCTCCACTACTGCCTTCGACCGCCACATCGGCATCATCGTCGTCGTCATCAGGGAAGAAGGAGACGTATTCAGCCTGCACCGTATTTATGCACGCCTTGGCCCATTGCAGCAGCGTGGGCAGTGCCACCAGCGTGTGCGGTGGATGTCGGATCACCAGCTCTTCGCTTGCTGTTGAGAAGGACGGTGACGCTGATGAGCAGCTCATATTAGCTTGTGACGTGTTGAGCGATATCACCGAGGAGCTTCGGTGGGTGACGTCAGATGTGACGTTCATCACTGCCGAGGGGCCGTTTAAGGCGTCCGCCTCGTCCAGCACGGGCGGGGCGTCAGGCAGCAGCAGCGAGCGGAGCATGAGAGATCCAACGCGGTCGATCTCACGGACCTGCTGTAGCAGCTTCTTGTACATTTGCTCCCGCTGTACAATGACACTCTCGGTAGCGTCGCGCTCCTCATTTTGGCTCTGCGTGTGGCTCTGAAGGACTGCGCAGGAAGCCTGCAACGATGCCGACTCATTCTCCAGTCGCTCAATATCTGCGCGCTTCTTCGCCAGGAGGGCCTTCGCCAAACTTTCGGCCTCGACGATCTGCAGAGTCAGTGTCCCGTATCCACGCCAGCGCCGTAGGGCAATACGCACCCACTCGCAGGTCCAACGCTCCGCCCATCGGACGCGCTGACGCTGCTCCTGCACTTTTCTCTCGTGGCACAGGCGTCTCCACGCACGCAGCACCGCATGTATAAGAAATCGCATCCAGTGCCGGTGCGTGCACTCCATCAGACGTGGCACATTGCGATGATGCAGCTGGAGAGACCGCACATTGTAGGCAAGCTCCACAGTCGCTTGTGCCGCATCGTAGTGCGCGGCAACGTACGTCATTCGTGTGAAGCTCGGGTACAGCAGTTCGTGTAGATCTTTGGCGTTGCAGGGGTCGTCATCTATGAGGCAAGGCAAGCGATTGCCGCGGCATGCCTCGTTGCATAGCTCTGTGGTCGACTCATATTCCGTTACGGTTGGTGGCAGTCCCGAAGCCGAAGCCCCCGTCTCTCTGTCACCATCATCCCCGCTGTTCTTTTGGTTCATCTCGAGGGCGTAGAGGAGTTCCTCATCCTGCACGCTGCCACCCAGAATGGCGCGGTTGGCTGGAGCGTCGGATACGAACGTGAAGTCGATGAGCATGTGAATGTACGGACTGAGACTCTGTTGGTGCCGTGGGAGGCTGTCGACGAGAGAACTGAGAAGATAGGTCGCCACCACCGCGCGCTCACAGAGGGGGCGGAGGTGGCCCCTGCTGCTGACTTCGTCATCGCACATATTCGGGCTGAAGTAATCAACGCGGCCAGATGCGCCGCTGAGAGACCCCGTTTCGGCTGCGGTGCTGAGCATACGCTTTATTAATAAGTGCGCAACGCGCTTGCCTCGCTCGCCACAAGCGCGTTCACTGTGCAGCACCCTCTTCCACTGCGCTGCTGCCTCCGCCAAGGCGGCGTGACCTGCGACAGTCGCCGCATCCTTCACCTTAGCGCTGTCCGAAGAAGTTGCTGCGCGCGGCGACACCGGCGTTGTGGATACAAGGGATGCTGTTTTTGAACCTGCTTGCCTTCCTTGCCTTTGGCGAGACTCAGGAACGTCAGCACCGTGTCCTGTAGTGGAGGATACGCACATGGACGTGCCCCCCGTCCAATTCCACAGCCGTTGCTGGAGGCTCGTCAGCGAACATGAGACGAATTCGCCCTCACTTGCCGGCGAAGCGTTGCTGCTCAGCCGACTGACGCTGGAGTGCAGACTGGAATCGCGCACAGGCGCTGCAGTGGAAGCCTCAGGCTCGAGGATGCAGACTTCGGTGACAGGAGCGTTGACGAGCAGCTTCGATGACAGTGTTGCCGCAGTCTGGGAAAAGGAGCGAGAACTTCCCTTGCACAACAAGCTCCCTAGCGCAGGCGGCGAGCTGCTCACGCTCACTTGAAGCTCGGACAAGAGCGAGAAAGACTGCCTCAACGCCGATACCTTCGTCAAAGGCATCGAAGGAGTAGCTGCGTTATCTTCCTCTACTTCGTGTTCTAGTTCCGCTGTACTTGTCAGTGGAAGCAGGCGGCGGTGCCGCGCCACCGCGAGCACCCTCGCCCGCGCTTCCGCACTGTCTCGTCGTCGAGACGGGCGCGCCTTCAACGGCTGCGCTGTTGCCCCCGCTGCTGCTCCTGCTGCAGGTACAGTACGCTGCATGAGTGGCTGTGGAGGCCTTCGTGCCGTGAGGGCGTGCGTGCGGAGAGCCTCGACATCTGTGCCTGCTGTTGTTGCGGCTACTGGCGCAGGAGCACCACGCGCCTTCTTGGCAAAGAAGCTGTTGCTGTTCACCATCATGTCAGTCTGTGGGGGTGAGGCCGCTCTCGGGACCGCCCTCTTGCGCCACGACAGCGAGTCTGAGGAGGGCGTCGACGAGGAAGGCTGCATCCGAGACAACGTTGCTGACGTAGCATGCAGCTCCGTGGTGACAGAGGTGGAAGATAGCTCGGCGGTGGACTCCTTCGGTAGCGATGCGGCGCCCTTCGTGGGCCTCGAGGGGCAAGACGAGAAGGTGGAACCAGCGCCGGTTCCATCGCAGACAACTAGTGATGCCTGCTCGTTGTCGGTCAGGCAAGCTGAAGTAGAGAAAGGTTGTGACTGCGACGGTGACAACGTGAATGTTGGGCTTGCCACCCCACCGACATTGACTTGGATCGGAGGCAGAGACTGCCTGGAGCTAGAATGCATTCTTGCGTGTTTTCCACGGTGAAGAGGACCAAGGCGCCCCAGGAGGAGATGGGTCTACGATGCCCACCACGCAAGCGAGTGCCTGTGTGTGTGTGTGTCTGCTTCGAGATGTGCCATTGCCCCGTCAAACGCAAGCACAGAGGTATAGGATCCGAGCCCAAGATAGACGTCGTGAAGGTGTCGAGAAGATGCAAGGTTAGGGGGATATTCACGCAGAAGCGCGAGCAGCGCAGGAGGCGGCGACTTCTTTCGCAGCAACGCTCGAGAGGCCGCCGCCACACACCGCGGCCGTCGGCTCTTTCAGCGCTGCACTCGCGGTGTTGCGCAGAAACGTAGGCGGACACATGCGAAGGGGCAGATGAACGCATAAAAAACCCACAAGACGGGTTGCAGCCCCACTCGTCCTCGTTCTGAGTCGCTTACAAGTGGTGATGCGTGTGCGTAGGGGTGCACTTGACATGCGGCATCACCGATACCGGCTCCGCCGTCTTTTCGTTTTAGTTTCTGGTTCTGTGGTTAGGGCGACGTCCGCAGGACTGCTGCCACTCCTTCTCCTCTCCTGAGATACCGCACATTGCGGTTGTGTGCATGTGTGCATGTGTGTAGGGGGGGGGGGATGCTTCAGTAGGCGTATGTGCGTACAGCCTCCCCTGGCCCTCGCCCCAGTCGCACAGGTCCTTCTCTTGAGGACATCATCCAAGCCCACGGCTCGAACCCAAACGACTAGTACTCCAGCACAATCTGCCGCGGTGGCTGCGGGGGCGGTGATGAAGGGGATTGGCTGCTGTCAATTCGCTTCATCGCCTTTTGATGCGCCTCCATCTGGCGTTGGTTGTAGTGCTTGACCGACTTGCGCAGAGCTTCCCAGATGTCGCCGGCACGCTCGCGCAGCGCGGTCACCTCGCTCCGCAGAGCCACTTGCTCATCCTCTGCCGTTCGCAGCCCACGAACAAAGCCGCTGCGAGGCAAATCGCGTGGCGACGGGGACGGTGGTCGACTGTGCAACAGCTGAGACGGCGCCTCCGAGTGACTCACCGCCTCCTGCTGGCGTTGCTGGGAGTCCGGTTCCGCGTCAAAGCGCGCATGGCCGGCATCGTTTTTGGCCGCTGGTGTGGCTTCCTTTTCCTCTTCGCAGCGGTGCACCAGCAGCTCGTAGAACGGCCACTCTTCGACGCTGTTGCCGTTGCGCATCCATCCGCGGTGCCGCTGCGCGCGATGCTGGCTTGTGTAAACGTTTCCAATCGCTCGAGCCTTGCCACCACTTCCTTCGCTGACCAACACACCTGCAGACGCCTCACCACGAGATGAGGTAAGCGCCGTAACGGGGTGCCCAGATGCCAAGGTAGTGTTAGGGCTGCACCTGTGCCGATCCGGCGAGCACACTGCCCCACCAATGCTAGCAGACATTTCTGCGGGTAAGGACATGACCACGAAGGACGATGTCTGCCGAAAGGTGCTGCCTGCCCTTCGCTCAGACATGAAGGACGACGACCACGTAGCCCCATCCTCCTCTAGCTGCATTGAAGCACTGGTACAGATGAGTTGGCTATCGTCGTAGGTGGTGTTGCTGCGCGTCGTGCTGGTGCCAAGGCCGCGGTTGTCTGTCCTCTGCACATCTCTGCTAGACCCCAGCCTCGGGCCGGAGCATACGACGACGTTATCCAGCGTCATGAAGTGGGGCTTCAGCAAGGGCCGCGCGTGGTCGTGCTTGTCGCGAAAGCGTGAGACTGCCTCGGCTAAGGAGGAGGCGAGGTACGTGAAGGGGGTGCGGTCTCTGCTGTGGTTGCGAGCGCGCCCTGCATCACTGCCGCCGGGGGCGGTGCTGATTTCACCCTTTGGCAGCCCACGAAGCACCACACGGAACGTCGGTACCCTCATGTTGGCCGCCACGGAGCACAACAGCAGCCACAGCGTGTCACGAGCCTCCTCGGGTGTGATGACGAACGGGGGACACCCCAGGCCAAAGCCGCTGGCCATCTGATCTAGCTCCGTCGGGAAGTTCAAGTTGTTGCCTCGGCTGGCAGCCGCACCACGACCACTGCTCTTGCCACGCTTGGACTGGCAGGATCGACCGGCTAGCAGGCGCAACTTACTGGGCGCTGCTGTTGTTTCGTCTACAAGGCCCCTGTCATGACTGTAGTTGCGTGGCAGAGTGGCGGCTGCGTGAGGAGATCCGAGCAGCTTGTCGGTCCGTATAATTAGTTCCTCCAGAGTCTCCGACGCGTACTGGTGGTGCAGCAGGCCCGCAACAAAACCGAGGCGTGGTATATCCACCCACGTCAGCTCCGCCGCTATTTCGACCGCGCGGATGCGATTTGCCGGGGCTGTCCAGACAGCGACCAGCATCGGTAGCCAGCTCGGCTGCTGAAGAAAGAGGCGGCCATGCGGCATGTCCTCTGGTTCGCAGATAGCTGTTTTCAAGTACAGCAGCACGCTGTCGAGCTCCTGCGGGGCGGTGTGGGGCAGCAGAATACGGTTGAGAGAGCGAAGCAAGTCTTCTCGCTGCCTCCAGGTATCCTCGGCATCGCGGCATGCCTGACGCAGCTCCTCGAGTTCCTGCTGCTGCGCTTTCACCTCAAGCATGGCCATATGCCACATCTCTTCCTCCTCGTCCTCTGTGGCGCGGCACGCCGTCAAGGTTTCAGTACTGTTTACCGTGATTCCCGCGCTTCGAACGCTTTCACCGAGCGATGATGGGGAGCTGCACGCGCGCTCCACACCCTTCACGAAGTGCATGACGGGCGTGCGCGTTTGCTTGACCAGCCCACGTCTTCTCTTGGCGATCTTCCCTTGCCTTCTGCACGTGGAAGTGGCGGTGGCCCCTCTGAGTTTCGTGGGTACAACAACGATCGCTGCCGCAGAGGTGTCTTTCGACGCTGTCGTCGTCATTGGCGTTGCGGCTGCTTTTGCCCTTGTTGCCTTCGGTGGAAGCGGCAGCGAAGGGGCCGCCGTAGCCGTCGCTGGTTCCGCCGCCGCCAATACGGTTGATGGCGTTGCTGCGACCTTTCCTTTGTGTATCAGCGGCGAGCGGAATGCTACCTGGCAGGGCGCCTGCACGGCATCCGGGCCTATCTTCTTGCCTGAGGCCACAGCAGCTGCCAAGCTGTCGGGGCCCACCGTATCGGCCATGGTGCTCGGCGTGAGCAGCGGTGCCGCCGGCACGGATATACCGAGAGCTTCCTTGCCTCTTTCTGCTGGAGTCAAAGGTGAAGGTGCACACGTGGACCCGCTCAGGCGACGGCGTGACAAGTTCTGGAGTGCAGGCTGGTGCAGCTTGTTGCCTGGCAGGCATCGCGTGCTACTGCTGCTGGTCCTCACGCTGCTCAGGTTTCCTTGGAAGTCATTCGTGCCGGCCTTCGTCAAGGCTGGAGAGCTGGGGAAGGTGGAAGAGGACGACGACGACGAAAGACTCCCCTGCTCACAGCCCACATCGTTGCGGCGCGATTGGGTTCTTGTGCTCCTGGGGGTGAGAGGCGAGTCGCATTGCGTAGCGGGATGCCGTCTGACCAAGCTCCTTTTCGCGGCGCGATGGGGGTTCGCCTTTTCAACCCCCCATCCGCACTTCTGCTTTCGATGCGCGCCCTCAGTGCTCGTGGTGGCAGCACTGCATCGCTTCCCGACGACGCGCATGCTCTTAGTGGCGAAGCTCGAAGCGCAGCTGCTCTGCCGGCCGCGGCCCGATTTCACCTCCGGTGCCGTACCGCAGCTGTTCACGCTGCCCGCCAAGACGAGGGCCTCGCTTTCCACCACTTCCGGATTTTGATTGGTGGAGCTGGGCTTGCCAGAAGTGTCTTCCGTAGGCTTCTTGAGCGGTGACTGGCTCCTGCCTGTGCCGCTGGCAGCTTGTTCATCTAGTGCCGTGTCTCTCTTCTGCACCTCGGCAGGCAAATGTAACGCACCAGCGGGATGACTGGGGTGTTGCTCGTCCACTGTGAACAAAGGCGTACTGGGCTTGGACGCATAAAAGCGGTTGAACTGTGGAATTCGCGGCGCGGGCTGTGGATGATTGGCGTCGATGCCGGTAGCGGTCGGCACCGTGACGCTCAGGCCGTTGCCTTCAAAGAAGAGGTAGTCAACGTCGTCGCTGACGTCCTCGCTGTGTGAGTCATCGTCGTCGTAGAGGGCACCGAGAGCGGATGTCTGCAAAACCGGCGCGATGCCGGCGTACTTCTGCAAGAACAATGCGGTCGGCTGCGCGGATTCGGGATTTGAGAGCAAGTGCAGGGCCCAGGTGCGCAGGACGGCTGCAATGACGGGCAGTGTCACCCATACAGATGCCACGCGCGAAAATGATGGGGAAACATCTGGGTCAGCGGAGAGACTGCTGCTGTGGCAAATGTGCTTCGACTCGGAGACAACGGAGCTGTCTGCTGCTCTGCCCGGCCCAGCCGCATCACCTCTTGCTGCGGTGGTGTTGTCTGATTTTATAGGCCGGTTCAGTGTAACAATCTCTTCGCGCACCTCGACATCGTCGAGATAATAAGAGATCTCTTGCAGCTCCACCGCATCGCGCATGGGGCGGCCACCGACGCGGCTGCAGATACGATAACGGTCCTTTTTCTGTTCCACAGCCGGATGCAGTGCTGCGGCCGGACGCACCTTGCTGCCGCTTCCTTCGAAGACTTTCAGATGTTTGCGCACGTCACCGACTACATCGCTCAAAGTACGACCTTCGGTCCAGGTCATGCTGGACAGAAGCGTCTGAAGCGCTTTTACCGCCGTGACAGAGGAGGCTTCCACAAACATGATGCCGCCGTACATGACGTCCGTCACGACACCTTCCCCGTATGTGTGCCGAGACGACCTCTTCGAGTCATCCATGTCGATGGGATACCGAATGTAGCGGTGCTCCTGCCAGCGGAACGGATCCATAGAGACACTGAAACTGCTCACACTAAGCGCGACCAGAACGCTTCCATCTGAGCCGGCACACGTGAACGCACCATGCGCCGCGCTGGAGGCGCCTGCCGACACCGCGGGGTTGTTGCTGCTATCCCGAGAGGTCTTCGGATCCGCTGCTGATGCCAAGCAGCTACTCGAGCGACCGATGCCGCTCTGGTGAGGTGTCGGTAGCACCCCCATCAGCGATGGCAGACGTGCACTAGGAATACAGAGCGCGAGCGCCAACACGCTGTCCTCCGGGAACTTGGCGACCGAAAAGGCACCGGCTTCGACGCTGCCGTCCTTGTCAGGGAGGGGGCTGTGGTTGCGCGAAGGGCCGAGAAAAGTGTGGTTGATGTTGGTGCCAGAGCTGTCGGCGGTGCCTCGCTGCTTGTCTGACTGGTGCAAGAAAGAATTGTTGGGACTTCCACTGCCGCGCGAGAAGCTGCAGTTCTCTAAGTACGACAAGACATATTGACTCAACGAGGAACGCGACAGCGTCTCTGCGATGGTGCTACTCTCTTCACCAGTGACATGCAACATGTGGTTCCCGGAGGCGGCGAATGAAAGACAGCTGTGCTGGGTGCTAGGGGGTCTTGGGTGGAGCGTCATGCCCTCAGTCATGGCTACGGCCCGGATGAGGGTGTCCAGGGTAGGGTGGAAGAATTCGACTCGATTCCATCGCTTGGCCACCACCCCAGGCGCCGGCTCGAGGTTGCGCTTGCGCAGGAACTTAATGCTCGGGTCTTCGCTGACGCCATCCGCGAGGCGGAAGGCAAAGCAGCGCTTGATCCCCATGAAGAGTGGGTTGCGGGTGAGGAAATCATTGTAGTACTGCTCGCGTTTTGCCATCGGCAGCGCGGAAATCTGCTCCGCCGTGAGAAGCAGATGCGGCTTCGCGGCGTCGCTCACCCCGTCGCTGGATAAGCTATTGATGGCGCCACCGCCGATTGCCTGCGAGGAGGCTGCAATGTCTATGAACGGCTTGGCTTTGCCTTTCAGCATAGCAGTGCCCGCTCGGTTCCGTGCAGGTGACGGGGTAGACAATGGAAACCCTGGGCCACTTGCACCGGCCCATGACGTGATCGGGGACGAAACGCCGCTGCTCATGCAATATGATGACACAACGCTCAATCCTGCCTGGCTTCCCACACCGTTGCTCTTGAGAGGTGGGCACACTGTGTCGCAGCTGATGCCACCGACGCTGAACCAATGCGAGCGGCGCGGCACACGACGCTCGCTGAACCCGGCACCTCGTGGGGAAGACGACATCGGCTGCGACGGCGCGCTGCCGCCTGCGACACCGGAAAGGTGCAAGCTTGTGTGGCTCAGTGGTGACATGGAGATACTTGATGAGGCGGGCGCCAGCTCCTCTCTTCCGGTCTCTGCCTCGTGCAGATGCGAGGTAGTCGCGCAGGCCGGATGCGTCTCCTCGGTCGCCCGCAACGCCGCGTCCATGGTGTGCACAAAGGAGACTGGAATCAGCTCCGGTGCACGTCGGTCCCAGCACCGCCCGAGCAAGCCACGATGCGTCACGTTGAAGCTGTCGACCGGCCTGACGGGGTCGAAGTCCTCCAGTTGACGCCACTTCGTGTGTGCGGCCTCAGCGCTCCGCCTGGCTTGCACGTGCTGCTGGTATTCCTTGGCGGCCTGCACAGAGTCGGTCTTGTCGTGCGACTCGATTTCCGTTCGAAAGGTGGCGTTTCGATCCTCACTGTCCAACGTGGCAATGCACGACGACGGCCGTGACGGCAAGCTGCTGCTGGCTACCCTGGAGCCCATCGGCTCCTGCAGATGCAGCGCGGTCGGTATCAGTAGCGGATCGAAGTGATTCTCAGGCCGTTCGTTGGGCACTTGTTCTCGCCTCGCGCCGTCGCCATTCGTGGCAGCGTCTTTCACGCGGGGAGAGGCACTGCCTGACGCATGACGTCGAGGACTTGGAATTCGGTCCGTTCGTCTGCTGATGGAAGAGGAGCGTCTGACGAGGAGACTGCTGCTCCGATGCGCCACTTCCGGCGGCAGAGACGGTGGTGGCTCGAGGGGGTTATCGTCATGGGTGTGCACGCGCTGTCGAAGACAGAGCTCCCCATTCCTAGTGTAACTGCTGTCAACCTTTCCAGCGTCGACTTCCTTGCGGCTGCAGCTGCACGGAGAGGCCGACAATGAGTTCTTCGAGAAGTGAGGCATGTCGGCATTGATGTTGGACGAGGCGGAGACTCCAAGTGACGCTCCTCTGCCACCGTGCGACGACTCCCTGTTACGAGCCGCAGACGCCCTGCACCCCATCTTTTTTCGCCAGTTCCGTTTTTTTTTTTTTTTTCGACTTCTCTGCTGGTGTGTGCTGAGTGTCCGAAAGCGCCCCAGCTCGCGCGTCTCTCTCTTCGTTCAGACGGCACGGCGGTTGCCTTCCCACGACCGCGCGGGCAGAGAAAATAAGGGAAGGAGTGCGGGGTACGTAGTTCACACGGAGTTGATGTATGGTGACGTGTATGAGCTGGAGTGGTGCTGCGGAAGCACGACAGACGTGTGCACAGCCACGTTGCTGCTAACTTATATGCGACGAATGCTGTGATCACCGCAACAAAATGGAAGGGCCGCAAGCAATGAAGGGGTGGAGGTTCCCGCCCGTCCCCGTTTCCTGTGATTGACGCTGACGCGCGACAGTGAAGCAGTGGATGGGCACACAGAATAATAGCAGAGGGAGAGAGAGGGAGTCACACCGTGCTCCGTAATCCACCCTGAAACGGCTGCTTCTAATGGTAGCGGTGGTGGTGATGACAAGCGGGGAGGGGGGGACAAGACGGTAGGGGGGGGCGCCTATGAGTGGTTTGCAGGTCGCGTCCACCACCACTACCACCATCACGTACCCCCCTCGGGTGCTTCCCTAACAGAGAGGGTGCGACGCAGGGAGTTGGCAGGGCAGGAGGGAGAGGGAGAGTTGCCCGTGAGGGAGGGAGAGCCTGTTGGCGAGGGTGTGAAGGCGCCGCACACGCTGGGAGAGGACAAAGACGTACAGAAAAAAGAAGGAAAGCCTGTGTTCCACACAGAAGCTGCTTGGGAGGTGCGACACGTCGAGAGGGAGATTCGAGGGTTGAAAGCAAGAGGGGGTGGATGAGGGGGCGGGGGGTAGCAGGGCTACTCATGCTGGCATGAAAGGGCATACGGACACCGACAAGTGGGTAGCGTGGCAGTACGCACACACACACATACACAACTCGATGCCCCGGTTGGGTGAAGGAACGAGGGTCTTGCCCTGCACGCCCACGTTAACCACATACTAGCGCCTTGACCACCATGCAAGTGGCCGTGGACGCGGAAGACAACGATGCCATGACGCGTGTTCGCTGCAGAAGTGTCTTTGGGGCCTCACATTCGCACTTTAGTCTGTAGACTCTGCATGTGAGCGTGTGTGCGTATGAGGTTGAGGTCGACGGGGGAGGGGGCGATGCGTGTGGTGCCTTGGCCACTGAACCGGTTCCCCTACCGCGGTACAACGTTTTAGAAGAGAAACCATCGTCTTGCACGCGCTGGATTCTCCGCGGCGGCGAGCTCCGTGGCGGAGATGCTGGCAATGTCCCTGCCTACTAGCGGATCCGCGGTGTTCATGACTTGGGCGGTAACCTTGTCCTGGAACTCTTTCACGAAGACATTGCCCTTCTTCCAGTACTCGGAGTGGTACTTGACGCGCATCTGGATTTCGTGCATCTCGCGAGCGTCCATCCGTTTCATTTTGGTGTATGTCATGAAGATCGGAACGGTGCTGACGCACACGAGCAGCCACGGAATTTGGATGCCCATCACGAACTGAAAGCGAGCGAGAGCGAGCAAGAGAGGGAGAGTTAGGGTGAGGTGGAGGATGGGGCAACGCTTGGCTGCCAGTCGTTACCCGAGGGAAAGGGGCGCTTGCCACAGCTTCACGGGACCAGAATGCGGTGTGCCGCTTTCCGAGCGCCCAAGCAGACGCCGATGCAACCTCTTGCGTTGCAGAGGTTAAAGCGGGATATGGAGAGCCATGTGACACACACACACACACACACACACACACACACACGGATCATCGAGAGTGCGCTGAGAGCAGTCCGGTAGAACGTGTGGGTGGTGGTGGGGGGTGCGTAAGGAGGCGCCGTTCGGTGGTAGAGATCCGATCCCTTTGCGTGGGGGAAGATTTTGGTGTATGTGCATGCAAACAACTGAATTACAGGGCCCCGCGCGCGAGGGACCCTTGAAAAGTGGCCGGGGAACGTGCGAGCTCGAAGCACGTGTGCCGTCCCTCTCTCCTTTCTTGAGCTCCTGTTTCGGCTTTTAATGCCTCATACGTAGACTCGCCTGTGAAATAACGTATGTGCACGCTCGTCCTTCTCCCACGCAGACTTGACCAAACAGAGAGTGGAGAGGCGATACGACAACACACACACACACGCAGGCGCCCGAGCTGAGCAGTGCTGAGTGGCGAGAGACAAGGGGGATGGGCGCGTTCGACATCTCTTAACGCACCCTTGATGCTTGCCCTCTGCTCCAAGAGCCTCCTCACTGGACGACGCTAGCGCTGCGGCAGCGGATGAGCACCCGCACCCCTGGCTGCGGTCGTACGTGGATGATTGACGACTCGGTGATAGGGGGCATTGATTCGCCGTCGATCTGCACGTTCAAGCTTGCGCGCACACTGGCGTCGGATTTGATGCGGGACTCGTACCTCTCCTTCAGGTGCCGTTGCGTGTAAGCGGAGCACTGCCCGATCGGAAAGTGCAAGTCATCGGGCGTGCAGAGCACAAAAACAAACATCTCGTCAGTCTGAGTAAGCCTTGTGGAGGTGCTCAGCCCGATGCCCAGAGAGGTGTAGTGTAGAACGCCACCCATCGCCTGCAGCTCGAAGGCACAGTCGTTGATGGCCACCGGCCGAGGGGCCGGTGCCGGAACGGTTTCTACAACGGCGCCGCTAGAGACAGCCGTGACAATCGGCGTGACCCTGCCGTTAGAGAGCGTCACCGGACGGTAGTATGACTTTCCCCGCTGCGGGTTCCATGGGTGAGTGCCGGCAGAGTAGCAGTTCACGTTCGTCAGCACCAATGCCTTGGATGTGGAAGGCAGCTGCAGCGCCACAAAGGAGCGCCGACTATTCATACTGCTCGCGGCAGCGGAAGTACTGCTAGTATCACTCAGTTGCGGACGTGGCACGCAGACCATAGGTATAATCTTGTGCAATTTTTTGCACTTGAACGAGGCCTTGATCCCCATCACCCCGTAAACGGCTTTGTTCTGCACGCGAGTGCTGCACACCATCGGATGTGCGCGGCGGGTGTCATCGAATTTCTTTACGACGTAGGCGTCGAATCCTATTCCCAGGTAGTTGATGACTCCGTACGTGGCACACTGCGCACTTGCGTGCACTTTGGCCCAGTCTACAATGCACACTGCGTTTGCCACATTTGCCGGACAAGTTGCACGGCTCCACAGCGGCGAGTGAAGGGTCTGCACGCCTATGGAGGCGCTGGCATTCTCCAAAGCCGAGACGCTGTCTTTGGAGGGCACGCTCGGGGCTTCCTTCTGTGCAGTCTCAGCCGCTGTTTGCGAGGATTCAGACCGCGCCGCCGCTTGAGCCACTCGCAACGGCACCAGCGAAGCTTCCCAGCGGTCAAAGCTCACGCACGGGGCTGTCACGGCATCACACAAGGCCGTGGCCACCTGCGCACCTGCGTCGACGCCGCACCCGAAAAGGGCGCAAAGATTACACCAGTTGCTCCGAGGAGATGAAAACGCTTTGCCGAATCCCACGCAGTTGCTGTAGTCGTTTCCCGTGCCAAGAGGGAGCGGTGCGAGAGCAGGCATCGTGAAGTAGGAATGCACCGATTCATCGCGCAAGCTGGGCGTGACAAAGGCAGAGGAGCATTCACGGTGCGGCTCCGTCTCCTGCACCTGCAACGCGGTAATGAAGGGGCGAAACTCGTCCTCGAGCTCTCGACGCACGAGGTCCAGTTGCGTCATCATGAAAGACACGGTGCCGTCGCCGCCGCAGACAACGACGGTGCCGCGCTGCTGACACAGTGGCCGGTCAGGGGTGTGATAGATGACGGCCTGCCGCTTGATGAGAAGACGTAGCGGGGCGGGGTTCCTGAACACCTCAGTGCGCAGGGTCATGACGCGTTTTGTGCCAAGCTCGTCGCGCAAGCCGCCGAGGACCACCTCCCCCACACCCGTTTCACCAGCGCCGAAATTTATGAATGCCACCACGTGATGATATGTCGCCTCGACGCCGCTGTCGTAGTCGCGGGTGTACCAGTCGATGAGCTGCTCGGGAGACTGAGACGGAGGAGCGGAAGCACTTGCTTCCGCCAGCCGATAAGCACCGCTATCACAACGTCGAAAGAATTGCCGTGCCATTTGCACCGGCGTGGCTGGGAAAGATGGCGCAACGTGTTCAACTTCCGCGACTGTGGCTTGCTCTCTGCATGACCGTAGCGCATGTGCGAACGCATTTGCAGGCGAGTTGCTGCGTTCACGTGGGTCACAGACATGAAGATCAAGGGCTGAGGGGCTCGTCGAGGGAGCATTGGGGGTCGAGAAGAGCTGGCCGTCATTCTCGTCCAGTTCCTGATCAAGGGCGAAGGTGGTGCTCGAGCTCGAGCTCGAGCTCGAGAAAGCCGCTCTACTGTTGAAATCACCGTTCTGACACTCGGCAGCATGAATGGACGGAGATGCTGGCGAGGTCTCGTGACCAGAAGGCTTCGCTTCGCTGTTCATGTTTCAGTAGGGGGGGGGGAGGGAGGGAGACAGAAGCCTGTGTCCCTTGGCGACGGAGACAGCCGTAAATTATGTGACGAGATCCGCGTACACTCTGTTGGTGTAAGTACAGCCCTACAAGACCACCTGCACACCCCCAAGCGAGGAAGAGAGTGACAGGCGATGAGGCCACCGGCACCACCAACCTCTTCTTTCCGACAGCCAAGGTGGGGGGAGGCAGAGAGAAGGATTCAATGCCACTTCTGCCAAGTACTGCCTGCTGCCCCGCCACCAAGTGCACACCAGGAAAGAGGTGCCACGCCAGACTTTGCCCCTCCAAGAGCCCTATACAGGCATGCAAGAAAACGAGGCAGAGGTGAGGAGAGAACCCCCGCCCCCAGAATGTGTGGGAAGAGTCGAGAGCGAAATCTGTATGATTTGACCAACCGCAACAACGACAGCAGCACAGCCGCAGATGTATGCTTCAGAGATGCGATTGGGGTTACCGTCACTTGACGCCGTGGCGACAGCCATACAGAAACGTGAAAAGAAGAACAGCAAGAGGAAGAGAAGAGGGAGGATGAGGCACACGTGTGCGTATATGTGCGTGCGTGCATACGTGCGTGCGTGTGAAATTGCCAGCAAAGTGCGTGCGGCAGCTTCTTTCTCTACCAGTGTTACTGTATACTGCACGACTCTCAGACAGCGACAGAAAATTGAGACGTGTGATTCAATAGAAGGATGTGTGAGTGGGTGTGTGGGCGGGCGGGCGGGGCGGGGGGGGGGGGAGGACGAGGGCAAGGGAGAGATGAAGCAGAGTCGCATGGACGTCAGCGCGCGATTGGGCGTGTGCTGCTCCTCTTGCTTCCAGGTGCTTGCAGGGCGAAAGGCAAAAAAAAAGAAGTAAAGCCGAGCGGGAGAGAAGTCAAAGGGGGGTGGGATGGGCGAGAGTGACTGTTGTGGCCGTAGTGCGCATGATGCGGTCCGGCACCCCGTTTCTCTCTAGTTCTCTCCTGGTGTGTGATGTACCAGACGCCGCTGCGACGTGGTACGCCAAGATTGGAGAGAAGCCACTCGGGGAGGAGGAGGAGAAGGGGGGGGGGTCGTCGATCAGGACGGGGCTTTGAGAGCGGACACACGCTCTGACATGCTATCATGCGCAATTAAGGTCGTCAAACCGCTTTCACCCACACACACACACACACACCCACCCATACACACCCACACCCACCCATACACACCCACACCCACCCACCCACACATACCCACACACGAACACCTTTGCCCAGCCGTGCGTGACGCTTACGGGGTTGTCACGTACGCACCCACAACCACGGAAATTCCCCGAGCCTGTGGCTTCCCTTTTCGACCTTCTCCCGATGCCTTTTTTTTTTTCATTGCCGAAGTCGCCATCGGCTCAGACGTTCCTACTGGTCACCGCTAATGCGCCTTGCATCCCGTGTGTGTGTGTGTTCGTGCGAGTGGATGCACTTGCCCTGCAGTATGCAAGAGGGTGACGCCATCGCATGTTCCCGGATGCCCCCTCCTCTTTCTTCGCATCTTCCGAACAGATCCTTATATCGACGATACTGCCCACAAGAAGATAGCCCCAGAAGCCTGTGCAGCAGCAACTGGCGGGGTCTGTTGCAAGTGTATGCTCCACTCCACTCCCCTCTTCCCCCCCACCCCCCCCACACGCAAGAGAATGGGAAAAGACATGCAGAGGGGCGGGGGGGGAAGAGGGGAGTGCAGCCATTTCTTCTCCCTCCTCTCTTTGTGGTGGAGGTTTGTGGGTGCGTGGCGCCGTTGCTGCATCGAACGCCAGACCCCCTTTCACTTCTCACTCACGATGAGGAATAGACTCCACTCGCGATGCTGGTGGCTCGGTTTCGACGTCACCCCCATCGACACATTCACGTGGGATATAGACAACATGTGCTCCAGCCATCCAAGGTCTTGCAGTGTGTGCCACGCGTTGCGGGCGTAGCGCAGACTCGCTTTCCCAGCCGGGAGCACCATGCTGGACAACTTCTGCCCTGCGGTTAGCGTTGGCGGCGTCGCTGGAGTGGCGAGCGTAGGGGTGACAGAGAGCAGCGCAGGCCGACGTCGCACATCGGACACACTGCCTGGTGCTACAGGGGTTTTCACGATGTTGCTGCCACTGCAACCGCTGCCGGCGCCGCTGCTTGCGGATGACACCGATGCCAGTGTGTTCGTGATCGCGCCCTTGACACTGGTGAAGGCTGAAGTCATGATGGACCCAGTGCTTTGCAAGTAATGCCACGTGATGGGCAGAAGGCCTACTAGATCTTCCCGAGTACCGTCTACCACGCCAGTAGGAGCGCCGCCACTGACGTTGTTCTGGTTGGAATCGGCCAAGGAATCCTCTCCGGTGTCCCCAATACCCTTACTGAGTTCAGTTGCCTCTGCGTGACGGCGCCGTGAGCGCCAATTCGACAACTGCGCAATGACAGGGCCGTAGAGCGTTGGCGCTACGTCCGCAATCTCGACCCCGAGCGTCGTGCCATTGGCCGATGTCGCCAGCCGAACAGCGAACTCCGGCACCTGCGGCATCGGCCGCCAGCACACACCCGCGTCCAGGGCTGTCTGGTGAAGCGTGACGAGATTCACGCGGAGCCGGACACTCATGTCGAGGAACCCGAAGGTGGAGCTGACAGCACAGCTCATGCGGCGCAGCACATCGATGTGACCGGAGAAGTGCATGCCGCGCCCCATTCGTGCACTCCAGCCCCAATAAACATTCACGCCGCGAGGCTTTCGGTAGCGCAGCGCCAACCCAACACCCATTTTGATGTGGTGTGGCTTCCACCACGGCGTGGTGGAGCGCGCAGCCTTCTCGGCCACCTCGGACGCCGCGCGGTTCCAAAGCCACTCATCCGTTGTCTCTAGCACGCACCGTTGATACCAATAGAGCCACTCCGGCAGCGGCGCTCCGCCAGCGTTGCCGACAGCGGTGACGGCATCTTGTAGGGCTGCGTCGTGATACTGTGTTGTGCTGTGGGCAGGATCTGAGTCGGTGGCCGTGCAAGCGGTGGGAGGACGACTGCTGCGTAGCTGCTGGTCAGAAGACATCGCAGGCGAGTGCCTGCTTGGCGGCAATGGAGTCGTTTGAGAAAACGACGTGCTCGCCAAGACGGCGTTGCCTGGTGCATTGGCCGCGGCTCTCCCCCCAATTGTCCCACCCACCCTCGACTTAATGCCATCCCTGTGCCCCTCTGGTGCTGGGGGCACGGAGAGGTGGCTACTTCGCTCTGCTGGAGGGCGCCGAGTACCAGCGGCAGCCATGCCAGTGACCTCGTCCGTGAGAGACGGTGCCACAGCGGCGTCGAGGGGATTCCGTGACCCTGCCTGGTGTACTTCATTGCATCTCTGCTCTTCGGAGCCCACGACCGCGGCGCTGGTGCCGTGACCGCTGCCCAGCTTCTCCACAGGCCGCGTGCGTCGTCCTAACATCACGACAAAGCCGTGCATATACACGACCGGGTCATCCATGACAATTGAGCACTCCGTCATCGCAGTGCGTGCGACGTATTCGCACACAGGCAGCACGGCATCACCGGAAGGCAGCGGCGTGACACGCACGTTCAGCACACCGGTCCACCGCCGCGCACCCCAGTACCAGAACAGCTGAAGGGCGTTGTAGATCTGTAGCTGACCATGACGTTGAGAAGCAATTACCTGTTCTAGCTGCAGCTGTTGGGTGGGTGACAGAGACAGCGCACTGCTTTCTTCTCCATGCAGCTCCACTGCGCTGGGTACCCCCGTGGCATCCGCAACACTACTGGCTCCTTGCTCCGAGGAGCTGCGATTCGTGGCGATCTTCGTAGTCGAGCCGGATCGCGGCGTTGGGGCAGCTGACGTAACCGCAACCGGTAACGTCCTCGCTGTTGTTCCTAGGGCGCTCGTCCAGCTCCCGTGCTCACCCTTTGCCAAATCTGTACGCCGCGATGGTGTCGGCTGCTGTTGCCGATAACATGTGTTCACCTGGTGATACCCGGCACCGGTAAAAAGGCCCGCGAGGACGCCAAAGGAGTCCTTGTGGTACACTGAGTCGAAGCCATACATCATGCCCGCAGCGCCGTACTGTGACACCCCCTTTACCAACAGCAGGGGCGCCGCAAAAGGCGAGGACGTGCGTAGCCGCTGTGCACTGTCCATTACGGCCGCAGGGGTTCCAGTGTTGCTGTCATTCACCAAGACTGCCGCTGCCGGTACCATCACAGAGCTCGTCGTCTCAGTCGACGAGGCTACTGTGTGCTTTAGCACCTCCAATGGTGCCGCGGCGTTGCCAGTGGCCGCCCCTAAGGCCACTTCATTGAGTGTGACTGCCCGCGCATCCGACTGCTGTTTCTGTTGCTGTGGCAGCGCATCATCTACATGGAGGGCACAGAGCTCCGCGTGGCCGCCGCCACTGCTGTTCATCCCAGGAGTGTAGTAGGGCGACGCCGCGGAGAGGCCCGGGAACTCCGACGTGGCCGACTCCTCAATGGCAGAGAGAGACCCCCCAGGCTCCGCTGCATCGGCTGTAGCCGCGGGTGTGAGCGCGGAGACCAAAGGCTCACGGCATTCAAGCACGCGACGCTGATTTACCTGTTGCCCGTATGCCGCCGCCACAGAGGACGCGTTTGGTGTGGCGTCATCGACAAGCGTGAACTCCTTGGCGCCTTGGCCGGGCTGAAGCACTGACCGAGCGACTGCCTTCACTGGGGCCCAGTCGATGATGCGCAGCGGTGCAGGGGATAGCTGGTAGTCAAAGGTGCGATGCAGGCTTGTGTCGTACGACATCCTCGTCTCGGAATACACGTGCGAGAGCGTGTGCTTCTTTCACGTATTTTCCTTTGCCTGCTGAGCGGCACACTGTCGAAGAATGAGGCAGTACGCTTGGGTGCGTGCGTGTGACCAACGCTTCACGAAGCGCCCCGCGTGCGCACCCGCACCTGACCCGTCGGCGATGGCCACACTTAAAGGAAGAGATGCCGGCCAGTAGGCCGCAGGCCTCGAGGCAGAAAGCGAGGCGCCGCCGCTTTGCTGTGTGATGATGGGGGAGGTTTGTGGTCTATTCGTGTGTCAAGTGGGCGAGGGGAAAGACGGTGGTGGTGGTGGTGCTGCCTTGCACAGCGTGCCGATTAAAGTACAAGCCCTCGTTCCCTTCTCTCTCATAGAGCAAGGAAACGCACGTGCACACACGCTCTTGGGCATCGACCTCTCTGCTCCTACCCCACCTTGTGTTTCCCGTGTAGTGGTGGGAGATGGTGAGCGACCTGCTTTACCACCAAGTAGGCTTGCGCGCCGGTAACAGAGAGAGAGGGCGAGGGAGAGGTCGAAGGGAAGGAGGGGGATGATGAGGGGCGGATGATGGGCACCTCACTGCCGAGCCGGTGTGGTACCCCCTTTGCGTTATGATTACCGTGTCTGGGTGTTATTCGTGAGATCACAGGAGGAAGAAAGAGAAAGGAAGAAGAGATGACGTGGGGGCACTCGGGGGCAGTCGGGGAGGAGGAGGAGGACTGGTGGTGGTGGTGGGAAGCATGACGCCCCAGCCTCGCCGCAGGATCGGCGACACTGCTGGATGATGACGTTTTACTCATGCCAGCGATTTTGCATGAAGCTCTCCCCCAAAAGAAAACAAGCCTTTTCCGCGGCTCTGCTCCACACACACACACACACACACACAGATAGTATCACGGAGGCACTCCAACACAGTGTACGCTGTTGTGCCTCGGTGGGTCCACATGCGTGGGGTCCTCTCCCGTTGGGATGAGGTGCGAGTCGCTTCTTCACGCTTGTCATTTTAAACCTCCCTGAACTGGGCTCCTTTCATCTTCCTGTACGGGGGCATGCGTGGTCGCTCCATTGTGGGTTACCGTTTGTGCGTCGCTTCTGCCCCACCTCTACCCACCAGTTCAGCTATCCGCACTCTTCCCCATTTGCTTCTCTTCCCTTTTCCGTGGTCTAGGATCGGCCGCACCTATGCATGCGTGCGTGCGTCAAGAGGAAAGCGAGACGCGCGCCCAACGCCCCTCCCATCCACTGAACATACATACATACACGCACACACATAACGAAATACAGCGAGACAATCTGGAAAGACGACGACGTGAGGGAGCAGAGAAGAACATGTCGAGAGATTACATACGAAGAGGTGCGGATGTGGGTGTGTAGGGGGTGGGGGAGGGGGAGGAGGAGGAGGGGTGCATGCACACATACACACACGCGTCGAGTCTACACGGCGAGAGGCGAATAGAGAAATACATGCAAAACAGGGAGGGCAAAAAAAAAAAAAAAACAATGAATCCGAAGAGTAAGGGGCTAACAACGACTAGTACGGGGAGCGAGAAAGGGAAATACCAACAACGAAATAAGGGTGACAGGTGTAAGAGGGAGGGGTGGGGGGGTGGGGGGAGCTGCCGGACACCGGCTCTCGCGCTCTCTCTCTTCACACGCGCGTTCTCAGAAGCATCCATCGCCAGCCACAGGTGGGGGAGAGGAGGGACACCTCCCACGTAGTCGGTACAACGCACGTGAAAGAGTGGGATGGGTGTGTCGGGGGAGGGTGGGTGACGAAAGAGAGAGAGAGAGGGAGGGGTGGCGGTGGCGGTGGCGCGTGCCTTCCCGACACGCATAAAATATGATGAACAGGGGACAGGAAGGGCAGACGAGAGGTGACGACGTACGCGGAGGGTTTTGCGAGATGCAGTGAGATCAACAGGGCACCACGAACTGTGTACCGGACACGCACGCGCGCGTGAGAGCGAGAACGATGCGCAGGAGAGGGTGCACTTGCCCATTTATTTTCACTATTAACGTGTGACGATGTGAGGCTGGTAGAAACGATCGTGCAATCCAGGCAAACCCAGGAGTGGGGAGGGGCGCAACACGAACCGAAGGAGGGGGCGGGGGGTGAGCGACATGAGCGCAGAGAAGGCGGCCTCGAGGGATCGAGGGAGAGAGGGCAAGGGACGGGGGCGTCGTCGACAGCAACATATGTGCAGCGGTAGTCTACGTGAAGACAGCACAATAATGCCTTTCTCCTTCCTTTTCCCCCATCCTTGTCCTTGCGCACCTGTGCGTATGCGCTTCCTTCAACTCAGCCTTATTTGCCTGCCCGTCGTTTCCTGGGCGCGCTACGTCCAACCCCACCCCTCGTCGTTGTCGTTGAGCTTCTCCTCGCGTCTTTTGTTCTCCCTTGCGCGACGCCGAGGCCACCAGCCGTGCCGCTTCGCCCTTTACGGACGGTGCTGGGGGTTCCATCGCCGTTGCTTCCCCGCACGTCACCCTTCTTGGGTCCGCTTAGTTTCATTAGTTAAGGCCTCACAAGCGAGGGGTGCTATGCATACGTGCGTGACGGACACAGGGCCGACAAGGCGAGCAAGCCGAAACGAGGAGTGCGAGGGGTGAGGCTGGGAGGGGGTCCTCAAGGAGGAAGGAAGAGGAAAGCGAAAGCCAGCGAGGTGATGTGGGCGGTGCGTGTGCCCATCAGCACATGTCTTGCCTTCTCACTGTCCCCACGTTTCACATCGCTTCCACTGTCCTCTCCCCCTCGCCCTCACCCTGTTTTTCTCGCTCTCTCTCTTTCCACGCGTGGCTGTGCGCATCGGTGTGTGCAAAGGACTGTGCAGCGTTTACGCATCCGCCTGTACTGAGCCAGCGAGAGGGTGAGGCAACGCACCCACCCACCCACCCACACATACACACACACACACATGGTGTATAGACCAGTGTGGACGCGTAACCATGCGCACGCGCTCACATAGACTTGCTCTACGTCATACATGAGAAGTCATTGTACAACCGTCACATTACGGAGGGAGGGGGCCTGGTGAGGCAGAGAGTGAGAGAGGCACAGGTGTAGATTACGTCACCTTAGATTAGGAAGGCCTGAGAACGGCCGTGCCACCGCTGGGGTCGCGGACTTTGTTCATTGAAGAAGATTCTACACTTTTGGCTGCTGATGGCAAAGGAAGTGTCCTCGTCTTACTTGAGAGTCGAGAGGTACGCAATCACGTCAGCGCGCTCCTGTGGCTTCTTGATGCCGGCAAACGACATCTTTGTGCCGGGCATAAACTTCTTCGGGTTCTCCAGGTACACGTCCAGCACCTCCGACGTCCACACCACGCCCGAGTCGGCGTTTGCCTTGCTGTACGCAAAGCCCTCGACCGTGCCGGAGGGGCGGTCGACGATGCCGAACAGGTTCGGACCCACACCGTTGGAGCCACCCTTGGTGGCGGTGTGGCACTGGGCAGCGCGGCCCTTGAACAGCTTCTCGCCACGCTCCACGTCACCGGGCGGCAGGGGAGCGCGAGCCTTCGGCGGCATGATGAGCACGGTGTATGTGTGTGTGGGTAGGTTTTGATGGAGAGGAACAGGGACGTGCGTGTGTGCCCAGCGAGAGCAAGAGAGCGTGTCTGTGAGGAGGAGAGGGCGAGGAGCAGCGGAGGTTAGGTGGGACTAAGCAAGTACCATGTGTGCGTGTGGGTGGGAGTGCCAGTGGAAGCAACCAGGAGAGAAGACGTACGGAATTGTGTGTGTGTATGTGGAGGAAGGAGGAGGAGGAGGAGGAGGTAGGAGAGCGGGAGATAGAGAGCGTGGGAAGAACACCAAGACGATACAGGGGTCAACCTGTACCAAAGACGAGGCCAAAGCCGCCGCTTTCCTCGCTTGTTTGCCCATACGGTCACAGGCTCCTGGGTTCATGTACGTGTGCGGCACAATACCGAAGGCACGGCGGAGGGGGGGGGGGACAACGTCAGGGAGGGCGTGGGAGGGGGTGCGGGGCGGGGCGGGGGGAGAGAGAGAGAAAGGCGGAATGCCGTCGGGAAGAAAACTGTTGTGTGGGCAAGAGACCCACACGCGACACTCCTCCGCCGTCAACGCCGCCATTGACTACTGACTTTTTCTGAATCTGTGTCTGTGCGTGTCGTCGCCGTGTTCGCGCACGTGCCGTCGCACTTACGTTGTACACAAAAGGACCGGCCAAATAAATCAGTAATGGGCTGTGTAAAGGGCGACCCGCTGGCCCGCGCCTTGGTGCCCCGGAGACGCCCTTTGCTGCTGTGAAGCGAACATCACGCACACCACAGACCCTCTCATTACGGTTATTGTAGCTTTCTTTGGGGACTGCTCCTTCCCCGCCGCCCAACGCGCCTGCGTGTGTAAACAGGCGCCCACCACGCATGTCTCTGTGTCTCCGCATCCACTGCTCAGCTGCAGAAAGCGGTTTCGTGGGAGTGAGGCTGGCTTGCAGGAGAGAGAGAGGACACAGGTACACAGAGATTGGGGGGCCGAAGTGGGGAGGGCACCATCAACAGGGAGTTAGATGCATCCTGCTTCGGCTGGGGGTGCCCGACAACCGGGGGAAGATCAGGATCGAGATGGCGGGTGAGGGGTGAAGGAGGGTACCTGATCACTTAGTTACTACGTAAGAGGGAAGAAAATGAACACCAATAACTAAGAACGGAGATTGAGATCGAAGGGCGCGCGGGAGGAAGAGGGACAGGGGAGGGGAGTGGGCCCCGTGGCATGCATGCCGCAACCCGATACACACGCGAAAAGGAAAGGCAAGGTTGCCAGGCGAGGGAGGGTGCGGCACGCGAGCATACACACGCACACATGAGCGCGCAATAATAATAACAATAAAATGTGCGGCTCCTTCCCCGCCCAAATCCCTTCCCCCTCTTTATAACGTGGCGTCTGTGCGTGTGTGTGTGTGTGTATACGTTTTTTCAAAAAAAAAAAGGAATGCCACACATATGCAGAGGGGGAAGAAGAGGAGGGAGAGAGAGACGCACACACAAACACACACACGGTTATGTGAGGAGGGCGAGCTGATGCATCGGAGACGATGTCTGGAGATCAGCGGACGCGGTTGATAAGCTAACAAGTCAATGAAATGGACGGGAAACAAGGAGAGAGGTAAGTGTGTAGGGAGTGATGAGCCTTGAACGGACTACAGGAGCGCGTGCTTGCATGCGTGCGTGTGCATGCGAGTGTGTGTGTGTGTGTATGTGTGTGGTGGGGGTTGGGTAAGAAAGGCGTGTGAAAGGGAATTCTTCTCTCTCTTTGCTACATTTTACTAGTTCAAAATATGTGTGCGCGTCATACGCTGCGTCTGCATGCGGCCCGCTCATGTGGAGGTTTTGCCGCTTCTTCGCCTGCTCGGGTTCAACAGCCTTCAAATACTGCGTTCCAGCAGCACAGGCCTACAGCGTGGGTGGGTGTGGTGTGCAGGAAAAGCGGAGGGAGGCAGTGCACGGGCTGTCTCATCGCAAAGGAGGAGGGGGGCTCAAGACGAGGCGCGGAGAGAAACAACTGCGGGCATAGTCACGGGGTCCGGGGGGGGGGGGTAGTGTTGTTGCGGTAAAGGCAGTACATGCACCGTACACCCCCTTTCAAGCTACCGCACACTGACCTAGCCTTCGCTGCTCCCTCTCTTCTTCGTGTCACCAAGCCCCTCCCTCTGCTGACCATCGCCCACAGCGCCTTTGCTCGTTAAGCACATACAGCTGTTTCGCTGTCAGTTGGCGCCGCGTTCGCGCAGCAGCACGAGTGAAGCCGGCGTGACTGTACCCGTGTCTGTAGAAGCTACGACAAAGCTCCCAGAGGAGGGGGTGGACACGCATCGCAAAGGAAGTGTCCTCGTCTTACTTGAGAGTCGAGAGGTACGCAATCACGTCAGCGCGCTCCTGTGGCTTCTTGATGCCGGCAAACGACATCTTTGTGCCGGGCATAAACTTCTTCGGGTTCTCCAGGTACACGTCCAGCACCTCCGACGTCCACACCACGCCCGAGTCGGCGTTTGCCTTGCTGTACGCAAAGCCCTCGACCGTGCCGGAGGGGCGGTCGACGATGCCGAACAGGTTCGGACCCACACCGTTGGAGCCACCCTTGGTGGCGGTGTGGCACTGGGCAGCGCGGCCCTTGAACAGCTTCTCGCCACGCTCCACGTCACCGGGCGGCAGGGGAGCGCGAGCCTTCGGCGGCATGATGAGCACGGTGTATGTGTGTGTGTGGGTAGGTTTTGATGGAGAGGAACAGGGACGTGCGTGTGTGCCCAGCGAGAGCAAGAGAGCGTGTCTGTGAGGAGGAGAGGGCTAGGAGCAGCGGAGGTTAGGTGGGACTAAGCAAGTACCATGTGTGCGTGTGGATGTTAGGCGAGACCCCGAAAAGGGAGAGAAGAAGAATGCTGAGGTGAGCATGGGGTTGAGTGGGGATGGCAGGATAGGGGACACACACACACACACACACACACACACACATGGGCGTGCGTCAGACATGACAGAGCAAAAGGGGGACAAAAGGGAACTACAGTAAGGTCTGCGGTGACGTCTGGCAACAGCCGTGGAGCGCTGATGTGCAGATGCGTTGCACTTCCGCCCTGTATGATGTTTGTGGAAGAGGGAGCCCAAGGGAGGGGGTGCGGGAGTGGCAGACCGCCGCTGTAGCCAAGGATTGGCATGTAGGGTGGCGGCGCTGGCGTTCGCCCCTGCGTTCCCTCCCCCCAGCATCCATACAAACATGTAGGCGTGTGCACCGCTGGTGAGAAGTTTTTATCATACATGTCGTGCAAAAGGGGATGGCCGTAGAACGGTGCCGGTCGGCCTCACCACCGCCTCCCCCCTCCCTCCTCCCTTTTTCGGTGTGTCACTGCGTCAGATGTGTGAGGTCTCCTTGGTCATCACAGACATGACTGACGCCACACTTCCGTTCGTTCTCTCGTTTTCTGTCATCGCGCGACGGATGTGGCGAGTCTCGAGAGTACGTCGGATGAGATGTACCGGCCGCGCGAAAGAGCAGCGAGACAGGGGCGAGGGAGGGGGAGGAGGAGGAGGAGGAGGGCCCGACACACGTTGCACATATACACAGACACACACACACACACACACACACACGTTACCACGAGGGAGCGGAGATCTCCTCTTCTCATCTCTGCGACACACCACCGCCCAACCAACAATACACTTACCCGAACCCCTCTCCACGCACACAGAAAGAGGAGCCGAATCGCACAGGAGGCCGAGCACTGGGTGCGGGAAAGGGGCAAGGGAGCTGTAGTAAAACGGGCCGAGGAGAGGGTCCGCTGGGGTTTTGGGAAGGAGACATCGTCGGGGAGAAGAGGGACGGGCGCTTAAGGTATACAGCGTTCGCCACCCACCCACCCACCCACCCACTTCCCATGCAAGAGGACGAGACAGAGAAGGACTGGTGAGAGAGAGGGGGGGGGGGCGTTCCGTGAGGCATGTCCCCCTCAGCGAGTGGAGGGCGTGTGGGAGGGAAGAGTAGTAGACGTGGTAGCGGTAGCTGCCGCATTAGAAACACGCAGACCACCGACCGGCGCACCTTCCAGCAAGGACAAGGGCGAAACGGATACACTGGTCGCACGAAAGCAGTGCTCGGGTGGGGGATGGAGGGAGAGAGGGCGCCGTCTGTCGTCATGCGACCAAAAGAGTTGCGAGGGAAATGGGAAACACAAAAAAGAGGAGGAGGGGGGCGTCATACATATACAGAGGTGGCACCGATGGAGCAGGCGGCAGAGCCGGTCACTCAGTCACACACACACACACACACACACGCACACACAAACGATGATGCAGAAGACATTTTGGTCGAAGAAGATAAGAGGGGAGGGGAGGGGAGGGAGGGAAAGGCAGTGAGGTGCGGCGGCAGCAGCGCACTTGCAAAATACGTCTTTCACACCTAGCTCGTTCTTCGCCACTTCAGACACAGACACACATGTATACATACGTAGACGCATGCAATACTGTTCAGCACACCCACACCCACATCCACGCGCGCGCGTACGGCAGGAAGACGGCGGGGAGATGGTGCAGTCTAGAGAGACTCAAAAAAAAAAAAGAAAATGGGCGTGCAGGGAAAACTCTGCAGGCACAGCGGAAGAAGTGTAAAACGCTTGTGATATCTCGTGATCTACCGAGGGGGGGGGGAGGGGAGCAGTGGAGACGGGAGAGGGACTGGGCAGGAGGCAATGAGACGACGATAGAGAACGAGGGGGAAGAAGTAGAATGAGAAAATCGACGCACCCACACGCAGGTCATTGACAGGGAAAACCAAGAAGATGAGTGCCTGTAAAAGTTATGTATGTGTGTGTGTGTGTGTGTGGATGAAATGGGGGAGGGGACAAGGAGGAAAGGTCCGTACGCATGCACACGGAGACAGGGAGAGGAAGATGCATGCATCTGCCTGCCCCATTACCCCCTCCCCCACCACGGTCCCACACCAGTACGCGCACCTCCCCCGACCGAGGGAAAATAGAGAGGCAGAAAGGGAGGCGAGAGGAATCAAATGGACGCGCACCAACAACAGACATAATAAAAATAACATGATATCCCCCCCGCGGGGGGGGGGGGGGAGTGCTCGAAGCACAGCCGTGTGCCGACAGACACACGCTTCATGCTGAGAGGCTATGACACACATCGCCAGTTCAACGACTCGCGCGTGTGCGTGTGAAGGACACCATTCTGCCTCTCTAAGGGCGCACATTCAGCAAGCCATTACGACCGTGGCTACGGAACCCCTTCCGAGGCCTTGCTCCTCCCTGCTGCGCCCTGTCTTCTACCCACTGCTCTCTTCCGATCCTCTACACAAGCGAGGGGGAAGGTGGTTGAACAAAGGGGTGCCGAGCTCCTCAAATGCAGACCCATACCCACAGGGAAGCACAGCAACGGCGGGGGAGGGGGGCGGAATCATACGGGTGACACCCTCACTGCCCCCTCCCCTCCCCCTCTCCGTGCACAAGGGCAGGGGAGGGGGGCACATCTACTCATCACGGTCCGATTTGCGTGACACACCCTCGCCACCATCGTTGACAACGAAGGAGACGCGACGTCGTCGGGGCACACGAAACTGCGCCGGTGCGACGGAGCTGTCCAACAGCGTGCTCCCCTCACGCACATTCGAGTCCTCGAGCAGGCGGCTGCGCTCCAACGCGCCGTGTACGTCCTCATCATTGACGTCATCCTCGGCACGCGTATTGGCGATGTCCAGCACCTTCAACTCGGGCAGCTCGGTCACTCCCTTCAGTCCCGCCTTCGTAACCGATGTGTGGCTGAGTCGCAACTCTCGCAGACGACGGCAGGTGCGCAGGCATGTCACGTCTGAGATGTGGCGGTTGTCGCTCAGCTCGAGTACTTCCAGTGCGGGTAGCGTGCCCAGAGATTTAATGGCGCTGTTGCGCAGAAGGCGGCAGCATCTGAGCGACAGTGTCGCGAGAGACGTGGATCGCTCAAGAAAGCTGAGGTCTTGCACGGAACTGTTCGTCAGGTCAAGCGTTGTCAAGCACGACATTGTGCTTATGCCCACCAGGCATGGAGACGTCACGCAGCATTGTAACGGTGGCACCGGCCCCTTGCTGTCGCGTCGCTCCTTCCATCGCCAGATGAGTGTCTGGAGTCGCCACTTTGCCTTCAGCAGCGACTCCATATCCTCCACGACCGTGTCGCTAACGTCGAGGTGCTGCAAAGCGCGTAACTGATCCACACGGCCGAGATGGAACCCGTGAGCGTTGCGATTCGATCGAGCAAGAATTTTCTTGAGGGAAGGGGCGCCGCCAACGAGGAACTGTAGCGATACGATGCTGGTCTGTGAAATATCCAACGTCTCCAGCTTAGCGAGCTTCTCGATACCGCGCAGGCCGTCGACCGTGACGAGCGTCTCGACGATGATGAGCTCGCGGAGCGCTCGCAGCTCCTGCAGGAGGCGCAGGTCGTAGACATCCGTGAAGGAGAGGTCGATGGAGGTGAGGCGGCGCAGCGTAAAGATGTCGCCGATGGCGCTGAGAAGCCCGCTTGCGGCGTTCGACGGGCTGTTGGCCTCCTCGTCGTCACTTTCGTCGAGGATGTCAGTCAGATTGGTGATGACGAGCGTCTCGAGGGTTCCCGCGAGCCGAGCGATGTTGCCGATACCATCGTTGTCGACGCGCGTACGGCGCAAAATGAGATGTTTGAGCGACTTGCTGCCACAGAGCGAGTGAAAGCTGCGGAGTGTGTTGAAGGACATGTCGAGGGACTCGAGTGTGGGTATGTTCGCGAGTCCGGAAAAGCCTGCCTCGGTGTCGCACGAGTCCACATCGCTGTCGGGTGCTACGCCGTCCATCTGCGCCCGCCGCTGCTGTATAATGTCGTGGCAATTCTTGAGGCTGAGCCACTGCGCGCGCAGCCACTTGAGAGAGCGGCTCTTCTGCAGTACGGACAAGTTGGTGACCTTCGTGGTGCTCAGATCGAGTGTGCTGAGTCGTGGCATCTCATCGACGCCAAGGAGGCCGTCGTCCGTGATGTGGCAACTGTACGCGATGAGTGTCTTAATGGAGCGCGATTTTGCGATCTGTTTCAGCGACGTCACCTTGGTGCGTGCAACGTTTAGGACTGTCAGCGTCGACACCCGCTCCAGCCCAGCAAGGCCTTCGCTGTCTACGCGTGTGCCGTTAAGGTAGAGTTCGTGTAGAGAGTGGCTGGCAGCGAGGCACGTTACGTCGCTAATCAGGGTCATGCCTAAGTCAAGTCGACGCAACCATCGCAGCTTCTCCAAACCCCAAATGCCATCGTTCCCTAGGGGTGAGAACTGCGCGTCGATCTCCTCGATTCTGCAGGGCCTGTCGTTCGACCTCGCGGTCGGCGTCACAAGTGGCACCAGCGTTGTCAGGTAGCGCATGTGTGATACGCAGATCAGCTTCAGCGTTGGGATATCTGCCAACCCGCGCAGCCCCTCGCTGGAGATGGTGCTACCTTTCAGGTTCAGAACGCGCAGGGTCAGCGACTGGGCGAGAGTTGCGCCGATGTTGTTGAAGGTGGACATGGACAAATTCAGTTCTTCTTCCTTCAAGTAAGCACTGAGTGTAATGGCTTCCACGTCCATGTCCAGAGCACCGCTGTCTACGGAAGATCGGTGCGGCTCCTCCCCGTCACGGCCAGAGGCTTCAGTGGCGCTTGGGTTAACACGTGCAGGTGAGTAGCGACCGTTGTGGTTTAGCGCAGAGTCCGGACACGGTGCCGAGCCACCACGGCTACTGCCATTACACACCTGCAAGACCTTTATCGGGGACGTCGTGGGTGGTCTTTGCCCCGCAGTGGGGGCGCTGTTGATGGATGTCTTTGGCTTCGCAGCTGCGGCGGTAGTGGCCGTCGTTTCCCTCGCTGCCGCATCGTTCGGGTGGACACTTCCTGACTGCTCATCGGCTGGGCTGGCGTGCGGTAGGCGATGCGGCCCGCCGTCGTGGAGAGCGTCAGAGCGGCTTGGAAACCCTAGCGGGCCTCCGCTCGATGCGTCGTGATTGTGCGACGGCTTGGCGTTCAGTTTCTGAGCAGGGACTTCCTCGCCGACGTTGCCGAGCTTATCCGTGTGCTGACTCCTGCACGGACCGGGCAGCGTCGGCTGGCACACCGGATGCGGAGCCGCGGCGCTGCTGAAACTGGACGTGGCGTTGTCGGTGGCTTTGCCGACCGTCGCTTGACCGCTGCTGCTGCCGTGGGCATGAGGGCGCTTGCTGTCGCTTGAGACGTTCCCGCGACTCTCGGCTGAATCCGGTGACGCCGATGAGATGCCTTGTATCTCAACAGCTGAGTACACTGGATTCACCTCCAGCGGCGGAGACATCGAGGGCGCCGGCACGGTCCCTGGCTTCCCCACAGCGGCCCGTGCGTTTTTCTTGTCGATCTCACCGCTGTCTTGAGCGTAACGATCTGGGAGGTTCGGCACAGAGGGCGCTGCGGCCTTCGTGTGAGCAGTATTGCCCTCCTCCAAAGAGCTGGCAGGCGTTGAAGGGGCTGGGTGGCTGCCGTTTGAAGGCGGCGGCGGATGTGGTGAAGTCTGCGGCACTATCGTCACGCGTGGTGCCAATGACGCCGTGCACCTGGACGTCTCTGCGGTCGTGCCGCTGCTGTTGTTGGGTTTACCGTTGTCTTTGCTGGGTGCGTCCTGCAGCGGGTTGGACGTTGGCTGTGACTCGGAGGCGGCTGACAATGTGCCATGGATAGCAGGTAGTGTGCCCATCGATGACTCCTGCGTGTCGATGCCGCGATTGCGGCTTTTCTCATTCTCCTTCAGCATTCGAGCGTTAAACCTCTTCAAAGCATCTTGCATTGCCCTCATATTTTGCACCGACGCCGGCGTCTCCTCCTTCCCTGCCGGGCTGACCAGCGCTTGTCGTGTGCCTGTGAGCGGCGGCCGTGCCGCCGTCAGGCGCGCGGCGGTTGCAGACGATGACCAAGCATTAGAGGCGGATGCATCGGGCGGTATGAGACGCGAGGTTGACGTCGACGTTTCCGATGACGCGGCTGGACTATAGCCGAGTGGAATCCGTGCGCTCCGCTCTATAGTAGAGTTGGTTCGCGTTGTTGCAGGGCCCTTCACGGTGGAAAGCAGACCGGCCAGAGGGGGCAGCTGCTGCGTGGTCGTTGGGCTAGTGCCTTCGGAGGCAGGACTCAAGCGGCCAGGCTTGACGTACCGAGCTTCACTCGACGTGTGCAGCATTGTGTTTGGCAGGCACGCCTCATCCGGCGTGATGTTGCCATGGTGCTCATGACTTATATTGCTGTTGGCATACAAAGTGCCGCTGCCTGGCGCGTTCACGTTCAGCGCAGGCGCTGATGACGCGGCCCGGTTCATCAGCTGTGGCGACTGCATCTGAATTTAGTGCGGGAGAGCGCCGGAGGCAGAAGGGGAAGGACCAACGACGGAGGCGCTCCCGTGAACACCGCAAAATACACGCAGACACACCCCGGATACGACAAAACAGTGCTTGCGTACGGATGGAGAACAAGAGGGAGGGAGAAGACAGCATAAACACGAGGAGAGGAGGCCAGCAAGCGAATGTCGCACCTTTTCCGTCAGCACGGCCAGCATCGACTCGCCACAGCCGTTGTCGCAGCAGTCGCGGCCTGATGTACCTACGCGCAGAGAGGGAGACGAAGAAGAGGAGGGGGTGTGTGACACGCCAGGACGCGAAGCGAGCGGGGGATAACAACGGAAGGCTCAAGCAGAGCACAGAAATGAAGAGGAGATGTGCATGTGCATGTGCATGTGAGTGTACCAAAGCACACCGCAGGGGGGGGCTACAGCGCGATGCTGCCGTTGCCACACCCCTCTTGTTTCACACACGAGGCACACGTCCAGCGCGAGCACACAAGAAAAGAAAGGAAGCGCGATGGGGAGGAGGAGGAGGAGGAGGAGGAGGAGGAGGAGGGGGGGCGAAGAAGAGAGATGAGGAAAGAACGATCGGCCCTCTCTTCCCTCGAAAATAACGATGAAAGCAAGGGTGACAGAGATGGGGAGAGAGAGCAAACAACAGCAGCCACGGGAAAGTGATCGAAAAGCCACCACGACAGCGGCACTTACGCCAGCGATGACACAGCCGTCGCCACAGCAGCCAAATAGAAGGTGCACAAGCGTCTCACGTTCTTTTCTCAGAGCTACGCAGCTGCGCGAGGAGTGGATGTGGCAGGGAGGGGAGGGGAGAAGGGGGGGGGGAAGAGAAACAGCCAGGAGCAACGATTCCACCGCCCCCTTGTTTTCGAGGCGTTGCTTTTAATATGCCGTCGTTATTTCAGTCCGCGTGAGTGAGTGCTTGCAAGGAGGAGAAGAAGGAGGAGGGGTGCGTGATCGGTTCACCTCTCGCTGTCTCTCCCTCTCCCTCTCTCCCTCCGCCGTCGGGGCCCGTCGGCCGTTGTGTATGTGCGTGCGTATACCGAATAAGGGTGAAGGACGTATCGTGGTGGTCCCGCACGCGCGACCTTCCAGCTGCTGTGGAACAAAAAAAAAATGTTACGAATGTCGATGTGCGCAGCAGCGTCAACCGGAACACTTGAGAGAGAGAGGAAACTGTGGAAGCAGAGAGAGGAGGAGTGGGCGTCGATCTGAAGTTGCTTGCAATCAGCTGCAGATGGTCTTGCGTGAGGCCGGAAGCGCTGGTGGTGACGCCTGTGCGGGAGAGAGGCATCGTAGGTGTATGCGAGCGTGTGTGCGTCACCGGCGTGCAGCTCCAGACGTGAAGGGGAGATGAAGCAGAAGAAGGAAAGGGAAGATAGAGGCTAGACGAGAGAAGGGAGGGAGGGGGAGGAAGGCGCAGCGGTCTGTATCAGGGCCACGGTGCGTTAGCGACACCACAGGTCCGTATTGCTGACTGTGTGCGCAGGGGAAGAACAACCATCACTGTGCCCCCTCCCGCCAGGCGTGCAGACGTGAGGAGAGGGAGAGACTGCCAATGAGGCGTCGCCTCCTAAGCATAGGCGGCAGGCCGTCTTCCCCCGACAGCGCCTTGCCTGTGCCATGAAGATTTTAGGTTTTGCCGGGTTTATCGTATTTTTTTTTTAAAGCGGAGAATCGGCAGCGTTTTCCCGTGTGAAGGGGACGGCATCGAAGCACACCAGCCAGCACACAGAGGTGGCACGCCCCACTGTCATTGACTGACATGGGTTTCCGATAGGGATACGTAGCCGCTGGAGACGTGACGGGATGCGGCTCTGATGCGGAAGCGGGGCGCCTCTTGGTGCTTCTCCCGGCGCCTCCGATACTCCTGCTGACGCTTCTTTATCTTCACGCGGTGACGGGTGAGCCGCAGCGCTCGCGCAATGCGCCATGCGCTCTGAACTGGCAGCTGAGCTGTAGTCAGCCCTACCGTCGTCGCTGCGTCGCGCTCCAGCTCCACGCGCTGATGCACAGTGGCCTTCTCCTCCTTGCTGAGCAGGCCAATCTTTCCCGTGCTGTGCCCTGCTTGCACGTGACGCCCTTTGCGGAGGTGTTGCAAAGCAGTGCTCGCTGTTGCTGAGATAGCGGCCTCCACCACAGAGGGCTGAAGTGCCGGGACTGGCAACTTAAGCACTGGTTGCGCCTCCTGCGACTTCGACGAGCCGTTACGCGGCGACACCTCTAGCACCGCCCCGGTGCTGTCGTAGCCGATTGCCTGCGCGCACAGCACCGCACGAGAAAGCAGGACCCGTGTAGTTCCAGCCAGAACGCCGTCAAACGGACGAGGCTGCTCGGCCGAGTGACCAGTACCCTGCACAGACGCTCCGTGCACCGATGATGACGATGACGTGCGCCTGCTCCTCGAACCACCGTCGCGGCCCCGCGTGGCGGAGGGCCCCTGATCCATCGGCGTCGCTTGCTGCAAGGCAGGATCGACCATCTGTAGCATGGACGCCACGTCCGCCAGCATACGAGGCCCTTGCTGGTGTAGCAGCCGCCGCAACGAGGCGTGCACAATCTTGCGTAGCGCGTAGCGCAGGTGCAGTATCCCTACACCGAAGTCAAATGGATCCTCCAAGTGAAGAGCAGCGTCTAGTTTTCCAGCCGCAGTAACGGTCGAGTCGTGGGGCTGCCGCTCTTTGCTTGCACTGCCTTCGCCCTTTTGTTCGGTGTCGGCGCACCCTTGCTTCATGGCGGCCTGCACTTGTGACCGGTGCACAGCGACTCGCTCACGCCGTGCTTCGTCGGCGGCCTTCAGCATCTGAATGGCACGCCGCCGCTCCGATGAGTCCAGCGGTCGCATCCAGTTCATGTGCATGGCCACCTCTACCACAGTGGGGAGGGAAATCGTGAGCGCAGCAAGGGCCTTGCGGTGCGTCACGGCCGTCGCGTCACTCCACTTCTCGAGGTTGAAGGCGTTCATCACCGCGGCCGAGTCGTGCGTGCTGTCTGCGTCGGCGCTGCTACCCTGCTTCGCCGCCGGTTGCGCGGGTGTGTAGAGGGGGTTGGTGGTGTCCATGGCGGAGTCGACCGTCGTACCCACCTGCACCAACGTCAACTTTCCCTGGCGGCTCTCTGTCGGTGGCTGCCCGAACACGTCCGGCCGCATCCGCATGACGGAGTGCAGCAGGTGGGCGAGCGTCTTCTTGGTCACCAGTACGTCCTGCCGCGCGATGGCCGCAAGGAAGGATATGACAACCTCGTTTGAGATGGATCCGGCAGCGCCTTGCTCAGCCGAGGCGATTGTCGGCGGTGCCAACGCCTGGCGGAACTCCTTGCGCGACGTCAGCTCACTTGCGAGATGCTCACAGTACATGTGAACAGCGCTGTTGCGGAGCGTGCAGGCTGTCAGCAGCTCCGTGGTCGCCTCCAGAAGCGGCGCCAATGGGACACCTTGACGAGAAAGGTAAAACTCAAGAGCGAAGGCTACAGGCAGGAGAGCGGAGGAGGTTGCCTTGCTCTCCAGAGACCTACAGATTGTGCTGCGCACAAACTGCGGGCTTAAGATGGCTAGCATCGTTGGACTCCCCACAAAAAGCTCGGGCCGGTCCACGAGACTGAATACTCGCGGCATGGCAAGATCGGGCGTGGTCGACAGCGACGCCGCCGCCAACGCGGGTGAGGATAGCAGTGCATCTTCAATGGCCATCACCGGGGACACAGAGGCGGTGGTGCTCAGGTGTGTCGCGATGACGTTGGCCGCCGGTGCGAATAATTCATCAGCGGTGTCGTCGGCGCGCGTGGAAGACTGGCCGCTGGGCACTCTCGATGGCACGGTGGCTGCTGTATTTCGCCTGCGGTGCGCCGGCAGCGGCAGGGTGAGCGGCTCGCACGAGAAACCGCTTGTGAGAAGCGATTTCACCGCCTGCTGCGGCAGCATGGCCGGAGCTCGGCTTCCCAAACCCGCCACGATGTCCAGCGTGTCCTGCACAACCCCAACCACCATGATGCGCACGTGGTCCGCGTAGGAGACGATGGCGGCTTCCGCAACTGCGGATCCCATCGAAGCCGCCGGGTGGGGAGCTTGAAGTCGCGCCACGACCACGTCGGTGGCTGTGTGCGTCAGTGAGTCCGCATGTCGTACAATGCACCAAAGCACGTTCAGAAATTGTAGCATAGCACCTTCAAAGACGTTGCGATTCACGAAAAGTGGCTGCGTCTGGCGTTCCAATGCCATCACTGTGAGCTCACGTGCGAGGGCTTCGCTCGACACGAGGAAGGCGGAGGTAGCAGCGGCGCTGCGGCCGCTTGGTGAGCGATGCTGCAACGCTTGCGCCTGTACCCGCCGACGCACCACTTCCACCGATGCTTTCGGCAGGTCACCAAATATGCCAAGACGTGAGAGGAGAAGCAGCGTCATTGCCAGTAGATGAAGGTAGAGGGCTGCCGCCTGCAAGTACCGGAGCACTGCCACTTCCTCTGTGCCGTCGACCGTCTCTGCGCTCACGGAGGTCGACGTGCTCTTGCCAGAGGGCGCCGTGTGCAGCGCCGTTGTCCATGCATTGATGTGGCGCCTCTGCTCCGCCGTGAAAAAGATGCCAGCCACGGCATGAGCACGCTCCAGGCTCACTGGCAGCCGCCACTGACGACACACCCTGTCCCATTCGCGCTGCCGCACGCTGTTTTCCGTCGAGTACACAGCCATACTCTTCTCCATGATGGCCCACACAACCCATGCACTGTCATCTAGCCGTGGCCGCAGCAGCCAATACGCTCGCGCCGTGTACGTCAGGAACACCTCAGCAAACGCCGTAAAAGAGTCCCGGACCACCTTGGCGCCCGGAGCCCTTGTGCTTTTCACGCCAGTGCTGTCGTTACCGCTCTTGGCTAGCCACGAGGTCGCTGCTTCAATTTGGCGGGCCGTCATACCGCCTCCGTGCGCGTCAGAGGTCCGCAACAGCGCTTCCACAGTGCCAGATGCGGCGTGTTCGACGGGACGCCGACTTAGCACCTTGAAGATGGTGAGCACCACCGGGATCGGGATCGGGTCGGGCATGGCCGCGAGCGCCGACATGCCCGTTGCTTGCGCATCAAACGCCAAGGCGCTCGAGCGGTCACCGTTCCACTTCTGCGTCCGGCCATTCTTATCCGCGCTCCGCGGGCCCCTCCGGGACACACCGGCGTTGGAAAGCAGTCGCGACACATCGTCCTGGCGAGGAAGGTCGAGCTCCTCAGGGCACCAGTGATGCCGCATGGTGCGCTCTGCTGCTGCCAACACACTCAATTCGGCATTCGGCTGCGCAGATGCCCTCGCAGACACGAGGCCGGCAGCCGCAAACATGTCGACCACGGCGCCGCCAGATGGTGGTGCGCCGTACGGGCTGCTGCTACTGCGGTTGCTGCCGGCGCCATGGCTTGGCCCATCAACTTTGCCACGAGAGTGCGTGCCTGCAATCGAGTGCAAGTCCTGCGACGTTACGGCACGCAACTCACGCACCTTCGCCAGCTCCAACTTCTGCAGCTGCAGAAAGGTCGACTCGCTGGGGGTGAGCAGCTCAGCCGTCCACTTGGAGGTCATCAGCGCCCACACGTTGTCTTCGGCTTCGGCGGAGACAGTGCCATGCAGCAGACTCATACAGGCGAAGAGCACCTCCGCCTGCGGCCGTGCAACGATGTCGCGCAAAGGCACAAGCGAGAGCAGCTCCGTCACATGACGCGGAAACTCTCGCACGAGACGCAGGAAACCAACAGACGTCGAGGGATCGTCCTCGACAGCGCCCCCTGCAGCTGGCGCAGTGGGTACCACGCCAGGAATGAAGTTGATGTCCAGTGACGAGCGCCCTCCGGCAGCGCGCACTGTCGCAGCGGCGTGCGCGATGACAGCGTCAATGATGGCCGTCACCGGCATTGCACCGCTCTCCATCACTTCAGCAACGCTGAACGCGGTGTGTCCCGACGCTACATCTTGGCCTGGGTGCTGCAGCAGTGACGATGCGAAGCCGTTACCCGTGGCAGAAGAAGAGGACTCGCTTGAGTTGGCGACGCCGGCGTAGTGCCACTCCTCCTGGCTGGCGCTCTGGTTCAGGCACCGCCTTCGCTCTTCCTCAACACCGGCGGCGTCCTCGATGACATGCCGCACGGCAGCGTCCACGTCGCACACGACTGGCCCCGTCCACGTCACGTCACTCCCACCCACTTTCGGCAGCTCCAACTTCGACTCGATGGCACGGTCACCCATCTCGCCCCCTTCCAGCTTCCCATCTCGACCAGGTCTTGGCGGCTGCGCTGCGCACACTGATGCAAGCCCGCGAAGCACGGCATCGTACTCACTCCGCGAGATGACCGTCGCCGCCACATTTAACCCAATCGGTGATGCATGAATCGCTGCGGCAGGAGCCAACAGCGGCTGACTGAGTTCTGCGGAAATCCGTGCCCACACATAGTGTAGGAGGCTGCGCCCAGGCTCGTACGCGGCGGCAGACTTTACTAACACCTGCAGCGCTACGAGGACGGCCGACAGATCATCTCGCTCACGCTGGCGCACGGCAAATCGGATCGCCATTCGCTGCGAGCTGTGGGGGTCCCGCAGGAGAAGCTGCGCGCCGTGCACCAGCGCAGTGGAGAGCGGCCGGTGCACGAGAGAGGCACTCGCTTCGGTGGCGGCGGTAGAGGTGGTAGTGCTTTCGTGTACCCTGTGACAGTCGGCCTTGCCGTTTGTGGCCGTTGGGGTCTCCACAATCGAGATGACGTCGTCCACCAACCGACGTGCGAGCGAGAAGACACGGCCGATGGCGTCCCTGCAACGCGGCGTGAAGAAGCGTTCCTGTGGGTCGCGCGGCACCACGGCGCTGATCGTGGCAACGATGCATAGCGAGGCCCACAGAAGCTCTGCTTCCTCCCGCTGACAGCATGCACGGCGAACCTCTGTAGTGAGACTGAGAAGCGAGTGAATGGTCGCTGAGATCGTGCGGCACAGCTCTGAGATGGCCGCCTCGACAAGAAGTCGGATATCCTCCTCCCCGTCGCCCTGCAGGCGGCGGAGATACAGCAGCGCAGACTCCATGCTGGCGTCCACGAGGCACACAAGGCAGCTTAGGAAGAAGCGATATTCACGATTGAGGTCAGTGCGCAAGTACGGCAACAGTGTCGCCCTTGCCGCCTCTTCGGTCGCTGCTTCGCCCACTGCAGCGTGGAGACGCTGCTGGGCAGCGTACGCGGCCCACACTTTCATGTAGTAGACCCCCACGTCCTGCTGCCGGGGAGGGGCTGGTAACCCAGGAGGGCCGGCAGCTAGCCAGGTGCGGTCAATGGTGCCGTCGGCGTTTGTTCGAAAATGCAATGTACCGTTTCCGCTGTGAGCCGCCGCCTCCACCTCTGTCTTTACCGCTGTCTCCAAGTCGGCTGCGGTGTCACCATCGGGCATCGCCGATGCGACATCATCACATGCGCCGTTTTCCTGCGTACCCAGTCCCTGGTACTGCCGTGCTTCCTCCTGAACATACGCGGTGGCCTGCTTCAGCCCAAAGGTCACAACGCGGTACTGATCACGCGTCGGGTTGCTTAGCAGGCCTCGAATCACAGAGCGGCGATGGTACCCAAGAAGGGATTCCGTGGTGCCTGCCACGATGTCGGAGAGGCTGAGCAGTGCCCTCAGTATGTTCACTGGGGGCTTGCCGGCACCGCGAATAGGCGGCGGGACGGCGCGTAGCTGCGTGAGAATTGCGGTGATGGCCACTGCTTGCACAGCTTCAGGAATGTGACGGTGTCGCTTCAGCTCGATCTTGACGACTGTCTCCGCAATATTGCACGCCCACGTCACCATTGCCCACACGCTCCTGCTGCTGAGGTAGCCAACGAAGTCCAGCAGCACCAGCGGCGCGGTCTCGCTCACGGTAGCCGCGGACGCCGCCAAGCTAGACGTGAGGCACGTCGGCGATGGTCTCGGCGCGGTCTGCACAGCAGGCGGCACTGCCTCAACATTTGAGGGCCAGGGCAACACGAAGGACTCTAGCTCATCGTCGCTGAGGCGGGATAGACGCTCCTGCACGCGCAGGTGCTGTTCCATAAAGCGCACGAGAAAGCCCAGCTGACGAGTGTTGTTGGGCTTCGCCGCCATGAACGGCGCCACCTCGGCACTGGCTCGGAAGGCAGGGCTCGTTGTCCTGCTGAACGCCTGGACCCTGTCGTGGGAAACCTGTAAATGTGCCAGCAGGTCGCGCGTGTCTATTGCCAGGATGTCGGCAATGCTTTCACGGCTTACTGGGGGCGCGGTGCCCCAGTCGCGCCGACCGAACCGCACCTGCTTCTCCCATGCTGCGATGTACGCCGAAAGCGCCGATGTCGTGCCCTCGGCAATCTCCGTGATGCTAGACTGCATGCTGCGCGGCCCCTCTAGCAGAGTCTCGCTGCGATCGAGCAGGGCGAGAAACAACGGCTCGCGGCCTCCGGTGAAAGTCTCCACCCACTCCCTTGCTGCTGCGGCGGCCGCCCCGGCATCCGTTCCGTGCGACGGCTGCTGAGGCGCTGCGATGTCGTCAAGGCGCGGCAAAACTGGCGGAGGCAACCCGTAGTCGGGAGCCCGCTTCCTGCCGCCCCTCCCAGCTGTACGAATGCAGTAGAGGCTTACCTGCAGGAGTACCTGATTCCACTGCGTCCGCACCACTTCCACGACGGACATCTGCGGGTTCGCGGCGTAGCGCGACAGGTGGGAGAGCAGTCCTAGAGTCGACTCGCACATGTCGGCGTGTGTGGCGGCGTTGTGCGTGGACTGGGACCGATGCAGACCAGCCACTACCACAGACAACACCGAAGGAAGGAGATACATATCCGCCCACTCCACCAGTGACGCAAGCTTTGCCTTCAGGCGCACGTGAATTTCAAACAACTCCCCGACAAATGTGGCATAGCAGCACAGCAGCCGTAGTGCGCTGTTGTCGCGCAGCAGATCGAGCACACCTTGGTGTAGTTTCATCACCTCGTCGTGTTGCACCGCGGCCAGCCCTGAAATCCGGTGTACGCGGAAGCCCGTCTCCGCTGCGTCCCTGCGTTGGCGCCACTGCCCCGAGAGAACAGAGAGACTGCGCACCAGGGCGACCGCGGTCATCTGTTGCGCGAAAAGCGGGAGCTGCGCGGCGGTGGATGAGGTCTGCAAGACGCGCAGCATCTCCATCGCATTGGCTAGCACCACATCAGCATATTGCCTGCACGATACATGGAGTAGCGATAGGTCCTTCACGATTACCCGTGTCCACTGTACCGCGAAACGGTCCATGGCGGCCGAGACGAGCGGTGGGCGCGGCAGCTGCGGCACTGCGGCGCCTGACCGAGACTGGGGCTGTGGGTAGCGGAGCTGTTGCTGCAGCTGCCATGCCACCTGCGCGCCTTCCCACGGTAGCCAGTTTCCGGATAGCAGAATCGAGGTGCCAATAGTGAGGACGCGCCTGAAGGCCTGGCGCTGGTGCACGTGGTCCAGGGGTGCACGCTTTCCAGCGGTGAACTCTTGTGATGCCCGAAGCGGGAGGGATACCCTGTCGCTCACGTGCTCAATTCGCAGCAGTACCTGCGCAACGGAGACCTGCACGTGATGAAGAGACTCGAAGAGAGACAGCCCGAGCTGCTCTCGCGCGCTTTGAAGGGTGCATACGACCCGCCGCAGCGCCTCTTCTTGTACCGGCGCCCGTGCTGTGGACGAGGTTGCCGCCGTGTGGCTCTGGCTGGAGTTGGTGCTGATGCCAGATGCGGCCACTGCAGCAGTGCCAACGAGGGACGCAACGGCGACTGGAAGGGCGTTTCGTAAGAACGTTGTGAGACTTCCTTTCTCGTCACAGGCGGCTTCGCTCGCAGCCCCTGCCGCTGGAGGGAGGTCGTACAGGAGGTGCCACAGCTCACTCTGAGAGTGCACAATGGCCGCCCAGGCCTCCTCCAAGCAGCTCTGACGCCGCACGGCATCGAGGCAGAAGAGTGTGCTAAGGACGACGGGCGACTCAATCGACAGCACCAGCGTCTGAAAGATGGGACTTGTGTCGTGATCTGCCGCCGCAGACGCCGAGGCGACACGGCCATGACGGACGGCGCACGCACCTCCGGTGTGACCATCCGTGCCGCCGCGAGCGCCGCTAAGGGTGCCTGTCGCAGAGGAAGTGTATCTCGCCGCGAGGCCAGCACCGGTGCCGCTGCGCGACTCAAACCGAGACCTAGACGAGCTGCCAACTCCGTCGGCGCTCCCTCTCGCCGATGCTCCTTGACTTTCTTGAACGAGGACGCCGCCGTCAGGCTCGTGCGGCGGCTTGTAGAAAAGTGAGCGCTTGCCACGCTGACGGCGCAGCGGTGGTGGGGCATCAGCAGCGAGCCCGTCATCGTTGTCCAGAGCGTATTGCGCCTCCATTGTCGCTTCCGCTCCTGCTGCTGCGGTGGCAGATCCCCCGGCTTCGCCAGTTTTCCCCGAACTTTCCCCCCTATTGCTCACACCGTTCTCGTCGTCAAAGGGCGATGCATCGCTTCTTGCAGATGCTGACCTCATGGTGAGCAGCCGCTGCGCTCCACGACTGAGCTCGTATTCGCGCCGGTCGAAGCGCAGTGCGTCGCGCAATACAGCCGCTGCTCGATCCAGCAACTCTTTCATAGGCTCTGCCGTGCGCACGGCATCCGCACCACCACCACCGCCGCTGCTGCTGCTGACAAGTAAGATGCACAGCTGCAGGGAGTTCGTAGCGACGCTGATCCACAGTGGCACCATTCGCAGCCACCACACGATTGCTGCAGCACCCTCGTTCCGTACGTGCTCTTGCTGTCGTTCCCACTGCTTGACCAAAGTAGCCCACACTCGCAGAGGAGATGCTGCGGCGGCGCCACGATCTGCCAGCTCCTGTGTCGCGGCATAGTCACTGCCGAGACCCTCCTCCCCCTTTGTGCAGTCCACTGTTGCTCGCGCGAGCACCTGATGGGGAGCTGCGTCCGCCTCGTCGTCATCAAGCAGAAGTTCGCGTGGTGCGGCCGAGCATGCCTCCACAACAGTGTAGCGTTGCTTGGATGGTGGAGAGCTCGATGCCGCGGCGACTACAACAATTCGACGATACGACGGAAACAGAAGCGCATAGGTAGGCAGAAGAGCGTGATACACTATGATGACATCCAGGAGTGCCTCTTGCTGCGCTACAGCAGCGAGTGAGAATGACTCTGCCCCGCGACTGTACAGCTGGGTAGCGAGCAGCAGGGGCACCTCGAGACGCTGCACCATTGCAAAGTCGAGAAGGGCAGCAAGGCCGCAGAGGTGGTAGGCCTCTAAGACGATAGACGGCATTGCCTTTTGGCCACCATGAGCGGCTGCCGCAGCTTCGGTGATGTGCTCGACGGCGGCGGTCTTTGCATGGTGGAAACAGTACGTCTGCGTGTGCAGGTGCTCCAGCAGGGCCATGGCAAACAACCACCGGACATCATCGAGCGTGACGGTTGACGTTGTCACAGCGCCACGGAGGGCGTCCCAGCGGAGCGCGCGCCGAGCCACGCACACGGCAGCCGCTGTTGCGGCGGTACCTGCGCTGTTCTCGCCTGAGTCGCAGCACAAGTGAATGATCCACGCGTGGATCAGGTGCAGTTCTTGCCCTACGCGCTCCAGAGTGTTCTGCAAAGTGTCTTCAACATCCGCGTCTTTCGGCGCCCGAGACGCCTTGCGCTTCCGAGAGGATCCGCCGGCGGTCCTGCTTCCCTTCGTGGCCGCGGCGTCTCGCCGACATTGTCGGCGCATGACGTGAAGAACATGGCTGTTGACAGCCCGACACTCTTTATCGACAGTGCGCAGCACCACAGCAGCCTGATTTTGCACCTCGACGAGAAGATCGTGCCTCTGCGTTGCGCTCGCGTGTTTATCGAAGAGTTCTCTCAAGATGCGCTCGCACAGATTGAGAAAAGACGTCTCCAGCCAGCGTAGCGGTGCCGTCTCCTCGACGGCAATGGCTCGCTGTGCCGCTGAGCTCACGGCTACGGGTGCGGCAACGATTGCCAATGGAGAGCAGAGAAACGACGTGGACAGCGGTGCTCCCGCGATGGGGATCGAGGACGAGGGAGGAAACACAGATAAAGCGGGCGCGGTGGCGGCGCTGACGAGCGAGCGCCACTTCTGCGGCGTGGAGTGCAGTGTCAAGGCGAAGGTATTGGCGAATACGCGAAGCGCCTCGACCACTGACAGCTGTGACGTCGCCAATGGGACGGATGTGGCCCTGCACTGAGAGCGCGGAGCAGGCGATGGTAGCTTGACACTCAATTTAGATGGTGCGACAGTAGGACTGCTGTCAGCATCCTGACTGGCCGCAACGGAGGTCGGACTCTTGATGGCGGTATCCACCGTTTCCACAACAAGACGTGGTGCGTGGGTACGGCAGTCTTCCCCAGAGGTGCTCTGCATAGCACTGTGAGCGCCAACAAGAAGGCCATATCGCAGTTTCGCCAGGCGCAGACGCTCCTGCCTTTGCTCTGTGCCACGCCCGGTGCTTCGCATCGCAGGTGTCAACGAAGTGTCGCCGCCACCACTACCACCGACCCTCTCCGGAGTGGCGGTTTCTTCCGCTACCCCCTTACGTGGTGAGCAATCCACAAGTTGCTGCTGCTGAGGGCTTGCAGTGTCAGTACTCTGCGGCTCCGACTCTTTTGAGGGAGTTGGCGCAGAGTAACGGCGTGCCCCCGCTGCGTCGTCCGGGACTGCGGCACCCGACGCCTCTTCCGTAGTGGAGTTCTTCCGTGTGGGCGAGCGACGCCGTTGCGCTGCAAAGGCGGGCCTGCATCGCTCCATCGCATACCAGCGTTGTTGATGTAGCGCCGCAGCCGCCGGCACCGTGGGGCTGGTGTTAGCAGACTCGGCAATCGGTGCGTTGACCGCCGCCATCGCTGCATCTGCCAGCGCGCAGACGAGAACGCGTCGAGGCCGCATGACTGCAGAGCGTTTCTGCACTTTCTTTGTTACACGCTGCACGCAGTGATGCGCCCTCTTCCGATTTACATGCCTCCGTAGTGCCGCTCTTCAACGCTGTTTCCTTAGGCGTCTCCAATCCCTTACAGAGGGACGCAGGCGTATGTTAAAGCGTCGAGGCTGCGAGCCGAAAGGAAGAAAGATGCGCGTGTGCGGCTCAGCGCCGTGGTGGAGTGCTTCCCTACCGTGTACTACTGTGTTGGTGGAAAAGGATGAGAAGGGGCACACATGTGCGCAATGAGAAGCGGGAAGTTGGTGAAGGAGGAAGGAAGGGAGCGGGCGAGGGTGGGCAGACTTGTGTAGAAGTCCAGAGAACCCTCCCATCCAGACATGCAGATACACGAGGCGAGGGAGGCGGTAGGGGCAGAAGGGCATCCTCGCCCCCGCTTATATCACTCATGCGTGATAAACGCGGGCCAGGAAGAGAAACACACGAAAAACGTGGCGAAGGGTATGCGTGGGAGGGCAACGCGGATGCCACTAGCTTGCCGTGCTCAGCTCCACGGAACACAGACGTCACGGCGCTCTCTCGTACTCTCGCCGCAGCTTACTTTCATAAGCGGCTGCTCGAGAGAGCGGCGCGCCCCCTCCCCTTTCCCCCCACTGCAGATGCACATGTGTGTGTGTGTGTGTATGTGTGTGTGTGGTGTGAGGACAAGGAACACCGCAGAGGAGAATATGTTAATTCGACTGTTAGCACGCCGCGTGTTAGAAAGAGAGGAAGAGATAACACACAACGACGCCACACCGGCACCCTCCACCCTCCCCTCCTGCCGACCACCTCCCCCCCTCTCGACACTCGGCAGACAGGTACGCACGCTCGGGGAGAGAATGCCACACGGCCCCGCACACGCCCGGGCGCTGAAGGGTTTCTGAGTGAATGAGGTGGGGGGTGGGGCTTTTCACGTAAGAGGGAAACGACGAGATGGCATGTTCATGTACGCCGCCACATCAACTTCCCCTCCGCCACAGCACGTCCACCTGGAAGAGTGGGGAGGGGGGGAGGGAGGAGGGTGGACCGACGGCGGAGGGAGCCCCTGTCCATTAGCGCCAAGCTTTAAGGATCCCCACGAAACACGAAGAGGAGGAGACGACACGAACTCAATTACACAACAACAGCGGTGATGGCAGTTGTGCTGCGTTCATGCATCAACGCATCGCTCACCACCATCACCAACAGCGCTCACTACTGGTGCACGCCGCTTGAACTACACAAGGACATATCCTTGCATCGAGAACAGGGCCGCGTCTCAAACTCACCCATGAAACAGCTGAGGCAACGACGAACACAAAGACGCCAGTGCGCTTTGAGAGGAAGTGCAGCAGAGTGCGATCTGCGCACGCGCTAGCGCGTTCTTCCTTACGCAAAGTTCTTCTCGATGACATCGCGCAAAATCTGCGGGTCTTGGCCTACCGTGACTAGCGCCGTTCCGACGCGGGGCCGCTCACCGACCATGATGGCCGAGCTGATGGAGTTCAGTTCGTCGCCGACGCCGCGCGTCAGGGCCGTGTGCAGGAAGCGCTTTGATGACGCAAACGTCATCTGGAAGAGCGGGCTAGCGCTGTGGGAGATGACGCCAGTGAAGTTGTAGTTCTCCCACACGCCTCGGTGCGTTGCGGCGTCAGCGATGAGGGTGAGGTGGTGGTAATCGACGGAGTAGCGCTTGAAAAGCTTCTCGAGCTCATCAAAGAGAGCTCTGTAGCCACTTTCGATGCCGAAGGAAGTGCACATGTCGCGGATGTCGGTGGACCGCGCCTTCCGTACCTTGATGGCACGTGCGCGGACGGTGAAGAGGGCGAGGAACGCCGTTACGCTGCGGATGGTCGCCGAAGTTCCTTGGAAGACCATCTCGCCACTCGTCGGGTCCTCGGCCTTTCGGGTATACGAGACGGAGTCAAACTGTGTGAGCCACGACGGGAACGTCTGCTGTGCCAGGGCACTCTCGATCACATCCGGGATAACGGTGACCACCTGGTCCGATGTCTGTATGGACACGTTCACCACAAAGAGATCGTCCGGTAGCGGCACGACGCCGTCGCGGGTGGCCGCCTCCCGCAGCAGCGGCGCGATTTCCACCCGGTACCTCTTGTTGCCGTACATGGCGCACACCGTGGGAAAGGAGTCGTAGCTCACCTTGCCAGACGCCGCTGCAGCAGCCGCGCTGCTAGTGACGCCGTTGCTGGAGCTCTTCCAGAACAAAGCGTTAACGTCTTCTTCCTCCTCCTCGTTCTCGTCTTCCTCTGCTCGAGACTTCCTGCGAAGAGGGATGTTGCCACTGCTGTCCTTGCGCCGCCGTGAGCCTTCCGCAGCCTCGTCGTCGTCGTCGTCCTCGTCACTGTCGCCGCTGTCGCCCCTTTCCGGGATGATGTCGTCACGTCCAAGTTCGCTGCTGGGGGCGGACGGCGCGGAAGCAGCCCCGAGGGCTGGCGTGTTCATCTGCGTGGACCGCTCGTCCATGTCATCTTCGTTGTCACTCATGTCGCGGCCGACCGCGGCGCCGCCGTCGTCCATCTGGAAAGACGGGTCTTGCGCTGCCCCACGCAGCGGTCCACCAGCGCCTTCGCGGTCGTCCTTGGAGCGACCCCGCAGCGCCGTCACCACCTGTCGTGCAAAGCTCTTCAAAGTCTGCGTAAAAGACTGGAGGTGCTCGGCTTCCGACATGCACATGGCTTTCTGCTTGAGCATAAGCAGCGCCTTGGAGAAGAGAAGTGCCACCATCACCTGCGTACCCTCAGCGCTGCGCGTCACACGATAATGGTACCCCGGCGTCGTGTGCGCCCTCGCCCCTGCATCGCCGTCCGCACCTGCTGTGACAGCAGCGGGTACGCGGGCCATGCAGTCCGTCAATCGTGTCGCTACGCCTGCTTGCAAAATGCGCGAGATCGCCTCCTCGTCCACCTCCGTCGCCTTTTCTACCGGCACCACAATGGCCACCTTCTGCACAGAGGCGTAGATGAGCAGCTCGCGCAGGCGCGGAATTCCCTCCGTCACGTGCGTCACGGTGGATCCGGCGCTGTGGAAGGTGTTGAGCGTCATCTGTGTGGACGGCTCACCGGCAGCCTGAGCCGCCAGGAGGCCGACTGGCTCTCCAGCGTCACAGTACGCCCGCACACGCCGCCGCGTGGTGAGCTCCGTCATGACGTCGCGGTAGTACCGGATACTCTCCTCGCGCTTCTCGTGCAGCTTCTCGTTCAAGACGCCGTTCTTGGCCCACCGCGCGACTTGCGATACCTTCTTGAAGAGAGGATACTGCGCCTTGGTCTCTAGGTACGTGTCAAGGCTTGCCTTGTAGTGCGCGGGGAGTGGGTCGCGCTGCGCCTCCGCCTCGAGCAACGCACGCTGCGCCGCACGCATCGCCGCAGCCGCCTCGCGGGGGCGCTCGCGCTTGCCCTGGCTGTTGAGCGATGCCGCCTCCTCGGCTTCTTCCTCGCCGGTCGTCACACCGGTGTTCACGTTCATCTTTCGACCGAGATCGACGCAGTTGTCCTTGACCACCTCCCACGCCTGCAGGGACGAGGTACGCATCGGGTCGAGTCCGTCGCCGCCGTAGAGGAACTGGATCACGCTGCCGTTGGCGTCGCGGACGGAGTGGTCCCAATGCACGACGAGGCTCTCCAGTCCTTTGACGAGGCACCGCTGCAGGTGACCGGAGCGGGAAGTCTTGACGGCCGTGTCGATAAGCCCATCACGGCCGGCCATGGCATGAAACGTGTACTCGGCGGGCCGAATACCGGAGGTAAAGCGGCCGACCGCGTACCCCAGTGAGCGGGCTCGCTTCTCTGCAACGAAGAACGACGGTAGCGTCTTGCCCGAGTTCATGCGCTTTACCCGGCGTCCATCGAAAAGCTGCTGGCCCAGACCCAGCGACATTTGGATCGCGTTCGTGTTGCTACCCTTTGCACCCGACATGGTCATGGTGAGCAGCTGGTTCTGCGGGAAAGGCCGCAGCATGCGGCCCGGCACGAATTCTTTCTGGAGGCTCGTTGCCATTCCCATGATCACGGGCATCACTCGCGCCTCGTCGTCGGGGAGGCTGAGCGGCGCGTTATCCAGGTCGCGTAACAGCGCCGTACGCCGCTCCTCCTGCAAGAGCATCATGTCGTCCATGCCAATAGAAAAGCCTTCGCGCTGCAAGCTCATCGACAGCACGCGACCAAGCGCGCCGAAGAGATCGCCCACCATGTGCGGCCCGTAAATTTCGTGTATGACGTGTATGACGGAGAGGTTGCTGGAGCCAAGCTGGTTCTTGCAGAGAATGCCGGTGATGAGCTCGCTCTGAAAAAATTGTACGTGATCGTCCTCCATGCACTTGCGCGACGCGGCGACTAGCTCACCGGTGTGGGGGTCTGTGGTGGTGTAGGTACTTGGCTGAATGAGGGAGGTGCCGTGCATGCTGACGCCATTACTCTTGGGCGCGCCGCCACGACTCTCCACCACGCCGGTCACGTAGTGCACAATCACGGAGATGAGCTGCTTGCCTGTCCATAGCGGGCGTGGCTTCAGCACTGCAGGCATTGGAATCAGATCCGTCAGTGTCGCATGAGCGCTAAGCGTCTTGCCGTGCTTTCGCATGTACGGCGCGATGCCATTGTACACAAACTGCACAAAGGTGTGATGCGGCAGGAAGTTGTCGCGAAGCGTCAGGAGCACGCCAGCGACCACGTGATCCTGGATGAAGCCGCGGATCGGCTTGCCGGAGGTCGGGACGAGGTAGTTGAGATTGGCATCCATCAGAGACTCGAGCTCTGCCTTTGCCTCGAGGCTCTGCACAACGTGAATATTCATCTCATCACCGTCGAAGTCGGCGTTGTACGAGCTGCCGTTGACGTAGTGGAAGCGTAGCGTTTTCAGCCCAGAAAGCACCTTGGCGCGGTATGCCATCATGGATACCTTGTGCAGGGTCGGCTGGCGATTGAAGATGAGGCGGTCACCATCGAGGATATGCCGGTGGACCGTGAGGGAGCCGTTCTGTGCCATCGCGAAATACTTCATAGCGTGTTGCCGCCGAATTAGCTCAGGCACGTGCAAGTCCACGAAGCGTGTCTCGCCGCTCGGCAGCCCAATTTCTAGATGTGTGGCGCCCGGGTACACATCTGGGCCGTTCATGACACACCGCTTGAGGAACATCATGCGCGCGGGCGAGTAGCTGCTCACCAGCTCAGGGAACGTCAGCGCGCGGGCCAAGGGGCGGGGCAGCAGTACTTCGTTCGGCTCCACCAAGTAATCAGGTGAGATGACGCTACGGCACGCCTGGTTCACACGCTTGCCCATCATGTGCATGCGGAACAGTCCCTCTTTCTTCGCAAAGCTCTCCAGCACATCCGTGTACACCTCCGTCACCTTGGCCTGCAAGTTGCGCAGGTTGTGCTCCTGTGCGATCTCTTGCGCTGTGCTGACGAGATTACGCTCTGAAGTTGAATTGTTCGCTAGCACATAGTACGCCTCAATCTGCTCGACGAACTCAAGCACGTCAGACAGGGCACGTGTGCCGGCATCGGGGATGATGCCGCCAGACTCCGAAATCTGCACACCCGAGGACAGGCGCAGGGGCAGCGGCGGCACCAGCAGCTTGTCCACAAAGAAGACCTTGTAGTAGTACATCGGTGGGAGCGAGCAGGCGTACGGCATGTTTAAGGTGGCCTCGCCGAGATGCGGGAAGAGGGCCGCAAGAATGGCGGACTCACGCTGGCACAGCTGCTTGATGTGCTCTCGCACCCACGACGTGCGGAAGTACGTGTGACTCCGGCCCTGGCGGCGGTTCATCTCCTCCCATTCCCGAAGCTGCGCCGCCGTCAGCCCGCCGTTCGCCACGTTGAAGTCGGCGTTCTTCTTGTTGAAGAAGAAGAAGAGGTGGCCGTTCTTTGTTGTAATGCGTGGGGAGATGCCTTGGCAGTGCGAGCATACGTTGCCAAACTCTCGGAAGCTGCGCAGCGCCTGCTTGCAGATCTCATTGCGAACATCAAGCACCGGCTTGCGGAAACTTTCATCGTTGTCATCTACGGGCGCCAACGCGCCAGCAATGCCGGCGTCCCCACTGAGGCTGCCATGCACACTCGCCCCGGCTAACGAGCCCCCGGGCAGAGGCGATGCAGCGACCCCGCGGCGGCGCAGCAGCACATCCACGTGCTCCAGCATAAGAGGGATGTCGTTGATGACAGTCTCGTTGGCGTCACGGCGGCGTCGACTGCGCATGTCCTGCCCGTGCGCGTTCGCCACCATGTCAAGGAATCGCAGTGCCTCGCCAATCAACCCCGAATCGACAAGACGTAGTGCCTGTTGGTAGCGCACGACGTCAAACTCGGGCACACGGAATCGGTGGCAGAAGAAGCACTCGGCTTGCAGCAGCTGCTCCACTTCCTGGGCAAGGTGCGGGTTAATGACGCTGAGGCGCTCTTGTGACCTGCTCGGGTCGTTCGGGTAGCGACGCGGCATGCTGATGTACCCGTAGTGGCCTTGACAGCGCTCGTTGCCGTATTTGGAGTTGAGCGTGTTGCAGCATGTCGAGCACGACTGTGGAGGGAACGTGCGTGCGTCGAAGTTGCCCATGCGTGTGTCGTAGAACGTGGCGTGCGTGCCATCTCGCCGCACAGCTGGTGTCCATGGGGCCAGTCGATCTTCCTGTCCGCACCGCACGCGCACCTCCACAAAGGCGAGGCGCGCCATGTCCTCAGAGGTCATGAGGGAGAGGGAGACGCCGTTCTTGCGCTCGTGGACGGTGCGCGTGCGCAGGTCGCCCACGTACGCGTGGAAAGGAAAGGCGGTGGTGAGGGACATCTCGCAGAGGAAGAGGAAGCGCCGACCGCTGTGCCTCGTTTAGTATTTACGACTGTGTTCTGGTCGTCCCCGCCGTTGATCTGCCGCTTGATGAGAAGAGATGCGCATGCACGCGCAGAGAGAGCCATAGAGGTACACGAAGAGTTCGAGGAGGCACAAGTGCGATCGCGAGACAGCGAGAAAGTGAAGCAGCACTGCACTGCGCCACCCACTCGCACACTACTGTCTTCTGCACGTATGCGTATGGTGCATGCGGGTGATGCGAAGGGAGACGCACGCCAGAGAGAGTGTTGGAAGAGGGAGGGGGGCGAGGTAGAGCAGCATGCCTTCAGAGGTGAACAGAGACGCTGCCCGCACCAGCAAGCATACATCACAGAGGACGCAAGAATGCGACGGTGAGAGGTATGCGCTCGATGGCGAGCAGAGGACATGAGGCTGAGAAGGAGTGATACGATGAAGGGAAGGAGAGGCCGACTGTGGGCTTGGCGGTCGGTTGGACCAGATGTTTTCCAGCGCCAGCCCGTCAACGCACATTGGCATACGCACACGCGCCGCAAAGTAGCGAAGAGCACACCACCAGCCCTGTCTCCATCTCGACGTTCTCCTCCCTCTCTCCTTCCTTGGCCAAGCGTACCGTCGTGTACTGTTGCCCCATCAACCCACAATGGGGAGGGGGGGGGGAGCGTCCAGTGTTGCGAGACGAAGATGCCGCCGCCGCCGCCCTACTCCTCGTCAGACGTTGGTGTACTTTTGGGGCTAGAAAGCATGCACACACACACACACACACACCCTCATAGGCATGCTCACTCAGCGGGCATATAAGAAAGCAACGTAGATAACAGTAGGCGTCGCTGACGGCGCAAAATGTTCCCAGCGATTGCCTACACGCCATCGACGCCTCCACAGGTACATAAGTGCACACACACACACACACACAGAGCTACACATAAACGAAGGACTGCTCAGAGAGTCATGCATCCGAATGCCATTCGAAAAAAAAAAAAAACAGAGATGCAGACCCAGCACGATGATCAACACCGCATGTCTCGGCAAACACCCCAGGACATCGATTAAGAGGCACATGTGTAGGGCGAACGCCAGTGTTCGATGCGTGGAGGGTGTTGGATGATGGGGAGGGTAGAAGAACGCCAAGAAGCAGGGGAGAGAGCTATGCAAGACGGGTCAGGGGTGGGGAAGACGTGGTGTGAATGACAAGGGTGGCACGAGCAAGGTCTCCTCATCTCCTTTCACCTTCGGCATGTTGATTGCCTCAACAACAGGTACGAAGTGAACAAAGAAAGGCGCAGTGAGAGCACACAGAGACATGTGCATCGCACACCCGGACACGTCTTCCGGTGTTCGCACACACCCTACACGCGTGCATAAGCACACATGACGTAGAGCGCGAGCCGGAAGAAGACAGCAAATTCTAAAGCGAAGAAGCAGCTGAGGTCGGAAGACGACGTGGGTGAGAAGGGCGACACACACACACACACGCACGGAGACTTCCACAGTCCACGTCAGAAGAGTATGCCGTCCGATCATACAACGACTGTACACCCCGCACATCCCACCCCCTCAAGAGCCCCCTCCCCCCCCGTGGCATTGACCCGCAGGCAGGGACTACCCTCGCTTTGCTGTCTTGTACAAACGTGTGTCCACAGCGCTCTGAGTGCCATTGGCTGCCCTTGCCGCATCGTGTTTGGTTTGAGAGCCGATCACGAGGGATTCCACCACCCCATTCCCCCCCCCCATCTCTAGCGCCAACGCGCTCGCTCTGTGTGTCGCGCATGGAGCCGCCCCCCTCCCTCCTTTCCTCCCCTTCAGCCGGTGGGACAAGTTAAGCGACTCGCTCGGCGTGCGACCCCTTCCTTCCGTGAAGATGAGCAGCAGGCGAGGAGAGTTGCGCACCACCACCACCACACACACACACACACACACACACACACACATACGTCATCATCACTGGACGAAGAAGAAGCGGCAACGCCAGTGCCACAACCATAACAGAAGGGAAAAGAAGGCATTGCACACCTTGCAAGATGGAGGTGGCGGCAAAGGCGATGGGCACCAAGCACCCCCTCCCCCTCCCTCTCCTTCCCTCCACAAAAGGGCGCACAGGCGTTGCGTCCGTCCGCCATGACAACTCGGCATTCCTGTTTCTTCGAATTCTCTGCTTGCTTAGTAGTCCTTACCCTCGAGAAGCGCCCATGAAGGGTAGCGGTAGCCACCAAGCGCGTGCTTGAGGGCGATTGCCACACTGATACAAAGCTCATCCTGGTGCATTGCGGACACCACCTGGACGCCCTTAGGGAGGTGGAAGTCATGCGGCAGCCGCATGGAGCGTTCCTCGTGAATAGAGATGCTCTTGTAGCGGTTGGCCATAGAGGCACCGGGCCACACAGGGCAGGCAGTCACCGGCAACTGCAGGACGTTGAAGGCGGCAGTGTACTGAAATTGGAACGGGCTCCACAGTGGAAAGTGGTGGCGCGGCGCCGCTGACGGAAACGTTGGAGTGATAATGATGCCGTCGCCGCCCAGGAGCGACTCCAGCCCCATCTTGAAGGGGCCCAGCTCATCGTCGTGGCTGAACTTCAGGCATCGCGGCATCACCAGGTCCACCGTCTCCAGCAAGCATAGCGCGATGGCGGGCAATGTGTGCTTTGAGCGGCCGAGCATCCAACGCACCGCCTCGGCGAACCAGTTGACGCCTCCGACGTGGCCCTGTGACATGAACGCGCTGAACTTCGCCTCCGCCGGGTCCTTGCTGAGCACGGCCATCCACATGGGCAAGGTACGCGAGAATGGCAGAAACTCCGGCGGCACAGTTCCGCCCGTCGAGCGCGACGGCGTGCGGAGGTTGACGTATGTGATCTTGGCGTTGTAGCGCTCACGAAGCGCCTCTGCCGCCGCGTGCACAGCTTCAATCTGACTCTCGGAGACGTGAATCCAAGGAATGCCATAGTCTTCTAGCGCGTAGACGCGCAACGGGTGATGGTTGAGGTCAACCACCTTCTTCAGTGGCGAGCAAGGCGGATACAGGACTGGGTCAAGCCGGAAGCCGCCACGCGCAGCGACCTGTGAAAGTGGGATGAGGTCCTCCGGAAAACGGGAGATGGGACCGGTAGCCATGTAGTGGTTCGCCGACGTCTTGGCAGCTGGGTGCTGGCCGACGTTGGCGATGTAGTGCGGGCTTGCCTTATACCCATAGACGCCGTTGAAAAAGGCTGGCATCCGGATGGAACCTCCAATGTCGCTGCCAAGACTAAAGGTTGAGAAGACGGCGCCCGCAGCGGCCCCCTCGCCGCCGCTGCTGCCGCCCACGAGACAGCGAGTGTCGTACGGGTTGCTCGTGATGCCGTACATGTAGTTGGAGCTTTCACACCACATGCACAGCTCGCTGGTATTGGTGACGCCGAGGATGATGGCGCCAGCGTCCCGAAAGTTCTTCACGACGGGGCTGTCGGTCTCAGAGATTATTCGACTGCGATTCGGATTACCCGATGTGTTCGGGCAACCACGGCACTCCATGCACTCCTTGACGGTGCATGGCACGCCGAGGAGCCAGCTTGGCATCCGCTTCGGGTCCTTGTGCTCTCGCCACGCAGCCCAGACGCGGTCGGCCTCGGCCGCTGCTTCCATGGCTTCGTCGAAGCACTCGAACACCAGCGCGTTTATGTACGGGTTTACAGCCTTGATGTGTTCAATGAAGGTGCGGACAACCTCGACACAGCTGAGCCGCCCCTCACGGTACGCTTTGCTGAGTTCCAGCGCGGAGAGCTGCTGGCAGTACGCGATGTGCTGGTGGGGAACCTGCCGCGACGTGCGTGGGCCGGCCCGCATGAAGGCGCTCATCCACCAGTTGCAGAGGCCACACACAGCTATGCCATACGCGATAAGGCCGAGAAAGTAGGTGAGATGGTAGGCGAGCACCGCACCAGCGGTGATGGCGAGCCACCAGAGAATCTGGAACGTATTCATGATGGACTACAGGTGAAAAGACGAGAAAAGATGCGGTGCAAGTGATCACAGAAGCCTTGTTGCAGCCACCGCTACGGAAACAACGACGACGATGGGGGGCGCGTAGAGGGAGATGCGCAGCGGTTGCGGAGGCTGAACGCGCGCTTCTCTCGCTCGAGCCCAGTGTCGCCTACACCGGCGTGTGCAACGGTGACGCGTGCGCGCACGTAGGTGACGCACAGCAATCAGATGCCGGGATAAGCGAAAAGGCGAGGACGAAGGAATGCGTGCGTGCGTGCGTGTGTGTATATATATGGGTGGGTGCGCAAGGGGGGGGGGGGGCGGGGAGCGGGACGAGGCCAATGAGGAGGCGGAACACGACATGTAGGTTGACAAGCGATGTGACCGCGAACAGAGTGCGCCTGGGGCTGGGTGGGGAGAAGGACGAAGAGGATTCGGGTAGAGAATGCACGTGCAGAGGGACTCAGGAGGCGGGAAGGGGGAGAGAGGGGAGAGTAAGGCGGCACGACGGCGGCGACGAGAGAGCATGACTCCTTGGTGCGCGGCGCAGAAGGGAAACAGAGAGCAGAGGGAGGGAGGGAGGGGGGAGAGACAGGAATATGGGCGGCAGCGGACAGAGGGTCCCTGCCACCCCCCAAAACGAGGGGGGGGTGCGGCGGTGGCGCTGCGACCAACGTAAGCAGGCAGGAAAACGTGCCGACAGAACAGGTTAAGTGAGCGCCCAGAGAGACCGTGGGCGGGGGTGGGTGAGTAGTCCACGACCGCGCATGACAGATTAGGAAACTGTAACGCCAAAGCAGGTGTCCAAGGGTGGGTGTGCTCTGCGAGCTGGGGGTGCGCCTGGGCGATGACAAGGGGGCGTGCACGCTGCTGTCCTCGTCCCTCCCTCCCTCCTCCGAGTTGATAGGGCCCTAAGCGAATAGAGGTGGCTGGGGGGTGCGACCGAGCGACGACTGAAAAAGAGAGCCCGTGGGCGGATGGAGGCCGGGTTTGCCGTCACTATAGATGTGCGTGCGTGCGTGTAGGGAGGCGCACCTTCAGCGTTTACACAGAAGCAGGCAAGCATCCACATGCACGGTGGGGCACTGCGCCAAAAAATTAATAGTAATAAAACGGCGGAGTGAAGAGAAGCGACATCAAGGACGGACTGCGGAGTCACTTCTGTGCCCCCCCCTCTCCTCATCGTGATCGCCGCATCTGCGTCGGGGATGCCACCTCCCTGTGCGCACCAAAGCAGCACGAGAGACTCCCCTGCCCCTGTCCCTGCCTAAGCACAACAAAACGTAGACGTACACATAGAAAGGGTACGGGCTTCGTAGGAAACGAAGAAAGGTAAGACTAGAGACGTTAGTTACGCAGCGCCCCCACACCGCATCACTATCGCGCCATCACGCCCCTGACAGAGACGCGCAGCAACGACAGCAAGGCACCAGAAAAGCTGAGGGCATCTCGGAGGCAGGGAAGGGGGGCGGGGAAGCCTTAACGAGAGCGAGATAGAGTCTTCGTGTTGTGTGTGTGTGTGTGTGTGTCTGACGCGTACATGCGTCTGTGCCGGTGGGTAGCGCCACGCACAACGACGGCCACTCATGAAGAAGGGAAGTTAACGTGTAAAACGGCAGGCAGGGCACGATGATGCGATGGTAGACACAGCGTTAGCACAGCCGAAAACGAGTGAGGGAGCGGCAGGGCGGGTGACGAGGGAGGCGGGGGAAGTCAGTAGAAAACTCAAAAGGAAGAATCGGACGACTTACTAAGAGTAGACTGCTGCGTTCCCCGTCATTCACTCACCCATCGCCGTTCTCCCACCTTTCCGGTTCCGCTCTGCTTCATTCATAGATCGCTTGCCACATTACTTAAACCGTCAACGCCGGCGCCCCCCTCTCGGCTTCGCCGCTGGTGAGCACGATCGGCTCCACACCTGGGCGACGGCGATGCAGCCCCTTCACGTGCTTGAAGGGGATAGCGAGCAGATTCAGCCCGCGCATGGTGACTTCACCGTCTTTGAAAACGCGCTGCTCGACGGCAGTCTGCAGCAGCAGGTCACCACTGCCTTCGTAGGCAATGAGGGTACCGACGATGACGCGGCCGTCTGTCAGCTCAACGCGCAGCTCACGACCGAGGAACGGGTGTCTCTCCTCGACACCGGCGTCGGAGGCATGCCCGTTGCCCTTGACTACCATGATTGAGGCTCTGGATGATGTACCTGCGGGTACGGGAGACACCGGGGTACGGAGAACGTCAATTGAGAGCGTGGGGCGCACAGATGTCGCAGCGAGAGGTGCGCACGCCTGGATGTCGGTCGTGGTCTGCCGTTCGGTGCACGTGCCACGCGGAGTCGTAAATGCGCTTTCCGTTCGCTTCTTTCGTTTGCTCCAGCTTAAGAAAACCGCGAGTTCTCACGGCAGAGCCAAGTGGGGTGCCGCGCGGAGGTGTCAGCGCGGGCGTGCGTATTGGCGTGCACCACCCGGAGAAGAGGAATACACAATGGAAGGAAAGAGAGAGAGAAAGGGGTAGGGAAAGTGCCGCCACCAGATGTGCTGGAGAACATGGGGTGGGAAGAGGGGAAAGGTGCCGTTGCTCATTTGCGCGGGTCGGCAATCCCTGCGTGACAGGCCCGTACACGCACCTGCGATCGGGCCTTTCCCCTAACCAATAGCCGATGACTCGCCACCGAGCCCGTTACACTCCACCCTGAGGACCGCGTGCGTGTGCAAGGGGCCCCAGCGAGTTGGGAAGAGCACTCCTATCAAAGCCCAAGAGGCGTCCTCACCACCCTTTACTCATCACCGCTCTCGTTCAGTGGTTGTTTGACTGCTCTCGAGAGAGCCACGCCGAGAGCTTTCCCTGCTCCGACGCAGAGGCCCATGACCCAGGTGTTTCGCTGCGCCATCTTCTACCTTTCACCTTCTGGTCATCGCCGAGCCCGCCGCTGTCGCTCCGAGAAAAAGCGCACCGAAGAGATGACCACGGTACACCCTTCAGATGCACTCACATACAGGCGAGGATGGAGGGCGAGTCGAAAGAGAGAGGAGAGTGTGGAGTGGGCCACCGAGCATGTGAGGGAGGGCAACCTTTCCCGCATCCCCAAACGTATTTTCCCACCATCACACGCTCTCTCGCACAAAGCACACATCAATGAGATTGTCAACGCCGTCAGAGACCACGAAAAAAAGGGGGGCCTCTTTCTACCTAGAGAGAGAGAGGGGGGGGGAGAGGGGAATAGATGTACATGCCTCTATACCAGGCAGTGGAGGGGAGAGCCAACACCGAGGCCCACAGCATTTTCCCTCTCCTCCAGCCAGCACAACCCGACTCACCGGGAAGGAGTGCTGCTCCACACAGTCAGGGCGAGAGAGGGGAGAAGAGGGAGAGAGAGAGAGACCCCATGACACATACACACAGAAGGATCCGTACACATGCACAGGAAGATGATGCGTGGGTCGGTGGGTGGGTGGGGGAAAAAAACGAAGAGGAGAGTCACGGCCATGTAGAGAAGAGAAGGACATGCTCCCGCAGACACTGTGGAAGGGAGAGGTAGAGAGAGCTGAGGGGCGGAAAAGATGAATGAGGGGGTGGGGGTGGCAACGCTGCACCACCAGCCCAGGCAAAATACCCACACCGGAGACCGTGCGGGATCGAGACGACTTGATGGCGCGGAAGCCACCAAGCAGAGAAGGGTTCGTGGAAAAGAAGAAGGGGAAAGGGCGCAAGCGCACAAACTCAAGGGGGACGCATCGAGCAGCGATGCCATCCCTTTTCCCCCTTGCATTACCCTCTGCGGTGGGGTTCACTTCTTCTTGGACTGTTCGAGGCGTCGCAGCATAACGGACCGCAACCAGTCCATCCCTTCGTTAATGCCTTCGCCTCGTAGTGCGTCCGAGGCGAATATGTTCATGGCATGATCACCCATGAGACTATTCAGCTGTAGAATCTGCGTCAGCTCCATCGGCGTTTTGGCCCCCGCAAGGTCCATCTTGTTCGCAAAGAAAACGAATGGTGCCTTGCACGTCTTGAGATCGGCGTGCTGCAACATCTGCTCCAGCTCATCCCTTACGACGCACAAGCGCAGCGCATCGCTGCTGTCGATCACGAACACAACGCCATTGATGTTGCTGTAGTAGCTCTCCCACAAACCTCGGAACTTCTGCGCACCGCTCATGTCGAATGCCGTAATGTGCACATTTCCTTTCTTGAGGCTGTCTACGTTGTACCCCACGGTGGCCGTGACGTTTTCGGTGCGTTGAGTTTCCGGTTTCAGAAAGTTGATGATGGTGGTTTTACCGCTGTTGTCCAGACCACAAATAATAATGTTCAGCTTTGTCTTTGCTTGCCCCATCTTCTCGCCCCGGGCTACTGGCGCCACACACGAAAAAAGAAAAAAAAGCGAAGTGCCACAAACACGAATCCCTTCTTAGAGAGAGAGAGAGGGGAGGGGGGGGGAGGGGGGGGGACAGAGGAGGAGAGGCGCGTAGCTAGAAGCTATGCTAGTGGGAGTGGTGCTATTCGTGCACGCCGTACCGGGTGTACGATGGTGGCCTACCCGCAGTGAATTTCTGTACACGCCCACAACAGGGTTAACCAGTACCTGGCAGCAGTGATGATGGTGAGAGAGAGACAGAGACAGAGACAGAGAGAGATCGATGTGGACGACGCAGCATGAAAAGAGGAAAGTGAAACGCTCACCGTCGCACAGCATACGATTGCGTGGCTGTACGGAGGCGCAAGAGGCAACGAGCAGCGGCAGGAGAGAAAGCGCCGTGACGCGCCGATCATGCATGCGCGGCACTAGGCGCAACTGTGTACACAAGAGGTGATACGCGTACACTTGTAGAGCTGCGCTGGCCATCGGACTTCACCGCGAGCCAAGGTGACAAGTGTTTCTTGTTGTTCCTCCCCTTTTCAACGTGTCCAGGTCGTCTGGTCATATGCGATGAGCTGAACACCACTCAGGCCTGCCACAGGGCCCCACCTCGCATCATGCGAACTAGTGCTAGACACATGCGTCGCCGCAACACCACGACTCCATTTCAGTAAGGCCTCTGCCTCGAGCTCTACCCACCCAATCCAACTTCACAGAGACTCACATTAGTTGTCATCCTTGGTGGGGCACACCCCTCAAGGAGGCGCACTCAGGCTCCGCACCACCTGCAGGCAGCGTCAGGGGCCTGGTGAGAGACGTTCGAGCCACGCGAACACTCTGCCCATCGCGCGGGGGACACGAGCATGTTCACCGTCGAATGCGACTCCCACACAGCACTGCCCAGGACCTGACTACCGACGTCGACAGCGATGTATTGCGCTGACTTCGGTGCGGCGTAGGCGTATGGGCCCTTTCACCATTTGCAGTAGTTCGACATTAGGCAGGGCGATAGAGGGAAGGGGGTGGAGCGCACTGGGCCCCGTAAGACGCCGCGCAGCGAGGTGCCTCTCCCATCACCAGACCCGAGCGGAGCAAGCAAAGGCTTTGATTTTGTTTGCTTCTAGCATGTTACGCACGTACAGTCCCGCGCGAGTGGACGCACCACCGTCCGTTTTTGCCGACCGCCCCTCGCGCCAGAGTTGCAACCTGGTTGTCTGGGAGGAGCCGTCCTCCCATCTAGTCGGGCGATACGCGTAGACGGCACCAGATGGACCTGAGTGCTTTGCACACCTGGATCCAAGCGCGCTGCCGCCAGTCTCTTTCTTGAGAGGTGGAGGCGGTGGCCTCCTTAGTGCGGGCGGTAGGGAATAAGTCTATGTGCATGCTCGATGAGCTGGAGGAGGAGGAGGAGGTTAGTCCGCTTCAGGCCAGAACTCTGTGAAACCTGCACCATGCCTGTCTTCCACGCCTCTTTCTCTGTCGCTTCAAATCGTTGCATGACATAATATGTGGCGTAAAAACTGTCCACATGGAAGTCTGGAGGACTCGACGGAATAGATCGGGGTCTCTCATCATATTTCCAGAATCGCTACCTCACCACAGGTCACCGAGTTCCATGCAGCACATACCGCGTGCTTCTTTACGCACGTGTAGTGTGTGTGTGGCGCTCATTCGTATGGGCTTCCTTCCACTTGGCTCGTCTACTCCTCTTGCTCTTCTGACCGCCAGATGCAGTGCGTTGATGTGGCACACTTTGCCAGCTATGCACAACAGTGCGTGCACACAGTGCGCACAATTCTGCGACCTGGTGTTTACTTCAGGGCGGCGTTTCTGGAGGTGTGCACGCCTGTGCGGCGGACATGTGATACGCAGTTATGCGCCTGTGACAGTCAAGGGTGCTCCGCCTTCTCCGTAGCCCGCACGCCTTTTCAAGAGGTGCGGGCGTGTCCAGTGAAAGAGATTCGTGCCGAGCGTCATGGGGAGGGACAGCAAGTCTCCCCCAACACTCATACTTGCTTCATTGCTTCCTGTCTTGAATGAGCGACTTTCCTTCGTAGCACGTCAGGTCCACGAGCATCCCCTGCTCCCCCATGCCAGCGAGTCCACCGTGGTGATGAAGACGCTTCGGGGGACACATTCTTGTGGGACCTCGCATTCAAACGTCGTCTTCCTCAGCCTCTTCTCATATGTGTGTGTGTGTGTGTGTGGGGGGTGAGCAAACACAGGCGCGACGAGAGGCTGGAAAGTCTACAAAGCAACGTGCAAGTCACGGGGTACTTCGAACTCCTTCGGCGCCGTGATGACAACGCTGTAACTGGCCAACTCGAGTGTGCGAGCGTAGAGTCGTGCAAGCACCGCGCCTGCCTTGGTACCCCCAGCTGGTGCTTATCCTCCAGATGGATACGCAGTCATCACGGGGTAATTCGCTCACGTCGCTTGCGCAGGTGGCTTGGCCAGGGGGTGTCACACAGAGGCGGGAAGGCGCAGGATTTTCATCTGGCTTGTCCGAGCGGAGGAGGAGCCCACCGTGAGCCCCCGCTTTCCACGCAGAAGAGATGCGGCCGGTGGCGACGCTCTCATTGTGAGGTTTCTCCACGGCTCTCCTGTCATGCGTCCGGAAGGGGGAGAGGGGGGCGGGGGGGGGGCATGACGCTTTCCCGGGCCGGCTTGTCGATATCCGGGGGAGAGCAACACTGGACGTCACAGAGTGCCACCTCGAGCTCGCCCGTTGCCAACGGTTTCCGAGGGGCGTAGTGCTGCGACTGCACAAGAGCGAAAAAAGAAAAAAAGAAGAAATATCGTTAACAGACTGAGCAGGTATCATTGCCACACGTGAGTGTGTCATGGCTTCAGCGCTACCGCCGTGGAGGTGGACTTCAAGAGACGTGGAGAATACACGCGCTAATACCGATACGCGCACGGCTCAGCGAACACCGGCACTCACCCTTGCCCGTGGCGTCGGTCATGTGGAAGGCGTTGGTGTCGCCTCCGCCCTGGGCGCGGTGCCTGCAACTTGCTCCGACTCCTGGCTCACACTGAGTGAGTTGTAGTGCACTGGATAAAGGTAGGACAGGAAGATGTCGATCGGCTCTGTTCGTGGTTCGAAGGAAACGTAGCGAACGCCTGCATGAGCGCCACCGCAGCCGGTGTCCAAGCCACTCGGCAAGCTACCGCCATAATCAGTGCCAAGTCGAAAAGAAGTTGTGGCACCCAGGCCAAGGCTGCCCAGAAGCTGAGAGCTGGCAACGCTTTCGCCACCCCCTGCAGAAAGTGCGTGGGAGTTGCTCTGCGCGTTGTCGGCCCAGCCAGCGACGGCGTTCACTTTCTGCGTGGAAGAGAACCTCCGGTGCAACGAGGGGTTTGCTCGGCCGCGGTACATGTTGGACGCGAGCAGCATGATCTCTCCAGTCTCTCCCCCTTGCTGCATCGTCGGTGAAAGCGCCTGGAAGGAAGTCCACGTGTCGGCCCAACGCGTTCTACCGGAGGCAGGTGCTTCTTCTGTTGTGCTGCCTGGCAGTGCCAGATTGTGGTGGTGCAACCTTGGGCGAGGCAAGGATGAACGCGACAGGTCCAGTGATGCCTCACCAGTGGACGGCGGAAGCGTCGTATCGACATCGTGCTGGGAAGAGAGGCATACAGCAACATCAGTCGTGTTGGAGGCGTTGGCTGACTCCTTTCTCTGGATAGAGATGTTGACCGCCTGTGTGGCTGTATCGAGTGCCTGTACCTCAGCGCCAACAGCACGGAACTTCGCTCTCTGGTTCTCAGTGGCGTCGCCCGAGTCGTCCTCGTCGTCGCTAATGAGGCAACGAGCCGGGACTGCCGCAGGCTGCAGGAGTTGGCAAGGCTTCCGTATCGTCGACTGAGGCTGCAGGAGCGGCATCGCCGCCGCCTCCGAACTAAAGTCGCCACCGTAGCCGCCGTTACTGCAGCTGCCCGTTCCCGAAAGCGGCCAACTGCAGCGGATTTCGGACTGCTGCAGTCTACGGTGCAGAGCGACTTGGATCGCGTTCGCGTCCATCTCGTCCTCGCCATCGCTGCCCATGTCCTGAGGGTTGTCGTACAACGACGCCCCCTGCGAATCACCGAAAGCGTTGCTGTTACGGTGGCCGTACTGTTGCTGCGGTGGCGGCCTGTATGCACGGAGAAGACGACGCTCAGCCCGGCGGCGCTCCCGAAGCGTCCACACATCTACGAGAAACGACGGTGCCGAATCGGCTTGCTCGGAGGAGGGACGATAGGTAATGTAGCAGTTACGCTCCTGGGAGGACAACACATGGATGTTCACGTAGAGGCAGTCGCTCGCTGCCCGCAGGGATAACTCGTCTCCCCACGAGCCGGACTTGGCTAGGTTATTGTAGTATGCATCTGCATACGCGGGCGACTCGAAGAAGTAGTCGAAGCTTTTCGCTCGAACCGCTCGCATGTAGGACACGATCTGGCTGCGGATGATGTCGTGGTAGTCCTCATTGCCGAACAACTGATGCGAGATGGCCCGGAACTGGCAGTTGCCATCATTGCGGACGCGGTGGACGACCAGATGGAGCTCGTTGAGACGTTGGTGCAGTCGCTGCACGCCTACACGGATGATCTGCTCGCGCGCCTGCACCCGGTCAACCGTTATCGACGGCGGCGTCTTCGTGTTGCTCACCGTCAGTGGGTGCTTGGGGGTGGAAGAGGTGAAGGAGGCGAGTAAGGAACGTTTGTTGTCTTTCCTAGTCGCCGGTGGCAGCGGATGTGAGGCGTCAGCGGTGCTCCCTGTACAGCTGCTCGACCACGGCACATCTTTTTTCGCCGCGGAGGTGGTCGTCTGTGCTGGCTCGTTGGTGGAGCAGACAGCAGTCGATCCTGCTGCTACACCGGCTCCACCGTAAAGACGTTGCATATCCTCCGCTACACGCTTGCGCGACGCTGGCTCGGCGACGTGTGGAACGATGGGCACGACGGGTGTCGCGGAGATGCGTAAGTGGTGCGGATCCCCAACCTCACTTCCGGAGGAAGTGGTCCGCCGGTGCTGAGTCCACGACGTCCCATGCGGAAACCCGGAGAGGAAACTCGGGTTCGTCTGAGCGGCGAGTTCAGCGGAGTTGGCAGTGCTCAACGCCCTGAAACTGCCGCTACCTACATGCTCCGGACTACGGTCGCCAACACCTGGCATGAGAAGTCTGCTCTCCCGCTGCCTTGCCGCCATACCGAGCCCCCCGCTCGGCAAGGAGAATGCCGATTCTTCCGCTTCCGCGGCGTTCGCATGCTGACACAGAGAGCTATAGCTGAGGGGCGACAAGACGGTCTGGGTGTAGGTGAGGGGGTCTGGCTCGGCAAGGCGGCGTGTACCGCTGGTAGTGATGTTGCTCATTGTAGCGCGGTTAGCTTTGGCAGCTCTCATGTCACCATCCCCTACCTCATCATCCAGCTCTGCGAAGATCGTTATTGTTCGCCGTGGCGGCGGCGTCGTTGACGAGCTCATCGCCACCGTACTCTTCCTGCTAGTGAGAGGGCCGGTGACGAGCGGCATCGCGGCGCTGGCGGTTTGGCCAGTGATGCGCCTCGGGTTCACATGAGCGCTTTTCATGTGAGACGGTGAGTGCCCACTTTGCATGCCGCGTGGCGCCGGGTGCCCGTTAATGCAGTTCTGTGAGGTGGAGTTGCCACCGCCCAGCATGCGCAGAGGGTGCACTGTCACTGGCACCGGCATGCCCACGAGTGAGTTCAGCATGGTGCCTCTGGGTAATATCAACACACGGCGACTTCTCTGTCCCGGAGATAGTCGCTGTAGGCGCTTGCAGCGTACGTACCCGCTGTGTTTTGCTGCTAGGCGCCGTAAGCACGGTCGCTTCGCGTGTGCCAATCAAGCAAGTGCACACACGAGCGCACGCACATGCACGCTAAACAGAGGCTCAGACGACGAGGGAGGGAGGGGGGAGAGGGCGGGTTGCGTACGACCAACGAGGAATTCCGGCGTTGCGTGCAGTAAAGGTGGCCCTTTACCTAAAAAGGGGGAGACGAAGGGGAAAAAAAAAAGAAAGCAGCAGCAGCAGCAGCGAACACGACGCTGGAGAGGCACAGAAGATGGATCGCTATACCTGTATACCTGTGTATGCATCTACCCATCTCTGTATATATCTTTATTATATCTCTCTAGATAGATACTGTATATATATGCATGTATGTATGCATCAAAGGAAAGGGTTAGTCAAGAAGGACACCATCAGCGGTGTGAGGAGCGGAGAAAGTGGCAGAATGGGGAGAGGGGGGCGGGCACGCTGGCTAGCGCGATGAGGCTTCGATGCGTCGAAGCCATGCATGCACTGAGTAATCCCAAGGGCACGTCGCACATGCTAGGAAGAGCTCCCGATGTACTCTTGGTGCGTGCATGGGGGTGGGGTGAGGGGGATGTGCGTTGTGAGAGTTTTGTGAGGTTCACACTTTCAGAACGTCGGGAGGAGAGAAGGCAAGGGAGAGGTAAAGGGGAACAGCAGCGCAACGCGGAGGCAGCACGGCAGTCAGAGAGGTAGGCAGGGGCACCTGCGCGAAAAAAAAAAAAATAACACGCGTGTGTGTGTGTGTGTGTGTGTGGTGGGGGGGAGGGGGGAATATCTAATACCTGTGTAGAGGTGTGCACGCATGCCCTCCTATACGCCTGGCATGGCTTGCCACCACAAGAACGTGAAGAGGGGTGGGGTAGAGGGGCAGGGGGACAGTAGAGACGAGCGATACGGGAGGAGGGGTGGTGGTGGGGGAGGGGGGCGCAAGGATGCGCATAAAATCAGCATCCTCGTACAAGGGCAATACTTATCGGCACACGGACAGGAGCACAGCATGGCGGTCGCAGCCGGCAACGTGGCCTCCCGTGTCAGCGCTGTGCCCGCCCCCAAACGCTCGCTGCGCACAGCCCCATGAGGCAAAGCACGAAGTCCTGATACACGGAGACGATGGCGGCATGGGCCCGGTGCCTTACTTTCTGTGCTTCCTCACGCGCGCCTCACTGAGCGGTGCGGGCCTTTCCGGCTTCTTGGCTTGTTAAGGATATGTGCAGGTGATGGAAGGGGAGGGGGCGATGCCTCTTGGCACAGGGGGGTGGGTGGGTGGGGTACATACCCTGGCGGGTGACCGTGCCGCATTCAGCGCTAGCGGCAACGTGGGAAAGATGTCTGACATCCACAACCCACCTTGCACACCAGCATGCACATGCACACCTCCCTGTTGCTTACTATGCTTTTCACTTAATCGAAAGTACGCGGCGACGCACCGTGTGGTGCCCGCTTACGGTTAGTCTCTCCGTGCACAACACGCGTGCGCAGGGAAGTGGCGAGGTGCATAGTTGCCATCACGGGCATCAGCAGCGCTGCAACGCACACACAGCAGAAGCCGCTAGAGATTGAGAGCACACACACACACACACGTGCGTGCGTGCGCGGGCACCGGTACTCGTGCTCCTCTCTAGCAAGGAGACGGCGCAGAGGAAGAGTGATGAGAGAGAGGAGGGCAAAGCCCTCAACACGCCTCGTTGTCCTCACGCAGCCACTCCTCCTCGAAGCTGTGCAGCAGGGTGCTAATTACTGCAGCCGCCGACATACCACGATCCCCTAAGCGAATGCTCGACACCTCGCCGGGGCGAGCGTAGTCGACGGAGACGTCACCGCGCGACATACCGCCAATGATGAAGGCGAACGGCTGGAATTGGCGCCGCTCGGCAGCTTTGCGCTGCGCCTTCGCGAACTCCTCGGTACCGGCTTCCGCTGTCGTTTTCTCTAACGCCCCGCTCGTGCTCGAGGTGAGGCGACGACGGGCGAGGCTGATCTTGCGGTCTGTGCGCTGCTCGTCGAGGGCGTCAGCAGAGTACCCGCAGGAGGCGCAGAACGTGAAAGGGTCGATGAGATCGCCGTCTTTTTCCACACGATACAGTCGAGTGCCTGCTGGGATGTGGTCTGTGATGGGGTTTCCAACCACTCGCAAGAGAGAAAGGTAGCCGGTGCTCGCGCGCACCTTGAGCTTGAAGAGCAGTGAAACCATCATCTTTTCGAAAAGACGGACGTTGCGCGGCACACGCAGACGCGGATCTACCGCGATGCACACTTGCTTTTTGGTGCGCAGGAACACCTCCAGCATGCCTGCCCGGTTGAGCGGAGAGTCTTGCAGATGCAGCAAGCATTGATGCACGACATCGGGACGCCAATCTGCTGGGTCCTGGTTGTGCCGCGCGTGGTAGGAGCGGTGACGGTCGCTCAGCAGCTCAAATCCCCTGTCTGTCTGAATTGTCTGCAGCGGGCAGTGCTCCAGAATGACGATGACGCGCCGCCACCGCTCCTTCTCCTCGGCGCTGCGAGGCAACCGTGCCGATTTCTGAGCGTACTCCATTTCCTTTTGTTATTTTCTATCGACGAACGGAGACAACCAAGAGAGGGGAGGCCTTGAGGCAACAGTGCTGTGGGAAGGGGGGAGGCCCTCTGCGCGGCGTCGCCTCCTTTACTCGTGCGTAGTGCGCAGCTGCCGATTCCAGCAGCTATCCTCACAGTCCGTATATGTGTGCGTGCGTGCGTGTGTGTGTGTGTGTGTGTGTGTGTGTGTGTGTAATGACACGACTCCGAAGATGCCGCGGGTATCGTGCGACTTCCGGGTACACGGGTATGTGCCTCCGATAGCAACGCTCTGGAGATGAGATGGCGAGGGTGAAGCGGAAAAAGAGAGGGAAAAGGGAAGATGAAGACACAGACCTGACATGCGCAGACCCGAACTTGCTGACCAGAGCGTGCATGTGCCAAATATGCATAGCCATCCCGACGATGGGGAGAGAAGGGGGGGGTTCGTGGCAAGAGTTGCGTGGAAAATGTTGACACACACACACACGTACCCACCCTTCATCGCCAACGACACCGCACCGTCATGAGGCGTTCGCGAAGTATGGTGGGTGCGTGTGTGTGTGTGTGGCGGAAAAGGAAGCAGCGCCTTTGTATCTCGGTAAATACAACAATGGCCTACGAAGGGAGCGTGAAGGAGAGCATGCGGGAACACCGAAAGCTGCAAAAGATGACCTATACACACAATGAGGTGGATGCGTGGTCGGCCAGACTCGGTGGAAGGGACTGGGGCATATGCCGACACAGCAAGCAGTAAAAGAATTCCACATGCACATCCACACAGCCAAAACAAGACATGAAGGATTACACGGGCACACGTTACACACATGCCAGCGCTTCGGCACCTCTCACGATCTCCGCACAACTACAACGTGTATGTATCTATCCCGAAGACCACGAAGCCGCACCACAAAGACGAAAAGATGACCGTACAGAGCAGAGAGGCGGCTGCGCACACGTTCTTCCGATCATGCCCCCCCCCCTCTCACCTCCCCTCTCTCTACACACACGCACACATGCGCAACCACCCATACAGATACCCGCATACAGCAACACGTAGACTGGCGTGACACACCGAAACAACTGCTATCGGGAGCGTGGATGTGAGCCAAAGTAAGGGGCCGGGGGGAGGGGGGGGGGAGGCAAGAGCTGGCTACACAGTGCTAATTGCGCTCCACCTGAAACGTCTCGCGCTCCCGTCCCTTGAAGTGAAGGATAATTTCGTTTTTGGAGTCGCCGCGCAGCTTGTCGCGTGAAAAACGGGCTTCCGTTTGCAGCCCGACAAGACTCAGCGCGCCCGTGATGACGCCGCAGAGTATGTTGGAGTACCACAGGCACTCTCGCAGAGGTCCATCGGGCAGCTCCACAAATAGGGCGAGCGGGTTGTCTTGAAAACTAATGGCAAACGTGTCGGCTGCGTCCTTCACCTGTGTCACCTCCGCACTCACGCCGAGAAACATGCGGAGCCCGACAAGCGCCACGCCTTCTGCAGCCTGGGTAAAGGTGCGGCACGGTGCAGCGCCGCTGCGCACGCTGTATTCCTCGATCAGCCGAGCACCGATTCGGTGGCCCATATGGTAAAGCTGCTGATTCACGTGCTCCACATCGTCTTCTTGGGTGAGCTCCTCGACCATCTGCTGCACAAGAGCGCCATATGTGAGGGCGAGGAACTCGGCGCTCATCTTTACATTGTTGTCGAAGGCCGCATTGCCCAGCTGCACGGCAGAGGCGAGCCTTTGGGCAGATGATGACATGCCTGCCAGAGAATTTCCAGGAGCGAAGCACAATGACTACGTGTGTGTGTGTGTGTGCACGTCACCGCAACGATAGAGGGCACACTGGCGAGGCGAGGCAAGGCGAGCGGGCGAGGGAGGGATGGGAAGGATATGCCAGAGGGAGCGGGGTGGGTAGCCATGAAACACACAAAGTGCATGGAGCGAAAGGGCTGTACGGAAGCGGTGGTGCGCATGTCTCTGCAGATGGCGCTTCACCTGTCCCTTTACAGCACGTATGCTCCGTGGGTTAGTTAGTAACGGCCCCACAAGTGAAGAGGGGGGGGGGGCGGAGGGGTTGGCACTGCGTGCCCCCCGACACATCCACTTATCACCGTTGCCGTACACCATGGTGAGCGGCGCAGGGTAGCTGATCTAGACTGGTCGCGCGTAGAACCAGAATTCTCAAGCTGGAGTTTCCACTGTGGTTCCCCTCCACGCCTTCCACCCACTACCTGTGCCAGCGTAGTCACTCGCTTCGGTTGCCTCGCTGTAAACAACAAGTGCGATATGGGGAGTGTAGGGGCCACTTCAAGAGTGGCGGCGCGGGTGTCCAGAGGAGCACCACATCACGAAGCACGCTTTTCACATCCAAGAAGGGCCCAGACACACACACACACACACGAGATGGGAGGGGAGGCGGGGGAGGTGCTACCGAGAAAAACAGTTAAAACAAAGACGGTGTTGTATGTACATCAGTGAAGCGAGCTGAAACCAAGCACACGCAGACGCGCAGGAGACTGCGCGACGGTTACCGCACTCTTCCTCCCATGTGTGGGCTGACACTGCCAGCAAAGTATCGCTGTGGTGCCCCCCCCCCTCTCCATCCTCCCCGCCCGATCCCAGGGAGAGGGGGCGGAAGCGACGTCTTCTCCCCCCACGCAATCACTTCTTCTTTTTACCTTTTTTCTTGCGCTTCTTGGCGTTCTTCTCAAGCTCCCGCTGAGTGTACACGCGGGCAATGAAGGCGCGGTAGTAGGCCTGGATCACGCGCGCGTCCTGCTCTTGATGCTCTAAGATCATATTGGCGTGCTCCTGTCGCTGCTCCGCTACCATGACTTCCCAGGCGTGCTCCTCACGCTCCTTGTGCAACTTCTCTACCGCCTCCTCCAGGGCGACAATGCGCTCCGTGTCTTCCTCGGCTTCTTTGTTGAACTGCCGCATCGCCGCCGCCAGCAACGCACTCTGAGCGTCGTACTCAGTGATGGCCCCGCTCACCGCCGCCTCACGCTTCGTGCGGTTCGAGCGCAGTGTGTTGAGCTCGTCCAGTGCCTTGGCCTGAGCTTGCTGCAGCCGGCGCGCCACCTCGTCTGCGTTCTTACGGTGTACCTCGAGTTGCTGCCGCAGCGAACACCGGCGGTCCTCCTGCACCGCGTCCTGCATATTCTGAAACGCTTCTAGCTCGACATCGGATGTGCGCTGCACGTACTGCAGCTCTTCCTCTAATGCTCTAATCTCATCATCGAGAGCGGCGACCTCTCGTTGACGAGCAGACTTCATATCGAGGTAGCGTTGATTCAGCACCTGCACGTCAGCCGTGCCGGCCTGGTCTCGGTTCACCGCGTCATGGAGAAGCTGGTAGCGATGTATATCCTCGTTGACGGTCGACTGGTTGCGTTGATGGATGAGACGGTGCAGCGTGACGACGAGCCCGCGCAGGTGGTCCAGACCCTCATCAACCATACCACAACAGTACGCTTGTGGCACTGCCCTGGAGTCTGACGCTGTCGCAGAGTGGCCGGGCTCCTGCGACACAGTTGCGGAAGAGCTGTGCGACGTGTACAGATGCTTCACATAGTACTTCATAATGTCGCCGTACCCGCCGTCGCGCAGTGTGTCGATGAGGGCACGAGTGCTCAAGTGGTGTGCCTGAAGGTCCGCTGCGTCCACAGAGCCAGTCGTTTTAGCGCCCGTGAGTAAGTCACGCTCGAGCTGTGCGTAGTCACTCACCTGCAGCACCGCCTCGTTATCGTCGTTGGCGGTCGGGTCGCCGTAGTGGCTGGCGGCGTACACGAAGGAAGCAGCCTTGACTGCCCGTTGACGCTCTTCTTCATACTCTGGGGAGAGAGAAGACGAGGATGAGGTGGGCAAATCGGGCGAGTCGTTGTTGTTGTGCCGAGCGGTATTAGCCCGTGAGCTGCAGCAGCTGCTGCTACTGACGCTGCTGGACTTCGATGAAAGCGCTGGCACACGCAGCCCTGCCGCAATGGGGGTGTCTCGGGTGATGTCGTGCTTTGTTCCTGCCTCCTTCGCCTTGCGGGTGGTGTGCTCTTCATAGCGATGCAGGTACATCTTTGTGTCCGGTAGATTCGCCGCCACGACGCATTCGTTACGCACCCACGAGGAAAACTCGTCAGGTAAGAACGTCAGGATCTGGAGCTCCTCTGCAAGGTCCTTTAAAACGCTCTCCACTTTCGCGGCCTCCTGCCGCGTCATCCGATCCATCTCCATCTTGCTTGTAAACGGGAGGGAGGGGGCGCGATGGGATGCGCTTTCTGCTGAAGCGTCTTTAAAAATGGGGTGCGCCACTGCGTGTGAGGCAGTGCAGCCGCACACAGAGGGAGGGAGGGAGGAAAGAGGAGGGTGGGGAGAGGGGCAACGGAAAGTAGTCGGCGCCTGTGTGTGAGGAGGCGAAGAAGTTCACACGATCCAGTGAATGATGATTAGGAGTTGGGGTTGGGGGAGAGCGCACGTACCGCGAGTTTCGCATGTAACAGCACCCAACGGCTGCTGGCCCTCGTCCGATGGGAGTTACCCTTCCCATCGACTTCACTGTAGGATGACGCTCAGAGAGGAGGAATGGGTGGGGAGGGGGTGATAGGGGGGCGGCCGCGGAAGGAGGGAGGAGAAAGGGGACGGGTGCCGTGTGGCGTAAAGCGGAGAAAGAAACGGGAACGCGCACAAGGCAGCTCCTTGGATACATGTTGTCTCTCTCACACACACACACGTACACACATACACACACGTACACACACGTACACACGGGTATCCGGCGTTCCCTCAACTCTATTTTTCTTTTCTGCCGCAGTCGCCCCCGCCGTCTTCGGCGCCCTCTCCGCCCTGTGTAGTTTTCTCTCTCCTCCCCCCAAAGAAATCACGATCATGGAAGTCCATTCTTCTACCCCCTTCCGCTTTGCTCTGGGTACGTTGAGTGCGTTGCACGTACCTGATGGTCATGCGCCACACACGCACATACACGATACTACACGGCACAGGCATACAAGCAATTAAGGAGCAAACGTGACACGGAGAACAACAGCCAACAGAAAAACAAAACACGAGGCGCACCGTACCAGTTGAACGTAAAGGGCCGTCACGGAGAGCAGACAGCAGGGGGAGGGGGAGGGGGGGGCGTCACGCAGAGAGCTGCCGGCGCAGGCCTTGCTGTATCTTTGGCGTGCGTGCGTGCTGCTTCTCGTTTCGTTCGCTTCCTTCGCCCTCTCCTCTCTACGGCTTCATCCCGGCCCGTCCTTTGCGTGTGTTCTGCCTTGTAGCTGCTGCTGCTGCGGCGGCGGTGGATGCGGTTATGCGGGCTGATCTGTATTCTAGAGAAAAAGACGATACAGAAAAGGTAAAGATGATCATGAGCGGTGCCTGGCCGCGAAGGCGGCAACCGGTGCATGGTGCGTGGGCCACCTACCCGCTCCCCCCGCCCTCCGGCCCAATACGCGCACGGGCCGCGGATCCATCTGGAAGGGGCGGTGGGGAGGGAGGGGGGGGGGGCTCCTCGAGCGCTCTCCCCCCGGCACACGGAAATAAAGAAGTTAAGGAAAAACGCAGGGCACGAAATGACCACGATGACGTCAGGCTTGCACACGCACACGTGTGCGACACGGGAGAGGGGCGGTGTGGGTGTGCACACCAGCCGTCGCGTAAACGCCTGCGCACGGCGCAAGTCTTTCTTTTTTTCGTCTAGTGTGTGTGTGAGGGGGGGGGGGGGGGGAAAGGGGGAGGACCTGAGAAGTGGAGACGGAAATTCAACGTTCGACAAGTCGCACCCAGAGGCGGGGCCCACTGCATAAAAGGAAGTACAGAAATAAGTGAGGGGCACGTGGCGTTGGGTCGTGGTATGGGGAGGCGGGAGGAGTAAAGGAACGCCGCTAAGTGAAGCGCGCCTGGGTGAAAGACAGAGGCACAGAGGGCCGGGCCCCACAGCACACACACGCACACGCACACGCACACACGCGCAGCTGTGCACGCATCGCCACGGAGACGGCAACAAGCAATCAAGAAGAAACAAGGCAGGTGAGACGAGGGGGACTAGATAAGAAAGAGAGAAAGTCATTACAGCCCTGAACGGAACAGGAAAGCGATAGCGACATGTATGGGGGCATGCTTGCGTCGTGATCGCTTGAAGGTACAAAGGGCAGAAGAGAGAGAGTGAGAGGGGGGGTAGGGGGAGGGAGGACGTGTACGTGTGTGTGTGTGTGTATTCTCTGTGATGTGGACCCGTCCCCAATGCTTTGCAGTAGAGGCGGCGGGGGGAGGGGAGAAACACGTACACACACACACACACACGTACACACACACACATAGGCGCGTATGTACTCCCTAACAGGTAGTGCGACAAGTCGCACGTCATCTAAAAAAAAGGCAAAAAAAAATAGAGCATCTGACATCCCTCGATACCCACAGAGACGAGGACGCCAAGCGCATGGGGCCTGTACGCGGCACAGGGGTACAGACGTCACGCCCTACCCACGATTAGGAAGCCGCCTCACCCAATGCGATCACCTCTTTCTTCGACATCTCCAACGAGCACATCTGACAATAGTGGAGGGTTGTGGTTACCTCGGGAAGGATGTCGGCGGTGGGGCTTTTGGCGGCCTTCGCCTTGCGCACCACGTCCATCGCATCTTCCTTGGGCCACAACACGCCCTTGTAGGCGTTCGCCGGCAGTTCGGGAACCTCCGGTCTCGTAGCCAAGTACGCCTCCGCCAGGGCGTTCGGATCTGGGCCGCTGCGGGTGTGCACCCACGCCACGACGTTACCCTCTCCATCCTTCACGACAATGACCTTCTTGTCAGCGGCCGTCTTGGTGGCACAGGAGACATCGACGATGCTGGCGCGGTGTGACTCCTGCCTCAGGATGGCTGAGACGTTGAAGGAGGAGCAGACACACTGCTTCCACCAGTAAGGCACCGCACCGCCATCCGTTTCCGCTGTCTTCGACTTGTTGTACCGTGCATCCGCTTTGAGCGCCTTCTGCAGCTGCTTTTCCTCCATCATGAGCGCTCCCAGAAGCGCACAGTCGCTCGCTGGGTCCTGCAGCTGGGCCATGACGGCCGGCAGAATGTTCAGCTTCGGCTGCAGAGACACGAGTGTCTTCAGTTTTTCCTTGATCTCCGCTTCCGTTTGTTTCGCCACCTCTGCCACATTGTTCTTCTGCCTCACCATCTCCTCCTTGTGCTGTCGTTTTTGCTCCTCCATCTTTTCCCTATTCGCCCTCGTGCACTCCTGCTCCCGGCGCTTCACCTCCGCCTCCTTGCGCTTGTGAGAGATTTGAAGAAACTCGAGCGCCTCCTGCTGCACAATCAGCTCGTAGGCTGCCTGCGCCTGCAGCACTGCCTGGTCCATCAGCTGGGCAGTGGGCAGTAACTTGAACATCAGGGCCTCCTCACGGCGGCCAATAACGTCTTTCAGGTACTTGGATACGTCGGACGGGTATGCAGTGTAGTCCGGCGCGGCCGTTAGTACGCGCGGCAAGAATGCCTTCGAACCAGCGCTTCCGCCGGTGCGGCGAGTGCTCCCAGACATGACCGTTGCACGCGGCATCGACGCGGAGGGGGTTTGGGACACAGTGGCAGCTGACCGAGCCACAGGCACCGACAGCGGGCGAGTGGCACTTGTAACGGATGGAGCCGGTGTGGCAGCACTGGCAGTGCTTGACCGCGCCGCAGCTCCACTAGCACGTGCCTGGGAAGCGGAGGCACCGCCGGTGGTGCTGGCTGCACGCGGGTGGACTTGCAAGCCGCTCAGGTGCAGGTTAGGCACCGTTGGCGTCGGCTGCGCTGCACTGTTGCTGTGAGTCGAAGTCGTGCGTGACTGTGCGGTATTCATCGAGTTGGTTTGGCTCGGAGCGGGCGAGTCGTTCTTCGACGGGATGATACCGTTGCGTAGCCGCTCCGCCGCGGTCAGGTTTGCGTTCGTGATGCTCTCACTTTTGGACGCGAGGAGTGCCGCGGCGCCATCATGGCTATTGCGCTCGCTGTGGTTGGGCGAGCTAGTCGATGAGTTGACCTCACTGTCGATCATGATGTTGGGGCTCTGCTCACGAGACAACATGGCGGCCTTGAGCGGAGGGAGGGGTTTGGAAGTAGGAATAAACACACACACACACACACACAAAGCCGTAGAGGCGTATGCTTGGCGACTGTGAGAGCTGGCGCAGGCAGTGGGATAACAAACGGCCTGCACGTGCGCACGCGCTTGTGAGAGGTGGTGAGCGGGATGAGAGAGCAAAGTTGATGTAGTGAGGTAAGAACGGAGACAAATATAAACGACAGCGCCGCTGCACACACTAAAGACCGCAAGGAGGGGAAGATGGCAGGGAGGGAGGCAGAGAGAGAGAGAGAGAGGAGGAGGGGGGGGGGCGCCTTGCGATCGAAGAAACCGTACGAGGCCTCGGTAGCGTATGTCTGTGGAAAAGATCACCGGGATGAAGCAAACGAAGTAAAGAGGGCAGTATCCACAACAACGTCACTAGCCAGTGTGTGCTTAAGTGTCTCCAAACCCAAAGCGTCGTAGGTGCAAGTGGGCGGTGGACAAGAAGCGGAAGAGGGCAATACACGAGCTAGTAAAAGATAAAAGTTGGGGGGCACTTGTGTGTGTGTGAGAGAGATCTAAGTGGAAGAGAGAAAGGTGAGAGAATGTGCGGTGCGACTGTGTAGTGTGCGGGTGGGGTGGTGGTGGTGGTAGTGGCGGGGTGGCGAGGCAGGGAGGGATGGACGTGTGCATGTCGTGTGGAGAACGGCGCAAGGGTTGAGAAATGCACTGCGGTGAGTAGCAGTGGCGTGAGGCGCCAACACCATCACCTTTCCCACCCTCCTCGTACGCCCATGCAGTGAAGGGTGCCGAGGTGGGTGGGCGCTCAACAAGCAGAGGGGGAAGGGGGGGGGGGACGGCACTTTCAGACTGACAGCGTCAAACGAGCGATGAGAGAAGCGGAGGATGCAGCTCAGCGATGGCAACGGCCGCCCTTCTGCTTTAGCGGAAGATGTGGGCACCTCGTCTCTCCCTTCACTTTCGTGATTGCCCTCCCTCATTCTTGCGTGCTTACTTGGGTTGTTGTTTCCCTGTGTGTGTGTGTGTGTGTGTGTGTGTGTGTGTCATGAACATTGCTCAGGGCGAGTGGGCGTAGAAAAGAGAAGTCCGAGCGAGCCTGCTGCATCTTCCGCCTCTGGCATGCCACAACCCAAGGATTTGTTTTGCAGCCAACCTCTTCTCCTTTCCCTCGCTCTCGCCTCTGTACAACTACTCGCGTACATATTCCAGCACGCGCACGCCACTGGAGCCGTAATCCGCGGCGATACCATAAAGATGAAGAAGCTCGATTGGGAGAGGGAAGAGGGCTAAGGAGAGCACAGAGACCCGGCGGACGTGAGGGGAGGGGAGCAGCAGTCGGCAACATCGTACAAAAAACTATGAATATATATATGTTTGTCCGCTTGTGTGTGCGTGTGTGGTGCACTCCACACAAGGGAGGAAGGGAGGGGGGCGAAGCAAGCTTAAGGAAAGGCAGGAGACGTGGACATGTCACACACACACACACACATGGGGATAGCCCCTGTAGTAGAGGCAAGGCGCACGGCACCATTACCGCGCCTCCGTCATGAAGGGAGCCCCTTCTCGTGCTGTAGCAAGAAAAGTGGCGTGCAATCACAGCAGCAAGAGACGGCTCTAAGGACTACTACAAAGACAGCGTGGGCTGAAGATCGGTGTGGAAAAAGCGCGAGAGGTGGTGGAGGTGCAGTGGTAGCAACCACCACTTGACCACAGAACAACAAGCCACAGAGCTGCAGAGTATATATAAATATAGATGTATATATATAGTTTGACGTCTTGCCGTTTTTGACATCCTCGCTTGTATGGTGGTTAGAGAGGCGAGAAGGGCATAACAGGGTGCACGCGGAGGGAGTCGGACACGAGCAGTACGGTGTAAGGCCAAGAGCAGAGTCCCCAAGGAAGGCGCTGAAGGGCAGACACGTCGAACGTCCAAGCGAGTTGGCAGGGGAAACAGTGCGCGGAAGCAGTCTTCTCTCCCTTCCGGTTCCTCTACTTACTATGATCCGCAACACCTACCGTCCTCGCACACACAGCCACTTGCTTACCTAAACTTGCTCAACGACTAGCACAGCAGCAGCAGCGCTGGCAGACAAAGACGACACCTCACACCACCTACATGGCATTACACATACATCGACACAAAAAACGCGGCGCACGAGTTCCAGAACGTACAGCAGCGACTCACTTTCTACATACATGTGGGGAAACAAAAAAATAAAAATAAAACATATTGCAAGCATTCATACATTTATATCAAAGTTTGAATTGGGGGAGTGTAGCAGCAGCAGTGCCCAACAATACATCACACAAGAGCCACCACCTGACCAGAAGGAAAGGTGCGACGAGTGGCTCTGCATGCAACACATGCCCCCCATGCGAGGCAAGTGATGCGGTCCGCTCATGTGCCGCTAGATGACGCAGACACGCGGCTTTGCCCATGTCGCCCTAAAGGAGACCAGCACACTCGTATGCACCCTCAGCACATCGCCAGTACCTCGCACTGATATACACAACAGCGATAACGCAACAGGTCAACCGAACACCGCACCACTAGCTTCATACGAGCTACACACCTGGAAGATATCGCTCCGCACATGGGGCCTCTTACACCCCTGCTGCCCAGTCCGGAGGGCACTCCAGCGGCTCACCGGCACAGAATGCGCACAGCAAGAATTTTGTAGCATGGAAAACACCAGCGCGTGTCCTTCTGGACAGCCGACCGTTTCCGGCGACGTCGCCCTACTCGGTGATCTGCTGCACGGTCTTGCCGCGGTACTGCTGGCTCTGCAGCACCTTCGCGCGCTTCAGCTCCTCGCGCTCGGCGGCGATCTTCACCTCCTCCTGCTTTGCGAGGTGCGCGCGGTACTCCACGATCTTGCTGCGGCGGTTCAGGTTGCCGTCCTCCACCTCCTCCGCGGGGTGCACGAATTCGATGCCCGCCTGGTTCAGCGCATCCTCCGTCGGCCCGAACATCTCCAGCGCCTGCGCCATCTTGTCCTTCAGCATCTCCAGCTCCTCCTCCACCTGCGCACGTAGCTTGTACAGCTCCTTCTTCAAGTCCGAGTGCTTCTTCGCGTTCGGGTCGAACGTCTCGATTGCAAACTCCAGCTGGATGTGCGTCGTGCGGATCTGGCGGTCGATCTCCTCCAGCCGCTTCTCCTTCTTGTACACAAGCTGCCCGAGCGTCTTGTACAGCCGACGGAACGCCTCCAGCTACTCCTGGTGCACCTGCAGCCGCAGCTCCGAGAGCTCCTCGTTCGTCTTGTCGTGCCGCGACTTGATGGCGCTGCAGCTCTCCGCCACGAGCTCCTCCACCATGCCGGTGCACCGCAGCGCAAGGTCGCAGTTGTACACGGACAGCTCCAGCAGCTTCTTGTGCTGCCCGCACACGTCCAGGAACTGCTGGTACTCCACGCGGCGCCGCTCCTCGCGGTCGTTCTCCTCGATCCGCCGCTTCACTTCCTCAAAGCGCTCCGTCCCCAGACGCTGCAGCGCGCGCTCCAGCTCCTGGATCTTGCGCCACGCCTCTTCCTGCCGCCCCTCGTTCTCCGCGATCAGCTGCTCGCCCTTCTCCTTCTGCGTCGCGTAACGCTTCAGCGCCTCGGCGTCCTCAAGGTCCGCCTTCTGGATCGCGTCGTGCAGGCTGCGCAGGTCGTCCTCGCACCGCCCCTTCAGCCGTCGCTTCGCATCCTTCAGCGCAGCGGTCTCCTGGAACGCGCGCTTCTGCGTGTCCACGATACGGTCGAAGCTCTTGTTCTCGTCCTCCGTCTGCCCAATGATCCGGAACTTGTCCGCCACGAGCTCCACAAGGTGCTCCAGCAGCTGCGCCTTGATGTAGTACTGCTCCTCCGCGATCGCCATCTCGCCGTCCGCGATCGCAACATCGCGGATCTCGCACGCCTTCTCGATTGCGGTGAGCTGCGCTGCGATCTGGTCCTCATTACCCTGCAGCGCGTTCTGCACAACAGTCACGTTCATGCAGTCCTCAAGGCTCTTCAGCACAGGCACCGGCACCTTCGCCAGGTCCGACGCATCCAGCTGCGACTGCCGCAGCTCCTCCTCCGTCTTCTCCATCTTCACAACGCCGTTGTCGATCGTCCCCGTCAGCGACACGGTCCGCGTCTTGTTCGGGTGCTGCTTCAGTTCGTTCAGCGTCTTCTTCAGCGCGACAATCTCCATGAACTGCGGCTTGTCCTCCGGCTTGTACAGCTCGCGAACAGACATCTCCAGCCCGCACACGCGCATCAGCTTCTGCACGTCGTACGCCTCCGTCAGTGCCCACTTCGTCCCGCTCTCCACCGCGGCGAGCAGCTCCGCGGCCTTCTCGTGCGCAGCGGCGAGCTTCTGCTTCTGCGTCTCGCTCCAGTCGGACACGTGCAGGTCCTGGATGAACTCCTCGTTCGACAGGCACGCCGTCTTCAGCTTCAGGTTGTGGATCTTCTGCTTGCGCGCAGCCTCCAGCGTGATGTCAGTCACCTCCGGCACATCCGCCGCCACCGCGGCATCTGCCGGGTACGCCATGTCCGCAGCGACGCTCATTGCCGATGCTGAGCTGGGAGTGTGATGCTGTGGTGTGGGTACGTGATTGGGAGCGAGGCGAGGTGAGAGAGAGAGAGAGGGGGTTGGCTAATAGACAAAAAGCGATGAGATCTGTGGACTCTATGTGGGTTTGAAGGTGGGTGTGTAGACGTGCATGTGGGAGGCATGCGTGGCGTGCAGGGGGCGAGGAGGCAGTACCCAGGTACGGAGGAGATGAGGGCAGAGAGGCAGGGAAAGAGAGGGTCCAAGTGACAAGAGAAGTCAGCGGGGGCGTCTGATGATGAGTCCTGGTGGTGACGCGCTTTGCGTTTGTGCAACAGAGTTCATGTTTCTTGATTGCGCACCTGCGGCAACGAAGAGGGAAGAGAAACATAAGAGGTGTTGGGGAGCTCGTCTAGGTCAGCGGCTGTTGTCAGAGAGTGTGGATGACGTCACCACCGCAGCCACCCGGAATCGGCCACTGTGTTGGCGTCCAAGTTACCGGGGAGCTCCTCTGGACGTCAGGCGTTCGTTTGCCTTGGGAAGACCACATCTCGAGTTAGAGGGTTAGTGCCCCCTAATGTTCCTTCCCCCTTGCATGAACAGCCCTCCTCTGCCACGTCCATGTCCGCCAACCGCAGACGCTTCACGATAGACTCGTTGGCGAGCGGTACGTAGCCTAAGCTGAGTGCGCAGCAAGGCTCCCCTTGAAAGAGAGCGGAATCAGTGCTGTGAGCGCTGATGGCGGGCCACAGAGGTTGTGTGGTGAAACCCCAGGTGAGCAAGTGTACAATGAGAGGCGGAGCCAATGCCTGCGGGGGCCGTGGGAAGTGCGGTGCGTCTCTGGTGCATCTGGCACAGGAACGGCTGGCCCGCCCGCCTATTAGCAGCCGCAACCGCTTCTCCCCGCAGTCGGAGAGTAGCATAGCCAAGTACCTCAAAGCGTGCGCCAACGAGACATCGACCGTCCGCACTTCCCCACCATCAGCGTCAACGGGGGCGGCGGCGCTACGGAGCTCCTCTCCAGCACCTGTGACCTCCAACTTACCACCCAGCACTTCCGAAAGGAAGCCCCTCTCAGTCTACCGCATGTTTTCGGGGTGATCACGGCTGAGCTGTGACAGGGTGTGGCAGGCAGGCTTGATGGCACGGCCGTACTCCAGCACCTAACTGGCGAGGACTCTGGGACCCGCACAGATACTTCGAAATCCAGCCCCGCAAGTCGACGCCGCCAAGTGCGCCCCTCGCGATATCCAGCAACTGCCGCTGAAACAAGTCTCGCCCACCGACTATGTTCCCTCGGCATCGACGGTCTTGAAGAGCATGTCACGCTCACCCACCCCCACCTCTACACACATGGCGGCCTGCTCGGTGCCTGCAAAACTTGACCATGCTGTTGGCAATGCCCTGCAGATGGCTGCCTTTGTACCTGGCAGGCCTGCGTTTCCATGGGAGCATGGGCAAAGCCGCTGCACCTGCTCATGTGAGGCACACCGAGTGACGGCGGCCCTACTGATCGAGCATCGACCACGCACCCTGGCATAAAGGCTTCTTGGCTCATCGCAAGCAGCTCGCACAGGCTTCCCTTCTCATAATAGCGTTCGAGAGGTGTCCGCTGTGCGTCGTCCGCTCGGATCCAGTGGCCGAGCATCCGCTGCACGCACATGGTGTAGAAACACATGTCGCGCAAAGCTGTCGGCAATGCCTCCTTCACATGACCCGTATCGTCTATCAGACGTGCGCCTGTTGAAGTCGCCCAGCTCTCCTCCGGCCTCCGGCCACACCAGAAGACTCGATTTGCTCACGCATACGGTAGCTGTATGACGGAGCACCGCATTCTTCTCAAGCCTGCATGCAGTGGCGACCGTCACAGAGTCCTGGTTGTTGTTGTGTCTTCTCAGCTACGTGATGCAGTACCGTGTCTCGCCACGTCACACAGCGCGCGTGTGCTTCGTCAGTGACTCTTGGTAAGTTGTGCAGTGCGATAGCCATGGGGCTGGTGGGCTAATCTATGGCGGTATGGGTGGGGCCTGCGTGTGCGTCTTCACAGCGGAGCTCACACACGTAGAGAGAGAGACAGGGGCGGAGGCAAAGCAAGACACATAGCGAGGGAGCAACAAGGCAAGTTGTGCAAGCTTGACGCAAGATGAACGAAAGCGTGGGGAGCACCCGCAGCACAGCAGCGTGACTGTCGTCCTCCGCATGTCCCTTGCGCCTGCTCGGATGCGTATGAGGGGCCTTTGTCCGCATTCATTGTGATGCCAACCGCTAGTTGTTCTCACCTCCTGTGAGCTCCCTCTTTCACTGCGCACGTTCGCTGGTAGCGACCTGTCGGTTCTGAGACGCACACGCCGGCAGCTCTTTCCTGCACTGGACTTCCTTCTCTCTCCTTCGTGCACTTCAGTGCTACGCGCAAGAGAGTGATACAGAAGGAATGCGGTATGATGCGTTGGCGCAGCCCAAGCCACTGAAGCATTAGGAATTACTCGTAGATTCAATGATGCTGCCTTCTTAAGCGACGCATCACCGCAGAGCGATGGCGGCGTTCTGTTTCGGCGAGCAGCTCCTCCCGTATTGAAGGTGGAAGGTGCGGCCCTGCTGGGATATGCGCCAACCACACGCGCAGAACGGTGTAGCCTTCCACGTCATCACGAGTGAGCGCTCCCACAAGCCATACTAGGAGATTGGATGAGGGGCACAGGAATGCATCGTTCAGCCACATCTGCGCCAGCGCAGGCTGCCGTAGTAGTGGCACAAACAATTTCCACGCGGGCCACTGGCGCACACGGTCGGGTGGAGTGACGTGTGCAGCCACTAGACTCTCGAGGAGGGAAGCCATGCGCGTCGGTGCAAGAGATAGCGACGGGTTGTCTGCACCTCGTTTGTATTGCTCTGTTGTGTACACGGCAGTGTACAAGGAACATTGGAGCGCGAGAAAGGCGGGTAGAGAACGCACACGCACCGCCGTGGCAGAAGACAGAAGCATGGGCCACTCCCCACTTGCGTGCTCGCCGCGGTTGGTGGTTGCAAGGGAGTCGTCAGTCCATGCGGTTCGGGTCGGGGTGGCGGCTAAGGATGAGCTCAAGCAATCTGCGTACCCGACGCCGCCGTTGTCCTTGCCGCCGTCCCCGCAACAGGCCAGAGGGCGGCAAAGCAAAAGCGCCTTCACAGTTGCATCGACATACAACGGGCTTTGCCGCGGTGCCACGTGCCGCAGCAGTGGACCAGCGGCAACGTAAGCGTGATGTAAGGCCAAAGAAGCGTAGGCACCGTCTCCCTCCAGTCTGCCCTTCTCGGCTTCACTGCTGCCTTGAGGTCGGAGCAACACAGACTCCGCGAGGCCGAGTAGCATTGCTGCACACACTGCCCAAAGTAACGTGCTCTGCTGCGCCGCCGATCGCCCGAGGATGTTACATGTCCACAGATGATGCAGTAGCACGGCAAGGCTGAGCTTTGCCCGGCGCCGCACTGCCTGAATCGCCGAGGTCCCCTCCTCTTCGTCTTGCCCTACGCTTGGACGGGACGTGCTGCCCTCCTGTGAGGTGCCCAGAAGAAGTGCCTTCACGTCTCTCAGACAGGGATTGGGGTGTAGCGCCGCCAAAGATAATGGCGAGGAAACGTCGTCCTCGGCGCCGCGGTGACGACGGAGGCTTGACCCATCCGATAGGATAGCCTCCTGCAACGCGGGCAGCTGGGCCTCCGCCTCCGCATGTAAGGCTTGGAGCAGTCGACCGCACTCCACGGGAGTCGCGTATGTGCGGGAGGCGTCTCCGCCGTCGGCCGTAGCCGCACAAGAGATGAAGTGAGACGACGCCATGCTTGGCGAGTGGAGCGATGAACCTATCGCAGTTGCCGAGAGGGTCATCACATAGACGACCTGCATCGCTGCAGCGGCACCGCCCAGGCCATCCGCGCGTGACGTTGCGTAACGGCTGCGCCCAAAGCAGGCTTGGTACTGCAGCGCCAACAGCACTGGAACAGTGGAGAAGCGCGCGACGTCTTGCAAGAGTAACTTGAGGTAGGCAGTGTGCTGCGTCGTGTTGGAGGGAGGTGTATGGGTCTGCAGGACTTCTAGGAGTGCCGGTGTGGGGGCGATGCGTTGATGTGCGGCACCATAGCTGTCGACGTCGCCGCGGCTGAGACGAGTTTCGCCGCCATCCACACCGATGATGACCAGCAGGGCTGCCTCTCTCCCTTCCAGACTGCGACAGCGCACACTGCGTCCTTCGCGCTCGTGAAGTTGCTGCGAAGACGCGGTAGCGGTGACGAAAGCCGAGGCGGGTGCCATCATGGAGGATAGGGATCGATTCAGTCTCACCCTGGACAACATATCAGCGATGTCTTCCCACATCGGCACTGGTAGTCCTCTGCGGTACGTAAAATCCAACAAGGCGCCCCGCTGGCAATCCTGCACGACACCGCTCACCAACGCAGCGCCGGCTTGGCCCATTCGTAGCCCGACGCGCACCATTTCCACCACAACGCGGTCGTTGATCGCGAAGACGAGGCCGACAGGGCGCACTGACCGGCGTGCCTGCGCTCCAGGTCGTGCGTCGTCGTCTAAGCCGTCAGTAGTGAGGTCACCCACCAAACGCAGAACTGGCACACGCTTCTTCACAAGCACGTGCCGCTGCAATCGGCGACTCCATACTCGAGTGTGCACCGTTCGAAAGCCTTGCTGAAGCGAAGGCCGCGGCTGCTTGTCGGCGTGACGTAACATCCGGCTGGCATGCACGATGGAAGCGGCTAGCTTCAGTGCCTTGTACGGATGCCCTCCTTCAAGCAGCTGCCGCAACAAGGCTGCAGTGGCGTCTGGGGAGACAGTGGCTGACCCGAACGGTAAGAGCCGATCAATCAGCGCGACTCCGCGCAGCTCCTCCAGGCGCCGTTGCTGCTCGACGAGCCTCTCCTCGGGGGAGTGGGGTGACGAGGCGTAGTACTTGCGCACTCGCGACACCCCGCCACTGGTAAGAGAGTGAGAAAGGCTCCCCTGTTTCTCATCGTGGTTGCGCTCGTACGCAGCGCGGCGCTGCTCATACTCGCGCATGAGAGCGTCGCGTGCCTCGAGCTGCTCGCGACTGTGCTCTTGAAGTGCCGTCAAGAAGCCCATGGCGATGGAGATATGAGACGGCAGACTCTGCTGTCGATAGACCGGTGCTTCCTGATGCGCCGTGCGCCACCACGAGACGGCTTGCTGCTCCGCAGTCCTGGAAGGTGCTGCGGTGCCGTCTTTTGAGGCGGCAAAGTCCACCGCAGGCGGCGAGAGCAGCACGCGCCGTACGTCGCTAGACTCCTGCAGGTGGAAGGCTGCACCAGTGTGGGAGGTGGTAAGGAGAAGCAAGGCATTAAGGAGAGAGTTATGCAGCCCGAGCCGTACAACTGGCATGTTGTGTCGTGCGTACGTGTCGGCGTTGTGCACGGCAGCGTGTTCCTTGAGGAACAGCTGCACATCTGACCACGGCTGCCATCCGACAGTCCTTCGCAAGTCAGTCTCGTGGCACCGCGCAAACCCTACGGAGAGCGACGAGACAACATGCAGCATGGCAGGCTGGGTGTAGAGACAGAGAGGTGCCGCCACTGCCGGTTCCATCGGAACCTCTTCATCAAAGCACTGCAGTAGCCCCTTGTACAGCTGCACCACAACGGCGTGGGCTTCGTCCCAGGCCCTGTAGAAGCGCTGCATCGAAGCCGAAGCGCGACTCCTTACTGTCATCAAGCTTGGCTGGGCAGATGCGGAGGAAGAGAGGAGAGCTGTGGTGTGACAGGGTTCAGTGGGGAAAAGGACTCCGTCGCGCACCGACGCCGCTGACGCTTCTCTCGCTGATGCTGCTGTCGCACCGCTGGTGCACACAGCTTCCAGAAAGACGTCCAACAGGGTCGTGCGGCGGTTGGCGTTGATCCCTCGATTCGTCTTTCCATCGTCACCGGCCTCTTCTCCGTTGATCATCATCTCCTGCTCGAGTGAAACTTGAGCTGACTGTGCCGCGTACAAGTAGGTGCATAACAGTGCATCCTTCAAGAATGAAACAGACGACCAGCGTAGTGGCGATTCAGCTGTGCGCTGCGGCTCGTGGCGAGGCCCCGCTGAAGGCCTGGGCACCGTGGTCGAGACTTCACCAACGGCGATTCCCTCTGCCCCTTCATCGAGTGTAGTTTCATGCACTTTCCCGATGAGGCACCGCTGCAGCTGACCCCTTCGCCACCCCAGCAAGAACAGCGTAGCTTGCTCGAAGCATGCGGCCGCGGTCGTCGGAGGGGCAGACGAGAACGCGGCTTCATCTGCCAGTCCGTCGCTAACAGCTCCGTAGTTATTCTTCGCACGCATTTGCGTTGCTGCGGCCTTGAGAACCCAAGATGTTATACACGGGGTCAGCCGCACGCGCGGCAAGTCCGCAACGCCATGTAGGGAACTGTCGGCGCCGTAGCCGACCCCAGTCGTTGCGCGACGCTCGGCAGCTTCGTGCAATGAAGCCGTGATGGTAAAATAACTGCTCCAGTACCCGAGCTCCTCTACTGTAAAAGGGCTCGTATCTACGGCGCCGAGGCCCGCTGCTAAAAACGAGGAAGACGCTTCGCCCTCGCTGTCGCTGGCGAGTGCACACAAAGCGACTTCCACCGGCACGGACAGCAGGCGCCATTTTTGGACGTCATCATGCGCGTCTCCACTCGGTACGACTTCCAAGCGCAGATCCAACTCCCTATCTTGCGCACCGGCCTGTGTGCCAGAAGTTGAAGCACCAGTGGCCATTGTCGAGAGCGAAGAGCAGCGTGCCACCCCTGCACACGTCTCCCACGAACACGGCAAGCGCGACAGCGCTTCACCCACAACGCCGTCGAAGGCGCTCATGTCACCACAGGCAAAGCATCTCTGTTGCTCCGCGGATGCCTCTTCCATTGTGACGCTCACGGTGTCCAAGAAAAGCTGCAATATCACGCCAACTTTTTCCGCAGAGCGCCGCAGCGCCGCCTCCGCCAACATCGACTCTAGCGGGACGAGCGGCGATACACCCTGCAGGCCAATGTCGAGGTTGGCATCCGCGTCTGACGGCACCGAGCCTGGGGCTGCCCTGCCAGTCCCTTCGCCCAGATCGCCATGTGTCCATGGGCAGCACCCCACATCGTACAAGGAGCAGTGCCCGTCTCGCAGTTGCGTTACGCAGTAGTGCGAGGGGTGGTGTCGGTACGGGCAGACGCCGGCATCCGTAATCGCTTGAATGGCCTGCCCCTTCCCAGCCCGAGTGCGAGTTGGTGATCGGCTAAGCTGGTGTGGACAGCCTCCCTGCAAGCGACACGGGTGCACGGCTGCCCCGCTCTGCTGTTGTGCGCGCGCCTGGCGCCGCTGCTCCCGCGCTTCGCGTGTCCGCCGCTGACGCTGTCGATGCGCGTGTCGCTCAGCTGGGGTGGAGGAGGCGGTGCTGGCGGGGACGTGGCCACCCTCCCGGGAGCTGTTGCGGAACGAGGGCGCCGACGGATTCGTCACCGCGCGCAGCAGTGCTGCGGAGGTGTTCGAGACATCTCCTTCGCCGCCCGCACGGTGGCCTTGTAGCAGTGCACGACGTACGGCACCAGGTGCAGCTGGAATGAGCTCATCTTCGCCATCCACCGCAACCTTCATGCTGGGAAGCACGGATGCTGAAGTGGCAGTTGCCGTGCGGCCCGAGAAGGTCGATGAAGATCTGTAGAATGCAGGCACTTTAACGGCCGCATCGTTCACAGCGGCAGCACTATTTACGTAGGCGTAGCTTTGCGAAGGTGAAAGCATCGCCTCTGAACCGACGGCACGGCTGTGTAGGTCCGACGCAAAGGCAAGGGAGGACGAGGCTGTTCTGCCATACGACGATGCAGGTGACGCTGAGCAAGCGTCTGTGTGACCTCTAGCGGAGGCGCCCTCAGAGACGGGTCTGCTCGGCGAGAGTCGTTCACCTCGTTGACTCCCGGATGAGTAGCTGGGCGTGGGGGCAGTGCTTGACGACACCGCCTCTTGCCGACCCCTTTGCGGGGCCACCAAGGGGACACGGAGATGCGCTGAGGCCCACGCCGGCGGACGCGGCGGTCGTGCCTCTCGAGTCGCCAAAACAAGTGCAGTGCAGGCGGCGTTGCACCAGAAGCCCTCGCGGGCAGCGCGGCGCCATCCCATGGCCTCGTTTCACGTCAACCAGTATGTGCAGTTATGCACATGCGTGCGTGTGAGGGCCACTGAGCGGTAAGCGAGCGTGAGGATGTTGGGAGCGAGTGCGAGGGAGGAAAGGGAGCGGTTGGGTGACTGGTATAACATGAATGTACGAGGGAGACCGAGAAGGAGTAGTGCGGCGGATGGGACCACGAGAGAGGGAGCGCCGTGCCGCCAATAGACCCCCCTTCCTTCCTGCGGTCGTGAAGACCAAAGACAGACACAGACATGTGCACACAGAGCCGCGCAGAGGCGCACGACACCAGCAGCGGCACAACGGCCGCAACCGTACCTACACAGGTGACGGCACCTGGAGCCCATCCCGCTTAGGCTACCCGGCGTGCAGTCAAAGAAGTGCAGAACATAAGCGCTTTGGAGGAGTTTGGCAAGGGCGTCGGCGGAGGAAGAAAGAGGCCACGCACAGCGAGGAAGAGGCCTCGCGAATTCGACGAATGCACGCGCGTATGCGTTGCACCGCAAATTGGACTCGCGGATGAGTGTGGCAAACGGGAAGCATTTAAAAGAAGCAACAGAGACACCTGCGTTGGGCTGTGACGCAACTAAAACAAGAACCAACGCGCGCAGCCAAGCCACGCATGGCGAGGCCAGCGCACACACGTTTCTACACAGTGCCGCTTCAGCGCACATCGGTACCACCGTTTTTAGCGCATATTTTGTTAGTGCGCTGGATGAGCTCGTCCATCCGGTCTAGGTCGGACGTCAGCGTAGTGTTCCATATCGTAGCGCGGTCATGCAACTCGCCCACAATGCCGCGTATCTCGTCCAGCGTCGGCTCCATTTGGGCACACATGGCAACGCCGGCGCACCGGCAGACGCGAGGCTCGTCAGCACCTGCCTGATGGTGATTGCCAAGGCTCACGGATGTCGTGATGAGTCCAGGACCCTTCACATTTGTGCTCGTTTCTTCACCAACGGCGGCGCGTTCCACGGTATTGCCTTTCTTGGTAAGTGCGCTACAGTCACCAAGCACATCGGCATTACAGAAGTACGCGGCTTGTTGCTGTGTGGTCATGGCGCCTCTAATAGCATGGCTACGAGTCATCGACGTACCCTTCGGCCTAGGGCAAGTGCTGAGGTCGGTCACTGATGCCGTTCCTAACAGGATCCTCGCCGCCGGCGGAGCGCCAGGCGACTTGTTCGCCACCTGCAACTGTGAGCCGCCCTTCTTGCATTGTAGCCAGTGCGCCAAGGCAGTGTACCAGTGCTTCGTGCGCCGCATCTCGCGCCGCCCCTGACGCCATCTTTCCTCGTTTTCTGTTATGGACTCCTCCATGAATGTGAGTGCTTCACCTTGCGTTTCAAGTGCGGCCGTGACCGTTTTCGACGTGTGCAGTGCAGCGTGCGCTTCCTGGAGAATACGGAGCAGCGATTCATTGGCTTCTTTTATGCGTGCCGCCAACTCGGGGTCGACCAAGATGCCGTCCACTGCACTGGCATCATTGGAACGAGGTACGGCGGTACTCTGCTTCTCAACCGCTATACAGGCAGGCCGTCGCGCCACCGCAGTTCGCGGGGAGCCACCGGTGCGCGTGCCCATCGACATCCCCTCCGCTCAGACGAAAAGATCGTGTAACACGCAAAATGGAGAGAGAGAGTCTAACGAACGATCTGGCGCAGGTGGCGGCAGCAGGCGTGTGCGTGTGAGCACGCGAGGATTGGGCCGTCCCTGATCCCGGGACGTTGTGGCGACAGTGCACACTCAGGCATCAAGGATAGAAGCGAGAGGGGTGTGTTCACATGGACGGGTTGGCCATGGAGTAGATGCCTACACAAGCAGACAGGCGAACGCCTCAAAGCTTCCTGTGATCACGCACACAACTGTGTCGCGCGCGACACGAAGAAGTGAGAAGCTCTTACACTTGCCTGTGCCCATTGTAGGGGGAGGAAGAGAGAAGGGGAGGTGCGGGGGAGGCCGTTTACAGCACCTGTGATGTGTCGTACGGTCCCCGTAGGCACGCTCGTTTCATCGCCACCTTCGTGTACCTGCCACATGCTCCCACACCAGCAGCACGCAACTGCCCCCTGTCCTTGCCCTTTGTTTATTCAGCGCAGATGCATGCACACATGCGCACATGCACACACACACACACACACGCTGACCACCATATGTAAAACTTAACAAGATATTATTTTGGACACAGACATCCGCACACACGCTCCTGCTCCGTCTCACCACGCACCATGTGGGCTCCTGCACGTCGGCTTCTGGAGACGCACATGAGAGCCACTGGCAGCCCCACAGAAGGCGCACACAATGATGATGTCATATCTAGAAAAATAAACTCTAAGGACTCCACAAAACCCCATCCGGAACATCACCCGTACGTCATGTACACGCAACACTCACAGGAAGAGAGAGTTCCGTGAGACGGAGGCAGTAGACACGTCAAGAACGGCAACCCGGCGACGCTCCCTCGACACCCAAGAAGCACGTCCGCGTCGTCACGAGCTGCCCGCTAACCCACCATAGACACCACTACACTATGAAACGTGCCCAGCGCTGCCACAACCTACCGATACACCCATCCAACACCTACGCTGAGTTGAGCCAAGGCATGCTGAACATAATTACTCCCATGAAAGCTCAAGTTCTTCATCCACACTGAGCCGCTTACAGTGGCATTGCCGACGCCCGAGAGGTCGAGCGCGCCTTGCCCTCGATGCTGTTCTCCCGGTTCGACACATCACCCAAACGACGAGGAGTCCGGTGATAGGATTCGCTCTTCCGCCGTTCTGGCCCGTCGATCTCGACGCTCGCCTCCTTCACATCCTGATCGATCTTTCCCAGAATGCGGCGCAGGATATCGAAGCGGGCGGCAGTCTCCTTGTAGTTGCCGTCCACCATGTTGTACATTTCCTTTACGCGCTCCACCTCGTCACTGGCCGCCTGAGCCACGGAGCGCACCACGTAGTCGCACTGCCTCAGCATATCGGTCAACGCCGTCACCTGCACCTCTGTCAGCCCGTCCAGAGTGACATTGTAGGCTGCCTTCACATACGCCATCAGCTGTTCAATGTACATGCCCTGCTGCTGGCCCAACGTGTGCGCCACGCCCAAGTGCCCCTCCAACACGGAAATTTCTGCAGACAACTTCTCCTCAGTCTCAGCGAGCTTGGCGGACGTCTCCTGGAGCGTCTCCTCAGTCTCAGCGAGCTTGGCGGACGTCTCCTGCACCGTCTCCTCGGTCTCAGCAAGCTTGGCGGAAGTCTCCTGAAGCTTCTCCTCCGTATCCTCCAGCTTGGCGGACGTCTCCTGCAGCGTCTCCTCAGTCTCAGCGAGCTTGGCGGACGTCTCCTGGAGCGTCTCCTCAGTCTCAGCGAGCTTGGCGGAAGTCTCCTGAAGCTTCTCCTCCGTATCCTCCAGCTTGGCGGACGTCTCCTGCACCGTCTCCTCGGTCTCAGCAAGCTTGGCGGAAGTCTCCAGAAGCTTCTCCTCGGTATCCTCCAGCTTGGCGGACGTCTCCTGGAGAGCTTCCTCAGTATCAGCGAGCTTGGCCGACGTCTCCTGGAGAGTTTCCTCAGTATCAGCGAGCTTGGCGGACGTCTCCTGAAGCGTCTCCTCAGTCTCAGCGAGCTTCGCGGACGTCTCCTGGAGAGTTTCCTCAGTATCAGCGAGCTTGGCGGACGTCTCCTGAAGCGTCTCCTCAGTCTCAGCGAGCTTGGCGGACGTCTCCTGGAGAGTTTCCTCAGTGTCAGCGAGCTTCGCGGACGTCTCCTGTAGCGTCTCCTCAGTATCAGCGAGCTTGGCGGACGTCTCCTGGAGAGTTTCCTCAGTGTCACCAAGCTTGGCGGACGTCTCCTGGAGAGCTTCCTCAGTATCAGCGAGCTTGGCCGACGTCTCCTGGAGAGTTTCCTCAGTATCAGCGAGCTTTACGGACGTCTCCTGAAGCGTCTCCTCAGTCTCAGCGAGCTTCGCGGACGTCTCCTGGAGAGTTTCCTCAGTATCAGCGAGCTTGGCGGACGTCTCCTGAAGCGTCTCCTCAGTCTCAGCGAGCTTGGCGGACGTCTCCTGAAGCGTCTCCTCAGTATCAGCGAGCTTGGCGGACGTCTCCTGGAGAGTTTCCTCAGTCTCAGCGAGCTTGGCGGACGTCTCCTGGAGAGTTTCCTCAGTGTCACCAAGCTTGGCGGACGTCTCCTGGAGAGCTTCCTCAGTATCAGCGAGCTTGGCGGACGTCTCCTGGAGCGTCTCCTCAGTCTCAGCGAGCTTGGCGGACGTCTCCAGAAGCTTCTCCTCAGTATCAGCGAGCTTGGCGGACGTCTCTTGGAGAGTTTCCTCAGTGTCACCAAGCTTGGCGGACGTCTCCTGGAGAGCTTCCTCAGTATCAGCGAGCTTGGCGGACGTCTCCAGAAGCTTCTCCTCGGTATCCTCCAGCTTGGCGGACGTCTCCTGGAGAGTTTCCTCAGTGTCACCAAGCTTGGCGGACGTCTCCTGAAGCGTCTCCTCAGTATCAGCGAGCTTGGCGGACGTCTCCTGGAGAGTTTCCTCAGTGTCACCAAGCTTGGCGGACGTCTCCTGGAGAGCTTCCTCAGTATCAGCGAGCTTGGCGGACGTCTCCTGGAGAGTTTCCTCAGTGTCACCAAGCTTGGCGGACGTCTCCTGAAGCGTCTCCTCAGTATCAGCGAGCTTGGCGGACGTCTCCTGGAGAGTTTCCTCAGTGTCACCAAGCTTGGCGGACGTCTCCTGAAGCGTCTCCTCAGTATCAGCGAGCTTGGCGGACGTCTCCTGGAGAGTTTCCTCAGTATCAGCGAGCTTGGCGGACGTCTCCTGGAGCGTCTCCTCAGTCTCAGCGAGCTTGGCGGACGTCTCCTGGAGCGTCTCCTCAGTGTCAGCGAGCTTGGCGGACGTCTCCTGAAGCGCCTCCTCAGTCTCAGCGAGCTTGGCGGACGTCTCCTGGAGAGTTTCCTCAGTGTCACCAAGCTTGGCGGACGTCTCCTGGAGAGTTTCCTCAGTATCAGCGAGCTTGGCGGACGTCTCCAGAAGCTTCTCCTCGGTATCCTCCAGCTTGGCGGACGTCTCCTGAAGCGTCTCCTCAGTATCAGCGAGCTTGGCGGACGTCTCCTGGAGAGTTTCCTCAGTATCAGCGAGCTTGGCGGACGTCTCCTGCAGCGCCTCCTCAGTATCAGCAAGCTTGGCGGACGTCTCCTGAAGCGTCTCCTCAGTATCAGCGAGCTTCGCGGACGTCTCCTGGAGAGTTTCCTCAGTATCAGCGAGCTTGGCGGACGTCTCCTGCAGCGCCTCCTCAGTCTTAGCGAGCTTGGCGGACGTCTCCAGAAGCTTCTCCTCGGTATCCTCCAGCTTGGCGGACGTCTCCTGAAGCGTCTCCTCAGTATCAGCGAGCCTGGCGGACGTCTCCTGGAGAGTTTCCTCAGTATCAGCGAGCTTGGCGGACGTCTCCTGGAGCGTCTCCTCAGTCTCAGCAAGCTTGGCGGACGTCTCCTGGAGCGTCTCCTCAGTCTCAGCGAGCTTGGCGGACGTCTCCTGGAGCGTCTCCTCAGTGTCAGCGAGCTTGGCGGACGTCTCCTGGAGCGTCTCCTCAGTCTCAGCAAGCTTGGCGGACGTCTCCTGCAGCGTCTCCTCAGTGTCAGCGAGCTTGGCGGACGTCTCCTGGAGCGTCTCCTCAGTCTCACCAAGCTTGGCGTTCGTCTCCTGAAGCGTCTCCTCAGTGTCAGCGAGCTTGGCGGACGTCTCCTGGAGCGTCTCCTCAGTATCAGCGAGCTTGGCGGACGTCTCCTGGAGCGTCTCCTCAGTGTCAGCGAGCTTGGCGGACGTCTCCTGGAGCGTCTCCTCAGTCTCAGCAAGCTTGGCGGACGTCTCCTGCAGCGTCTCCTCAGTGTCAGCGAGCTTGGCGGACGTCTCCTGGAGCGTCTCCTCAGTCTCACCAAGCTTGGCGTTCGTCTCCTGAAGCGTCTCCTCAGTGTCAGCGAGCTTGGCGGACGTCTCCTGCAGCGTCTCCTCAGTGTCAGCGAGCTTGGCGGACGTCTCCTGGAGCGTCTCCTCAGTCTCACCAAGCTTGGCGTTCGTCTCCTGAAGCGTCTCCTCAGTGTCAGCGAGCTTGGCGGACGTCTCCTGGAGCGTCTCCTCAGTCTCAGTTGGCTCTCCTGAAGCGTCTCCTCAGTGTCAGCGAGCCTGGCGGACGTCTCCTGGAGAGTTTCCTCAGTCTCAGCGAGCTTGGCGGACGTCTCCTGGAGCGTCTCCTCAGTGTCACCAAGCTTGGCGTTCGTCTCCTGGAGCGTCTCCTCAGTGTCAGCGAGCTTGGCGGACGTCTCCTGGAGCGTCTCCTCAGTATCAGCGAGCTTGGCGGACGTCTCCTGAAGCGTCTCCTCAGTATCAGCGAGCTTCGCGGACGTCTCCTGAAGCGTCTCCTCAGTATCAGCGAGCTTGGCGGACGTCTCCTGGAGCGTCTCCTCAGTATCAGCGAGCTTGGCGGACGTCTCCTGAAGCGTCTCCTCAGTATCAGCGAGCTTGGCGGACGTCTCCTGAAGCGTCTCCTCAGTGTCAGCAAGCTTGGCGGACGTCTCCTGGAGCGTCTCCTCAGTCTCAGCAAGCTTGGCGGACGTCTCCTGAAGCGCCTCCTCAGTGTCAGCGAGCTTGGCGGACGTCTCCTGGAGCGTCTCCTCAGTGTCAGCAAGCTTGGCGGACGTCTCCTGAAGCGCCTCCTCAGTGTCAGCGAGCTTGGCGGACGTCTCCTGGAGCGTCTCCTCAGTCTCAGCAAGCTTGGCGGACGTCTCCTGGAGCGTCTCCTCAGTCTCAGCGAGCTTGGCGGACGTCTCCTGGAGCGTCTCCTCAGTGTCAGCGAGCTTGGCGGACGTCTCCTGGAGCGTCTCCTCAGTCTCAGCAAGCTTGGCGGACGTCTCCTGCAGCGTCTCCTCAGTGTCAGCGAGCTTGGCGGACGTCTCCTGGAGCGTCTCCTCAGTCTCACCAAGCTTGGCGTTCGTCTCCTGAAGCGTCTCCTCAGTGTCAGCGAGCTTGGCGGACGTCTCCTGGAGCGTCTCCTCAGTATCAGCGAGCTTGGCGGACGTCTCCTGGAGCGTCTCCTCAGTGTCAGCGAGCTTGGCGGACGTCTCCTGGAGCGTCTCCTCAGTCTCAGCAAGCTTGGCGGACGTCTCCTGCAGCGTCTCCTCAGTGTCAGCGAGCTTGGCGGACGTCTCCTGGAGCGTCTCCTCAGTCTCACCAAGCTTGGCGTTCGTCTCCTGAAGCGTCTCCTCAGTGTCAGCGAGCTTGGCGGACGTCTCCTGCAGCGTCTCCTCAGTGTCAGCGAGCTTGGCGGACGTCTCCTGGAGTTTCTCCTGGGTGCTCGACAGATCCTCGGTCAGCTGCTCCAGCGTCACCCTCAGCGTGTCCTCCTCGCGTACAAGCTGCTCCTCGCGGTCTGTCAGCTCCTTCACTCGCTTCTCAGACTTCTCCAGGTGCGCCTCCAACGTGGCCACCTGTTCATCCCGTTCGTCACGCTCGTTACGCATCGCATCCAGCTGCGCCTCGAGCTCACTGCGCGCTTGCTCGGCAGCGGAAGTGTCCGCGTCGTACTTGGCCTGCAGTGCACGCAGTCGGTCCGAAAGGTCGGCGCACTCCGTTTCCTTCGCCGCGAGGCGCTCCTGCAGTTCTGCCACCAGCCGGCGCAGCGCAGCGATCTCGTCCGCAGAGACAGCGAGCGCAGCGTCGCTCTCGCTCTGCAGCGCCCGCAGCCGCGTCTCGTACCCGCGCTTCATCTCCTCGAAGCGACCGGTCTCCTCACCAAGAAGCCCTTCCATCGCCTCCTCGTGCTCCTCCTTCATCTCCTGCATCTTCGTATTCATCTCGCGCAGCTCGTCCTCCAGCATCAGGAACTCACCGTACAGGATCTGCCGCTGCAGGCCCATCTGGTAGTCCGCCTCCGTCAGCGCCTTCTGCAGCCCCTCGATCTCAGTCGTCAGGTGCAGCGCAAGCTCGTCGTCCCCGCCCTCACGCAGCCTCGCCTCCAGCTCCGCGATACGCGCAAGCAGCTTCTCGATCGTCCCCTTCAGTTGATACTCCGCGTACAGCGCCTCCTTCTTCCGCAGGTACTCGTCGCGCCACCGGTCGCCCAGCTCGCACTCGTCCTGCTTCGTCTGCTGCGAGTCTACCGTGTTCACGTGCGCGTGCGTCGTGATCTGCTTCGCGCGGTCAGCGAACCGCAGTGTCTGCACGGACAGGTTCGCGTCGCGCTCGCTCGGCGAGATCGTCACCATCATGGTCGAGATGCTGTTCCCGCCAATGTAGTCCTTCAGCAGCTTCGTCAGCGTGCTGTTGCGAAACTCCGGGATCGACCGCGAGTTGGTCCGCCCACGCGTCGCAACCGCCTCGATGCACGACCCCAGCGCCAGCAGCGAAAGGTTGATGTTGCGCGCCTGCTCGAACGCAAGGCCCTCCTCGGTCCCCGCAAGCCGGATCCGCTCACACCCCGCGAGGTCCGCAAGCAGGATCTTCGCGCACCGCGGCGCAAGATCCGGCGCATCGAAGTGCGTCTGCACCTCCAGCATGAACAGCGTGTGCGCGCGCGACGAGTGGTCGTGGATGTTCGTCGCCGCGAACGTCCGCAGCGGCTCCGCCTTGTTCAGCACCGCGAGCACGTCCTTGTAGCTCTTTACGGGCACCGTCTTCTGCCCAACAACGCTGAACGTGTTGTTCGTGAAGTCATTCCGCACGCTCAGCTGCTTGCGGTGGTTCAGCAGGTCGAACACGTCCTCGAGGTACACCTCCAGCATCGACGCCGACACCGTGTACGTCACGCCCTTCTGCGCGCTGCTCGCCGCGCGCGCGAAGATCATGTTGCACACGCGTGGAATCAGGCCCTCCTGCGACGTCCCGATCGACCCCGGAGGCCCGAATGACGTGTACGTCTTCCCACTCCCCGTCTGCCCGTACGCCATCACCGCAGCGTTGTAGCCGGCCAGTGCGTTCTCCACGAGAGGCCGCCCAACCTCGTCGAACACGTCCTCCTGCGACGCCGACGCCTTCCCAGACGGGCACGCGCGGTCGTTGCTCCAGAAGCACCCGTCGAACCCAAATGTGAAGCGGCCCTTCTTCGGCACCGTCACCTCCACAGCGCCGTCGTCCATGTTCACTGCCAGCTGGCCCATGTCTCCGCTCGTCTCGTCCTCGCGGAACGCGCGCACACGCACGTACACGTTCACGCGGTTGTTATGCTTAATGACCTCGGCGCGGCGCATGCCGGCAGCCGTGGCAGAGCGCTTGAAAGCGCCCCTGCTGCCAGTTCCCGAGGCGCTACGCTCGAAGGTGGTTGTGGTTGGAGGACGAGGAGACTCCTTCGCCGCGTAGCGCGCTGATTGCGGCTCTGGCGTGCGCGGCGGCAGGGGTGGTACGGGGCTTCCCGCAGCAGTAGAAGCCCCAGGCGCTGCTGGAGGCGTGGGCGTGCCGCGGGCGGAAGTCTTAGTGAGCGGAGTGGTGGAGCGTTTTGGCGTGACGCCCCCCACTGGGTGGCCTCGGCGGCCGGACCTTAGCGGCCCGCGCGACGAATTCGACCGCTTGAACTCCATGTCTTGTAGCTGGAGGGGTGAGGCGATCGGAGAGCGAGTGAGGATTGCGGTGCCGCAGGGAGAAAGAAAAGGGAGGCAACACGCCACCAAGCCAGTGAACGAATCGATGAGACGCGGTCACTCAATTCAAGAGGGCTGCTCTCGCAGGTCGTGGGTGCTCTGGTACAAGGTGGTGCATGCACTCGCACCCGAACAGAAAGCACACCTGCGCCAGCGCCGAGATTCGAGGCAGCGGATGCGCAGAGTTGCACGTGAGAGCGCGTACTTGAGCTATACGCAAAGGAAAAAAGAAACAGGGAGGAGAGAGAGGTCAGGATGCGAAGAGGCCAGGCGCTTGCCACGACACACGTGTGAAGTTCGCACTGTTTACAGCAGAACGTGCCCACGCGTCACGCAGGACTCCGGGCTAACGCACGTGCGTGACGGAGACAAGCCTGAAGAAAGCAACGGGAAAGGACAAAAGACGCGAAGGGCGGTGAAGCGAAATTCCTGCAAGGGGAAACGAGCAAATGACTGAGCGGACGCGCAAACGCAGGGAACACACAAGTGGACACCACCGCAGCACCCAACAGGCACGAGAAGGAATGACAACGTGTAGGGGAGGGGGAGGGGGAGGGGGAGGGGGGTCACGCGCCTCGCTTGTGCCGGGGAAGAAAGGGCGGTTGGCGGTGAACTTCACAAAAGGATGGCGTGTGGGGGTGACGACGAAGAAGCCGCGTGGGTCTGTGATGGGGTGGAAGACGAGCGTCGACAGTGCAACAGACGCACAGAGACACACTAAAGCAGAGCTGTGAAATATACGTCGGTCGATGTAAGATGGGTATAGACAGTAGAAAAGCACAAGATAAAAAAAATGGATCTAATGAAGCGAAAAAATAAAATGCAATGCGCGTACAGGTGAGCGGGGGGGAGGGGAGGAGGGGGTACAAGTAATGAGATGTGTGGAAAGTGGGGATGATGGTGGTGCTGTACTTCACAAACACCTACACGAACAAAAAAAAGAGGTGGTTTTAGGGGGAAAGAAATCTAAAGTGTTGTCTTGTACACGGGTACACGGGTGTGTGTGTCTGTGTGTGTGCTTAGTCGTGTTGGTGCCCCCTATGCACGCCTCAGCGTCTGCTTCGTGGGTGACTATGCAGCGAGGGGGAGTAAGGGGCCCTCTCAGCAGAAGACGAAGACGTAAGAACACGTTCAGATGCGTCACAGGCCACAATAAACAACGCAAAGGAGTTTGCGGCAGCGACCGTAGAAATGGAAAACGACGGCTGTGGTGTGCTGCCGTGGTGAGTGAAGCAGAGGGCCAAGTGCACGTCGGGAGGGAGAGTACCACGAAAGAAGGAAGGAGGTGTGAAAACACACAACAATGGTGATGTACGCAACGAAGCTGTGCACCCACACGCGCGCACTACTCAACCTCACGCACCGACGAAGATAAAGATCTAGAAGAGGAGGGGGAGAGAAAGAGGGATTCACTGCAGCTCAGACGTGCGCACGCAAGCCAGCTTTGCAGGTGGGAAATAGGGAGATCACGGGTGAAGCTGCAGAGAGGTGAATAAAGTGGGATGGAAAATGCGCAAGGGCGAAGGACGGATGCGCACACAGGCACACACACGGCACGCGCAGCGACCTCCTCTGATTCGGTGCAGAGGGCCGAAGATGCACGCGAGAACGGCAACGAGCAATAACGCCACGATTGCACGTTGAACACGCACAGGCAGACAGAGAGGTGTAGGGCGGAAGATTCCTTTTGATGACCCAAATGATAAAAAAATGTAAAACAATTGGGGACGGGGGCGCGAAGATGAAGCGGCGGAGGAGGGGGAGCAGCGACGTCTACTGAGCGAGGGAGAGAGTGTGACGTTTGATGCTCGCGTAGGATGTGAGAAAGAGGGCGACACCGCAGCGGCAGTGGGGGTGAGGGGTGGGTGGGTGGGTGGGAGATGCAGAGCACAGAGGAGAGGATGGCAGAGGAAAGGACATCGAGGTGGAGAAAGAAGTTTACCCACACCGATAGGTGTGTGGCATGTGTTGTCTCACCGCGGTCTGCTCGCCACCCTTTTCTCGGTCTCCAACAAAGAAGCAGCAGGGACAAGCCATTTCAGCTTAAACAGGAATGCATGCTCATGGGGACGGGAGAAGGGCTGCTCATGCGGTCGAGGGGGATGGTGAGGGGCGGGGAGCAGCTGGTGTATGTCGAGAGCCTTGGCTGCTCCCTTCCGTACTTGCCATGACACCCTTGGGCATGAAGTGCGACTATGCCAGGTGGAGTACGTGCGTAAGTGCGCGTGTATTGGGTACTTGTGTGTTTGTGTGTGTGTCTTTGTTACGCACGCAGAAGAGTATGCGGCGTAAGCCACACAGTACAGGGAGAGCATGTGCACAGGGGCATACTGGCGTACAATAAAGGAGGCGCGGCATGGTGTGGGCAAGACAAGCGCAGAGAAGGGGAGCCGTCGTTACACACCCGCACGCACACAGGTGGGAGGTGGAGGAGGAGGGGGGGGGTACACTTGGATAAAAAAAAGACAAGAAAAATGCAAAACGCGTGCACCGAGGCGCGCGCACAGGAGGAGAACGTCCCGCACACCAAAGTCGGCACACCACCGTGGAAGTGAGGCTACGGCGTCACCAGAGAAGACCGGCGCTCTGGCGCGCACCGGATGACGGAGGTGACGCAGTGGCAGGAAGGGGAGGGGAGCCGGCGCCGATGGCACGTCGCAGGGGGAAATGCAAGCATCAAACGTCTCCTCCATCTCTGCCCGGCCGCGCTACATCCAGAGAGTCGGCAGGTTTCACACAGAGAGAGAGAGAGAGCCCCCGCTAGTCACATCCTACGAACGAACACGTCCAGTACAACTCACGTGTACGCTGTACAGGTTGACGAGCTCTCTCTTTCGCGCTACCCACCAACATGCCAAACAACAGCTATTCGCATACGCGCAGATCCTTCTTGCCCCTTGGCTCCATAAATTGCCTAAGACATGACTGATTTCCGCTCCATGCTGTTCTCCCGGTTCGACACATCACCCAGTCGCACTGATGACGACTGTACGGATTCGCTCTGCCGCTGGATCGGGCCGTCGATCTCAACGTTCGCCTCCTTCACATCCTGATCGATCTTTCCCAGAATGCGGCGCAGGATATCGAGGCGGGCGGCAGTCTCCTTGTAGTTGCCGTCCACCATGTTGTACATTTCCTTTACGCGCTCCACCTCGTCACTGGCCGCCTGAGCCACGGAGCGCACCACGTAGTCGCACTGCCTCAGCATATCGGTCAACGCCGTCACCTGCACCTCTGTCAGCCCGTCCAGAGTGACATTGTAGGCTGCCTTCACATACGCCATCAGCTGTTCAATGTACATGCCCTGCTGCTGGCCCAACGTGTGTGCCACGCCCAAGTGCCCCTCCAACACGGAAATTTCTGCAGACAACTTCTCCTCAGTCTCAGCGAGCTTGGCGGACGTCTCCTGGAGCGCCTCCTCAGTCTCAGCAAGCTTGGCGGACGTCTCCTGAAGCGTCTCCTCAGTGCCAGCAAGCTTCGCGGACGTCTCCTGAAGCGTCTCCTCAGTGTCAGCAAGCTTCGCGGACGTCTCCTGGAGAGTTTCCTCAGTATCAGCGAGCTTGGCGGACGTCTCCTGAAGCGTCTCCTCAGTCTCAGCAAGCTTGGCGGACGTCTCCTGCACCGTCTCCTCAGTCTCAGCGAGCTTGGCGGACGTCTCCTGAAGCTTCTCCACGGTGTCCTCCACCTTGGCGTTCGTCTCCTGGAGCGTCTCCTCGGTCTCAGCAAGCTTGGCCGACGTCTCCTGGAGCTTCTCCTCAGTCTCAGCAAGCTTGGCGGACGTCTCCTGCACCGTCTCCTCAGTCTCAGCGAGCTTGGCGGACGTCTCCTGAAGCTTCTCCACGGTGTCCTCCACCTTGGCGTTCGTCTCCTGGAGCGTCTCCTCGGTCTCAGCAAGCTTGGCAGAAGTCTCCTGGAGCGTCTCCTCAGTGTCACCAAGCTTGGCGTTCGTCTCCTGCAGCGCCTCCTCAGTGTCAGCGAGCTTGGCAGAAGTCTCCTGGAGCTTCTCCTCGGTCTCAGCAAGCTTGGCGGACGTCTCCTGAAGCGTCTCCTCAGTCTCAGCAAGCTTGGCGGACGTCTCCTGAAGCGTCTCCTCAGTGCCAGCAAGCTTCGCGGACGTCTCCTGCAGCGTCTCCTCAGTCTCAGCAAGCTTGGCGGACGTCTCCTGGAGCTTCTCCTCAGTCTCAGCAAGCTTGGCAGAAGTCTCCTGGAGCGTCTCCTCAGTGTCACCAAGCTTGGCGTTCGTCTCCTGCAGCGCCTCCTCAGTGTCAGCGAGCTTGGCAGAAGTCTCCTGGAGCTTCTCCTCGGTCTCAGCAAGCTTGGCGGACGTCTCCTGGAGTTTCTCGTGGGTGCTCGACAGATCCTCGGTCAGCTGCTCCAGCGTCACCCTCAGCGTGTCCTCCTCGCGTACAAGCTGCTCCTCGCGGTCTGTCAGCTCCTTCACGCGCTGTTCAGACACCTCCAGCTGCGCCTCAACTGTTGCGTGCTGCTGCTCACGCTCCTCAGCCCGATTACGCAGCTCCAACGCCGTGCTCTCATGCTGCACAAACATCGCGTGCATCGCATCTAGCTGCGCCTCGAGCTCACTGCGCGCTTGCTCGGCAGCGGAAGTGTCCGCGTCGTACTTGGCCTGCAGTGCACGCAGTCGGTCCGAAAGGTCGGCGCACTCCGTTTCCTTCGCCGCGAGGCGCTCCTGCAGTTCTGCCACCAGCCGGCGCAGCGCAGCGATCTCGTCCGCAGAGACAGCGAGCGCAGCGTCGCTCTCGCTCTGCAGCGCCCGCAGCCGCGTCTCGTACCCGCGCTTCATCTCCTCGAAGCGACCGGTCTCCTCACCAAGAAGCCCTTCCATCGCCTCCTCGTGCTCCTCCTTCATCTCCTGCATCTTCGTATTCATCTCGCGCAGCTCGTCCTCCAGCATCAGGAACTCACCGTACAGGATCTGCCGCTGCAGGCCCATCTGGTAGTCCGCCTCCGTCAGCGCCTTCTGCAGCCCCTCGATCTCAGTCGTCAGGTGCAGCGCAAGCTCGTCGTCCCCGCCCTCACGCAGCCTCGCCTCCAGCTCCGCGATACGCGCAAGCAGCTTCTCGATCGTCCCCTTCAGTTGATACTCCGCGTACAGCGCCTCCTTCTTCCGCAGGTACTCGTCGCGCCACCGGTCGCCCAGCTCGCACTCGTCCTGCTTCGTCTGCTGCGAGTCTACCGTGTTCACGTGCGCGTGCGTCGTGATCTGCTTCGCGCGGTCAGCGAACCGCAGTGTCTGCACGGACAGGTTCGCGTCGCGCTCGCTCGGCGAGATCGTCACCATCATGGTCGAGATGCTGTTCCCGCCAATGTAGTCCTTCAGCAGCTTCGTCAGCGTGCTGTTGCGAAACTCCGGGATCGACCGCGAGTTGGTCCGCCCACGCGTCGCAACCGCCTCGATGCACGACCCCAGCGCCAGCAGCGAAAGGTTGATGTTGCGCGCCTGCTCGAACGCAAGGCCCTCCTCGGTCCCCGCAAGCCGGATCCGCTCACACCCCGCGAGGTCCGCAAGCAGGATCTTCGCGCACCGCGGCGCAAGATCCGGCGCATCGAAGTGCGTCTGCACCTCCAGCATGAACAGCGTGTGCGCGCGCGACGAGTGGTCGTGGATGTTCGTCGCCGCGAACGTCCGCAGCGGCTCCGCCTTGTTCAGCACCGCGAGCACGTCCTTGTAGCTCTTTACGGGCACCGTCTTCTGCCCAACAACGCTGAACGTGTTGTTCGTGAAGTCATTCCGCACGCTCAGCTGCTTGCGGTGGTTCAGCAGGTCGAACACGTCCTCGAGGTACACCTCCAGCATCGACGCCGACACCGTGTACGTCACGCCCTTCTGCGCGCTGCTCGCCGCGCGCGCGAAGATCATGTTGCACACGCGTGGAATCAGGCCCTCCTGCGACGTCCCGATCGACCCCGGAGGCCCGAATGACGTGTACGTCTTCCCACTCCCCGTCTGCCCGTACGCCATCACCGCAGCGTTGTAGCCGGCCAGTGCGTTCTCCACGAGAGGCCGCCCAACCTCGTCGAACACGTCCTCCTGCGACGCCGACGCCTTCCCAGACGGGCACGCGCGGTCGTTGCTCCAGAAGCACCCGTCGAACCCAAATGTGAAGCGGCCCTTCTTCGGCACCGTCACCTCCACAGCGCCGTCGTCCATGTTCACTGCCAGCTGGCCCATGTCTCCGCTCGTCTCGTCCTCGCGGAACGCGCGCACACGCACGTACACGTTCACGCGGTTGTTATGCTTAATGACCTCGGCGCGGCGCATGCCGGCAGCCGTGGCAGAGCGCTTGAAAGCGCCCCTGCTGCCAGTTCCCGAGGCGCTACGCTCGAAGGGCTGGGAAGGCTTCGGAGGCTTGGTGGGTGTTGTTGAGTTAGTTCTCTGGAAGGAGGCGTTGGCATCTTCGGATTCCTTACGCGGAGGCTGTCGAGCGGAGACCACCGCTGCTGTGGACGGCGGCCGCGGCGGCGTTTCTCCATCAGGAGTCAGTGGTGGTGCGCGGTGGGATGGAGGCGGTTTCAACGGCGGCGCTGATCGAAGAGGCGTTGTGCCGTCTCTTGCTGACTTAACTGACTGCACACGAGTTGCGGGGGCCAGGGGCCCGCGCGACGAGTTCGACCGCTTGAATTCCATTGAGGCGGCTGTCGGTGGTGAAGTGGGGCGCACGGTGTAGGAGACGAGACGGTCGGGGAGATGTGCTCTACGACCACAGAAGTTTGGGAGGGCGGGCCGGAGCGGTGGTGCGGCGAAATGGGCGGATGACAGAGACGGAGAGCACACGGGCACACGCAACGGCAGGAGGGGAGGGGAGGGGAGGGGAGGGGGGAGAGGGGTGTAAGGAGCGTGAGAAACGACACGAGCGTAGCGCGAGGGTGGACACACGTTTCGACAAAGGGAAGGTACAATGCTAAAGACGTTACTAAGAAAAACGGGAAGGAGGGAAGGGTGTAGAGGCTACTCCGCTATGCCGGCTGGAGGGCCGCAAAGAATGTGGTGTGGGTGTGACGGGGGGCGGGGGGTGAAAGTGAAAATGACAGTGAAAACAAGATCTAGTATGAACCAAAGGCAATAGAAACAAGTCACACGCACGTGTAAGGCAACAAGGAAGCAAGGGGAGACGATGCTCAGGTTGGCGAAGGTCGCTGTGACGGCGTGAGCTGTGCCAGAAAACGAGAGCGGCAGGGACGTGAAAGGCAAGGCGGACTCCGATATAGACCGCGTATGTGCAGGGAGGGGAAGGGAAAGGGATGGTTACCGTATTCAGAAATACGCGTCAGGTGATTCCTGAGATGATACACACGTATGCGTTCGCTGCTGCGAAGCCGTGTGTCGTCTCGTTTTCCCGTGGCTGCACACTAAGGAATACAGAACAATCTAAGCAATCCAAGAGCTCAGTGAGAAAGGCGACGGTGTCCAAAGCACGTGAAGAGGAAAAGTATTAGTTTCACTCGGGGTGAGAGATGGTGTGGGACACGAAGTTGAGTGCGTTTCTTCCGAGTCAGTGTTGCTGTCTAGAAAAGAGCGGCTGTGTGTGTGTGTGTCTGTGTATGTGTGTGTGTGTGTGTGTGTGTGTGTGTGTGTGTGTGTGCATTGACCCCATCGGTCGCGGCCGTGGGGTTGTCAACATCACGAGTGAGCATAAAGGAGAAAGGAGAGACAAGAAGGCGTGCACGTTGAAAGCAGTTCGAGAAGAGTGTGTGAGGGAGGGTATCACAAGTCACACACACTTGCTCTCATCAGCAACATTTGGTTGGCTTCAGCATATACAGGGATCTGTCTGTGCAAGGGGATTCTGTGTGTGTGTGTGTGTGTATGTGTGTGTGTCTGTGTTAACGCATGCTCGAAGCGCCGCGAAGGCTTCGCACATCGGTGCACACGTTGCATGCGCACCAATACTGTGAGCATGCGTGTCCACGTATCTGCGGCACTCAGCACCGTACCTGCTACTGCTGACCATGCATATGTGAAAGCGGAAGAGGGCGAAGTAGGAAACGCGTGCAACTTGATGAACAGTCACACTCGCACTCACCGTGTCGTCTGCCGATGGACCGCGAGCGTGGGAGGTGAAAGAAAGAAATGGTCCGAAGAGAAGAGAATGTAATAACAGGAAAGGAGAAGAGGAGGGGAAGCGAACGGCGCAAAGAACGGGATGGGGGGTGGGGTGAGGGGGAGGAGGAACACAACACCACGAGATGCAACCCACCTCTACTTCTGACCTATGTGCATCAGAGAAACAAGAGCTACAAGAACTATTACGAGCATCTCAATGATGGTCACACCCAAAGCCATAACTGCAAGAACGGCCATGAAAAAAAAAAAAGGGAGGGGACCCACATAGAAAGTTGAGAAGCTGTAGGGCCCAAACGAAGCACGCACATACGCCACAATACATGCACACGCACAGGGGTGAGGGGATCGGCAGCAGAAGCCGAGAAAGTGAATCGTGAAAAACGCATCAAGATTTGTCGCTCGTGCGTCGCCTTGCAGCTCGCTCGTGATCCGCACCGCGCTTGCACACAGTCCGCTTCTCCACTTCTCGCTCGACATACGTCCTCTGTGGCACTGAAGTCTTGAGCCCCGGCCCCCATACCTAGCGCTACCTTACATTCTTGCACGAGTGTCATGGCCTGGCACAGCCGTATGCTAGTGGGGGATCTCTCTGACCCGGCCAACGACGGATCGCTCTTGCCACACCCACAGCGAGAGGCTCCTTAGGACCGTGTGCCTAAGTGAGTGTACGCGGCCAGTGATGCAGAAAAAGGAGGGAACAGCGTCCACTCCTTGCGACGATGCTCGTTTCACGCAGTCAGAAACTGGCTTGAGGCACTCCCACTGCGGCCCATCGCTCAGAAGCCGTTGAGTTTTTTTTTTTTTTTGGAGGGGGGGGGGGTTGCGCAAAGGTGCCGTGGCCAGTTACCACAGCAGTTATACCCTCCCGTAGGGGATCTCACCTCGACAACGTTCGCACAGGATGCAGCTGGCAACGGAGGGGGGTTCGCTGTACGTGAAGTGCCTGTCTGGGAAAGGAGGATTCCGGTTTTGAGATGACCGTGGAAGCCCGTCCACGGGAGCTGGGCCGTCGAGCCAGCGGTGACTGCATGACCCCCGTAACCCCATTTCCCCCCGATAAGACTGCAACCTCCTCATCCCATTTTCGAGGTACTCGTGAAAAGGACCGAGACCATGCGCGGTGTCTTTCATCCCTGCAGCTACACGCCGAGGGGAGGGGATCCAATGGCCCAGCAGCGGTTCTCCGATCGTCGACCCTGTGTGACGAGGGACGATTTCCCCGATGCGGCAATGAAAGGGTGAGAGTCGTCTACCCCACGTTTTTCCCTCCTCCTGTCCACCTGGGCGGACACCGCCGATGCGCGGTTATGCAAACAAGCACATGGAAAAATTTGAGTCTGCGGTGCTCCTTTTTAGCCTGTGCGTGTCTGCCTTTGAAGCGGGAACTTCAAACTAGTAACGGATTTCACTGCACATCGCACACATTTGCAGTCCATGTGCCATTTGTACTCCTCGTCCACCACAGATGTAGAGCAGTGCGCCATCTATAAACAGCTCTTTATCAGATTGGGCGAAAAGGGCCACGCACGGGTCGGAGATATTCGCAGAGCTGCAACTGGAATCTGCGGCATCACTTACAGGGTGGGACTCAAGAAGGTGCCTCCCTGAACAATCCTGGCTGCAAGCAAGACGCTGTGAAGCATAGCATATGCGCACTGACACAAACTTCAGCGTCCAGGATTATTTTGTTTGTTTGTTTTATGTGATTGATTGTGCTACAGACACGCCCCATCGTGTGTCAGTGGGCAACGTGCAATGTCTGCACAGCGCATGCCAAACTCGCAAGACTAATCTTTTGAGTGTTTTCCGCTTCGCCACGAGACGGCATTACGGGGGCTATCAAAGCCCCACCCTGCAGGGTGTACGGCGCCTCTGTGGATTATGGGCGGATCGACAGTCGTGGGGCTCAGACGATCTACGCCACAAACGTATTTCGAATGGAGTCATCAGGTGCGGGCTGCGTGTTTGAGCCTCCTCCGCCACTGTGCTCTGGCATCCAGAGCACAATAACTGGAGTGAGCATCCCGCACGAGCGCGTGGTGCGCGCCGCCTGGACACCGCCAAATCTTACCATTTTTTTTTCCTGTATTGTAACATCTAAATCTACGGACTCCAGTCTCGTAGACCGGATTGTGCAAGAGGCATGCAAGCCCTGCAAGCGGGAGGACACTCTGCAGAAGCAAGTGCCTCCTGCAGATCTTCCACTGCTTCTCTTCGCGCTACTGCTAAGTGGATGATGGACTAGATATCTGCCAGCACCACGTCCTGCAAGAGTCATGACCAGATTAAGGGGATATCTGCCTTCTGGTCCAGGGCCAAGTCCCTGGAACGCCTTAACTCTCTTGCCTGGATCACTGGTGGAGATGCCGAGAGTTCAGGAAAGTTTTGCACTGTGTAGCCCACTTTGGTAAGTACTCAAAGAAGCCTGAAGTGTTGCCCTGTGCTGGAACGACCCCCCCCAACGTAGGTTTCTGGGAGTAGCTCTCTCCAGGTATCGCCACACTCGTTGTGTACCATCACATTTCCGGCTGCCTGCATCATGCTCTTCTTGAGATCCCCCCCAACTACGCCAGCGGGTAGCCCACTGCTTTGCGTACGAAGGTCACCTCCAGGTCGACTTCCTTGAGCATACTCCTGCCATTCCACCTTAGTCATGACCGCTGCGGGGGCTTTGCACGCGGTCTGCTTGCTCCTCTGTTGGCAGGGTCTGTGCGCCGGTGTCAAGCCGTCCTGCCTGTTGAGATGGGACGACACTGGACAAGAGCCTCGGTGGTCGTTCGTCGCGATTCTCTTGTAGGTCAAGCTCACCCGGTACGTGTGGCGGCCAATGGGGGATATCTCGCTGCTCATGAACGAGTGCCACCTGCTGTGCGATGCTAACCATTCTGATGACTCTGTGAGGTTTGTAGGGTTCTTCTGATCAGCAGATAATGACAGGTCTGTAGGCGAGCTGTGCATCGGTGCGTACCCGGACACGATAGTTCAAGGCTTTTCAGCTCCTCCTCTGGGCATTCAGCCATGAGTTGCCTCGGACCCGTCCTGCCAGATGTTCTCCTCAGCGTCGAGCCCGCAGCCCGTGAGAAGGGCGAGGGAGGGGTCTCACCCTCTGTGTAGAGGCGTCTATTCGCTTGCGCTGCTACAGAAGAGTCCCCGTAGTTGTGCATGAAAGTCTCGTTTCTCCTAGCCTTGCGTTTGCTGTAGTCTGGTGGAAGAGTGGGGAGCAAGCGAGATGATGCAGACTATGGGCCCTCGTCTCTCTGCACCGAGTGCCCTTTTCGAATATGCAGGTCAGCATGAGAAGCTGCAAGTCATCGCTGAAGTGTTGTGCCACGAACTTGACGAAGGCCACACGCAGCTGTGCCCAGGTCCTTTCACTAGGGCCATGCGTGCGTCCTGGCCCCACAATGACAGGAGGCGAATCTGAAAGTACGCCCTCTTACCTTGTTGGGAGTCCTCACCCCACGTTGAGATACCGTCTAGCAAGCGATGCCGCATGTACCGATGTAAGCAGTTGTACTCTCCCCGCAGCGTTGGCTTCGTGTACAAGCCCTCCCCAGGTCAGGCCTCCAGTGAACGTGGCCACCCACGTGTGCATGGAACAGAGCTGCCGTGAGAGCCGGCGGGTTGCAGAAGAAAATGTAGCCGATGAGGTCTTTTTCAGCGTGGCACACTCCTGCCGGTAAGCATCCCATTCTTTTGTCTTGTCTCTTTCCGGGACACGCGACAGTCGGCCCTGCCTCCGTTCTTGTGTGTGTGAGGGGGGCTTCTCCTCGGCGCTGCCTCCACGGAGTTCGCCTCGGTAGCCGCCCCGACCTCGGTCATCACCCCGCTGTTGCCGTAGCCGTGGTGCAGTTGGCTTTGCCGCACTTTTCAGGTTCGAGATCTGGTGATCGACGGTTCTCAGGCAGGGCAAATTCGAAAGCGTGTAGCTGACCCTCTGTCTCGCCCGTAACTGCCACACCCACATGGGCCGTTCCCTTTGATGTCGTACACGGCAACGTACACACCACCACCGAGCAACACGTCATACACCAGTTTCTTGCAAAATCCTGCTACAGCGCTCGCTGCGCCGCCAACCCTACACTGCCGCTTGCCATCTTGGCCTCATCATTTTAGGGGGATGCGCTGAGGCCGCGCAGCACTCGGAGAACGCACATCAGTTCGGCAGTTCGCCCATCGAGGGGTGCGACACTGTGGAAGTCGTGCGAAGGATTGGCCACAGACGAATTATGCCTTTGAATGGCGCCACGACGTTTGAAGCGGAATATTATACACGCAAACATGAACCTCGAATCGCCTTGACAAGCGGAACACGTGCGCGAATCCTTTCGCTCTTCACGAGCTGCGGGCGTTACTGTGCTGCTGTTCACTTCTTCCAAGTGTAACTCAGTCATGGTCAGCTCATGCATCCACAGGGGTAGGCCTCTAATTGGTACTCGTGCACAAGCCTCTCCTTCATGAAGCGCGTCACCTTTCCTACGCGCCCTTCGGGATGTCCCGGCGCCGACATGTCTGCCAGAAACTTTTCCTCTTTTCGGTCCTTCCCCTTTCAACCAGTGCAAGGCGATGCTTGACGGTGGTGGTCTCTGTCGGGTGGTGACTGATGAAGAGATGAGTGAAGTACTCGCTCTACTGAGCTAGCGTGCTGTACGCAGTCAGAGAAACGCACATGCATTCCAGTTATCATGCTGTGCGAGCAGAGGACACGATAGACACAGAAAGTCATGCAGGCAAGAAAGCGATATAGTGGGATCATGAGACCGCACATCGCGGCTCTGCCTTAGGCCCTGAGAAAAGCATGACACGCGCATCGGCGACTGCCACAAGCCAGTCTGTAAGAGCCTAGAAGCATCTGAGCGATCTCCGATCTCTCTTCATCGGCCACCGAGATGTGTAGCACAGGAGAAAAAGCCGCGGATGGGCAGGGTGCTCGCCGCCACCGCCCCCTTCCCCAGCCCTTTCCGACAAGCGTCTACCATTTGACGTACCTCCACAAGGCAGCGTGGTACCCCCCCAGTGCTTGTTTGCACCCATATGCACGGGCCTCTGTGCGTACCTGGATCAGAAGCTCATATGTTGCACCTCCCTCCGCCTCTCCCGGCTCTTCTCCGGCTCTCACAGAGTGTTTGGCTCGCACAGCAGGCTGCAGGGCAGCTACGATTTTCTTCGGGAATCACCAAAGCACCGCAGCAGGTACTCGCGCGTCAGCTTCGCTGTCTGTACCGACTGCGCTGCGCCCTGCGAGCCGAAGTTATTCATGATCTTCGACACAACCTTTGGTAGTGAGGTGTTGAGCACGACAGTATGGTTGTCCACCAAGATACCGTCATTGACGGGGTAATACAGCAGCATCGACCGCACCTTCGCTGTCGCATCCACCTTTTCGATGTTTCGCTTTGTCCTCTCGAGCATGAGAGCCCTGGCCGGCACCATCCCATCGCACACGGCAAGCGACTTGAGTACCGCCGGGTCCGTGATCTCGGACACCTTAAACTGGATGGTGAGACTAAAGATGAAGCGGATTATAGTCATTGTGAAGCGGAACGTGTCCTCGAACTCGCATTCCTGGATCTTGTTTTCCGGAGGCTGGCACGCATTCTGGTACTCGGCGGAGACCACCAGGCGCTTTGTGATGTCTTTCAGCATGATACCGGGAAGCATGTACATCGCCTTCACGTGGATTCCGATGTACTTGGCCGCGTCCTCGTTGTCGTAGACGTTCACCTTTGGCACGTTGTTCTCCTTCACCTCGTCGGCAAAGGAGCTGAGATTAATGATGGTGTCAACGATACCCTGTGTTTCTGGATCCGCCTCTGCCAGGGAACCGCACATGAAGCGGAATATGCACCGACCTTCGTTGAGGGCGGCGGCTGCGCAGCTCACGGACAGGAAGTCCCAGGTGTTGTACTCCAGCAAAGCGCTGTCAGCCTTGTGGGGGTCAATATCTCGGCAAGTCAAGGCCAGCATCTCGTACTGCTGAACCTTTGTGGCAGTAGTTGACACGCTTACGCGTGACCTCGATGCGCCGTGCGCCATAGAGGTATTGTTGCCTCCACCGTCATTGCAATAATTTGGGTTGCCTATCAGCGAATCGCTTGGCGCCGTTGGTGAGGCGCGAGAGGCAGCAAGAGATGCGGGAGCTGTGATGACAGAGGCATCCATCTGTATCCCTTCAGCATAAATGACGAGCACTGGCTTGGGATTGCTCTGTTGCTGAGTGGCCGTTTTCTTGCTTGGGGTGGTGCTCTTGCCAGATCCCCATGGACGCCGCCGGTGGCGCAATGTTGGGACAATTTGGCAGTACGCCATTTGCAGCAGCATCGAGTCCAAGCGCCAGGATCCGTCGATGGATCGTCGCAGAACCGCCTCCACCTCCTCCAGGCGCGCTATACGGTCCTGCAATGTCGATCCAGCAGCGATGTAGTCGAGATCCTCCTGGACCTCGTTGCACGTGCTGAGGCTGCCCAGCAGGGAGCGGTTGAGCGCAGAGACGTCTGGCCCTATGCTGGCACTGGTTAAGCTTTCCTCCAGCATAGTGCCTTTGCTGTTGCGCTCCGCGAGCCGCGCAACGTTCTTCATGAAGACGTGGACGGCCCTCTTGTCCACGGCATGAAGACTGTTCGTGAAGCTCATGTTGCTGAGTGTCTCGTTCATGGGATCGTACGCGCTGCCGCTGCGCTCCACTGCTATGCTGAAGTCTCGAATTGTGTGTAGGCTCACGTCTGATAGCGTGCCGCTGAAGTTGTTCACCTCGCAGTCAACAACGCTGCCACGGTGCGGCGAGGCCGTCATCATGCTTGCACCCTCCGGGACAACGACATCAAAGGCCACCGGCTGAAAGCACAGCGTATTCTTCCGCATGGGCATGAAGCCGCTGCTCGTGGTGTCCTCACCCACCGACTTCGTATTCTCGACATCGCTGCGCTTGCAATCGCTGCGCTTGCAGTCGCTGCAGAACACCCCCATGGAGCCAGATTCCCTAACGAGGGAGAGGGAGAAATACGAGAGCACCACCAGTAAGAGCGGTGAGGGAGGTCGATGGAGAGGACAGCAGCCGCAAAGAGGTCCACAGATAGCACACATGCGCCCGTAGGCGTTGGTGGGCACACACGGCTCGTGCGTGTGAACAAATGAAACAGGCAAACAAACAGATAAAAAAAATGGAGGTGCGGAAAAATGCTCGATGACATGCAAAGAGGCGGAAAGACGGGGGGGAGGGGAGGGGGGGGAGGGAGGGGGGAGGGAGGGAAGAGCCGTGCTGATAACGATGGGGATGACGTTGACGATGCGGCTGTTATAAGCAGATAAGCAACACTCGCGAGCGTGCACCAACGGTATCGTGAAGACAACAAAAACAGAGCAACGTGAAAGTTCGTACCGAAAAAGAGATGAAGGGAGGACGTACAAAAACTAAACCGGCAGGTGCTGGCGGTGGCGGTGGTCACACTCACCAATTTCAACGAAAGGGGGAACAGATGCCTTCCGCAAAGGAAAGAGAAGGTAGCCGAACGAAGCACAATTATAATATGAGAGAAGCCAAAAGTAGAAGCACACTGATAAGGCAAGGGCAACGGCTGGTGCTACTGCAGAGGAGACGTCGAAAACACCAACAAGTACGAAGGCCAAAATGGGAGACAGACAGAAACAAGAGAGAGGTCGGTGCCGTCGCCTGACGATGCGCACACAAGGGGGAATTAGGGCCTCGTTGGCACCCGCTCAGTCACAGAGACGAAGGGGGAGGAGGGAGGGGAGGGAGAAACGAGAGACAATGAGACGGATCTGTTCGATTCCTCTTTTTGGAGGAGAGGAGGGGGGGGAGTTGCTCGTAGGATAAGGGTGAAGACGTGAGCCGTGGCACTCCTGTGCTCTGAGTTTCTTTTCCGTGCCTGTGTGTTGTGTGGCAGAGGTGTGTCTGCGTGTAGAGCGGTGTCGGAAGCACAGGAAGGGGATCGAGAGCACTGAGGTGAGGGCGCGAGGAGCCAACAAGCAAATCCTCTATCCAATGGGAATTGGAGTCAGATGAGGCCCATTTTGTGTGTGTGTGTGTGTGTGTAGTGCGTGTGTGTGTGTGTGTAGTGCGTGTGCGCGGAGGGAGCCAAAGAGTAGACAAAAGGAGGATGGCAGTGGCATACATATATATATATATATATATACGTGTGTGTGTGTGTGTGTGTGTGTGCGGGGCAGCGGCAGGCACGACGCTCCACTTACCAAAGGCACAAGGCCGCTGTTTCGCATTTTTTGCCGTGACATCGTCAAGAGAGTGCGGCGATGGCAGTGAAGGTGTGAAAGGCGGACGGCAAGCGACCAATCATCGAGCGTTTCACTCTTTTTTTCGTCTTCCAGCGAGCCCATTTCCCCGCCGCTCCAGCCGGAATGGCACTGGTCCCCAGCGCCCGGTGCCATGCTGCGGGAGAGACGCGCTAGAATGAGGCCGGCCCAACCATGTGAGAGCGCGACCCCCTTCATCAAGCTTGACCCAATTCCGCTTCGCACGTGCCCTCGCAGCCGCTCGCATCACACTAGTCGCCACACCTGGTGCAATCCTGTCGGGGCGGCTCTCAGGCTCTGCACCACTGGCAGGCAGTGGTGAGGGCCGGGCGAGAGGCGCGTGCGCCACGCTGACACCCCGCGCTCTTTGCATGGATATGGGCACACGCGTGTCTGCTATCGCAGGTCTCTCCGACGCAGCACGATCCAGCAACTGACACTGCTGACATCAGCAGCGACACACTGCACTGGTTTTGCTACGCTGCAGGCACTCCCCCCTGTCACCGTCAGGGGGGTGGCTCAGCGTGTGGCAGGGGCTGCATGGTAGCCACGCTGCACGGCAGCCCCAGAGGGAGGTGAACACTTTCCCCAATGTCGTTCATCAATGTGTCCGTTGTGCCACCAACACGTCCACCGACGTGCGCATGCACAGCTGTAGTTTGCCTACCTCCGCTGATCTACGGATGTGCCAAGGACATCAGGTAAACCAGCACCACTGAATGTTGTTGAGCCCACTGCATGCAGCGGCAGGCTAGATCTAGGACTATGCCCAGCCCAACCATCAGTGAGACAGCACAGAGAGGCAGTGGGCGGATAGGCATACCCGTTGAGTTGTGGATAGGCTTCTCCGTGCGCGGGCACGAATGTGGTCATGCCAGCAAGTCGCTTCGGCACAGCGCCAGCCCAGCTCTCTCCGCCCACACCAAAAGTCCCTCAGTCATACCTAATCGCAGGCTGTGCGGGTTCTTGGCTTCCCCACAGAGTGGGTGCTGGGCACGGATGCCAAGCTGCGGTCCATCCCTCAAGGGTCAGCAGCATACGCAATGTACAAGAGAGCGAAAATGAGATCGGGAGAGAGGAAGAGAGAGGAATCGCTCAATCACAGGGTATCCTGTACGGAACCGGCCGCGTGGTATACGTGAGCATCCTGTATGAGAAAGGCGCAGCGAAAGGATCGAGCGTGCGCGCGAGTGTCGTGGTCCACCGTCAACGTCTTTGATCATCGTTAGGACAGACTTGTAGGCCAAGAGAATCACCCAGGAAGGAGAGGCGGTTTCAGACACTTGATTCCCTCTTCTTCCTATCTCCCCCCTCCTAGGGTCGCGGCTCTCTCTCTCTTTTGTGGTGTTGCGGCTGTCCTGCTCACGTGCAGGCGTCTTCTCCTCATAGCATAAGGGGTGCAGCCGCCTTTGGTGCAGGGCTTCGCTACCCTTCCCGGCATCCTGTACCTCTGATGCAGGCACACATAGATGCATACATGTGCCCACTACGTCACAACTTGCACCTGCCCTATCACTCGCACGAGGACGATGCAGAGAAAAGGAGGGCAAAATCTGAAAAGAATACGGAGGAGGGGATTCAAATCCTCAGCTGCGCTTGCTGATGCCTGCATCATGTGGTTCCCGTTCGATAAGCTCCTTTGGTACGCTGAAGGGAACTTTGGCAAGCAGCTCATCGGCCTCAACGAACATGAGTCGAGGTGGCGCGTGCTTGGTTGCCATGGCTGCATCAACGCCACCACCTGCAGCGACTTCCTTGGTACCCAGTTCCCCTGGAGCTATGAAGCTCCTCGTGCTCGCCTCACCACTCGGCGATGCGGCGTCGGCGCTATCGCTCGCGCCCGTTGACGAAGCCACATCCACACCAACGGCGTCGCCGGCGGCGCTAGTGGACTTATTTCCTTCTAGGATGTAGTGGATGATTGCCTCAGTGTGGAAGTAGCCCCACGGGATGATCACCTCGCCGTCCGCTTCCTGCTCGAACCAGCGGGTGCAATGCACCCGCGCCACTTGCGCCACCTTGCGCTCGCGGTGCTTTCGAATTACAGGGAAGGTACCCAGCTGGCTTACCGCGATGCTCGAAGGAAGGCACTCGCCCAGTGCTTGAAGCCTCGCGGACTCCTCTTCGAGTAGACGCTGCACCTCGTGCATGTGCAAATCGGCGTGATTGCGCAGGTTCAGCCCGCACATGGCAGCTAGCTTGGGCTTGAGGTAGCACTCCTGCAGGCGCACTGTGGATTCCATCGACTGCAAGAGATCGTAGCGGACACCCATCTCTTGGCAAATCTCCTTCATCACCTCAGGTGAGTAGAGGGTGTTGTCGTCTGCCTTGGCAAGCATTGTCTGCCGCAGGGCGGCATTCTGCATGATTTCCTGGTATTCCTGCATCTGCTGCTTCTCAGCTGCCTCGCTGTCACAGATGCCCTCCAGTAGCACCAGCGTGTCCCTGTTGCGCTTCACGGCGTGATCAATGTACTCCAGCACGCGGTCATAGAACTTGATGCTTGCTACGTGTAGCATTGGGATAACGGTGATGATGGGGTGCGCCAGGTGGCTCTGCACGTGCGGCGGCCCCACTTCGATGGCATCGACGGAGACCGCCCGCAGTCGTGTCCAGCGGCTTCCGACCACGACAAGCTCGTCGTAGGCGGAGCGCAGGAGGCGAGTTCGCATAAACGACATGACGCAGCTGCGGGGAGCAGCACGGGAGAGTGCAGGTGCGCGGCCTGTATGGAGGAGGAAAGCCGACGGGATAAGATGTGATACAGCCGACCTTTGCGAGGGGTCCAAGTGCCGTCAGGAGTCAGTGAAAAAGTGTGCGCGAAGGGAAGAAAAACAACGCAGTCCACTGAGGGCTTGCGCCAGAGACACACAAAGCGACACGCTGCACGCACGATGTCAATGTCGAATGTAGAGGGAACTCAGTGCTGCGAAACGGTGATAACAGCGAAAAGCGCAGTTGTGTGTGTGTGTGTGTGTGTGTATGTGTGCCCTTGCGCTGCGGAGCCAAGACAACAGAAGGGAGGTGGAAGGGCTGCTGTGTTCGGGCGTTTGGCTCCTTTCAGTTCTTTCTTTACTCGCTCACTTCTAGAGAGAGGGGTGGGCGATGACATGCAATACACCGAGAGGGTGGAGATCGAGGAAGAGGCAGCGGGAGGAGGATCTCGCTGTATACTCGCCAGACAAAGGCTCCGCTCATCACAACAGCGGAGATATTTGTGACGCTGGCAGGAGAAGTATATTCCTTCAGCGCGACAGCCTCCCCGCCCACTGATCCCCTCTCCCGCACACGTCTTGGCCGTGTGCCTCGACCGAAAAGAGGGTCGGGGAGGTGAAAGGGGATGGGGAAAACGTGAGCTTGTCGATGAAGCGCGTGCTCTGTCATTCACTGTCGCCAGCGATGTCCTGATCGCGTACCGTCACACCAAAGGCTGTCTCCACATGCTTGGTTTTGTGGTTACTCTCTCTCTCTCGGTCTTACTCGTGCGTTAGTATGCGTGAGCGTAAAAGCATAAGATATACGCGAAAGGCAGTGTGGATGAGGAGGAGGGGGGGGGGTCAGACGCACAAGCGCAACGCTAGGGATGTGATGAGGAACCCTCGCCCATGTCTGCTGGTGCATCGGCATTGGGGAGGAGGGAGGTGATCAAATCACACACCGATGTAGGGAAAGAGTGGAAGAAGTAACCCACAACGCAACGAACACACACACGCACGCACTATGAGAAGACATCCAAACCCAAGAGAGCGGTAGACAGCGGTGTGCACGTCCTCCAGAAGTACATGTGTGCGTATGTCCACGTCGGCTACGCGATCAGTGGGCCAGTACTGCGCATGTCACCCCCAAAACATCCCTCCCGCCCAAAGAGAAAATCGAAAACAGCACACAGCAATGCGTACACTATACGAAGCGACGCACTTTCGGGATGAGTGCAGTCGACAAGCGGCGCTGATGTTCTGCTCTGAGCTCAGTGAGAGCCCTTAGCCTCTGCTCCAGCTCCAATGCGGACTCGGATGTGAGGCCATCGATGTTGCGCGTGATCAGCTCCTGCACGGCAGCCGCAACGACGGCATCCTGCAAAGCAGCACTGCCCAGAGTGTTTGCCTGCTCGAGGAGCTGAAGCAGTTCAGCCAGGGAGAAGGCCTTCATGTTAGCAATCAGCTTGCTCGACACAAGTTGCAACGCCCGGCGTGACTGGGGTAGTAAACGAAGCAGGTGTGCTGTGGCATCCCTTCCTAACCCACCGCACGTGCCATCGTTGCTTATGATGCCGCTCATGGCCAGCTGTTCCACGGCATCCACGTAGAGTTCCACAATCTCAAGCTGGGACGCCACAGACAGGTAGGCCGATGCGCTGTCGAGCATCTCGACGAGCTGAGCCGACAGCCCATCCCCGACACGTTGCAGCGTGGAGAGACTTTGTGCGGCCTTCTCCATCTCCAATACGCGCTGGCGTGCAACAAACGGCGACGACGACAGGGAGGAAGAGGTCAACAGGGAAGCGCTGGAGTGAGAACCGTGCAGCGCGGCGGTGGCATCCATCGATGACGCCATACTAGGTGGGAGCGCCGGCGTTCGTGGGCCCCGCAGCTCTGCAGACAAAGTAGAAAGGGACACCAAACCCTCCACATACACACGAAAGACCGCCAGCAGCTCAGAAGGCGTGAAGTCTGTGGACAGAAACAGCGTCCGATCCGCCATCTGCTGCGCCAACTCCAGTGCAAGCGAGTGGGTGCCGCGGACTGCTGAGAAGACCATCGCTGTGGAGCGGGGGCATGTGCGAGATATGTCACGCACAAATGTCTTCAGTAGGCGTCGCTGCAACGCCTCCGACAAAATTGCATCCTCCCCGCCATCACTTACCTCTCCTCGAAGACACGTGAACAACACTGCAATATCCATGCAATCCAACTCCTCGATGTGAGACAGCACGCGCTGCCGAACAGATTCCATGGCGTCACGGGCACGACGCTGCACGGCCGCCGGCAAGATGCTCCATGTGTCCAGCATCTCCAAGCACTGGGCAGGAGTAACTTCCTCCAGGCGCTTGGCGAGGTCACGCAGTACTGGCTCTGTCAGCTCCTGTGGGGTCTCGGTGGTGCAGGCGCGACACACTGCAAGGCATTCCTCGGTTGTCAAGTCTGGCACGAGATGGGCAAGCTCCATAGCCACGCGCCGGTATAGCTGGCTCTCTTGGCGGCGCAGCTGCGGCATACAGGCAAAAAGTGCGACGAGCTCTACCGCCTCCATTCCCTCCAGCTGCAGGAAGAGCTCGGCCAGAATTTGGTCGACCTGCGCCGCATCCCAGAAGCCGAAGAACGCGGCACATTGCAACACCACCACCATATCACCGAGGCGGGCGGCACGCAAGTCGCAAATCTTGCCCGTGAAGTACTTGTACTCGCCACGAAGCAAGTTGCGCTCATGGAAGTCGCGCGTGTCCTCGTAGCGGGACTTGACGCGAGCCATACGCCGCGAAATCTCGCCCAGCGGCACCGGACGCTCGGAGAGAAGGTAGTTGCGCTTGGAGTGCTCCAATTCCGTCAAGCTACTCTGACGCCAAAAGACATACCCAGGCGTCCTCTTGCTCAGCCACAGCGATGAGCGGAGGAGCATCACGCACAAGCCTGTCCCGTGATTGTGCGCGTGTGCATAAGCGCGTCTGTGACTGCGTGATGCAATACGGAGGTGGGGACGATGGGAGTAAAGACTGCGGGATATGGGAGACGGGGCCGGTTGAGCGGTGTGGAAGAGACGACAGCAAACGTGGCAACAGGGAAAACTGCGCACACGGATGTTGGCACAGATGTACCGGCTTCCCCGATATTTCCCTTGCTGTATGTGTATGTGTGTATGATTCCTGTGCGTGCCATCGCAGCAGGTGCACCAAGACAAAACCAGAGAGGTGTCGAAGGCAGAAGGTAAGCATAGAGTAGGGTCAAGAGAAAGAAAAACAAGACCATATCGGCCATGATGACGTCTCTCCTTCTCCACCTCCTCCGCTGTAGCAAGACGAGTGTGACCGCGTATGAGAGAAACGGGTGTATGCTGGGAAAAGCATTGATACGGCTCCCTTCTCCCTGACCGTTTCGGCGCTTGTCAGCAGTACTCTCCTTCGCACACACGCCAACGCAGGCGCGCCGCCATCGAGGCGGCGAGACGTTAGCAGCAGATTTAAGGCGGTGGCAGGCACGGAGGCCAGAAAGAGAGGTACCCACAGGACTCTTCTACTCCCTTCTGACATCATTTTTGCCTTCCCTCCCCTCTCGTGCCGCGCCATCTTCGCACGCCGATCCGTGTTTCATGAAAGAGGAGGTGCAGACAACGAAGGGGTGGGCGCTTTGTAGCGAGCCTGTCTGCTCCCTCTGCTCCTGGCTCACACGTGGGTGACTACGTAGTTGCTTCTTTGGCTGGGTAGCTGGAATGGTTCTCCCCCCTGCGAGGCACTGCTCAATCACATAAATATCCATACTCAACAACGAGCACCATCCAATGAAAAGTGAGACGGATGGGGAGAGGGGACCAAAAGACACAAGAAAGGGAAGAAAGGAGGACAGGTGCTAAGGGGAGAGCGAGGCAGAGACGACAAAGGGCTGCTCTCGTAGCCGTGCATCAGCGTCGACACGTGCCTAGCGCTCACTTCCTCAGGTCTCACAGATAGAGGCACATACATGCTTCTTTTCGAGAGAATCCCCCGCTCTCTTCATCGCTCGTCTACATCAGTGGCACCCAACACCCTCAACGTGGGCGGGGCGGGGCTATAGGAGGGAACAACACACACACACACACAAACATACAAGAGCAAGGAGGTGAGCCTCCCGGCGGGGTGGGGGGCGCAGCTATGTCAAGCACCGACCAAGGACAGGAGGGGTTTTACCAGAGAAGCACAATGGCAGCAACTGTAGAGTGCTTGCTCACTTGGGGGCAAGCGTCGCAGCGGAATACAACGTCGGTGGTGTTGCCAACCTGCCAGTAAGCGAGCATGCAGGGAACGATATACTGTATCTCTGTGCGTGCGCGCGCGTCTGTGCACCAATGCGCCAGCCCAAACTGTTTGCCCTTGCTCGCCCCCCCCCCTTTATGGAGACCTTACCGCAATGTCAGCGATGGTGAGATGCCATCACGGGTAGAGGCTAGGAGCTTCTGCTGTGTCTGCATCGATCCCGTGGTGTCAAAGAACTGCATGCAGAAGATGCAAATCTCCTCCCGCTTGTACAGCTGCGACGGCGGCGGCATGTGATCTCCTCGACACACGTTCATACCCCATTTCTGACGTAGCTCTAAGATGGACTTGTGCGTGATGGCACCAGGCAACTCATTCACGTAGAAGATCTGGGTGCACAGGGCACACTTCTTGCGCCTCTGCAGACCTTGGCGCACTCGGAGGTTGAGCTCCTCTTGCGTGAGCGCCTCCTGTGTCTTCTGAGCCATAGAGAATACCACAACTGTTGCTAGGGCAATAACGGTCTTTGTGAGCACCCAGACAATCGAAGGAGGGCCAATCAAGCTGGTAGTGTTGAGTGGAGGCACTGCCGTTGTACGTGTAACTGGAGGGGGTGGGGTCTTGGGCGTGGCATTACTGAACGCACAGAGGTCCGTGTACGTGAGGTCGCATGCCATCGGTGTTTCGGTTCAGGCATACAGAAAAGCAGGGAAGAAGACACGAGAGAAGCGGGTGCCATCCAATGTGGGGCATTGAGCAAAAGTGGGAAAGACGGGAAGAACAAAAAGGACATCCATGCCTTCATATGTGCGCACTCCACTTATGCGCAGGGAAACGGCTCACCAACGCTATCTGACATACTTTTTTGTGGCCCGAGTCGTGCGCGAAGGTTTCACGAGTGGAAGACAAAGAATACGCCCGGCTTCCACCCGCTCCCTTTCCTTGTCTCCTCTGTCATACAGGAAGCGATCTCCATTACACACTCCTTCGCCCCAAATCAGAGGTCGTCGTGGTACCTCCTTACCTCGACGCCTCGTCGTGTACAGGAAAAACCGTACACACGAATACCAGCGGGCTCCTCCGTGCGCAACGGCCATGTTCCTTTTCTCTGTTGCTCATTTAGGTGCGTGATCTCTCCTACGGCACGTCTTCCATGCTGGCAAACGCAAGGAGAAAAATTGACACTGAAATCGGGAGAGAGGCCCCTCGACCTCGTTGGCGTGCCCTCCCAACGATACGATTTCACTCTTTTTTTCGTCTTCCAGCGAGCCCATTTCCCCGCCGCTCCAGCCGGAATGGCACTGGTCCCCAGCGCCCGGTGCCATGCTGCGGGAGAGACGCGCTAGAATGAGGCCGGCCCAACCATGTGAGAGCGCGACCCCCTTCATCAAGCTTGACCCAATTCCGCTTCGCACGTGCCCTCGCAGCCGCTCGCATCACACTAGTCGCCACACCTGGTGCAATCCTGTCGGGGCGGCTCTCAGGCTCTGCACCACTGGCAGGCAGTGGTGAGGGCCGGGCGAGAGGCGCGTGCGCCACGCTGACACCCCGCGCTCTTTGCATGGATATGGGCACACGCGTGTCTGCTATCGCAGGTCTCTCCGACGCAGCACGATCCAGCAACTGACACTGCTGACATCAGCAGCGACACACTGCACTGGTTTTGCTACGCTGCAGGCACTCCCCCCTGTCACCGTCAGGGGGGTGGCTCAGCGTGTGGCAGGGGCTGCATGGTAGCCACGCTGCGGGGCTTCACAGCACGGGAGGTGGAGCAGACCCTGGAACGGTACTGGAAGCAACAGCAAAAGAGACACAGTGCGAGCAGATGGTACACCTTCGTTGTGCGCTATGCAAACTCACGCACGCCTACAGAGAAAGAACGGAGAAACTACTCAGTTTCTTCGACCATTAACGTCTCTTCCACAGCACTAAATAAGGGCGTCGCTACGACACTCAGCTGAGCCGCTGTGGCACCTGCCACGCCCCCATCCTTTGTCATGTCTGTGACGGGCTCGTAGTCCCTGCCTCCGACGTCGTTCTCGTCAACAGTCACTGCAGAGGAAACATCGCGCCGCCTTCGCTTTTTCTCACAGTGACCGTGGCAATGGCGCCGCTTCGATCCGCGCTTCTCGTTATCATCCCCACCTTCTGCTGCAGGGGTCGGACTAAGCGCCACTCGCTCACCACCATTTTCCATTCTGTGAGAGATTTGGGCGCTATCTCGCTGGCCCGTGCCACCAGCGGATGTCGCTGTTTGATGCTGAGGACATGCGCTGGAGTGTGGGGATCGTGTGATGGTATCATCCACGATCTCTGTGAACTCTTCCCGCTTCGCATCGCTGGTATCCTCATTCGGAAGCGGTATTGCCGTGTAGCTCATGAAATGGGGCATCCCCTTCTCTTCAATGTACGTGTAATCCAGTGTGCTCAGGTTGAACAACGCGCGTGTGCAGCGCAGCGAAACCTCAAACCCGAGATAGGACTGCGCGCCACTCAACATGCCACTTTCTACCTCACGCTGAAGCGCAGACGCAAAACGTACATCCTGCGCCTTTGCAAATGGTGGGTTAAAAAAGTCGTACACTATGCGATCACACACAGCATAAAGCGGCGCGTGCGTTTTCTCGCCGTTGACAAGCACCTCTCTCATGAGCAGTAAAAACGCAACGTTGAAGAAGACGCTCTCACAGTTATGGCGCACCAAAGTGTCCATGAGAAAGGTCAATGCAATGTTCACGTCCGCGTCGTTCACGCGCCAGTGGCGCAAAGTCGAGTACAGGAGGCTGATATTTTTTGGCGATGCCAGACGATGAAAAAAGCTGCTAATGGCCACCTCCCGCTCAGAACCCACTGTGGACAGGGCGGTGTGGTCACTTGAGGCAATGGAGGGAGGCGGTCCTTGTGATGCAGCCCTCCCCGACGGACCCAGCTCATCGCCGTCCACAGAAGCGCCACCATCCACTGTTTCAAATGTTGGCTCGGGAAGCACCGCATCCACAGGCAACACCTTTTGCTCCCTAGCGACACTGCTCTGCACACTCCCTTCAAAGTCGGATTGTCTCGCGCCGTTATCGCGTTTTTCGTCGTCGAGTATATCTGCTATATCCGGCAGTATCTCCTCAGGTACATCCTCCAAAGCGGCAGAGTCAACACTCTCGTTGTCATCTTGGTTCTCTACACCACCCAGATCTACCGCCTCTTCCACTGACACTGATTTATGTTTTTTTGTCCGCTTTGGAAGGAGGAGATTTCCCTTGTAGCTGCATTTCTCCATCAGCTGAAAAACTGAAAACGTGAAAAGCGTAAATACTTGAGATCTGCGAATTGCAATAACCCGCCTCGAGTACTCAGACAACAAGCCAAACAGAACCTTGATATTTTCTTCCTTGTAGAGAACAGAGGACGCCAGGGCGTGAGCGGCAACCTGCACAGTAGGGTCGACAGTTATCTCTCCCTGCAGAAGCAAATTCAAAAGAAGAAGTATTTCCGCCAAATACGCCACAGCAATCGAGACATCCTCACGACGACGAATATCTTTACAATCGAGAAAGGAGCGCAGGACAGAAAACCCTAGCTCCAAATGCTCCAGCGAGATAACCACCGACACACTTTGCCATTGCTGCGGAAACATAACCAGAAACGGCTGCTGCTCCGTTTTAAGCTGCTCAGTAATAATCCTTACGTACCGTAGAATACACTGGCATATTGTCATGTAGTGTAAAACATTACCCAGGTTTTGGTACATGGCAGTGTCGAGAGGCGACGCTATCTCCAGTTGCTCGTCAGATCCCTTGTATCCGACAACAGCTTCTTTATGCTCCTTAGTGGCACGTTCGACGGCTGCCGCAGCATCTTGTAATTTTTTGAACATCATCGCACTCAGAGGTTCAAAACCAAAGCTTAAAAAAGCACTGTTTTGGTTCGCAAGCTGTATTTTTGTGGGCAGTGGAATGTTACACTGTGGGGTGAGGTCTTGATACATGCCCTTGACAAAACGGCCACGCTTGCGCAAATCGACGTCTTTCATCGCCTCAAGTGGATCTTTTCGCCGTGACCCCAACAAGGAAAAAACTGTGCCAATGGCTCGACCTCCTGATGCGTTCCCAGAAGAGGCACGAACAAGAATACCATTGGAAGTAACAGCACCATTTCGGCTGCGTGCTACAAAACGCCATTGGTCGCTTGCTTTCTTGCAGTCACGAAAATGCTGTCCGCTTAAAAGTGCAGAAAGCACACGGTCTGGTGACGAGTCGCCTGTGTGGCCCAGCATTGCTAAATGCGACAACTCCTCTGCAGGAACACACCGGATAATACTGGTCATTGCAGCCAGTACAAGACAGTTCCACTTCCACAGTTGTTCGGTGCTCTCCAGGAGATTAATGACTCTTTTTTGAAACTCCTCGTCGAGGCTTCTGTGCATCATATCGGGGGATTGCGATGAAGATAGCGAGTTGTCATCTTCCAGATCAATATCACTATCATTCTCCTCCGGTTGAATATCACGTATCTCCTGAGATAGTTCGAGGTCGACACCACTTGCATTTTTCTCATGATTCTCATTTTTTTCACTCTCCAAGAAGTTTGTGGTATCGTTGTTCGCCTCACTATTTGCAGTCATGTTGATAACATGGACCCGGGAGTAGTTCTGGTTTATCACTACTAAAAGAAGCTCAACACCGTGATTTCGACAGAAAGCACCAATAATTCGCTCCGTGTTCATTGGGTGTCCGTCCAGCAAGTACGTGATTACCGTGAGAACAACTTCAAGAATGATGACATCCTCACGTTGCGGTTCGCTGGTTGTTCGCTTTTCTGCAATAGGTGCTACACACTGCACTAATAACGCAAAAAATTCATCGGTGCCACAGCGTGTTTTAATCTTTTGCAGCATATCTTTCTGGAGAACTTCGTTTGCTGAAAATCGCGGAATCGGTAACAGCATTACCGCCAACAGCTTTAGGAGCTGAGGAAGCAGTGTATCGCTGAAATTCATTCCATGAGCCAAGAGCAAAGGTACGACCAGCTTTTCTGCCACCATCATTTCGCACATAAATATGAATTCTCTACGACTCACATCGCCTCCCACAAGTTCAGCTTCGGCGACATCATTGTCGTAATCGAAATCCTCATCACTAGCTTCATCGTACATTTGACGTTCTCGAAGTGTCTCAATCCTTTCTACTACACGAGTGCGCTCGCGCAGGAGTCGGTTGCGAAGCAGTTTTGCTGCAGCGCACGCCTCAAAAATACTAGTTGAAGAGGGAGTTCTGTTGGGAGAGATGGCCAGAGCATCAACAGAAAGAAGGATTTGCCGCTTCACTGCTTCCGAGGACATAGTTCTATGCTTTTTTTTCTAGATGTAGTGTTTGGATACGAACGAAACTGGAGGATTAATGATCTATGCTGCTCCTAAATGCTCTGAACTCTTGAATATGGGTGCTTATCCGTAACACCCTGTAAGGAACATAATTTTCATTTAGCAGTATCAGCCTTCAACGCTAATTTCAATATATACATATTTTTATATTAATATAAATTTATAAATTTATAAGATAAAGTATTCGAATAAGGGCGAAAAATCAAGTCATAGAAGATGCGGTAATTAGATCTGCAGAAAATGATTACTGTTCACGAACATGCGGAAAAAAAAAATTCATACTAGCAAAACATTTTCTGTTGTTGTATCATCGCATGAGCGGTGATTTTTCTTCGTGGAGTCCTGGCATCTGATGCATGGAATACCGTATCGCCGACGATTTAGGCTCTCTGTTGTTTCGTTGGAGAAACATAGACAGACCCTACGCCTCTAATAAAAATGTTTTTTTTTTTTTTTTTGGACAATGAGCTAAGACTCTTGCCATTTATGCACATCCATTCGGGAGGGAGAAAAGGAGTAATTTAGCGAAAAAAAAAAGTACTGATTAAAGAGATTTTGACAAGCTCAAGTCAATCTTGCACAGACAGCACACAGCATGTCTCCATAAGAGTTTAGACCAATCACCTGTAGCATACTGGTCGGAGCATGTAGAGAACGGAGTTCTCATGTTTCTTTTCCTTTAGTATATTATTCTGATAGAGAGTTTGTAATAGCAGGCAACAATAAACAAAATCAAGGCAACTTTTTCGTTTAGTAGAGCTGGCAAAACTACACAGCTACGGATTTACTCCTAAAAAAAAAAGGAAAGAGAGGTGCAGGCATTTTTAAGGAGGGAGAAACTTAAGGCTAGATGGATGGAACACACTCTGCTGTCGTCTATCGGCTTTGATCTGCCGCCAGACTTTTTGTGAAGCTAATTGGGAATAATTGGCGCTTCTCCTGGCGTTTCGCATCTCTTCCCTAACAACCGTAGAATCAAAAACGTTGTATCCTCTGTTTTTGGTATTACCCTTCACTTCGTTCATCATTGCTCGCTCATGAAAAGGTGCCCTGACACGTTTATTAAATTCTGCACCGGTGAGGCGACCGTCTGCGCGACCTTTTCGAGAAATCACCGCCCTGCGTGCACCTGCGGCGAAGTAGTTCTTAAAAGACATGTATATGTACTAGGCTATCTGGGGAACAGGTGGACAGAAGAACAAAGAAAGATGGAGAATGGAACTGCATGTATTAAAAAAGATTTTCTGTGCGAGCTGAAGCGAGATGGATTGACTTCATTAGTGGCTGTGTTTTGCTTCAGAGTACCTGAGCACAGGAGCAATGACCGCTCTTTCAGCCTTCTTCGGCCGATTAAGCAACTCGAGAGATCTTTGTGTGTGTTTTTTCTTTTGCTGAAGCAAACGGGGCCTCACTTGCTTTGAGTGTAGTAGGAATGGCTCTGCCACACTACGTCGACTGCGGAACGAAAGAACTACACCGGACGAGCCGAGTATGTGGCGAATAAAATTTCTTACTGCACACGTAGGGGTGAGTGATCGACGCAACAGCATGCCACTGCTTAATGTTTGTAAGACAATTGCTCTCGCGCTTGCAAGAGATAGTCTTCTGATTTTCTAATAACAGTTATGTAAAGCTGACAAAGGGGCATATGTATCGGGTATGAAGGAACAACAGGTATGCAGGCTGCGTAGAGCGACAACTGTTTTGCTGTTTGTGCGCTCCCCCCCCAAAAAAAAAAATAATAAAGCTTTGGTAGCGATTGTGCAGAGTCTTTTCTCAGACCTCTTTCAAGTGCCTAAGACATCTCATGGCGCCATTGGGGGGGGGGAGCATGCGCTGGCAATTTGTGTTTAGTCTCAAGAAATTCAGAAGGGTTGTTCCATTGAATGGTAACGAATGTCAGAATGAAGAATTGCACCATCATTCAGGGCTCCCCCCGGTGCCTTTACGGCGGTACTTGCTTATGCACTTTGTGGATTTAACCCTGCCTGTTTTTTTTCCTTCTTCCCATCCCTTTCTGATTCTGCCGTACAACTCCACGAATGTGTTACTTAAACCTTGCAGCATCAGGCCGTATTTATCCTTTCGCAATCATTGGTATTTACCATCGATACCGAGATCGTCGTAAAACACGTCCGTGTCACCTTTCTCATCATATTTTATGTCGTCACATTTGAGAGATCGAAGGCATCTCTAGTGACGAGACTGCACAGACGCGATGCACCCCACGTAAGCTCATGTAATTTGTTTTTCAGGTTGCAGACGTGCGGTATCATAAACCAGAGTATGTGTGTTTAGTGCGTGCATCCATTGCCGCAAGTAAGGCGAAAGAGCATTGCCACCTTGTGCAGTGCTTCCCTTTTTCGACGGATGGAGAGTGTCACATTTATTCTTATTAGTACATGCGGGTAGTGCAGGTGACTTTCGTGACATCTAAATCATTGTAGGTAGTTGTTTTCTTACGAAATGAGTGTACTTGATACAGCAAACACTGCCCCTGTGTATCCTTGCGTTTGCTTTGCACCGCTGGATCACCCTCTCCAAATGTCTATTGAACAGAATCTGGACAACATAGCGCGGTCTCCCTAGCAAACACCACTCTTTTTCCCTTTGATACCTCTTCAGTATCGACTTGGAGGGCATGCTGAATGTATCTCTTCGGGGTCGATCCCAGCCTCAGCTCCTTAATTTCTTTGGCTTCTGCATCTGTGATTCTGTTTCTAACCTCCCATGCGCATTCGAGGCTTTCAGAAAACCAAGCATTTTCTGTTACACGTATGTCCCGAGTGAACATTGAGGCTATTATAAAGTGCGCGTGCAGTGTGCTTCTTGTCGTATTCCTTGTTTTCACATACGAGGCACCGAAAACAACTGCAGACAGCGCTGGTACCTTCAACCTCCCCGTGAGGTCTCGGATTGTGCTGGACACGACGAAGCTGGACTACGGGTATTGCCACTCCTCCCCTCATGAGATCGACGAAGGTACTAAATCACTTCTGGACATCCTGAACCGCATTACTGTATCACCTTACTTTCGGTATTTCAAGGTGAATACTGCAAAGCCATGTCCTTACTGGGCAGTCAGTCTTTTGTGCACCAGTGCTGAAAACACCTGTGATGTGTGCAGATGCGACGAAAACTCTATTCCGGAAGCCCTACGCGCTGATGTGGATATGAGCGAGCTCAATACCCCCGATGGTAGCGTCGCGAAGACGATGCGGCAGCCGGGGAACCTTGACGAGTGGGGAGATTGGCTGAAAGACAACGGTGCAGATTACGTGGACCTGGCAGCGAATCCTGAGGGTAATACAGGATACTCTGGTCCTCTTGCAGCGCAGGTGTGGCGTGCCATCTATGCTGAAAACTGCTTGTTGTCGGGCGACAACGGCTCATGCCAGGAATCGTCTATCCTGCGGACGCTGTTGAGCGGGCTGCACATGTCCATCAACATCCATGTCTGCACAAGCTTTTACAAGGACAACGAGCTCTCCTCACCTCAACGCGATGCTGGCATTTACAACAACCCAAATATTTCTTTCTACCCCAACTGCGAGATGTACAACAATCGTGTTGCGCCCTTTCCTGAATACGTGGGAAACTTGTATGTTCTTTACCAGTTTACCCTTCGCGCGCTCGCCAAGGCAAGGCCATTCTTCACAAATAACGTTAACATCTTCAACACAGGTGCTGGAGGTGAGCCCACGCTCACTGACCTGCAGCTTCACGAAGACATAAAAGAGCTGTTCAGCTCACGCCTTATCTGCTCTCCCACATTTGATGAGGGAGAGTTTCTTGAGTCTGAGAAAGGTCGATCTCTGATACCTCAGTTTAAAGCAATGATGCTGAATGTGACACGGCTGATGGATTGCGTGACGTGTGAGAAGTGTCGCATTTGGGGCAAATTGGAAACGAAAGGTATTGCAGTAGCGATGAAGATCATAATGAATCCGGAGAATGATCGTATCACTTTGGATAGGTCTGAAATGGTAACATTAGTGAACCTTGCACGCCAGTTAGCGTTTTCGGTACGCAACGCGCAACGCCTCGGCTCAGTGTGCAATGAAAAGGATTGAGCGAGGAGGCTATCGAAGATGTGCCGGTTCAAACAGATCCCCTTTACATAAGGGTGTAACACCATTTTCTTTTGTATCAGACGGCGCCAAACCAGATTTGCTGTATTTCTGGGGCGTTCGTGAGCTGTTTCTTATGATTGCGTGATTCATCAAATTCCTTCACTGAAGGGCTCTGCCTCTTATGCATCTTGGGCTGTATGTAGCTTGGGGTATATTTTTTCCATCAGACTAACAAAGGGAACTCTCATGAAAAAAAAAGTGAAATAGCATGGAGCTGGAAAATGCCTGTGGTTTTGAAGTGTGCATCCATGTACGTCTCCTACCCTGAGGAGAGAGAAGTCACCATCCGAAGTTCTCTCTTCCTTGTTCACACGACTGCATAGTATTTGGAGTAAAGCCTTCGCTTATTTACCTCTTGTGTCTTCCCATGTCATCATACTCATCACTACTCCTTGCACTATCACGCGTTTTCATTTTTTTTTTTTCGGTGTACATTACCTTTGTCGTTATTGAGTAACTTTACTGCAACATAAGTCTCATCTGCTTTTTAGCTGTGCAGTAAAATAGACTTACATGATATCATAGAAGCTTACTCTTTCGTATCCCACTCGCAATATGTCGTGCAGTAATGATGGCTCATCGTTGCGGGCATCCCGCAAGCCAAATACACCCAACTTTGACGAGACACAGGAGGATCAGTGGAGGTCGCTGAAGGAAGAGGTGTTTCAGTCTGATGAGGACGAGAGTATACCAGAGTCCGGCGACCTCGCCATTCCACAGCTTCCCTCATCGAAGAAAGCAACGAAAAAACCGAGAAAGCACCCATCGGGTGCAAAGCCGATGCCAAAACCGAAGCAACAGACGCTTGCCCAGTCAATGAGTGACATGGACATGGAGCGCTTGTTGAAGCGGTACCGCATTGACGAGGATGTTGATGTCACAGAGGACGCCGACGTATCGCACCTGCTGCATCCCCACAGTGATCCCAACGATAGCGGCGATGACCAAGAAGTTACTCTGACTGCTGACGAGTTCCTAGCGAGGCTGTCGAGGGCAGAGGCAGCGCCGGTAGCGAGCATCGCCAAGGAAAAGCGCGAGGGCGAAGATAGGACGACTGTGGTTGCACTGAACGATGAATCGTTCAGTTTTGAAAGAGGCCCAAGTGCAAAGCAGCTTCGTCCACGGCCTACCTCAGGGGCGGGCGATAGCGCAGGCTACTGCAATGAGGAGACACCCAAGCAGGCGATTGAGCTTGCTGCAACGCTGGCCCCACATACAGATACTGTGCCGTTCATGTCACCAACGGTTCCATACAATTCGGAAGAAGTGACTGAAGGCCTGTTTTACTGGTTCGATGCTCGTGAGCAACCGCATACGCTTTCTGTTGACCCTGGATCGCTGTTTCTTTTTGGAAAGATGGCGGTGGAGAAAAACGGACGGAACACCTACTTATCGTGTTGTGTGCGTGTACGTAACATGTACCGTAGCATTTTTGCTCTACCAAGAGCGGGTTCCTCGCAGCAAGATGTTGTGAAGGAAATCAACGACATCTGCCGTAACCAGGGAATAGAACAGCGGCGCATCAAATTTGTGGAGCGGTACTATTCGTTTGAGGAGCCAGGTGTTCCCCACGAAAAGACGCAATGGGCGAAACTGCGATATCCTGGCCGCTACCCACCGCTGAATACGAAGGGACCGTTTCGCCATATTCTGATTATCATGGGCGCCTCCTCATCTCTCCTGGAGCTATTTTTGATTAAGCGAAAGTTGAAAGGGCCTGGCTTTCTGCGCGTCTGCGGTCTTTCTGCGGCGGCGAATCGTATTTCGCATTGCGCTCTGGAGTTTAGTATCGAGTCCCCGAAGAATCTTCGCGTAGAGGACACAAAACTGCCAGCTCCATCCTTCACATTGGCAAGCATTCAGGTACATGCTCAGCTGGACAACAAAGGCGTCTGCAATGAGATTCTCATCGCATCAGTTGCCATCTACAAGGATGTCGATATCGAGAATACGATTCGCTACATTCCTGACAGTATTCTAACTGGCGTGCGCCCTGCCTCAATGAATACCCCTCTGCCGATCGACTTGGAAAGCTACTGCAACTCCAAAGGTCTACCGGGCGTGTACCGCTTCGCCAACGAGCGCGCACTGTTGGACTGGTTCGCACAGCAACTCGGCAGGATTGATGCAGACATGATGATCGGCCACAACTTTCTGGGATTTACCCTCGATACGCTTCTCCGACGATACCAGGAGCTGAGCATCTCGTCGTGGTCTACCATTGGCCGTCTGGACCTGAAGCGACTGCCACGCTTCCAGGGAACTGCCACCAACGTGAATCAGGAAAAAGAGACGTGCATCGGGCGCCTTGTGGTAGACTCCTACTCACTCTCACGCGAGCACTACAAGACAGTGAATTACAGACTGCTGTCGCTTGCAGACCAGATGCAGCTGCAGGGGATTGCGAAGGGAAGGAACAACTTCGAGCCTGGCACCTCGGTGCTCACACCTGCGATGCTGTCGGCATCGCGCGACATCTACGATGTGCTGCTGCAAGTGTGCAACTGCGCTGTGTTGTCCACAGCGGTCGTCTCACACCTCGACGTGATTCGGCTGACCAAGCGCCTTACCACAATTGCAGGAAACCTGTGGAGCCGTACTCTCTTTGGTGCTCGCTCCGAGCGTATCGAGTACCTTCTGCTGCACACGTTCCACGACCTTAAGTTCATTACCCCTGATCGCTATGTGCAGGACTTCAGGCGGGGTCGAGACGACGATGAAGAGGAGGATGGCAAGCGGAGAGCCAAGTATCAAGGCGGCATGGTGCTAGACCCCAAGTGCGGCCTTTACTCGGATTACATTCTCCTTCTCGACTTTAATTCCCTGTACCCATCACTGATTCAGGAGTTCAACATCTGCTTCACCACCGTCGATCGTGAAAATCGGAACGAGATTGATGTGCCACCGCCGGAGAACCTCATCTGTGCCTCGTGCGCTGCAGCAGGCCTCTCGGCGCCCTGCTTGCACAAGTGCGTGCTGCCGAAGGTGATCAAGAGTCTCGTAGACAGCCGCCGCGAGGTGAAGCGGTTGATGAAGACAGAAAAGGACGCAAACAGCTTGGCCTTGCTGGAGATTCGCCAGAAAGCGCTGAAGCTGACGGCAAACAGCATGTACGGCTGCCTCGGCTTCGAGTACTCGCGCTTTCACGCGCAGCCCCTCGCCGAGCTTGTCACTCGTCAAGGCCGCCTGGCTCTGCAGAGCACGGTAGAACTCATACCCCAGCTGAACCCTTCCCTGCGCGTGATATACGGTGATACGGACTCCGTGATGATCCAGACTGGAATCAAGACTGATATCAAGGCAGTCAGGGACCTCGGACTAGACCTAAAGGCAAAGATCAACAAACGCTACCAGAGTCTTGAGATTGACATTGATGGTGTCTTTCGTGCTATTCTGCTGCTGAAGAAGAAAAAGTATGCTGCACTGACGGTGACGGACTGGCAAGGCGAGGGCAAGACATACAAGAAGGAGGTGAAGGGGCTCGACATGGTGCGGCGTGATTGGTGCCCTCTCTCAAAGTGTGTGTGCGATTCGGTGCTGAGCCGCGTGCTGAACGCAGAGGGCAGCGAGGACATTCTTGACTACATTATGAACTACATGCGGGGTGTGGCGGAGCAGGTGCGGGCTGGGCGCTACACGCTTGATAACTTTGTCATCTCGAAGAGCTTGACGAAGGAGCCGGAGGCGTACCGTGGCAATAGCTTTCCTCACGTCACTGTGGCGCTTCGGATGAAGCAGCGGAAGGAGCTGGTGCGCGTCGGTGACCTGATCCCGTATGTCATTTGCACCGGCGACCGGTTGAGCGACAAGGCGTTTCATGTGGATGAGGTCCGGCAGAACAGCCAACTGCACATCGACTCGGAGTGGTATCTGTCCGTTCAGATCTATCCACCAGTGATGCGCCTGTGCGAGCACATTCAGGGCTTCTCAAACACGCAGCTGAGTGATGCAATGGGAATTGCCTGCCACACCGGCCCCAAACTCGACGAAGAAGAGGCTCAAACGATGAACGACTTCTCACACAGCTCCCTCTTTCAAAGCCGAAACTTAGAGGAGTGTTTCCCATCAGCCCTACCGCTGCAGATAGTGTGCACGCATTGCCATCTCATGACCCCAATCAATCCTCACATGCGCGTGATGGAGGTGCTAGGTGACCAGGAGAAGCAACGAGACCGGTTCGATCTGTACGTCTGCGTCAGCTGCCGCAAGTCGCTTCCGGTAGACTACGTCTCTAACTGCTTCACCCAGACATGCTACGGCATTATCCGGCAGTTCTACCAACGCGGCGGCAGCGCGGCTGCCGTCAAGGCAGTTCGTACACAATTCACGTACTACCGCGCACTATTTGATGTGCCTCACGCGCCGGGCTGCCCTGCTCGGGTGAAGGATGCCCACTACTATCAAGCGCGCCGCTGCCTCGGCGTGGATCGCCGACTGTACACGCTAGCAGAGGCGGCGGATCCGGCGGTACAGGAGGTGGTCGACCCAGTCGACCCCCTCAACGCTGCTGCCGAGACTATCTACAAGCGCATCGACCACCTCTTCATCAATCTTGACTCCCTCTTCGCCGGCATCTAAGTAATGCGTGTTGCCTTCTCGAAGCTTTTATTCCTGCGACAGGGGCACGAAGAATTGGCAAGTAGGCGTGGAGAACGAGGTGGATGGACACACTGGGACCTGTGTAGCTTCACTGGAATCTCGGAGCTGAGCGAGACAGGGATACGCTTTCGTTGGTCGAGGCTCTATGCGGAGCGAGTCGGCTATTGTACGCTGTTCTTGTTTTCATTTCCCATGTGCTCGTCTGTGTGTGCGTGTCAGGAGGTCCAACGCGCGCTACTGCAGGTCTCACAGCGTTTTTGTTTCCCCGTGTCCATGTGGAGTCTTCGCTGCTTCCCTCTTTCCTATCCGTCTGCCCGTTTCCCCGACTTCTCTTGTCTTTCACGTCATCCTCTCCTTCTACGCGTCCTTGAAGGGTCGCGGAGGCCGAGGGAGGAGGTCCGCGGCGGCTTCCCCGCGCGTGTTTATGTTTTCCTCTCCTTGTTGAGCTCCCAATTCTGCCCGATACTTTTCTGTTTTTTTCCATGCTTCATAGACACAACAGCCGTGCGCACACTCTTGCTGTAAAGGGTGTGTAGGAGGGTCTTCTAGTGCCACCCCCCTCCTGCCCCTCCCCCCCTGACACACACACATACGCAGACACACGCAAAAAAAAAAAGGTGAATGGAAGGAGGGGTGTGTGTGGGCGCGTGGATAGGGGACTGCCTTCATTATAACGCGATTGCAAAATGTGGCGCACCATCTCCCTGCATGGGTGTCCGAGCTCGCCTGCATGAGTGCACATTGCGGCGGAGGTTGTCTGCCCGAACCTGCCGTGCGTGCCAAGCAGTGGAGCGCACGTTGTTGGTTTCGCTCACTTGTCCTTTTTGTCTGTTGCGCAGGTCTGCCGGGTGCACTGTGCTCTCTTCCGGCACCATCACCATAGAAATGAGCGAGAGGGGGGAGGGGGAGGGGGAGGGCTGCGCGTCTCTCTCTCCCTCTCTCTTTCTTTGCATCCATATAGCTCGTCACAGTGTTACACGTTGTCCATGCCACTCATGAACTCACCAACGACACCAGAGCAGAAGGTTGGATAGGCAAGGCCGGAAGGATACGGGGGCTCCCAGTGTACTGTGAAAGGTGGCCGGCTACACGGCTCTTCATAGCCAACTACACCTGGGACAGCGCTGCCGGGTCAAAAGAGGGCCATGAGCTGATGACTACGCCCCGCTAATTCACTCTTTACGCCCTTCGCGTGAGGCTGGAAGGGAGGCAGACACCTCTTGCGCTCGCTGCGTTGTCAGCCGTCACGAAGTTGTTGCCCTCGCTTTTTTTTTTTTTTTGCCATCCCCCTCTTCTCTCATAAGCTCAGCACACTGGAAAGTGAGAACGGTGCACACACGGTGCTGTCGTCCGTGGTGCCACGGGCTGCGTTCTGCTCGTGGCCTGAGCTCAACCCTTTTGCACCTCTCACCATCTCGCTTCGTTGCAGTGGAGAGGATGCATCGGCTAGTAGATTGGGCGGCGCTCCTAACTCACTGTTCTCTGTTCTCCGAATGCACGCAACAGAATTTGCCTCTCTTGTCGCCTTCACTTTTTTTTCTTTCACCCACGCCCTCCTGTCAACGTAGCAGCTGCCCACTCACATCGGGCCCCCTATCTCAAATAGAAGCTCGCACGACGAGGAGCTTCTGTTGCCTGTTGGCCAAGTAATACCCTCTTCACGGGCGGTACCGTGAAGCGTGATAGCAGAGACAGTGGTTGTTACTGTCGCTCGGTCGTGCTGTTTTCTGATTTAAGCTTTGCGATTTGGGAAGCCATGACACAAAACCCGCGGATGATTGAGCGCCGCGTGGTGTTTGGCGTGTGCGAAGATGTCAAGGACGGCGTGCACTATCTTGGAGAGGACTACGTTGTGTGGGTTGCCGGTGAGAGTCTTGTGCTGCTCGATACACAGCAAGGAACGCAGGAGCTCGTTCAGTGCACACCTGGATGTGAGGGGGTGACAGCGATGGCCCTGGCCCCCAGTCGCCGCCTTCTGGCAGTGGCCGAGTCTGGCAAGACTCCGCTCATCATCATTTACCTCTTCGACGCCACCGCTTCCCCACGCATTAAGCGGCGCTCAGTGCTGCATGTCTCCGACCTCGGATCCACCGAGTTTGTCTCGCTCTCTTTTTCACAGGATGGCCGCTACCTCGTCGCCCTTGGCGGCTTCCCGGAGTGGAAGTTGGTGTACTGGGACGTGGAGAAGCACACGATGCTTGCTAAGGACGCAGCACTGGAGAATGTCGTAGCGGTCAAGGACAATCGTCATCTCAAGCAGTGCTCCATATCCCCCTATGACGCTTCCCTTGTCTGCGTCACGGGGCGGGGCTGTGTGAAGTTCTTCTCCTACGCGGATTCCCACCTGCTTCCCTCCAGTGGCGGGGTGGAGGCGCCGGACGTGCATTACCTGGCACACACCTGGCTGATCGAGGAGGAGGACCGACTCGTTGTATCCACCGACAACGGGGACCTACTGCTCTTTGAGAAGCAGCAGTACAAGCACCCCCTTCCACTGTCCCCGTCTGACGGCATCGCGATCACTGCGCTGGCGTCCTACACAAAGGGATTCGTGTGCGGCGGGGACATGGGTCTCATCACACTGTTCGAGCGTACACTCAGCAAGGAAATGTATCGAAAGGTGCGCACGTTCCGCTTCGCTGCCGACGGGCGGTACGGGGCCGTGACAGACTTGACGATGGCATCGAAGATCGGTGCCCAGGTGCCGGTTATTCGCGCCTTCACCTTTACTCCGCCCCCAGCAGAAGAGATGCTTGCCTTTCTCACGAGCACAAAACAGATTTACTCGCTAAATGTGCCGAATGCTGATTTCACCAAAGCTGAGGACATGGTGTTTCAGCCGGTAGGGCAGCCTTTCCACACGGGTGGCATCGTTGCCGTGGATACGTGCGTCCAGCGGCCGCTTGTCGCCACTGCCGGCCGTGATGGGAGCGTTTTTCTGTGGAACAGCATTACCAACGTGGTGGAGATGCGCAGTAACTTCCAGGACGAGATTCTCAGCATCGCGATGCACCCATCCGGGCTGCACATGATCATCGCCTTCACTGACTCACTGCGTGTCTTCAATATATACGAGAAGGAATTGTCCGAGTTTAAGCGTCTCAACATCCGTAATAGCACCGCGTGCTGCTTCAGCCACGGCGGACAGTACTTTGCCGTCGCCAACTCCACCATCATCCACGTGCACTACGCGTACACGTGCGAGCTCTTGGGCTACCTGCGCGGGCACAACAGCAAAGTGCGCAGCCTCAGCTTCGTGCCGCCGGATGACACTCGTCTCATCTCATCTGGTGCTGACGGCGCTGTCTTCGAGTTTAGCCTGTGTGACTTCCACAGGGTCCGCGACAACGTCACCAAAGCCGTCACGTACCACTGCGCTGCGGCCGATGTGCACACTGTCTGGGCTGCTGGGAACGATCGCAAAATACGGCAGATGGATCGAGGCACAATGCTGCAGACGATCGAGTACAACCTGCCTGACGCATCGATGCGCTGTATGCTGGTCAGTCAGTCAATGAAGCTCCTCTTTGGTGGATGCGAGGACGGCACTGTCCGGGTGCTCAACACGTACCTGGGAGAGAAACTGAACGGACAGGGAGCGGACCGAGGGGGTGGTGGCACCGGCGGTGGCGGAGTAGGAAGTGGCGGTGACGGCCATCACGGAAACCTGCACATCATGACGGCACAACGCGACATCACAATCGAGTCGCACATCACTCACGTTGGTGTCGTCACCGACATGGCTCTCTCGTACGATGAGGGAATGCTCATTACTGTTGGGGATGATGGTATGGTAGTCTTCTGGGACGTTGTCGCCCCGCACCGTGGCACTGTCAAGCAGGTCGAGTACACGACAGAGCTTTTTGTCGATCGCCGTGACCTGGACGCTTCCATGCAGCTCCTGCGCAACCTCAAAACTCAGGTGAAGGACCTTCAGCAGCGCATGGCACAACAAAAGTTGAAGAAGGAGCGGCAGCACGAAGAAAAGATCGCCCAGCTCGAAAGAGAGTATCGGAATGAGATGCAGAAGCAGAAGACAGAGATGGCCGCTCTTCAGGCGGCTAAAGGTGAGCAAGCCATTCGCTTCACTGAGTTCATGGCAGATATGGAGCAAAAGTTTACCCAGACACTCAGCCAGACTGAGGAGGACTATCGCTGCAAGATCGAGTCGCTCAGTAGCCGTGCTGATCAACTACGCCACCTTCTTGCCGAGGAGGATACAAAACATGAACGCGAGAAGGCGCTCTTGCAGGACGAGGCCGACGCCCAACGCCTGGCCGACAAGCAGCGGCAGCAGAAGGAGCTCCACATTCTCGATGAGGAGCAACATCGCATTGCAGCCGAGAAGGAGCGCGACGACTCGGAGACGGCAGCGTTGTCCTCGATGATTGAAGAAGACAACGATACTGAGATTGTGAAGGCTAAAGAGTACTACGAGAAGCGTATCCGTCAACAGGAGGAAGAGGTGGCTGCGCTGCAGTTGGCTAACAACACGCTTCTCTCCAAGCTGAACGTGAACCGTGCTGAGCTGGATGCCAAGATGGCCGATGTCACGGAGAAGCTTCGGCAACAAACGATATTGGAGTCGCACATCAACTCAGCGAAGCGCGATATTGAGGCCCTCACAAATGAGGTGCGTGAGCGAGGGGAGACAATCGCCGAGAAGGAGCGCCGTATCCAAGACCTTCGAACCAAGAACCAGGAGCTGGAAAAGTTCAAGTTTGTGCTTGAGTTCAAGCGCAAGGAGCTCAAGACACAGATTGAGCCAAAGGACAATGAGATTAGTGCTTCCAAGCTGAAGCTGGAGCACATGAAGGCGGAGGCGAATCAGTACGAGTCCAGCAATGAGCACCTGGTCTTGCAGATCAAGAGCCTGAGACAGAAGCGAGCCGCCCAGCAGAAGGACCTCGACAACTACGCAGCCCGCATAGCCGAGGCGAAGTCGTTTCAGGGTCGCATGTGGGCCGAGATCAGCGACACTTATAACGAGTATCAAGCATCCAAGGAGAAGAAAAGGCTCAAGTCAATGGCGAAGGCGCTCTACGAAAACTACACGGATGGGCACAGACCAGTCAATCAGCGTCAGTTTACATCTGCTCGGACGGCCACCGATGAGGTGAAGGACTACCACCGCGAGCGTGACCATCTGGAGGGAAATCTGGCAAGCCTGAAGAGGAAGATCGCCAAGGACGAGGAGAACCATCGCGTGGAGAAGCAGCGCATCACCACTGAGAACGTTATCCTCATCAAGGAGATCAATGACTTGCGCAAGGAGGCACGAACGCTCGCCGCAAAGGCTGGCGTGGTGCGTCCCACCGACCCAAACGGCGTCTCTGTTTACGACGAAGAACACGTGCGGGAGGTCAGTGTGCAGCACGCTGAGATGGTGCGGCTGCGCGCCATTGTCGAGCAGCTAGAGGCTCAGCTGAAGGCGAAGGGGCTTCCGCTACCCGTCGCGAATGCCTAGCATTCGAGGTGGCAATTGAGTACGCACACGCCGCGTACCAACGCACTCCATTCTCGTGCTCCCGCTCACCCTTTTTTCACGTCGATAGATCATTACACCAACTTGGCATCCCCGATGATTGACCGTGTACGTATTCTTCATCGCTCCCCCTCTCAGCGCTGAGAAAGCGTGCACCTCTGACATAAACTGCCAAGACACTGAGGTTGCTTCTGCTGGTGGTGCTGGTGCGTTAGGCGAGGCCGAAGCTCCCTTGTGCACTCTTTCTCGAGCCCTTCTCCGTGCCGCTGTTCTTTTGCATGTGAGCCACGTCTCATGCCGTTGGTGAGCGTGCGCGTTGTCGTCTTGCTCATACGCTCACGCCCCTAACAAGGGGGTGGGGGTGGGGGATGCCGGGGAGGTGGACGAGGGGGGGGGGAGGATGTAAGAGAGAGGCACAAACAGAATGCACCTACGCGCGCGCGTAGCCCTCCCGCCCCTTCATCACGGCCGTTTTTTTATTGTCCAGGCGGAAGGAATGATGTACAGCGCCGGAAGCCTGTCGATAAGTTTGTGCACTTCATCTATGTAATGTTACGGCATGTTGCCACTGCCCATCGCTACAAGTGTTCGCATCCTGCAATCAACTCTGAAATACCTACACACACCACAAGCGCCTTCAGCACTGTCCCGTGCTGATGAAGGCTGCAATATTCGAGGCAGCGAAAGGTGATGGCGACACAGATAGCTCTCCCCTGTGAAGGATAAAAGGTGGGTGCATGGGTGAGGTGTGTGTGTGTGTATGTGCGGAGTTCTTAGTCTTGCTTTGCACCACACTTCCCTACTACTGCCGTGTGTATCTTTGGCACACGTGCTCTCCCTCCAAGATGGACCTGAGAAGGCAGCGTCGTTTCTGGGGCCACGGGCACGACGCACTGGCTCATGTTTGCGTTCAAGCTGCTAGCGTATGCCTTTGCCAGGTTTCTCACGCGCTCCTCCTCGCCCCTTTTTCGTTGTTTTCCATGTCACCTTTCGCATCAAAGCCCTTCCCTTGTACGGTTCATCTTCCTCTCCTTATGCTCTCCATTACCCTCTTCGTGCATCTGTGCGAGTGATCTCTTGCGTCTTACCTGCTGTGTGCGTGTGTGTATGCGTGCCACCGCTAGCCCACCCTCCGCCTAGAGCTCACAGACATACTACTCGCCTTCTCATGAGCTGCAGCGAAAGCCGCCACAGAGCCGCATAAAACCAAGCAAACCAATAAGGAGAGGCACCAGAAAAGGAAATCCAGGCATACGCACACAGTAGAAACAACGCAGTGCTGAGACCTTGAGGAGGACACCATGTTTTTCAGCACCGGCCTGGACCGCTGCTTTGCGTCTCTCGCGGTGGCTTCGGCATCCAGCTTTATGCAGGCTCACCCGACGATGGAGACGGCGCTTCACACAAGGGGCAATACGGCACTGTGGATAGATGACACAGCGCCGGCGGCGAAGGCGCTCGAGGAGCACATTCAAAGCGCGGCCTACAAGGAGCTACACCGCCCAGCATTGACCACGTCGGCAATGGGGCTGTTCGGTGGAGAGCCTGGCTTTGAAAAGGCGTACCGCGTGTGGGTAGACCCAGACCGGCCGCATATGAAACACGTCTATAATCAAACTCCGCTGGCGAAGAACCTGCGCTACACACGTTACGGCTACTTTAAGAGAGACATGCATCTACTGGACATTGATAAGTTGGTGCGACATGCGCGCATGCTGCCGACACCGAACCGGCTACTGACCGACTTCCTGTACCAGCGCGTGCCGCTGCCGGACAAGAGCTGCGCGGCGATTTTGCGGTATCAGAGGGACCAGCTGACGCTTGTGGCGGACTGGCAGCGTGTCGCGAGCTTCCAGTGTGCTGAGGAGATATTCGAGCGCATGGTGGTCACGAATATTCCGCCGGTCGATGTCGGTCCCGAGACGCACGCGGAGATGATCCGTTGCTGCGCTGTGTGCGGAGAGTGGGAAAAGGGCTGGAATGTTTACCTGCAGCGTGCGCGGGAGATGGAGGCGGACGCCTCAGGCGACGCGACCGAGGCCTTCACACTCACCACATACCTGTACGACGCGGTCTTGGAGCTGTGTGTGGCGTGCCAGAAGCCGTCGCACGGCATGGCCATCATAGCAGAGGTCATCCAGCGGCATCTTCGGCCACGTTCCTCCATGCTTGCCAAGACAATGCTATTAGTGTCGATGGCTGCCGAGGAGCTGCACAACAAACATTCTGCGCCCAGTGCGGCTTCATCCGGCGAAACGACGGATGCGGCATCAACACAGAGTGCATCGCCGGATGCTCTGAATGGAGCGAGCGGAGTACCGGCTACATGGGAGGCCTACGTAGCTCGTGGCCTTGATACCTGGTCGCTCTATGACTTCTACTCGCTGAAGCGCAGCACAGAGTGTGTGGAAGCGTACATGCGCATGTGCAGCATGCTGAACATGCCAACCCTCGTTCTTGAGGCACTCAGCTTTGCTGACGGTGCACAAATTCGTGTCTCGCTGGAGTGCTATCAGTGGGCGCTTTACTCGATCCGCCACACCCCTGGTATGGGGGACTACATCATCGATGTGCTTGGCCAGCTATCGCAGCGTGGCCTGACGGCAGACTACGTTCTCTTCACCATAGCATTTCTTGGCTGTGCCACGCAGGCGGATGGTGAGTTGGCGCTGGCAGTTTACGAGCAGTTCTTTGTGCACAGCGACATCAATCCCACGCCGGAGATGGCGCTGCTTTTTTTGCAGGCCTGCACAACGTGCGAGAAGCCGACCGTTCAGATGTACGCCGGCTGCGAGGCGATGATGCAGCGACTCGAGGAGGTAGGGAGCATCGTCGACAACATCTTGCCCATGTACGACCAGTGCATCGAGTTGGCGGCGCACGTTGGTGCTGTGAGCAGCGCCTACGGCAAGGTAAAAAAGCTTGTCAGCTATGGCAAGCCGCTTACGACGCGCATTCTCAACTCACTGCTGCTCGCCAACGCACAGTCAGCGGAGGGTTCGTTGAGCATGACCTCCGATGTTATTCAGCTGTACACCTTGTTGGGCATCCCCTTCAACGATGATACGCTGACGTGTCTTCGCATGTGCCAGGACGCGCATGGTACCTCTCCGGAGATGGACTCGTTTGCCGTCACTATCGAAGCGGCGCAAGCCGCCGCGCCATCTGGAACCCTCGGTGAGGACGCTGAGACGACAATCGTCGACACGCCGCCACACCGCCTGCGTCAGCTGAAGATGAAATGGCACCTGCGACCGCGTGACACAATACTGCGTCGCTTCGGCCAGCACACCAAGCCGATGGGTCGAGAGGATGTGGGCAGCATGCTGGGCAGCGCCGTTCCCTTTGGCCGGTCGCCGGGTGAGCGAGCGGTCTAGAACGGCGAAAGAGAAGGCTTCTTATCCTCATGGCGGCATGACGGGTTAGCGTCCTGTGCTCACCAGCGGCTGTCGCAGAACACCGCACGTGTCAGAAGAAGACAGTGATGCACATTGTGGAATGCTCTCGCCTTTCCAGCTTTACATGTGTGATGCGTGCACACATGTGCGCCGCTCAGTCTCTTCACAGCTTTGATTTCGTGTCTTCCTCTCACCTACCTTGTCTCTACCCTGCATGCGCACGTGGGTGTGGCGTCGACCTCTCTTCCTCTTGTGTTATGACGCGTCCTTGCTAAGCGAAAGCGTTCTTCTGGATCGAGACGACGTAACTGTATCTCATCCGAGCTGCCGTCACTTTCTTGCTCCACTCCACGTCCTGCCTATATCTGTGTAACCGATTGCAGAACTGCCTCCCGCCACTGGCGCTACTGTGATGGGTTCGACGCTGAACCCAGCCCTCGCTGGCGCACTCTAACTTACTCGTCTTCAATTCGTGCAGGGGCGGATGGCGAGGGGGGGGGCAAGAATATAGACTTAGAGAGTGTCTATCGTCTTGCTTCTCTTCCCTAGCCATGCCATCATGCCACATACTCCTCGACCCCGGCCACCAATTCAGTGGCGTATCTGTTTGTCGACGTGGTGACGTACCGAGGAGACGACGTCTTCTGCCCGATTCCTGTGGGATCGGGCGTGAGCCACCGTGTATGTGCATGTGCGCCTCTCCACCTGTTTCTAGCCACGCTGGCAGCTCTATACACCCAACGACGTCCTTCTCTTCCTTCCTTCCATCCTGCTCCTCCAACTCCCTTTCCACCAGTGCTATGCCGCTCTCGCAGCCTCTATCTCTTTCTCTGCCGCTGCGCCCCCACTCTTTGGTCACACCTTCTCCCTCAGGGCCATAGAAACCCGACTGCCACATTCAACGCGAGGTGTAGGGGGAGGGGGAGGATGCTACGGTGGGAGTGGCCCCAGAAGTGGAGCCCGGAGAACAGAGAGGCGATCCGGGTCGCTCTCGAGACCTCCATTCGAAGTGCGATGGCGAAGGGAGAGAACAAAGTGGTCCGCGGCCTCGTGCACGTCGAGCTGCCGGAGATCGGGAGCACCCCACCGCAGGTGATGCTGACAGGCATCCGCGAGTTGTCGCTGGAGCACACGGCACTCATGGTGAAGGTGCGGTACGACGGCGAGTTCTCTCTCAAGTTGCGTGGATTACAGGTGAACGTTGACACCGTCGGTGCTAACTCGACGTTGAGCAGCGACCTCAACCTCGCGATGCCCTTCTACTGCCCGTTGGAGATGACTCTGAGCGACATCCACGTGGACGGGGTTGCCTCCATCGAAGTGTTCCAGGAGATCGAGGATGCTGCGAACAACGAGGATGCAGCACTACTGAGTCTGGATTCTACGATGGGCGTAACAGAAACGCAGCACAACGACGAGGTGGAGTCGCTCTCGTCTCTCCACCGTGTGCCGCGCGGTGCACGCTCGTATAACCTCTCAGCAACCCAGTCAAGTACAGGTCGAAGCTCACGCTCTGGAGGGTACCCGAGCTCCGGCTACGGCGTGCTGCTTGGCGCTGGTGGACGGCGAGCAATGCGTCCTCCAGGCCTGGGTCAGGGCGGCCACGCACCGTCTGCCCCCTCCCCTTTCACGTCTTCTCATGGCAACCCTGCTGCAAGGAAAGATGCCTCGGTGACGGGCAGCAGCGGCGCTCCTGCCAGCACAGGTGCCTCAAAATCGCCGATCCAGCGGCGGCATTCCCTCATCGACTTAGTGAACAAGCGCGCCATTGTAAAGAAGCGCCGCGTCAAGGTGCAGCTCTTCGGCGACCCCATCAAGCGCTACAAGGTGAAGTCGAACCTTGTGGCGGTGCCAGGGGCTGGGAAGAAGGTGGAGGAGCACATACAGAATATGCTCGAGCCTCTCATCGAGCGCCTCATGGCAGAAGGCATAACGATCGAGCTCACACCATGAATGCGTGGGCGCAAGTGTCGTGAACCTGTGTGCCGGTGTGCGTACGAAGAATGTGCTTCAGCGCCGTGGATCATGTGGCACCGTTGGCCACCCTCTTGTTATTCCTTTCTCTGCTCTGTGCTCTGGCTGAAACGCAGCTGGAAGTGCTGTGCTGCGTGGACGGCGGGGTCGCGGTACCGTAGTGCGACGCAGGGGCCGCTCCCAGGCTCCTCTCCCCTCTCCCTGGTCCCTTGCTTTCGGTCTTTCTGTGCGGTTGTCTCGCCCCCTCCCTCATACTCCGGCGATTCTCTTTGTTTCTCGTCCACTGTATGCGTGGCTCCTTATCCACCGCCTCCCTCCCACGCCGGCGGCGCGGGTGGTAGCGAAACAACATCCGACCAAGGGTACTTGCTCAGTGAGACACGCGCCTTTGCCCATCGGGCTTACATTACTCACTTTCCATTCGCGAGATGCGGCGTGGGCCGGCGACGGCGAAAAAATTGTCACGACCGAAGACGTGGGCGATAGGAGCAGCGGCGAGGGATTTGGGGTGAGGCTCGTGGTGGCGATGTGTTCTTCGCATCTCCCTCCTTTTGCACCTTTTCATCCCTCACCATCCTTCTGCTCCGCTGTTGCAAGTCGAAACAGGAAGAGCGCTGCACATCGAACAACCTTTAAAAGAGATGCTTTGCATGACGTGCCACTAGCACGTGCCCTCACGTGTGATAATTCGAGAATGCATCTCTGCTCTCATCTTTCTCTTTCCCTCTCTCGTCACTGGCTTCTTTTCTGTTCTTCACGTCCGCCAACGACGTGCGCAAGAGAAGCTGTGCAGTACACGCACAGTGTGCCTCGGGCCCCGAAGCCCACGCTAGGGTGCTGCACACGGTTTTCTCTTTCCATTTGCACCTCTGCACACACACACACACACACACACACACGTGCAGATCTTTTTTGCTTCTCAGAGTCTCTTTGCACATTCTTGGTGTGCCACAACACTTGCTCAGCACACATGGCACACGGGTGCGCGCTAGAACAAAGCTACGTCGTGCGCGGCGCAGCCACCGACCAGCTGTACTGCGCATCCCTGATCCTATCTTCTTTTACAGGTGTACAACAGCGTGTATTGTTTTCATTGCATCGCAACAGTCATGAAAGATGTCGGAGATGGTGCAACGGCGCGAGCAATGATTTCAGTGCGCGCTCGACCGAAGATTGCGCATCCGCTGACCCCCCCCCCCTCACCCAACTGAGTGAGTACTACAGGAAGGTCGCTTGCGTTCCCCCCTCAGACGAGTCGCTGCGACTCGCCGACTGCCGTGGGCAGAAAGGCCCTCGCAACCTTCACTTCGTACTCGACCGTGCATTCGACAGGGACGTGACGCAGGAGGATGTGTACGAGGCAGCCGTGCTCGATTGCGTGGACGGTATACTGACTGACACGAACGCTTCCATTTTCTCACACGGGCACATCGCCATCGGAAAGACCTTCACAGTGCGGAGAAAGATGACCGTCATCCAGGACAGTGGCAAGAGCGCCTTGCACGCCGTTGCTGCCGACAGGGGCGTGCTCCTCCGCTTCATCTAGAACGCGTTGTTCTCTGAGCGCATGCACACAAAGTGCGAGCGCCATGTGGTGCTTGGCATGACGGCCATTGAAATATACATGGCCGAAATCCGGGACTTGTTGCGCGAGGGAGTGGCTGGCCGGCCACTGTAGTCTATCGTGACGGATGACGTCATGCATTTGCTGCATCTCATGCATGAGCCGCTGCGCACGCTACAAGATGTGCTTTACTTACGCCAAAGGGAAATGGTGCGCCGGGTGCAGAGAGCTACATCTGCGAACGGCACTTTCTCTCGTTCACACGCTTTCCTCACGATTGAGGTAGTTCAGATTCTCATTATGCCAGCCTGCTCATCTCCGCGCACCCTGGCTGAGTGCTGCGCGAGACAAGAGACGCCGCATCTGATGGCAGCGGAGCAGAAGCAGAAAGGAACTCAGCTACTGCACAGTGAGCGCTTTCAGAGTGCTTCCAACGCGCTGTTCGGTGCATGTGCCACACTAGTCATGTACAGAACACTGGCGGTGGCGGACCTCACAGGCGGTGAGAAGGCGATGTCCGCTGAGGTGCGCGGAACAGGCTTCGACAAACTGCGACACATCAGCGCTTCCCTCACTGCACCTGGCAACGTTGTTCGCCACCTCTACCACAACACACCACACATTCGACACCGTGACAGCAAGCTCACGATGATGCTGCACAACACGCTGTCGGCACCCCGCTTGCAGGTGGCGCTCGTCGCGGGCGTGAGAAGACAGTCTCGTCGCTATACTTTTCTGAAAAGATGAACAACATCAATGTGCGTGATACCGGCGTCCAGTCGCAACAGCACCCCGCACTCCAGTCGGCGTACTTGGAGTCCTTTCACGTTCACGATGTTCTCCTTTCGGAGGCACGTCGTTGAGGTTCCATAAGAGCATACGATGGGGCTTCTGCAGCTTTTGGTGACTTCAACGCCGCGACATTCTCTTCCAATTATTGTTCCCCACGCCCTTGTCTAACGGCACTGACAAGACATGAGGAACGCAAGTTTTGTGCCCACGTCTAAGCGAACGGCTGGCACATGACGAGAGCCCAAAGCCTCGCATGCGCAACATCAAGACGCGGTGGTGGGCTTTTCAGACACACGTTGATGCAGTGTAGTCAACGGCGCGCTGCGCTTCCACTGCAGATCACTACCGTTGATGAGGCCTGCATCGATCTACGCCCCCCCGTCTCTCTTGTGATGGGCCTCCCATGCGCCACCTTCTCAGCAAGGTGGAGGAGACTACTGCAGCCATCGTGGCAAACGCGGCAGTAGCTGACGAAGGCCAAATACATTCGGTTAGGGGAGCTGCAGCGCTTGCGCCACCTGGAGGAGGAGCCGAACGAGGGTAAAAGGGGTACCGTAGACACGCGCACTGCCGATGCCAACGATGAGGCGCGCGTGGAAACTTTTGAGCTAGAGAGGGCCACATACAAGAAAGCGATGTAGTTGGCGCAGCTGCGTCTGCCACTCGTGGGGCTTACAGCTGGTGGATCTACTTCAACATCTGTACATGTAGACGGTGAGCTGACTGCTGGTCATTGCCGACGGACCACCACGCCACGCAGTCGCAGAGATGCAGCGTCCGCCACGGCGCCTTCAAGGCTGCGCTCCATCACCAGTACAGCGCTTCGCGGCTACTCTTCGGTAGGAGGCTTGGAAGGGATCGTTGTGCAGTCTGCAAGCAAGTGCCAAAGGCAGAATCAGGAGAGGCGCCAGCCGGTTTCTCTGCAGCTGCCGTTCCTTACCTTTAGCGGCTTCACCAATATCAGCAGAGAACCACAACCCCTTCCCAAGGACTGAGGTGTGTGCCATGGGTGCGAGGAGACGGAGGTGAAGGCAGACGCCAGCGCTCGTGTTGCTGCCCCCGATGTGATGTGGGAGGGCACCAACCGCATTCCCCGCCACCTCTCCTTTTTCGACGACTTTGTACTTGTGAGACGGGTGACGGTTGACATGGACATGGGAGCCTCTCTCAGGAGGCTCGAACGCTATGGACGCCCACGCACGCGCTGGCTTTAGCTGTCACAGAGAGACAAACCCGTCTGCTACTGCGATGGGATGAGTTGCACAGTGGGCCGATGCTGCCGGGTGGTGGTCATGTGTACTTGGCTGCAGTGGTGCAGGATTACGCGGAGATGCACCTCACCTGTATTCCGTAAGCGCGTTACCGACTAACGCAAATGCGAGGTTGGCGACTTCTATACTTCCTTCACTCTCGCTTACAGAGCCCTGTACATGCAGGTGACGCTTGAAGTTTGAGGATATCAGGTGCTGTCATGGGGCAGAAGTGGAGGCGTGGGTTCTCGCTCTCGTTCAATTGGCCAGTGTCTTTCGGTGCTTCGACAACGCGCACCAGCCCATCGGGCCAGAGGGCGGCGGGTGGGATGACGAGGAGACAGTGGCCACGGGCAGCGCCTCTGCTGTCACCAATGCCGATGCCTTGACAGTAAAAGAGGAGCAGAAGGAGCTCTCTCTCTCTCTTTCTCAGGGAGACGGTGCTGTGCCAGAGCTGGCACATTTCAGCGCACACGATCCTGCTCACTCGGCGAGAGATCGAGACACAACGGAAGCGCCACCAGTCTGGCTGGCTGCGCCTGAGCCCTAGTGAGCTGCGCAACCGGACGGGGCTCGACAACTTCAGAGCCTGTGCGACGTGGGTGCACTTCATCACGGAAGGCAGCATGATGAACTCATTCAAGGAGATGCACCGCTACGAATCTGACCTGGTTGAGTCGTCGGAGCCGGCTGATGGATTGCTTCCTCTAGCAATACCCGTCCGCACTGCGTGACCGTTGTCAGCACCGCCTGAGAGGGCTCGGTGCGTGCACTGTGTCGGCCGTTAGGCAGTGACGATGAGACGAAGCGCGGCACCCATGTTGTTTGTCTCAGCCTGTAGCTGGTATCTAAGAGAAAAATATCTGCAAGCACCTCAGCACTCCCCCCTCCCCCCACCCCCCACTCCCCACGTATTGCCTTTCTGACTAGGCGGCAACAGGCGGTGACCGGGGGTTGGTGATGGAGGAGCGCTGCGTATACCGTTGTGGGACGCGATGCCCACGTGCGCACACACACACACACACACACACACGCACACACGCACACACGCACACACGCACACACGCACACGTCTGTGTGTGTGTCGTCTTCCTTTCCCTTTTCCTGTTGGTTTCAACCTTTCTAGTAGTGCAGAGGCTTCCGCTCGACACCCTCGCGGTGCCGCCTCGTTGGCATGTGTCTTTCTTTATGCTGCCCTTTCAGAAGCTGTCGCGGCGAACGCACACCCCACAGGACACAGCCTCCCACATGTGTGCGCGTCGTGCAGAAAAGACTGAGCTCTCCTGTGTGATGGAAGTGCTCCATGCTATGATACACGTTTCAGTGTTCGTGTAGGTGCTCGCATAGGCGAGCTTGCTGTTGGTGGTGCCTTCGTGGATGTGCTGCCATTGAGGAGGGGAAAGGGGATCTCTCTGTCGTACACCACCCGCCCCACCGCGCACCACTGCCTTTCAGTTGCCGTTTTCTGTGCTTCTGTGCTTGACTTGTTCATGCCGGCGCAGGTGTGCCGCGACGCTGCCGGGGGCCGAGGGTGGCGTCATAGAAACAAGATACTCTCAAAGTCAGTACGGAAACAGTAGCGATGATGGCAATGGGTCCAAGATGGCTTTGTGTTGTGACGTTCGCTGTGCGTTCTTTTTTGGATATCAGCAGCTGAGGCTGTTTCTTCCCCCTGTTTCCCGTCTTCTCTTTCGCGTTTGTTTTACATTACTGTAGCTGCTCTCGCTACCCGCAGCAGGAACGCACACGCGTTTGTGGACCCTTGCTGCAGCGGGCCTGTCTTCACCTATTCTTATCTTCTGTTTCCACTCTTCAGGCGTTGCCGCCGAGTTTTCTTCTCACATGCAGGTCTCTCTTCATGTGTACTGTGCTACAGTGGAGGGAAGGCTCACCCGCCTCTCACCTTCATGCCCTTTCACGGTTCCAAGCGCCGCGTGTGACATGCGGGCGCCCCATTTGTTTTGTTTTGTTTGTATTTTCTCCTCGTTTGCTCGCGCCTTCTCCGTCAGTTGTTTCGCTACTTCACGACAAGAAAGGCCCCTATGTGCCATATTGAGGATGCAGCCGCCTCCTGCTCGAACTATGTCGCGCTAGCGAGGTCAGCGAAGCACAACTGGCGTTTCTTCCTCCTTCTGCGAAGGGATCGGCTCCGCCGCTGCTGCGACGACCGCTGCCGCACGTCGACCGTGCCCCCCAAACGCCCGTGATGCGGACTCGGCTCACTTTGTTCGAGTTGGAGGTCTGAGGCCGACAATGGTACCGGGGCCACGGACCCACCTGCTTCCCAAGCTTCACTGTAGAGCATTTTCAATTTGACTCGCAACGCCCGTCCATCTTTCTGCTTTTCTCTTCCTCTGTTTGTGCCGCTCGCATGCGCAGCTGTGCCGAGCATCACGTGTGTACACACTTTGCAGCAGGTCACACACACGCACAGACGTACATAGGGGCACAACGTCGCATCCACAAGAGACACACTTGCGTGCGCACCGAGGGCGCTCGCGGAACCATATTGTTCTGCCCCTTTCTCCCCTGGCGAACTAGCAGCCGTGCCCGAAGCAAAACGAGCGCACACCACCACGCACAGCTGCACATCACCACGTGTACACCCGTTCCTTCTCCAATACGACATGGAATGCGACGAAGAAGAGTCGCGACTGCAGCGCAAAAGAGCAGCGGCGCACCAGCGGCAAGAATCGCATGTCGCGTGGAAGCGCACCTTTTTCCAAGCGAGACCGCCGCCGCCTTCGATTGGCCGACTGCACCGACGTCAGCAGGGAATCACCAAAGACCACTCGTGCCACAATGCTTTCAATACTGCACTGGCGCTGGCGAAGGAAGAAGACGAAGACGAGTCGACGGGTGTTGCCAAGGTGAATGCCCCGCTGCCGTCTTCGCCAACACTCACATCAAGTGCAACAGAGGCTGTAACTGGCGCTGTGTCGAAGCAGGAGGCGTGGGCGGCCCAGCTGCAGGCTGAGAATGGGCGGCGCAACCCTTTCACCGACCTCAACATTCGTTCAGATCCTCTGCGCACTGTTGTCATGGCCAACCTGCATCCTGAGACGGTCGAGGAGGACTTGCGCCACTTTGCTGATCAGTTCGGCCGCGTATTGAGTGTGCGCATCGTACGCCACCACAAGACTGGCAAAAGCTGTCGTTATGCGTTTGTGGAGTTTAACCTCGTCGGTGAGGCCCGCAAAGCTGTCCAGTTCCACCGCAAAAAGCGACTGAAAGGCTACTCGATCATCATCGACAAGGAGAAGGGCCGCACGGAGCCGGGCTTTCTGCCAAAGCGACTCTTAGCGGCCTCATCCTATTGGCCCACCGGTGCGAATACGGAGTCCCCCGAGACCTCAACCGAGATGGAAAAGGCCACACATGTGGATTGTGCGGCTCTGGGCACCGGGGGCGCCAAGGTGGCGTCGTCGATGCCAGAGAATGATGATGACTTCCTCAACTCCATTTTGAACAGCTGAGCAAGGCAGTGACACGTGCGGGGACTTTGGAAAGGTACGGACCAGGCGCGCAGCACCGCACTCCGATGTTTCATGGTGCCCTTTCTGCTACGTGGCGAGTTGCGTCTCGACGTGATTGTGGCTGTGCTCGCGGTTTCTCTGTCTCCATCCGCCTCCCACCTAACACAACACATCAAATCCTCTAATGGTGAGGAGTAAAGCAACGTTGCAAGACGACTCAACGCTTCGCACTTTTATGGAGGTTGGCGCACATGGGACTACACAACATCTGGGGAGGAGGATCGATGGAGGGAGCGTGCTGACACACGGTCTCGAAGTGCTCTTGTCCACTATGTGGTGTGGCTGCATCTCTACTATGGTAAGCGTTCTTCTTCCTCCTGCTTATCACTATGCAACTGTGCCGGTGCGTGGAAGGCTAGGGTGTAGGGGAAGGGAGGGCATTGCCACTGTCTGACCAGCCTCTCTCTTGTATCGCTGCTCTTGCAGAGGCATCCACTCTGTTCGAGCCAGTGGTTATTCGAGTAGGGATCGCTCACCCTCGACTGCACACGCGCTCCCACTTTGACTTTCCTTCACCTTTGCTACTCACTGGGTGCTTCTCTCCGGCGTTACGCGCACGTGCGTTCCCCTTGACGGTGCCTCCGCTCACGGTACATCCTTAATTGTCTTGGCGGTCGGTGTTGCTCGCCCTCTTTCCACTCCCGTGACAGCTACACGTCTCTACCGCTGAAATACGCTAAGGCTCTCCGCCTTGTTTACCAAGCAACTTACATCGCTACCCGCTCGCCAACACACTCACTCGCGCGCGCGTAGACGGCACTCATTGGGACGTGGGCGCACAGAGAGCATTTGCACTGCCTTCCGTCTCACACATCTCCCCTGCCACCACCACCACCAAAGCGTGAGCTCCACCCTTGAGGGTCTCCCCATCTGCTCCAGAGCACTGCCCCCGATCTCTGTTCTTCTTTAGACACAGGCACACACGTACGACGATGCAGTTTACCGTGGAGCAGATTCGAAGTGTGCGCAACAACTACCTCGAGCCGCCATACCCAGGCTTCTCTCTGGATGAGGTCGTACGACGCCGTCGCTTGACGCAGACGAAGCTGGTGCGGGGTGAGAATGCCTGGGTTGCGAAGGGCACCGCTCAGACGACAGAGGAATGGGTGCAGCGACTGCTGCACGGCACACTGAACAAGCTTACGGAGGACAACAGGGAACTGATGGTCGACAAGCTGCTCACCAAGGAGCTTTTTGCAACAGAGGAAATTATGAACATGGTCGTCAACATCATCTTCAAGAAGGCCCTGGACGAACCGGAGAACAGCAAACTGTACGCCGGCGTGTGCCACAGCCTCGCCTTATATGAGGCGAACGTTTTGCGCGATGGTCACAAAGGCGAGCGACCGCAGTCGCAGCTTCGCGACGCCATCATCAGGACTGCGCAACACGAGTTTCGAACGCTCTCCAAGGAGCTGTCGAAGATGGAGGACAAGTCGGAAGAGGAGCTCGAGTACGAGCGCTCTAACGTGATGCGGCGAAAACGGTCAAATATGCGCTTTATCGGCGAACTGTACCTTTGCACGGCTCTGACACACTCGACCATGTTTATCGTCATGGATCTGACGATGCGCTGCAACGACAAGACTGGCTTCCCCAGCAGCGAGAACATCGAGCTGCTCGCCGCACTCCTCGACACGATCGGCGATCGCCTCGATAAGAACCACAAAAAGACGTTGGACAACTACTTCACCTCCCTTGAAAACTTCAATAAGAAGTCTGACTGCCCCTACCCACCGCGCATTCGCTTCAAGATCATGGACTTGCTGGACCTGCGCAAACGCGGTTGGGGCTCGAAGCAGAACCCTATCAAGGCCGCCCTGCCGCCAAGCCATGGCAAGGAGAAAAAGTGTGCCACTGCCCCGCCCCCGAAGAAAAGCGGTCGTGATCAAGGTAGCGCCGCAGCCGCATCGAAGAGCTGGCGCGATACCGCAACGACAAAGACAGGCAATGCGGCGACATTGGTGCCTTCGGCTGGTAAGGGGCTGAATGGACGCGGCACGTCAAGTGCAACGCCGGCGGCGAACACAGCAGCCTTGTCGTCCTCAACGGCGGTCACGACCGCTACCACTGCACCTGCTGGTGCCTCGTTCCGCGATGAGGTCTCGCCGCAGGCGCCCCTCGTTAAGTTCGAGCTGCGTGTGTCATCGATGTTCCAGGAATGGGTGGCAGACCGTACGAACGACGTCATCCTCCACTGGGTAGATCAGTTCAACACATGTGACCGCTTCTTTGAGTCGGAGACCGAGCTTTGTGTGGCGGTGGCGCAGGAGGTCATCCACTCAGCTTGCACGACAACCCGAAAGGATGCCCAGCGCGAGGCTTTCAGCTTCCTCGTTGTTGGGCTGTACATGATCGATACGGAGGTGTTCGACGGATTTGCCAGCGCTCTTGCTTCTGCCATCGAGGACGGCCTTTTGGAAGATGTCCCAAAATTTGGGGAGCGCTTCATGAGTATGCTGCGCCTTACCTCCACTGAGCAGGAGACGCGCGCCGATGTGTACTTCGATGCGGCGAACGTGTTGCGATTAACATACAATCGGCTGGAGAGCCCCGACGACTCCGCGGTGGACACGCTGATGTCATTCTGGGATCGTGTACCGCTGCCGTGCACCGACGAGGAAAACATGATCCGCATGGACCTTGATGTTGTGTACAGCATCTGCAATCCCGAGGGTGCGCAAGACGGGCTCGAGAAACTGCTCAGTCGCATCATCCACTCGATGCTGCAGATGCAGCTGATGGACGCGGAGGTGCTGGAGGAGTTCCTCTGTTTAGATGTGGAGGATGGGCTCTGTGCCAAGGTCATTGCCGACTATAAGGGGCGCTTCCCCAAATAACTCAGCTGTAGGCTCCCTGTCTCCAAAGCGTCTTGGGCGCTCATCATTGGCGTATGTGTATGTGTGCAGAAGATACTGACACGTCGTGGGGTCGAACTGCGTGGCTGCATGGCCAAACGTGAAGGTGGAGAAGGTCCGACTGCTATCGTGGCATGGGGCGTCGTTTCTTTCGGCTTTTTATAAGGACTCTCGAGGTACGCAGAACAATCGATGGTGTGCGTGCGCTCACTGATGTGCGTGAACGTACACGTGCGTGCGTCCCCTCCTTCGATATTTTTTTTTCTGTTCTTGCTGCATTGCGTAATGGATTGCCTTAATCGAATAAACGGCGCATCATCTTCCTCTCTTTTCCTTCGCCTCACTTGTCGAGTACACCACCGAACGCCAAGAATACATCGAGACAAGAGAGGGGGCAAAACACGGCGACGAGTAAAAATTTGTGAAGGAAGCGGATCGAAGAAGTGTGAGAGCGCGTGTGGTGCATCCACCGACGATGACTGGACCCTGTCTGGAGGTGAGCCCATCACGATAGGGGGAGGGGGTGGAAGAGGGTGGCGTGCTCGCTTGAAGAGAAGACTCGGACTGAAGTTTTCGTGCACCCACGCTCGTGTGCGTATGTGCGTGACACCGATGCCGAGCATACCTATCGCGCTCCTTGGGGATCGTCCTCTCCCTCTGGCATTGCTCCCTTCGTCCATTGCTTAGCTTCCCTGCGTGGGCTTCATTTCTTGCGTACCGTCTTTCGGCGTGTGCAGAAGCGGCTCCTCCCTCATGCGGGGGACAATGCTCTGAGCAATTCTGTGCTGAGCGCAGCGACCTATTAGCGGTACCAAAGAACCTCAACAGTGAGGGGCCGATGGGTGGCGCCTCAGTCGCTGTGTGTTGCTCGCCACGCTGAGTCCCTTCTGTCTTGCGCTCTGTTGTCTGCATGCCCTTCCATCTCTCTGTTCTCGGCGTTGTCGTGGCGGCCAGTGGGGCACACGATGAGGAGACGGAAGACCCGCATGATCGAGGGCGGCACGGCTGGCTGCCCACGGAGGTGGTCGTAGCCATTCCCTTCTCCCTTCTTTTCTGGCCTTCTTCCTGTACGTTTTCTGAGGTGTGCTGGTGGTGGTGGTGACTGTATGGTGCCTCAGGCGTATGTGCGAGTGCGTGTGCGTGTCGCCATCTACATCCTTGTGTGACCCTCCCCGGCCTCTTGCCGTCCTGTCGCTCTTCGCGCTGTGACACGTAGGTGTGCGTGCGTGTGTGTGTGGAGGAGTGAAGGAGCCCTTGAGCACTCGCTGTGACTCTCTGTGTGTTTAACTCTGTATGCTCTCTCTTTTCTGTGTGGTGCTGCGTTTGTGTGTGTCTGGACACCTAGTCGTAAAGGAAAATATATGTAGCCAGTGACACAGCCGCATGCATGAAGGCGTCAGAGACAAGCAAGGGCCAGTAACCGTGCATTATCAAGGCTCATGTCTTCAGGCAGATCATGAGGTAGAGAGGCTCTCTCGACGCTCGCGAGAGCCTCTACTGCTTCTGTGTGAGTGCGTGCGTGCGCCGATGCACACCACAGGATCGCCGGATTTCAATTCGCGCACTGCCTATGAGTGTGACTGTACTCATTCTACTCGCGTTTTCTTGACCACATGTTGTTTCTCTCACTCCTGTATCTTGACTACGCCATCTGCACTCTTGCATCCTGCCCTTCACATGCCCACTGCGCATCCGCGCGCTGGCACCAAAACGAGTGCCCCTTATCACCATCCCTTCTGCTGTTTTTCTGTGTCGCACTCTTGCAGCTTTCTGTTCGTTTCCTTCTTATAGGGAGAACGCTGCGTGTAATTTTCTGCGCCTTCTCTTTGTGTGTCCGTGTTTGCTTCTGCGCGCATCTTCAGGCAGCGCGTAGGCGACCTCACAGGTGGTCCCCGACTTCCATTCTCGCGAAGCTTTTGCGCCTTCTCCTTCCCCTTCTTCCTCTGAAGAACTCTCCTCGATTCCCTAGTGTACCCAACACAGGCTGAGTTGGCAAGTGTGTGAGGGCATTCATTTCTTTTGTGACTGGTGTTTGCCTCCCGGCCCTTTGAGTTCTCGTCTCACCTATCCTCTGAGCGATGTCGAAGCTGCTGCAGAAGGTTGCCATCGGTGCGATGGCTGCCGGCCTTAGCGTGTACAGCTGCTGTTTTGTGGTCTACCCAGGTGAGGCGTGCATCCTTTACAACAAGATCAGCGGACTGAAGGATTCCGTGTACGGCGAAGGCCTTCAAGGGCGCATCATTGGCCTCGACGAGATCTTGCGCTTCAATGTACGGGTGCGCCCGCGCACGCTGCACACAATGACCGGCACGAAAGATCTGCAGATGGTGAACGTTCGGCTGCGCGTTCTTTTCCGCCCCATGGCTGACCGGCTTCCGCAGATCTACCGCACCTTCGGTCTCGACTACGACGAGCGGATTCTGCCCTCCGTCAGCAACGAAATCCTGAAGGCGGTGGTTGCGGAGTATAAGGCGGAAGAGCTTATCCAAAAGAGGGACGCAGTCTCTGCACGCGTTTATCAGCTCATGCAAGAGAAGGTGAATCAGTTCGGTCTGATCATTGAAGACCTCTCGCTGGTAGACATCCAGTTTGGCGCCGACTTCATGACGGCAGTCGAGCAGAAGCAGGTCGCCCAGCAGGAAGCCGAGCGCTACCGCTATGTCGTGATGGAGAATGAGCAGAAGCGCCGTGCTGCCGTGGTGCGCGCCGAGGGCGAGGCGGAGTCTGCGCGGCTCATTTCGGAGGCTATTCAGAAATCCGGGTCAGGCCTGCTGGAGCTGCGTCGCATCGAGGCCGCGGTTGAGGTGGCCAACCAGATTGTGCCCATGCAGAATGTCACGTTCGTACCAAAGGACGCAAACATGCTGATGAACCTGCCGAGGTAAGGCGCTCACTCGCTGGTCTCTCCCCTCTCCCCTCTCTGCATGCCGCATCTTTGCCGCTGATACGATAATGTATGTTGTTGTTGTTGTTGCCGTGTGCCTGGATATCTGTGTCCCTCCTTCCCTGCCTGCGCATGCGGTGATGCGTCTTCGCGGTGACGCTCGTGTTGTGCGACTGTGGCGTTGCTTTGGCTCACTCTGCTCGTGACGCGGTGTCCTCCGCGCAGGTGCCTTCCGCGGTGAGCAGAGGGGAAGGACCGAGACCGATAGGGGGCGAGAGAAAACAGCTCTGTGGAATGCGCCTTTGTGCACCTGTGTGTGTGTGTGTGTGTGCGAGTGTGTGCGTACCCCTACAAGATTGTGGTAGACATTCCCCTCTTGAAGCATTTCAGGGGGCGCAGCACCCCAAGGTAAGCGGACCGCGATGAAGCGTGAATAGGAGTGGCCTCAGCTCACAGATTGCGTGCACTGTGATTACGGCCGGGCCACTCGTGCTAAGTAGGATTTGTTTTTACGTGCGCTTCCCTCTTCGCTTTTTGTGCTTTGCGCTCCGTTGTCGCGTGCCGTCTTTCACATCGTCTGTGTAATGCCAAGTGAGTGATGTTCAGCGGTCTGAGAAAGCAGTGGATTTCCCACTCCCGCACTGGCCCTCCTTCTTACTCTGCAGCGTATGTGCACACGTTCGCCTGACCGCTGTTGCCATTGAGAGGTTGAAGCCGTTTAACGGGGCGTGAGGTCACCCATGCTCACGACGAGAAGAGAATGGCTTGTGAAAATTGACCTCTGACACCCTCACGCCCCCTTACCCCAAAGGGGCTGCCCACGCAGCCCATCAGGAGGTGCGCACACACGCTCGCTATGGAGGCAGGGTGCGGGCGCTATGCCCAAACGGAGATACCTCAGCGAATGGCTTCATCCCTCTCACGGTGTGATTGCCGTCTCTCTGAGGACACTTCGGGGTAGCCTCCGACTGGCTTGTTCAGTGACACCTGCTCCGGACTTCCTTCGCTCATGCCCTTCCACAGCTGTTGTTGCACCTCCCTCGTTGCTTGTCCGCGTCTTCCTCGCTTGGCGGCGGATGGCTTCGAGCTCTCTCTCTCTCTCTCTCTGTGTGGAAGCGCACACGAAACCCTTACGGGTGTCAGCCGTGGCACAGACGCATCCACGTCTCAGTAAAGTGTTTGTCTCAAAGAAGAAAGAGGAGCAGCCCGGGGCTCATCTACTCCAGTAAGTGGACACGCTCCTTCGTCTGGTGCCACCACGGCCAGTCCCACTTCCACACACAACTACATCCTCTGCGTCGCGCCTCCGCTTTTCCCGCTCTGACCCGAAATAGTGTGGCCTCTGCTCACCCCTACCAGAAGCGTACGATCACAACAGCTCGGACACGGCCATGCCAGCAAAGGAGGTCACTATCGCCCTGCCACTCGTGATAGGGTCGGTGTTGGACGCCGATAACGATATCACAGCGACAAGCACCGCCTCCGTGCTCGGTGATCGCACCGTGCTTATTGGTACCAGTGAAGGCAGCGTTCTGCTCTGCGCCCCAGTGAATGAAAGTGCCCATGTGCTGACTCCGCATTCCGATACGACGCTGCACTGCGGGGCCATCTACGACCTCGCTGTCAGCTCACACCATCTTGTGGCAACGGCTGGCCACGACGCCGTCAGCTGCGTCTTTCCTCTGCACACCCTCTACCAGGACGGTGGGGTTACGCAGTGTCGGCGTATCATGGGCCACACTGTCCCCGTCGTCGCAGTTCGGTTCCTCTCCGATGGGATATCTTTGGTGACTCTTGGGGCTGACGGACACGTACTTGTGGTTGAGGTGCATAGTGGAGCTGTGTTGGCATCTGTGTCATGTGGCTTCGCTGCGGCCTGTCTGGCGTTCTCGCTTGATGAGACGCAGCTGTTCGTTGGCGGTCGTTCCCTTGCATCGATCGACCTTCACCACGCAATGCGGCCGATATCGTTGCAGTCTGTCGCAGGCTCCGCCTCAGGACCCGATCCATGGGCATCCCTCTCGAGCGCCGCCGCAGCACCCGATGCCGCTGCTGCTCTTCACACCCCAGCATGGCTGCGACTGTATGCGTGGGAGGAGAAGCTTGAATCAACCGCTGGTGTATCGCGATGGCAGCATCGCACACCTCCCCACACGTTCATCCGCTCACTGGACGTGAATTCGCATGACGGTGCGTTGACTGCTATATTTGTTCGTCACGCATCGGACACAGCATCTGTTGAGCTCTGTGGGAGCGCGCGCTGGGCTGCCACAGGTGGCAGGACGTCCTCTGAGGCGACGTGGGATCCCCAGGCCTTGCGAGGTGTTTCCACAGCACTACGCTATCATATGCGGAGGGATGGCTCCACGGGTGTAGCTCCTGGAAAGCTGCGGGTGCGGCACCGGGTGAGGGCATCCACACGCCCATGCGCCAAACACACTCATGCGCCGTCAGGATCGTTCTCTTCCAACGCAGCAGCGCTCTGGAATGGTCACTGGTACGCCTCACCGTTCGAGCTCGCAGGTGGCACTCCTCGACTCACCGCATCTCACGGCCTTGCTGAGGTGGCAACTTTGGCGACTCAGCAGAATAGCCAATACGTCTTCCCATCGTCAGGCCCTCGCACCTCAGGCGAAGAACTACTTATTGCCCAAGCGCAATGCGACGAGCTGCAGCGCGAATGCGATGCTTTAGTTTTTCAGATCAAGACTTTTCTCGCTCACAAGGCACCAATCCGATCGTCGTAATGCTGCGGAAGAGTACGCCAAGACCGCGGACAGGTTCGGCGACTGCGGTGACTCGTGCTTGCGCGTTGCCTTCTCGTGTGCGTGCGTGCCATCCCAGCTCAGCACTGGGTGCTCGCGGTGCACTTGTGGCTCTCTCGCATCGAACGCGCGCTTCTTCTGCTTGTGTGCGTTCCTTTTTTATTTATTTAACAGGCTGCTAAGATGTGGCGTGCCGTGCTGCAGGGCGGGAGAGATGACGCAGACGACTTATTTGCGGCCACCGCGGCCTCTCTCCCCTTCCTTCAACTTCGGATAAAAAGTCGCGGCAGTAAAAAGGATTGCATCACCCAGGCGTCAGCGCACATACACGTTCGCTCTAGAAGGGCCTGCCGCTGATGCCTTAAACAGATCCTGAGTCCCCCAAGCTAGGCAGTGATCTGCAAGAAGGTACGGCACCGGAAAAGGCGGTGTCTCTGCTCTGTGGACGCACATGTTTCTGGGTACATACGTTGCGTCCACCCATAGCGTGTGGTCTGGGGCTGCTACCTGTGCACCCTTTGACGCCAATGTCGCACGTCCGCATGTCAGCACAACTCTTCCGTTGCCTTCCTGTTAGCCCTATTCTTGGCTCTTCTTCGTACGCTCTTCTGCCGCGGCTGCCTTGTTTTACCGCATCCTTCGGCTGCAGTCGATCGCTTGCGTCGGCTTCTCCCGGTAATTCTTCGTACTCCACGCCTGCCACCACCGTCGGTACGCACCTGCAGTCACACACCAGTGTACGGCAAACGTGGGTATGACCACGCCGAATCTGGATGCCCTCCTGGGTGCCCCACTGGCCGCGGAGCTAGTGGAAAGAGCGGGAGGTCTTTTGGCGCTGTGCAAACTGAGTGACGCCGCACTGCGCATGCTGGGCACGGAGGAGTTCCAGAGCATTGCGAGCAGCTCGCGGGCGAAGCAGCTGCACGCTGGCCTGTTGCTGAAGGCTCCACTGTTTACCGACGCCTTTGGAGACGAGGAGGAAGTGGACACGACGGACCTGAAGGCTGCGCAGAAGGGTGCGGCTCAACTGGGCCGCAAGTGCGTGCTAGTTGCAAAGGCGGACCTTGCTGGCGCCTTTTCCGATGGCTCCCTCGGCGACTCCGAGAAGGAAAAGCTGAAGGCCGCCTTTGCCCGTCTCCTGGCAGAAGGCAAAGTCACCGCGGAGGATACGCAGGCGCTCGCCGTACCGTTTGTGTACGTCCGCGGCGATACAGCAAAGCACAAGCGTGGGGGTGTCAAGGAACGAAAGAAGCGAGAGGCGCAGCAGGAGCCCGTCAGCGTTGTTGCTAGAGCGACGCAGCGGGTACGCATGGGTGTCAGTGAAGAGGAACAGGTGCGACAGCTGCTGCAGCGAGAAGATATACGTAGCGAATTCGCCAGGGAGCGTGCTCAACAACTGTTAAAGGAGTCGCGGAAGCGCGCTCGAGAGGCTGCTCATGACGAGTACGATGATCTACAGAATATTTCCCTCTAGCGCGTCCGATACCGTGGACACCTGCGGCTGTGCTTGAACAGCACAGATAGGTGAGCATGAGACATGCCCCCAGGGATTCCGCTGCTGTTGATTTCTCCTCTTTTATTTTGGATCTCTGCGCCGTGCGTGTGAGCTACTGCTGCCGTTTTAGATTTGTGGCGCTCATGATGTGACGACGTGTACCCCATTGCACCGAGCCGCCCATCGCGGCTGCACTCGTTTTGTGACTCTGAGGTGGACGAGCGGATGTGAGGAATTTATCATCTCTCATACGTATGCCTGCGCAGATGCGTGTGTGAACACACGTAAGGAAACCGGATCTTCAATGCCGAGACGGGTAGGCAGTCCACTGACGGCACCGAAAAGGGCTCGAGAGGAGCCAGAAAGCTTGGCGCCCTGAGGCAACGACCAGCGATGCATGACCACTAAATGTCGGACGTGTACCGACCTCCATCCCCGCATCTGTGCATGTTACCACAGATGCACCTGCCTTTCGCCTTCCCTTTTAGAAGGTTGATTTCTTCTCTTGCCCTTCGCCTCTTCCTCACTCCTCACGGCCTCAGGCGACTTCTTCACATTCTCTGCGTGTCGCCCACGAGGTTTTTCGCCAGACACATGCGCAGACGTTCGCATCTACGTGCTTCCCGCGCTCCGAATACGCCGCTGCACCCTTGCGCATGCGCGCACCCCACCCTCTCTTTGTGAGCATGGGCTGGTGTGTGCACATCAGTGCTTCACAATTAGAACGGCGCTCGTAGTCTTCATCAGTGGCTGCCCGATACCACCCTTTTTTTTTACTTGCCACCACCGCTTTCCTCTCACACTCTTTCATTTGCATGTTCGCTGCCCTTCCACGTTCCTGCCTTCCGTGTTGCGTCACCTTTCTGTCGTGCGGGGGTGTGCACGTTTCCGTGTACTCACCAGAACCCCCTCCCCCCGCACATCACTTATCGCATCGCTCTGCCGCTTTCCACTTTGTGCAGCTCCTCAGGTTTTGGTGGCCGAACTCCACCGTCTGTCGTTGTGGCTCTTGACCACCTCTTGAACTCCACATATCGCCGTTTTACACGCATCTGCCTTTCGGCAGCTGATTGGCGCTAACTCCCAAGCGCTTCTCTTTCTTTGGAGTACTTTGCATGTGTGCGTGCACATGCACAGCCTTTTGTGCACGTTCCTCTCTGCCCCTCCTTTTCTCGTGTTTGGATGCAGCCAGCGCGCGGCGCGGTATTGGAGAGCGCGCCGACACCCATGACGTCCAGCGATTGTGCCACGTATCGATCTCTGCCTAGGCTGACACGCAATACCCACTCTCTACGGAGTGATTCTACACGCAAGAAACCGACGGTGGGCCACCGCGTGAAGTCATGGATCTCATCGCTGTATCGAGGCCGGAGCGGCCCACCGACCGCGGTACCACACCCACTCAAGAAAAACATAGTCCCGCAGTCGCCTGAGGAAGCGGCTCAGAGCTCGCGCATTTTTGCTGAGGTGCCTATCTCCGTTGCAGAGGCACTTGGCAGTCGACCAAGACCTCAAGGACTATCGCCTGCGCGGCTGCAATCCTCTCCTTCCCTGAGTGACACAGCACTACACGCAAGCTTCTTGAAAGCACATCTCCCCTTTCTCACGGCTAGTGACAGCCCGATCGATCGCAGCTCGAGGGACTGGAACACGGAGTTTCAATGGCTGTGGGCGCAGCAGCTGCATAGCGAGGTGTGGGGAGATACTCGTCACGATGAAATGCGCAATTTTCTGCAGGAGTTCGAGGGCTTTGCTAAGGATCTGGTGGAGTCGCTATGGCGGGATGGACGTCTTCCGCCTTCTGCTAGCCCGCCGTCTGCGATGGCTACATGCGCTCGTTACGGAAATGTGCTGGTGTACGTGTGGCCGGACGGAAAGGTGGGCCTGTGGATGCAGCGCAGCTTTCGTGCACTCATGGAGTGCTTCGTGCCGCACCTGTCGCTTCCGCTGACGGCGACCTTCCGCTACTTTGGCGACGTTGTCACTGTTGCCGCTGTCATTTCGTTTGAACGTGCGCGGACAGCCACGTATGCAGGAAACGAAGTACGCGATGCGGTGACGCACTTGCCCCTACAGGAGCTTTTGGGTATGGCCCAAGACGCACTAAACTTGCTTCGTAGCACTCCTTGTGACGAGGCGGCGGGTGAGGAATGCGGCGAGGCGACCAAGCCGCCCCTGCACAAGGTGAGGGGCGTTGAAGTGCGCGAGGGCATCGACACTCGTCTGTACGTGGTGAACTGTCTGGGCCTTTTGCCGCCGCTGTTTTCAAGTGACGGCCGTGTGCTGACACTGCGGCGGTGGCTTCACTTGTTTCAGCATCCTCCAATGCCGTGGGCCGGTGGCGTCGAGTGCACGGATATTTACCGTCGTGAGGCGGCTGCAGCTGTTCAGTACCTCAGCGGTGCCCTTCAAGTGCCGGTAGAGAAGCGCAACGCACGTCTTGTCCAGCTGCTACACAAAGATGGTCTCAACGTCCCCTTACTGGGCCTGGTTGCGCAGACAATGCTGACTGCCGCCAAAGAGGAACTCGATGACACGTCAGAGATGGTGCTTCGCCTCATCGCAGTCGAGGTCCTCGTCCGCGTGGTGCGCCGATCTTTGTTCCGCTCGATGCTGCGCGAGGGAAGTGCGCGGTCTCTGAGGACCGCTAACAGCTACCTTCAGCGCACCGCCGGTTCGCTGTTGCGTATGCAGCAGGCATGCTTTGAGGAGAGGCTGTTGCCGCTTGTCCGGGACATGTTCTGGCTGGACGAAACAGTGACTGTGGAACCGTACGTGCAGCTGCTCAAGCGCACACTGCAACAGCAGGTCGTACCTATCACTAAGCGTTTGTGTGAGCTGTGCGGTCTCCGAGTGGTGCGAGGCAGCGTAGTAGAGATACTGTGCCAGCCTTCCAACCACAACTACAGTTCCTTCTACTCCGCAGAGCACCAGGCACTGATAACGACATTGGCGCAGGACGCGTCGGATTACCCACCCTCCTTCAAGGCGGCCTATCTCCTTCCACTGCGCATTCGCTTTCTCTGCCGTGGTGGTCGCCTCGCAGAGGCGTGGCACGAGGCTGCACAGCTGGTGGAACTGCGCAGCCATAACATGTCGCAGCGCTTCCTCAACGCAGAGGCGTGGGCGACAGCCGCGCTAGTAGCTGCCCGGGCCGGCAGAGACGAGGACAGTGCGAACCTCATCGAGCACGCCACTCGGGTTTTCTTCGACGTTCCAGCTTTTCTCTTTCAGTCGATTTCACCACAGGTGCCAGTGCCGGCTTACGCGTACTTTCTACAGGGGCAGGTGCACACCAAGCTCGTGCATGGCCTCATCTGCATCCACCGGCAGCTCTTTGACGAAGCTGAGAGTCTGTTTACATCGGTACTGCGCTTATCGGACGTGCTGGGGGATGAACGACAGCCACATGCTGGGCATCTTCGCCAACAGGCCGTCATTGGTCTCTTCAGCATCGCTGTGCACTCTGAGAATGCAAAAGTGGTACAGCTCGACGCGCAGTGGAGCACTGAACTTCGCTCTATGGCTCCTTCTCTGCAAGGCGCGCACATCAGCGAGCTCTTCGGAACCCTGTTCTTCGATCGGGACATGTTTCCTAGTGCGGCGGCGAGACTTTGGGAGTGCCTCGAGACAACTGAGCAACTCCTTGGCGCAACCGCTCTCCGCGTGGGCCAGGTGCTCAACAAGTTGGCCTACGTATACTACCGCTGGGACGCAGGGCGGTATGGCCTCTTCTGTAGCTGCATTCTCCACCGCGCTGAGGCCATCATGGTGGAGCGAAGTGGACTCTACTCACCACTGCATATCAGCATCGTCGAGAACATTGTGTCTGTCTTTATTCTGCGCGGCATGTTTGTTGCGGCGTCGAAACGGCTGCACCTATTGGGCACCCTCCCGCCTCGATACAGAGGACGCTTCTCGCGTGAGCACCCCGCCATCATGCGCATCCCCATTCTCAAATCCAAGCTGCGGTGTGAGTTTGGAAAAATTGCGATCCTTATAATTCAGAGATACTGGCGCGCATACCGCAGTCGCGCTCTCCTACACGACGTCTGTGAGAGCAGTGCACAGGTGATACAGCGGCTAGGAAGGGCGTATCTCGTGCGGCGCGCGCTCGTGCACCTTCCCTACGGCTACGCAGCCGCTGACGACATTGCGCTAGAGGCTCAATGCTATGCTATGCGCACCTTTTCTCGGCCGCTGATCTGCGCTTCCGCTCTCTTTTCAAAAGAGCAGCGGCACTGGAATTCAGAGTGGCAACACCTCTGTCTCTTTACGATCTGGTGGGAGCGTTTAGAGCAGCAAGTGCAACGTGCTGAGCAGCAGATGCTCGTGTCTGAGTTTGAGGCGGCCGCTAGGTCATGCCTGCGGGATGTTCGTAGCGGCACTGTTTTGGGTGTGCGGGTCCCAGGGTGCAGCACATCCTTTGTGTTGCAGAACATGGTATTCACGCAGGTTCCAGTGGGTCACCAACTCTCTGCGCTCCAGCTGCGATTGAATCACCATGTGCGCTGCAACTTTCAATGCCTTGTGACGGTGCCGCTGTGCACCTTGGTCGAGTTTTCGGAGTGCGCGTACTACGTTGAGGCGCTCATTCCTCTGCACCATCACCCGCGCGTTGTTTTCACCGTTGATGGCCACAACAGTGGCCTACAAGCCACCACAACGCGGTCAATTGTGAGTTACTTGTTGCGCCAGTACCGCGACGCAGGCCTGACGACACACTGTGCCGACAACTGCCGGTGTGTCGAGATCGTGTCTGGCGCCGACGGGCTTCTCTACCTCACCAATTCTCTGGGTCTGGTCAGCTCGCTAGTCCATCAGCAGCAAACAGTGGATGTCTCCACGCTTGCGCTTCCGGCAAACATCTTCTCCCTTGCCTGGGAGAAGTGCAACGCCGGCAACGCCAAGGAAGCGGTTGAGATGCTGGAGCGGGTGCTGCTTTCGCACGACTCAGACGAGTACGGGCTCTTGGGCATCTACCTCCTATCTTACCTTGCCTCAGCGCGCTTCGCCAGCGGCGAAGACCTCGACGGAGCCGCGCGTCTCTTCCGTCGGTGTTCGACAGGACTTGAGGAGAACATGGCAATCTTCCCAGCTGCACTCATTTTGTACACAGAGGGCCGCGTATGGCTCAGCCGCGGCGCCACGAAAGATGCCTTGGATCCGCTACTGCGCTCGCTGAACATTTACGCCGAGCGCCTCCGCCTGCATGCCTACTACGGCGCCTTCTGCATCTTCGAAGTCGCCCTACGGGTTCTGGAGGCCAACTTAGTGTTGGAGTCACAGGTGGATGTGGCGGTGCTGCGCTGCATTGCTCACGCCGTAGAGTTCGGAGAGCCGACACTGTCTCTCTTCATAACGTGCAGCCGCTTTATTGTGTACACGCAAAAGGTGGGCGATACGGCCATGTCGCATCGACTGATTTACCTACGTGATACTCGGGCAAGGGAGCTGCAGCCCATTGAGCTCGAGCGGCACTTGCGTATGCTCCTACAGCGTAGCGAGAGCCTTCAGCGGCGCGGTGGCAACGAAAGCTACAGCGACAGTGCTTTCATGCTCCAGACGGCGATTCACATGGAGGAAGCCGCGCACAACGAGTCACGGATGCTTGGCGTCTTGCTCACCAGCTATGGGCTGCTGTTGACGAAGGTGAACAGGCTGAAGGAGGCGCAGCGCACGCTCAGCCGCGCCAACGCGGTTCTTCTCAAGACGGTGGCATCAGCCAGCTCAGAGGCCATGACGTGGTGCAAGAACAACAGGATCCTCAAGCACCGCGTGCGAGAGAACGCTATCGCTGTAATAAGACGCGCTGTGCGCCTCTGGAAAGAGCGGCGGCGACTCGAGCGGGATATGTGCGCAGGAAACCCGGAGGCGTACCAGGCTTTACAGGCGCTACGCTTCCAGCGACGAATCAAGAGTCTCGGTGCTTCGGAGTCAACTGCCCGCGTACTCATAGCGGACTCGCAAGCTGAGGAATGTTACCGTTTACAGAAACGGAGCAGACGTATGCGCAACGACGCATTGCTGAAGCAGACCTACGGTTCGCGTGTCCGGGTCTTCCTTGACAAAGTTGACACTGCCCTCATCGACCTTGGCGACCTGGCCTTTGCCACGAAGGCAGCAATCGGTGACGCCGCCGGGGATATGCGTCAGTACATGCTGAGCACCTTTCTTATGGCGAGCCACCGCATTGAGCGTCGTAGCGTCATCTTTCAATGGCGTGCTACTCTCCTCTCGGTAAAACGATGGCATGTAGAGCACGTCGATGCAGTCATTCGCGTCGAGTTCCTTGGCGCTTTTCACGTCTTTCTACGATGCTTCGTCGCAGCCGAAGAGCGCTCACTGAGGCGCATCATCATACGAAACCAACGGAAGACGAAGCAAGAGCTGGGCAAGGCAATTGACCGCGCACTGCGTCGTAGGCTAGAGGGCACACCAGCCATCGATGCCCGTGCCGTTCTCCTAAACGAAGCCCGCAGGCGCGAGAGAATTCTAGCGAGGGAGGAAGAAGAGTACCGCACGCTAATGGTCGTGTTCACGTTTGGTCTCAGGGCCGATGAGGACGAGAAGGTGGACGTCGAGGAAGCGCTCAAGTGCACAAAGATGAACGCGTGAACAGGGGGTATCCGATAGTTTTCATGGTGCTTAGCTCTCACTAGTACTTTGCTGTATCGCCAGGTATTCTGCGGCGACTGCCTCTCCGTCTTCCTTGTGTCTCCTTTCACGCTCCCGTTCACAGACGTGTTGAGGCGCAGGCGCCTGGTCGTTGGATTGGCTTTCACGCCAAGAGGTGATCACACGCATTGTTTTCTTGTTATTCTTTTGGGCCGAGCAGCTGCCGGCATCTGCGCAGACATTTTCCCGGCTCTGCCCTGCCGAGCACTGTTTCAGCGAGCACGTCCCAGCAGAGTGCCCAGTGAGGAGTCGAAGGCTAACGCTGACACAACAGAGGAGGCGATGTGGAACCTACAGGAGACTCGTCGAGGCTCTGCGTACGGTACCGCTCACTGCGCTACACACTTTAAGTCCCTCAAAGGCGTCTGTGTCCGTGGCGCGTAGCTGGCGGGGTGGTGCGCTCAGCACACGGCCATCATCACCCCCTCCCCCTGCCGAGTTGACGGACATGAAACGGCTCCTTCATCTGCACCCCCACTCTGGAAGGGGCGTTACATACACACACACGCACACACACGGGTGAGCTCATTTCTCCCGGTGTCTCACTCCTGTCTTACACCGCTCTCATTGAAACACACACTCGCACGTACGCTGCCCCGTGTGCTTGCCTACCCCCCTCTTTCTGCGCCTGCAACGGGCGTTATTGCCACTGCGCACACCTGCTAGACGTGCACAGAGTGAGCGGCAGCACAGGGCTACTCTGTGAAACGCAAACGCGAGAGGAAAATGGAAGGGCGCCCGTTATGTCTTGCTTTTTGCGCCTCTGTGCCTGCATGATGGGTCAGGGCGAAGTAGTGCACTTTTAGGCCCCGTAAGGAGGCTCTTCAAGGTGCCACCCCTCTCGACTCGTTTTCTCGCTGTTTTGCTGTGCGCACCGCAACCCCTCCCCCGCCTTCACTTCTGCATATTTTTTTCCCTTCCTTTATCTGGAGGCCACCTCTGCCTTTCGACTTCATCTTTCGCCCGTGGCTCACACTGTCGCCGTCGCAGATAGGGGCCGCACTTCTGGCCCGCTCAGAATTACCTGGGACACCCTTCTCTTTGCTCTCCGTAGGGACAGAGTTGCACATTCATCGTAGACGCCTTTCCCCTTGCTGTGGTGAGTCTTCATCGTGCGAGTGAGCCCGATCTCAGGCCTTTCCTCCCCCCTTCCACGACGCACGCGCTGGAGGAGCGATCCCCGCTGCTCTCTGCATTATTCGCTTTATCTTCTCTCCTTTCTGCCCATCGTCATCCTCTGTTATCCCTGTACATGCTTCCCCCTGTACGTGTACGCACTCTTCCCCTCCCCTCTTGTACATAGGCTTCGTTATTTTATTGTATGCGCGCTCGTTCGGTTACTCGAACTCTTCGTTTCCCTGTTGTATGCTTTTTTCATTTCTATTTTCTTAGATGGCTACTTGACCCTTGCATGTGCGTTGCGTGACCCCTGTGAGCTTGCCCGCGCATTGTGGCCTTTATTATTGTTGTCGTCTCCCTTCTTGGCACACCGGTTTGTCAGGACGTTCTCTGTGGCCAGCTCATCTGCCCATCTCCCTTCTTTTCAACGTGTCTACGCGTCTGCGTCGGCGTCTACCTGTACTCGCACTCACTCCTGTGCACAGCTTCTTTCAATCTCTCGATCGCTTGGCTGCACACACAGACGCAGGTGTACACGAATTGCCGCGCAGTCGCCTCTCAGGGCACTCTGCAAAGAATACGGTAGTGCATCTTTTACTTTCGTTCGGTCTTGTCTCTCTCTCTCGGTGTGTGTGTGTGTGTGGCTTAGCCGGTATCGTTTTCTTATCGGTGCTCTTTACTCCACCCAACTCGGCCGCCACATCACAAAGACGTCTACGGATAGGACACGCCTCTCTTTTCTTCCTGTATTTCCTCTCACTGCCCCCGTCTTCGTGGAGGCCGCTGCACCTCCCGCCAACCGAGTGCCCTCTTCGGCTTTTCCTTCCAACTGCCATCTTCTTACATCGTGAGCGCGCCCACACCTCTGCTTTTCTGTCTCCGTGTCCGGTGACCTTGCGTATCCGCATAAACGACGGAAAAGCAGGACGCAGCAACACCACTGCCACACAAGTGTCGCTCTGTGCACCCTGGTGGTGAGGGGCATGTGAAGGACGCGTACGCTGGAGAGGATGGATCGCGTGTACATCAAATGCTGCAGCACCTTCTCCCACGCTGCACCCAACTGGAATGAGGCGTATCAGTTGACGCTGGAGATGGAGGACATCACGATGCAGCAGGCTGTGGCGCGGCACGAAAAGCTGCGTCAAGTAGAGCAGGCCTTCGAAGAGGAGGCTGTGCAGGGTGCTGTGCGTATTGTGACGATGGACCCCAACGCGCCTCGGCCGGTTCCGAAAGAGCTACTATGCTATCGCGACAAGAATATATTTTACCGCATCCTCCCAGATAGTCGCTCTGGCCGAAACGTCGTCGCCGCCTTGCGCGGCGTGTTGCAGAGTCGCAGTGCGCTGCTGACGGTACCGCTCACGTCGTTTATTATGTTTCGCGGTACCCCGGTGCTCGCTCAGGCACTCGCGCCTTTTGGCACGAAACCAATTAAAGTTTACGGCGCTGGTGCAGAGTCCAACCTGGAGGTGGCGGCTGAGTTGGACATCATAGCAGATGCGCTGAGGACGCCTCTACCAGACGAAGTCGTATGCGAGGTGTATCGCGGTCTCGACGGGCGCATGTACGTCACGAACACAAACATCACGACCATCGCTCTGGATGACTCCATACTCATTGGAGGCCCGCTCAAACGACCCGAGATGCTCGCGCTGTGCCCGTGTGTCACCTCCACATGTGAGGATTCGCTGAACGCTCTGCGCAACCCAGTTGTGATGGAGACTCTTCGGCATCTTCTGGACACCGATGCCGACGAGCAGTGCGGCCGCCTCAGCGAAATTCTGCACTTTTACGGCGTTAATTTGTGCCTGCTGAGGAGCGTGCTGGACGCCTTTGCGGGGCAGTACAGAGACGACGCATACGATGTGCAGCGCTTCACTGAAGTCGTTGCTATTGAGATGATGGCACGCACGATAAAGCAAGAGATCTACACAGAGGTGCAGGCCAAGCGGTTGGGCATTGATGTGGTGAGCGTCAACAAGTGCTACGCGGTGCACCTCCGTGCAGCGCTAGAGCCGGAGCGGGAGGATCGGTTTGTTGAACTAGTTCTTCGCAAATATGCTATGCACAACGAGGGAAGGCAGGCGGACGGATTAATAGAGACTCTTCTGACAGTGCGTCGCCATCATCGCAGCGCGCTCATCAAGCGTCTTTCCTGGCTGATAGGAGCTCGCTCCGCTCCATTCGCTGAAGAGGAGGAGAATACGCGAACAGTGGTGTGGGTACCTCTCATCGCCGGACGCATCACGCCGCATTTGTGTGATCCAAAGCTCATGTGCTCCCTGGAGCCCTTGTATAACAACCTACGGTCATGCGAGGCCCACTGCTTTGCTCACTGTTGCCCACTTCAGATCAAAGTTGCCATGTGGCAGGGCCGTGTCGACGCCGCGCTTAGCCTCGCCAGTACCGCAACGAAGCGATGCAGAGCGTACTACGGAGATGCTTCACTCCGCACCGTGCAGGCGCAGCGGACCTTCATGAGACTTCTCTTCCGGGTCCCATCTCTGGAAAATGTGCGGGAGGCGTACGGCATGGTGATTCCCATCCTCGAGGTGTACAAGCACTGTGCAGGGCCCATCACGAGGGCCAAGTGCCATATTGAAGTGGGCTTCTGTCTCCTTGCTGCATCCGCCGTAATGGATGCCATCGGTGAGGCGGCGCGACACTTCCAGGCAGCGGGGGAGCTGCTGCCAGCGTCGCTCCGCACCTCCTCCGGGGCGTGGCTGTACCTGCAGCCGAGCCTCGGCCTTGTGCGGTGCTGCGAGCTGGACCAGAAGAGTGGGCTTGTGCCTCTCAAGGCACTTGTAAATGACGCCATGTATTTCTCTCGTGTTGTTACACCCGCTGACTATTGCACGGAGTACTTGTGGGAGCTAGGGATGGAGCTAGCAGCGCAGAAACACTATGTAGACTCGGGCCAGATTTTGACAGCGGCGTACAGCATGGCAAAGCGCACACAATTCACGGAGTTGGATCTTGATAGGCTGCGCCGCGACGTCGTACGTGTGTACAGTGAGTGCGATGATAAGTACGCCGACTACTGCAGGGCAATCTCTGGGAGCACACGTGTCGCCTAGAGTATATGGACGCCGGAGACGGGGATGCCAGATGTGTGCCATGGCAGCACCTCACCATTCTTCGTTGCTTGACGATCCCGCAGACGAAGGTGCTTCGCATTCCCTCGCTTTTGCTCACAGAGGTCTCCGTCTATGAGGCCCTCTGCCGGTGTCGGTGGAGCCCGTTGTTGGAATCGCTTCTCCCCCACTCCCGCTCTTTCCCAGTGCCCCCTTCTAGGGGCCCTTCCCTCCCTTTTCGCGGTCGTCGCTCCTGACGGTTCCCTTTTTGTGCTGGTGAGTGTTACCGGATGGGGTGGGGGACAGGGCCTCCTTCACCTTTTTTCCGTTCTGCGCCGAGCGCCTGGGGGAGAGCTGTCGAGGACACTGCATCCCCTCGTCAGCTTCGCCGCGTGCCGGAAGCGGAGCACGCCTGATAGAGCAAAATGAAAAGGCAAGGGCAACAGGGCACGCATGCGGCGACCTGGAATGAGAGAGTGCGAGAACAAGCTTTACATGAGTGCGTCAGTGTGCAACAACTCGGAGGTAAAACAGATGTGTCGGGAGGGGACGCTGGCCAACTCTCCAGTTGAGTCTTTTGGGTCTCTCTGCCTGCTGACAGCGGGCTCAGCCGTGCCGATTCTTCGAGAGGCCACCACCATTTATACTCGTGCTGGGCCCTTCCAACGGGGCCGCGTGATCTTTTCAGACGGAAAGGCGAAGAATCCTGACTCGCCTGTCATTTCTCAGTTTCACTCTTTTTTTTCGTCTTCCAGCGAGCCCATTTCCCCGCCGCTCCAGCCGGAATGGCACTGGTCCCCAGCGCCCGGTGCCATGCTGCGGGAGAGACGCGCTAGAATGAGGCCGGCCCAACCATGTGAGAGCGCGACCCCCTTCATCAAGCTTGACCCAATTCCGCTTCGCACGTGCCCTCGCAGCCGCTCGCATCACACTAGTCGCCACACCTGGTGCAATCCTGTCGGGGCGGCTCTCAGGCTCTGCACCACTGGCAGGCAGTGGTGAGGGCCGGGCGAGAGGCGCGTGCGCCACGCTGACACCCCGCGCCCTTTGCATGGATATGGGCACACGCGTGTCTGCTATCGCAGGTCTCTCCGACGCAGCACGATCCAGCAACTGGCACTGCTGACATCAGCAGCGACACACTGCACTGGTTTTGCTACGCTGCAGGCACTCCCCCCTGTCACCGTCAGGGGGGTGGCTCAGCGTGTGTCAGCGGCTGCATGGCTCTTACCCTCCTGTGCCCACGAGGGATTCCTGAGACCCTGGAGCCTCATATTTATGTATCCTGTAGTCATTTCGGCGTATGCCCCCCTCACAGCAGGCAAACACAGGTCAGATAAACGAGGATTTCCTCTCGTGGTGGAGGCGCCGCGATTTAATTTGGGTACTGGCTGCGTTTCAAAATGACTGCAGTACTTTGCGAGGGTACACGTCGCACCTGTTTTCTGACCTTCCTAAGAATGGCGTTCTCCTTTCAGCCATCATGCACGACAACTCTTCGGTTTCTTCCACCTGTCCATAACACCTTGCTTCCCTTGCTTTCACACTGCACACACTGGAGCGGAGCGGTATCCGTGTATTTGCGCGGCCGACAACCACCGGGAAGAGTGCACCTTTCAAGTAGTCTGCCCGCACAGCTCACATTTGCGCTCACGATCGTACATACTTTTAATCATAGCTTTTTCTGTCTTGCTCTCTCGTGCCGCGCTGCGCTCTCCCCACTTCGGAGACACTTCAGCCCCCCTCCTCCTTTTTTTTTAGTGCTTCATACATCGCGATATCAAAGTTCTTCTGCTCTCGCGTTATTTCGTTACCCTTGTACACCAACGAAACACAAGCCTTCTGTTCGTCCAGCAAGGCGAACGTCAGCTCTCTACTTTATTCCGCAGCTGCCCTCGCGTGGCGTCTTCTATGCCTTATAGATACGTGATTCTGAAACCTCTTTGCTCTTGTGTAGTGCACTGTGCTGTTGCTCCATACTCTGCGTGCCGACCTACCTCTCCCTACCTATCCCTCTCATCATCCTCCCTCCTTCTCTTCGCTGCCAAGTGGTTTTGTGGCGCCCCTATTTTCGCTTGCTCACCCCTCCTCTCTTTAGTCGCCTTCCTACTTGCGTTGTTTTCTTTTCTCCTGAGCTCTACCGTGTACGTGGCTTTGCGTGCCTCTGTGCACATCTGCCGGCCGCTGTGTACTTCAGCTGCTGATTGGCGATTTAGCTATTGGGCGTGCTACTAACAGCGCCCCGCTGACGCCCTCATACGTGCTTGTGCTTTCCGTATCCCGTCACCACGGACTCGACCGTGCCTTGGTATATACGCATTTCAACTGCATTCACAAGGCGGCGACAGCTGCCGGAGAGGGGGAAGTGCACACGAAGCCAACGCGTTCTGGTTGACCGCTCGGTGGTGGAAAACCACGAAGTGCCGCTCGACATTGAAGTAGGCGAGGTCTTCATTGCCGCTTGCAAATTCACTGTCACACGCACTCAACTATAGTGGACACCGAGTGTGTTCACTGCGGGGACTCCTGCATCACTTCTTCTTTATTTTTCCACCCTGTACTCCGTGGTGTGCTGGCATACTTTTCTCCTCCCCCTCCCCCTCCCCTCTCGTCGACTCTCCGCGCGTCACTCCCTTCAACTGGTTAGCCCCCTTTTTGTCTTCGGCCACGGGGCGCTGTTTGAAGGTTGGCATCTGCTGCGCGGTAGGTTGCGTGCTTGCGTGCGTGTAGGTTGCTCTCTGGGGCTGCGAAACCATGAGACGCCCAGCGAGCTCTACACCACACTGCAGAGCGGTGCCACTGACCCTCCGCGATGACATTCTTGCGAGGACAACTCAGCCGAGTACCACATGGAACAACCCTTCCCCCAGCTCCAATGGCAGTCGGTGGGCAGCGGAATCTCAGCTTTCCATTTGCAAGAATCCGTCATTCCCCATCCAGCAGACCGCTCCCAAGCCGTACCTGGCTGCGTGCGCAGAAATCACCCCAAAGGGTCGAAACTGGAATGCCGAGTTTCAACTGGCTTGGGAGATGGAGAGCGACAGCATCGAGCAAGCAGAACTTCGGATGCGCATACTGCATCAGATTGAGCGGGACTTCGAGGGGGAGGCGGCGGGCACGATTGTCCAGATCGTGCGGTTAGAGAAAGACATGCCGGTGGCGCTGCTCAACTTTGTGCAGTGCTTTAGGGTGCGCAACATTTTTTTCCGTATTCTTCCGGACAGTCGTTCGGGCCGAAACTACATCGCCTCCTTGCGCGGAATTCTGCAGAGCGACAGCCATCTGCTCTCGGTGCCGCTCTCCACCATGTTTTACTACCGAGGCATGCCGGTTCTAGCTCAGGCACTAGTGCCCATGACGAAGCAACCGAAGCGGCTTTACGGGGTAAGTTCCACCAACGATCCCGAGGTTGAGGCTGAGCTTACGTTTATCGCAGAGGCGCTCCACATTCCGCTCCCCGACACCGGTATAGAGGTCTACGAGGCGCTGGATGGGCGCTCCTACGTCACCAACTCGAACGCAACGCTGACGCCTCTGTTTGTGGACGACACGATCATGAAACGCCAGGAAATGCTTCGGGTATGCCCTGAGGTGGTCGAGGGCGCCGACAACACGATGGAGGTGTTAGACGATAAGGCTCTCCAGGACACTCTTATCCAACTATGTTGTAGCTCCAACAACGCGACCGTTTCTGCTACCCTCACTCAGGTATGTGAACTCCTCCACGCCCACGGCGTTAACTTGTGCCTTCTCAAGCAGGTAGCGCACCGACTGCTGTTTGCCGGCCGCTACGATATACGTGCAGTGAAACAGGCAGTACACTTGCTTGCGTGTGAGATGCTCTGCCGCGCAGTGAAGCAGGAATTCTACATCGAGATCCAAGGCAAGCGCATGGCCTACGACGAGGTCTTTCTGACACGCACCCTTTCCAAATACTTCGCATTCGTGTTCGCACCCTTGCCGCAGTTCCGTACCAAATTTCTTGACGTGGTCTCGAAGAAATACGGCATTACAGCCCGTGATGAAGACCTCATCGATGTGCTCCTCTCCTTCAGGAGCGAGTGGAAGCAGCGCATTATGGACCGCGTGTGCCACTTACTTGGGGCCACGATTCGCAAAGAGAGCGGCTCGGTGCAGGTGATGTGGAGGCCTTTTGCCAACTCGTCCGTAATACCACGATTGGTTGATCCGGCGGTGGCAATACAACTGTCCGAGGTGTACAGCCGCGTGCGCACGGATTCCGCACACTGGTACGCGTTCTGCCTGCCTCTGTGCTGGAAAGTGGCGTGCTGGCAGCACAACTTCGCCGAAGCACTTCGCTTCGTGCGCGAGGACGCAGCCGCGCAAGAGGACCGTACTGGCCCGCAGCAGTTGATCCGCTTGATGATGGAGAGATCGGTGTGCCACGTGTCTTTTCAAACACATAACTGGGAGTGCATTCAAGACGGGAGGTCACGCTTCCCCGCAGTGCTGGCGGGGTACGAGCAGTGGGCGAGTCGCAAGACCCAGGGCCGTCGCTGTATTGAGTACGGCTTTTGGCTCGTGGACGTGGCAGAGACGCTGATGGAGGCACCGGCAGAGCTGCGCAGCTGCGTTGAGGAGGCCGTGGTCTACTTTTACAACGCCATAGCTCGGATGCCGGCTTATTTGCGCAGTGAGCACGGCGCGTGGCTTCACCTGCAGCCGTACATGGGCCTTCTGCGCTGCAAGAAGCTGCTTCCCTCATGTTCCGTTGACACACATGCTCTTGTCCAGCATTCTGTGGAGTTGAGCAAGGTGGGATGGGCCTCCGACTTCTTTATCAACTACCTGAGTGAGTTGGGCCGGCAACTAGAGTACGAGGGGTACTTTGCAGACGCGATTCAGGTGTTGCTGACGGCAATCTCGTTGTCGAAGGAAAAGCCGACGTTTGCGGCTGATTTGCACACACTTCTCGCCGACGCTGCCCATGTTTACCGATCATGGGATCTTCGCACGCACGGCGGCGCATGCATGGACCTCACGAACGAAGCAATCCGCTATGCCGCCCAGTACTACGGCGTGCAAAGTCGTGAGTACGGTATTGCCCTCAACAACCGTGGCTCTATCGAAATTGAACTTGGCTTACTCGGCCGCGCTGAGGACACGCTGCGCAACGCTGGTGATGCCTTGAACGCTTCGGGTGTTTCACATGGTGACCCCGACTACGTCGCCTACACGCGCAACCTCGAGACGCTGTGGCGGCGGCAGCATCCTAGCCAGCCGCGGCCCACTCATATACACAGGTTTTTGCGTCGCTTTCCTTTCTTAGAGTCCGCCTGCGAAGACGTCCCATGGGATGATGTTCGGCCTATCGAGGACGGCCGCTTTGCAGAGCTGGCGCGGAGCCGTGCGCAGGTGGCCGAGGGCACGAAGGAGGCGTGCCGTCTCGAAGCGGATATGAAGGAAAAGGTCGGTGAGCTGTTCCGAGTGCTCTTGTCCGGCGCGACGCTTAAGCAGTACCCATTCCTACCAGCGCGGCTGGAGGGGACGTACGTGGAAGGTCTTTCACTCATGTACGACCGAATTTTCCTCGAGTTGGCGGCGCAGTGGCATCGGACGGCAGCGGAGTCTCCAGCCCGAAATCTGCAAGAGCGTCGCATTCTCGCATACGTAGCCGTTAAAGCTCGGCGCACGGCAGACCGCCGCGCTTATGAGCACCACATAGAGGACCGATTTCTGGAGGTTTTTGGCACATCCGTGAATGCGCTGCTTCCCGTGGATTTCTCTGAGGTGGTAGAGGATGCTGAGGTGCAGCTGCTATGGAACGAGTACGAGCGATTGAAGGCACACCGTGCACCTGCGGCTGAGTTGGACAGTGTGCAGGCACGCATCGGCCGCCGTGTTGATGCCTTTGAGTCAGAACAGTGGGGTTGGCGCCAGCTCATTTCAGCGTGGATGCCGGAAAGGTTGCTGCACTCCTGCTTTCTGCACGACTTTTCTCGCGATGTCGCACTCTGTGACTTGCTGGCCGCCCGCCAACACGCTACGCACACCGGAGAGATGGTGATGCCACTTGACATTCTGGAGGCTCGTATCGAAGCCCTGTGTATGTCCATCTGGGAGCGAGGACAGCTGGATCGTCTGTACTGCCGCTCCGAATCGCATGAGCTGCAGCAGCGCTACCGTCTGTCCTCGCCTCGTGTGCATCTCCAGCCCCTCAGTGCCATTTTCGAAGATCTGCTCGAGCCATGGAGTGCGAGTCTGCACACTTCCACTGACCCAGACGACAGGGATCGCATTGTTGCCGCAGTGCACCGGCGCGGAAGGCTAAACGCTGATGCTGAATACCTGGAGCAGTGGTATCCGTGCCTCCGTTGGACGCAGTGCCCTGCATGGATGCTGTTGGGTCTGCCTCACCGCTTTGACGCCGCATACCAGCGGGAGCAACTGCAGTGGCAAGCGACCGACGGCATCAACAGTGCTGCGGCATTGCCGCGGCTTCGCCAGTACTTGGCCTTCATCGAGACCCGCGCCCACAAGGCTCGCGTGAGCGTGATGCGGGGCCGTCTGCGCACTGAAGCGATGTACCCCTTTTTGTGTTGCCGGTACAACGGTGTACACGTGATGGATTTGGCGCTGGACGAGGATCCGACCTTTTGTGAGCACTATGCTGACTACACGAGACTGTCCAGGGAGTCGAAACCACCTGCACGGCGGCTGCAGTCCTGCGAAGAGCGTCTGAAGGCAAGGGCGGCGGTTTTGGCTCAGCAGCTGCGCGAACGAGAGTCAGTACTGCAGAAACGTTTTGGCAGCTACCTAGGCAGCGGCGATGCCCCACTGCAGTGGGTGAGTACCTTCATCGAGTACACCCCACGTGTCCTACAGTGTGAGCAATACCATCTTGCCCATAGCAAGGAGGTGGAGGGCTCACAAGCGGCGCGAGAATCCGAACGCCGCGCCCACAAACTTCGCAGGTACTTACGGCACATGTCACAGGACCAGTTTCAGCGGCGCCTGGTACGCGGAAGCTACGAGGAAGAGATCGCTGAGCGTTATCCATATCTATCGCTCATGCCTATCGCCTCTGTTTCACTCTCTACACTTCCTTTTGAGTGTCGGCACGAGTTCCGCCTGCTGCACGCTACACTTTTCGCGCGCATGCGCGACCCCCAAGAGGCCATGGAGACCAATGCAACAATAAAAAATGACTCATCGACGGGGTCTGCCCCGTGCCTTTGCGCTTTTCTTCGTGCATATCAGCTGGAGTCCATGGCATCAAAGGCATCCCAGTTGACAGCGATTGTGGAGAAGATGGCCCAGGAAGAGTTTGATGCTCGCTCGCGCTTGATGGCGGCGTTTCCAGGTATACCCAACGCAATTCTCGGAGTTCCAACGACACAGCTAGTGTTTCCACCAAACTTCCAGCAGAAGTGGTCCCGAGCAGCGAAAGAGGGATTCAAAGGTCCTTCTACAACAGACTTGTACTCGTCTCTGGTTCAGTGCGCTACGTTCGCCCGCGCTCTCCCACTAGCGAGGCAATACCTTGACGAGCTATGCCTTGCATCGCAACCATTTCTGCTCTACACTACGCGCCAGTGCGTGTGCCTCCGTCACTTGCCGCTGCGCGACGATGGACGGTACTCCGCACTCCTCAAAAAGTACGGTGTACTACTAGAGCACAGCTCCACGACCTCACAAGAATGCTCTCTTCAGCGCGTGCGCCTTGCGGCTCGCGCAGATCAACTCGCGATGCGGGCTACTCGACAGTGGGACCGCCTCCTCCGCCAGTTCCTTCAACCCCCAGCTTTGAGCGACGACCAGCTAGTCCTCCTCCAAAAGCATCCAGCTATGCTTCGAAGTGACCAACGCGCACCCAAGGCAACACTAGATCCACATACAACTCAAACCATTCTCGAAGAGCTCGAGAGTCAGCAGCGACAAGATACCGAAAGGGCCATTGCCAACGCAGAGCTCTCCACCGACATATGCTCTCTCAACTCATCACAGGAGCAACCAGAGAAGATCGAGAAATCAACAGCCTCTCTCTCACACGATACAGATCCGCAGGACACCGACACCCCACTCCCCTCGCGCAACAACTACACAGACACCGACAAACAAAACCAACATCTTTCCACCGAACTCCCTCAGCACACCTCATCCTCCGCCGTACGCTCTCAGACCACCTCGCTCCTAAGCAACGATTCGCAGCGCAGCTCAGCACCCCTACCGCTACCCCTCACCTCTCAAATTTCCGAAAGCCATTACACAAAGTATCCCTTCCTGCGGCACCATGAGGAAGAGGGCTGGCCCGAGGCGCTTGCGGCGGACACGGAGTTCCAGGGCCTCGCAGCCCAGCACGCGGACCTGATGTGCGATCCTGCGAGGAACGCCGATGCGCTGCGCGGTGTGGAGAACGCGATGAACGCGCGTGGCGACGCCGTTGCGGCCGACCTGCGGCGCGCTGCTGCGCTGGAGGACCTGGCGTCGCGCTACCCGTTCCTGCGGCTGCACGAGGAGGAGGGCTGGCCCGAGGCGCTTGCGACGGACACGGAGTTCCAGGGCCTCGCAGCCCAGCACGCGGACCTGATGTGCGATCCTGCGAGGAACGCCGATGCGCTGCGCGGTGTGGAGAACGCGATGAACGCGCGCGGCGACGCCGTTGCGGCCGACCTGCGGCGCGCTGCTGCGCTGGAGGACCTGGCGTCGCGCTACCCGTTCCTGCGGCTGCACGAGGAGGAGGGCTGGCCCGAGGCGCTTGCGGCGGACACGGAGTTCCAGGGCCTCGCAGCCCAGCACGCGGACCTGATGTGCGGCCCTGCGAGGAACGCCGATGCGCTGCGCGGTGTGGAGAACGCGATGAACGCGCGCGGCGACGCCGTTGCGGCCGACCTGCGGCGCGCTGCTGCGCTGGAGGACCTGGCGTCGCGCTACCCGTTCCTGCGGCTGCACGAGGAGGAGGGCTGGCCCGAGGCGCTTGCGGCGGACACGGAGTTCCAGGGCCTCGCAGCCCAGCACGCGGACCTGATGTGCGATCCTGCGAGGAACGCCGATGCGCTGCGCGGTGTGGAGAACGCGATGAACGCGCGCGGCGACGCCGTTGCGGCCGACCTGCGGCGCGCTGCTGCGCTGGAGGACCTGGCGTCGCGCTACCCGTTCCTGCGGCTGCACGAGGAGGAGGGCTGGCCCGAGGCGCTTGCGGCGGACACGGAGTTCCAGGGCCTCGCAGCCCAGCACGCGGACCTGATGTGCGGCCCTGCGAGGAACGCCGATGCGCTGCGCGGTGTGGAGAACGCGATGAACGCGCGCGGCGACGCCGTTGCGGCCGACCTGCGGCGCGCTGCTGCGCTGGAGGACCTGGCGTCGCGCTACCCGTTCCTGCGGCTGCACGAGGAGGAGGGCTGGCCCGAGGCGCTTGCGGCGGACACGGAGTTCCAGGGCCTCGCAGCCCAGCACGCGGACCTGATGTGCGGCCCTGCGAGGAACGCCGATGCGCTGCGCGGTGTGGAGAACGCGATGAACGCGCGCGGCGACGCCGTTGCGGCCGACCTGCGGCGCGCTGCTGCGCTGGAGGACCTGGCGTCGCGCTACCCGTTCCTGCGGCTGCACGAGGAGGAGGGCTGGCCCGAGGCGCTTGCGACGGACACGGAGTTCCAGGGCCTCGCAGCCCAGCACGCGGACCTGATGTGCGGCCCTGCGAGGAACGCCGATGCGCTGCGCGGTGTGGAGAACGCGATGAACGCGCGCGGCGACGCCGTTGCGGCCGACCTGCGGCGCGCTGCTGCGCTGGAGGACCTGGCGTCGCGCTACCCGTTCCTGCGGCTGCACGAGGAGGAGGGCTGGCCCGAGGCGCTTGCGACGGACACGGAGTTCCAGGGCCTCGCAGCCCAGCACGCGGACCTGATGTGCGGCCCTGCGAGGAACGCCGATGCGCTGCGCGGTGTGGAGAACGCGATGAACGCGCGCGGCGACGCCGTTGCGGCCGACCTGCGGCGCGCTGCTGCGCTGGAGGACCTGGCGTCGCGCTACCCGTTCCTGCGGCTGCACGAGGAGGAGGGCTGGCCCGAGGCGCTTGCGGCGGACACGGAGTTCCAGGGCCTCGCAGCCCAGCACGCGGACCTGATGTGCGACCCTGCGAGGAACGCCGATGCGCTGCGCGGTGTGGAGAACGCGATGAACGCGCGCGGCGACGCCGTTGCGGCCGACCTGCGGCGCGCTGCTGCGCTGGAGGACCTGGCGTCGCGCTACCCGTTCCTGCGGCTGCACGAGGAGGAGGGCTGGCCCGAGGCGCTTGCGGCGGACACGGAGTTCCAGGGCCTCGCAGCCCAGCACGCGGACCTGATGTGCGACCCTGCGAGGAACGCCGATGCGCTGCGCGGTGTGGAGAACGCGATGAACGCGCGCGGCGACGCCGTTGCGGCCGACCTGCGGCGCGCTGCTGCGCTGGAGGACCTGGCGTCGCGCTACCCGTTCCTGCGGCTGCACGAGGAGGAGGGCTGGCCCGAGGCGCTTGCGGCGGACACGGAGTTCCAGGGCCTCGCAGCCCAGCACGCGGACCTGATGTGCGACCCTGCGAGGAACGCCGATGCGCTGCGCGGTGTGGAGAACGCGATGAACGCGCGCGGCGACGCCGTTGCGGCCGACCTGCGGCGCGCTGCTGCGCTGGAGGACCTGGCGTCGCGCTACCCGTTCCTGCGGCTGCACGAGGAGGAGGGCTGGCCCGAGGCGCTTGCGGCGGACACGGAGTTCCAGGGCCTCGCAGCCCAGCACGCGGACCTGATGTGCGATCCTGCGAGGAACGCCGATGCGCTGCGCGGTGTGGAGAACGCGATGAACGCGCGCGGCGACGCCGTTGCGGCCGACCTGCGGCGCGCTGCTGCGCTGGAGGACCTGGCGTCGCGCTACCCGTTCCTGCGGCTGCACGAGGAGGAGGGCTGGCCCGAGGCGCTTGCGGCGGACACGGAGTTCCAGGGCCTCGCAGCCCAGCACGCGGACCTGATGTGCGATCCTGCGAGGAACGCCGATGCGCTGCGCGGTGTGGAGAACGCGATGAACGCGCGCGGCGACGCCGTTGCGGCCGACCTGCGGCGCGCTGCTGCGCTGGAGGACCTGGCGTCGCGCTACCCGTTCCTGCGGCTGCACGAGGAGGAGGGCTGGCCCGAGGCGCTTGCGGCGGACACGGAGTTCCAGGGCCTCGCAGCCCAGCACGCGGACCTGATGTGCGACCCTGCGAGGAACGCCGATGCGCTGCGCGGTGTGGAGAACGCGATGAACGCGCGCGGCGACGCCGTTGCGGCCGACCTGCGGCGCGCTGCTGCGCTGGAGGACCTGGCGTCGCGCTACCCGTTCCTGCGGCTGCACGAGGAGGAGGGCTGGCCCGAGGCGCTTGCGGCGGACACGGAGTTCCAGGGCCTCGCAGCCCAGCACGCGGACCTGATGTGCGATCCTGCGAGGAACGCCGATGCGCTGCGCGGTGTGGAGAACGCGATGAACGCGCGCGGCGACGCCGTTGCGGCCGACCTGCGGCGCGCTGCTGCGCTGGAGGACCTGGCGTCGCGCTACCCGTTCCTGCGGCTGCACGAGGAGGAGGGCTGGCCCGAGGCGCTTGCGGCGGACACGGAGTTCCAGGGCCTCGCAGCCCAGCACGCGGACCTGATGTGCGATCCTGCGAGGAACGCCGATGCGCTGCGCGGTGTGGAGAACGCGATGAACGCGCGCGGCGACGCCGTTGCGGCCGACCTGCGGCGCGCTGCTGCGCTGGAGGACCTGGCGTCGCGCTACCCGTTCCTGCGGCTGCACGAGGAGGAGGGCTGGCCCGAGGCGCTTGCGGCGGACACGGAGTTCCAGGGCCTCGCAGCCCAGCACGCGGACCTGATGTGCGATCCTGCGAGGAACGCCGATGCGCTGCGCGGTGTGGAGAACGCGATGAACGCGCGCGGCGACGCCGTTGCGGCCGACCTGCGGCGCGCTGCTGCGCTGGAGGACCTGGCGTCGCGCTACCCGTTCCTGCGGCTGCACGAGGAGGAGGGCTGGCCCGAGGCGCTTGCGGCGGACACGGAGTTCCAGGGCCTCGCAGCCCAGCACGCGGACCTGATGTGCGACCCTGCGAGGAACGCCGATGCGCTGCGCGGTGTGGAGAACGCGATGAACGCGCGCGGCGACGCCGTTGCGGCCGACCTGCGGCGCGCTGCTGCGCTGGAGGACCTGGCGTCGCGCTACCCGTTCCTGCGGCTGCACGAGGAGGAGGGCTGGCCCGAGGCGCTTGCGGCGGACACGGAGTTCCAGGGCCTCGCAGCCCAGCACGCGGACCTGATGTGCGACCCTGCGAGGAACGCCGATGCGCTGCGCGGTGTGGAGAACGCGATGAACGCGCGCGGCGACGCCGTTGCGGCCGACCTGCGGCGCGCTGCTGCGCTGGAGGACCTGGCGTCGCGCTACCCGTTCCTGCGGCTGCACGAGGAGGAGGGCTGGCCCGAGGCGCTTGCGGCGGACACGGAGTTCCAGGGCCTCGCAGCCCAGCACGCGGACCTGATGTGCGATCCTGCGAGGAACGCCGATGCGCTGCGCGGTGTGGAGAACGCGATGAACGCGCGCGGCGACGCCGTTGCGGCCGACCTGCGGCGCGCTGCTGCGCTGGAGGACCTGGCGTCGCGCTACCCGTTCCTGCGGCTGCACGAGGAGGAGGGCTGGCCCGAGGCGCTTGCGGCGGACACGGAGTTCCAGGGCCTCGCAGCCCAGCACGCGGACCTGATGTGCGGCCCTGCGAGGAACGCCGATGCGCTGCGCGGTGTGGAGAACGCGATGAACGCGCGCGGCGACGCCGTTGCGGCCGACCTGCGGCGCGCTGCTGCGCTGGAGGACCTGGCGTCGCGCTACCCGTTCCTGCGGCTGCACGAGGAGGAGGGCTGGCCCGAGGCGCTTGCGGCGGACACGGAGTTCCAGGGCCTCGCAGCCCAGCACGCGGACCTGATGTGCGGCCCTGCGAGGAACGCCGATGCGCTGCGCGGTGTGGAGAACGCGATGAACGCGCGCGGCGACGCCGTTGCGGCCGACCTGCGGCGCGCTGCTGCGCTGGAGGACCTGGCGTCGCGCTACCCGTTCCTGCGGCTGCACGAGGAGGAGGGCTGGCCCGAGGCGCTTGCGGCGGACACGGAGTTCCAGGGCCTCGCAGCCCAGCACGCGGACCTGATGTGCGGCCCTGCGAGGAACGCCGATGCGCTGCGCGGTGTGGAGAACGCGATGAACGCGCGCGGCGACGCCGTTGCGGCCGACCTGCGGCGCGCTGCTGCGCTGGAGGACCTGGCGTCGCGCTACCCGTTCCTGCGGCTGCACGAGGAGGAGGGCTGGCCCGAGGCGCTTGCGACGGACACGGAGTTCCAGGGCCTCGCAGCCCAGCACGCGGACCTGATGTGCGGCCCTGCGAGGAACGCCGATGCGCTGCGCGGTGTGGAGAACGCGATGAACGCGCGCGGCGACGCCGTTGCGGCCGACCTGCGGCGCGCTGCTGCGCTGGAGGACCTGGCGTCGCGCTACCCGTTCCTGCGGCTGCACGAGGAGGAGGGCTGGCCCGAGGCGCTTGCGGCGGACACGGAGTTCCAGGGCCTCGCAGCCCAGCACGCGGACCTGATGTGCGACCCTGCGAGGAACGCCGATGCGCTGCGCGGTGTGGAGAACGCGATGAACGCGCGCGGCGACGCCGTTGCGGCCGACCTGCGGCGCGCTGCTGCGCTGGAGGACCTGGCGTCGCGCTACCCGTTCCTGCGGCTGCACGAGGAGGAGGGCTGGCCCGAGGCGCTTGCGGCGGACACGGAGTTCCAGGGCCTCGCAGCCCAGCACGCGGACCTGATGTGCGACCCTGCGAGGAACGCCGATGCGCTGCGCGGTGTGGAGAACGCGATGAACGCGCGCGGCGACGCCGTTGCGGCCGACCTGCGGCGCGCTGCTGCGCTGGAGGACCTGGCGTCGCGGTACCCGTTCCTGCGGCTGCACGAGGAGGAGGGCTGGCCCGAGGCGCTTGCGGCGGACACGGAGTTCCAGGGCCTCGCAGCCCAGCACGCGGACCTGATGTGCGATCCTGCGAGGAACGCCGATGCGCTGCGCGGTGTGGAGAACGCGATGAACGCGCGCGGCGACGCCGTTGCGGCCGACCTGCGGCGCGCTGCTGCGCTGGAGGACCTGGCGTCGCGCTACCCGTTCCTGCGGCTGCACGAGGAGGAGGGCTGGCCCGAGGCGCTTGCGGCGGACACGGAGTTCCAGGGCCTCGCAGCCCAGCACGCGGACCTGATGTGCGATCCTGCGAGGAACGCCGATGCGCTGCGCGGTGTGGAGAACGCGATGAACGCGCGCGGCGACGCCGTTGCGGCCGACCTGCGGCGCGCTGCTGCGCTGGAGGACCTGGCGTCGCGCTACCCGTTCCTGCGGCTGCACGAGGAGGAGGGCTGGCCCGAGGCGCTTGCGGCGGACACGGAGTTCCAGGGCCTCGCAGCCCAGCACGCGGACCTGATGTGCGACCCTGCGAGGAACGCCGATGCGCTGCGCGGTGTGGAGAACGCGATGAACGCGCGCGGCGACGCCGTTGCGGCCGACCTGCGGCGCGCTGCTGCGCTGGAGGACCTGGCGTCGCGCTACCCGTTCCTGCGGCTGCACGAGGAGGAGGGCTGGCCCGAGGCGCTTGCGGCGGACACGGAGTTCCAGGGCCTCGCAGCCCAGCACGCGGACCTGATGTGCGATCCTGCGAGGAACGCCGATGCGCTGCGCGGTGTGGAGAACGCGATGAACGCGCGCGGCGACGCCGTTGCGGCCGACCTGCGGCGCGCTGCTGCGCTGGAGGACCTGGCGTCGCGGTACCCGTTCCTGCGGCTGCACGAGGAGGAGGGCTGGCCCGAGGCGCTTGCGGCGGACACGGAGTTCCAGGGCCTCGCAGCCCAGCACGCGGACCTGATGTGCGATCCTGCGAGGAACGCCGATGCGCTGCGCGGTGTGGAGAACGCGATGAACGCGCGCGGCGACGCCGTTGCGGCCGACCTGCGGCGCGCTGCTGCGCTGGAGGACCTGGCGTCGCGCTACCCGTTCCTGCGGCTGCACGAGGAGGAGGGCTGGCCCGAGGCGCTTGCGGCGGACACGGAGTTCCAGGGCCTCGCAGCCCAGCACGCGGACCTGATGTGCGACCCTGCGAGGAACGCCGATGCGCTGCGCGGTGTGGAGAACGCGATGAACGCGCGCGGCGACTTCATTAGGTCGGTGCTTTCGGAGGACGGATTCCGAGAATTAGTTGCGAGTGTGCTGTCTGAAGAAGCGGTGTGTAGAGAGGAGATTGAAGAATGGCAGGTAGAAGGACGTGAGGAAATCGGGATTGCGTTCTGTACCGTGGGTGAAGAAATGTTCCGGGAGCTGTTGTTGCACGAGGAACTGGGAGAGATGGAGGAGCTTCAGAACTCGTGGTGCACAGGTTACTCGGCAATTTGTAGTGCTCTACAGCGTAGGTTGCAGGAGGTTGCAAAGTGTGTAGCGGAGGAGGCTGCTCAGCGCAAGGATATAGTGTCAGAGGCGGTGGCGAGGCTGTTTTCAGTTGCTCTAGGTTTCATGCATGATGATGAGGGTGTGATGCGTTGTGATATGGAAGTTGAAGAGGAGGGTGCTGCGCAGAAGCTTGCTGAGGATGCGTTGCATAGTAGAGGCGAGATAGCTGAGCAGGTGCTGTTGCGCCTACAGAGGGCGGTTGTAGACTGCGAGGCAGTGGAGGTGAGTTCGCGTGCACAAATCAAAGCTGATGAGGGGGCAGTGCGCTTTAGTTTAGGCTGTCCTTTTATTATATGCCAGGAAGCAATGCGACGGCGGTACATCCAGTCCTTGGAGCAGCAGGGTGTGGTAAAAGTATCTGAATGGGAAGCTTCTGAGCGCGTGATAGCTCTACGCAAGATGAGCTCTCGACTGAATGGATTACTTGAGTCTTTCCTGAGGAAGGAAACAGATTCACGAGGTGCCCTTGAGTTGCTGGAGAGCAGGACGCGCACTGATCTCAGCGAAGACGCGAAGAAACACTCAAAGGCGCTATCATTAGTTGCAACACGGAGACGATCTCTTCTACACGACGAGGGACTCGCTCGGGGTGTTGTCGAGTTGCATGAAAAGGGCATTCGTGAGTCCCTGCAAGGCGAGTGGGAGCTGATAAGGGAGAGGGTGATGTCAAAGCGCCAGGAGGCGAAGCCGTCCCCCAAGACTGAAGCTGGAATTGGGGATACGGAGTTATTGCCGCAGATGGAAAAAACATCCCTTGACGTGCCTGTTTCCATTTACCAGTCAGTTGCCCTTTTGCAGCGAGTTGGTCGGGGCCGTCTCCTACGAGGGAAGCTACAGAAGCGCTTGGAGAATCGGCGTCGTGATTTCCTTAAGCAGGGTGTAAGTCACATTCTTGCGGAGGAGTTCACGGGGAGACGCACTATTGTGGGGGATGAGTATATGCAGAGGCAAGGCTTCTATGATCAGTTCAATCGGGCGGTTCCCAAGACACACTACGGTGATGCGGCTGATGCTGCGCTGCAACAGCTCATGATAGCTGAGGAGTCTGAGCGGGACAATATCCTCAGCGACTACATTCTAGCCCGTGGCGCTATTGAGCGGGCAGAGCACAAGCAGTTTCTGAAACACAAGTCCCTTTTTTGGGTTGATGGGGCACCTGCGATCTCTGATGATGACGAGGTAACCGATCTACACTTCTCGGACCTCCACGCTACGGATAGCGTTTTGACGGCTGCCAGCCGGGAGAACCGCTGTAGGACTCGATACAAGGGATTCGAACTTGATGCCCTTGGTCGCTTCTTGTTCGATTACGAGAACGACATTAACCACATGCAGACGGCTTTGGCCAACTTCCGCCGCTCTGTGGCCATCGTTCACGACCAACTGAAGGATGCCCGAGAGCGAGCAGCGCAGGAGATCGTACGGGGCGGTACAGGCGCTATGTGGGTTCATGCGCGTCCGCTCCCCCTCGCAGATCTCGTGAGGGGCCCCAGCACCCAGTTCGAGGGCAAACGAGCTCACCGAACTATGTAGAGGACAGTTGCTTTTGTTTTCCTCAATTCACGTTTCCAAGGGAAACAAACTTCGCGTGCATGTGCACCCCTTGGGGTGTGAAAAGGAGAGTTCACGTTTTACACCGCACGAGTAAATCCCCTCAGCTGACCCACTCCCAGTGCTTCTTTTTGCTCGTCTCTTCTTATTATCATCTCTCTCACTAACACCTGTCGTCCCCTTTGAGCTAACCTCGACGATGAAGCCATTTTCTCGCGGTGGAGATTGTGAAGGAGCAGCTCTTCTTTTTTTTTTTGTGCTATCTCCATATATCACTGCATGTCCACGGCTATGTTTGTCCGCACCACTGTCTCCTGTACTGATGGATTCGCCGCCAGCTGGATCTGTTGCACTGTTCTCCCGTTTTGATTTGCTCACACATTCACCCTTTCGTTATCGTACAGAGATGCAACTGGCAGTACACATGCGCAAGAAAAAAGAAAATAACAATCGTTTATGTGACTGAATTCAACTGCTTATGTGTGTTGTCAAGCTCGACAAAGGAAGCTCACTTGATACTGTGTGTTCAGAGCCCTTTGTAGGTGTACTGGTGCCCATGTGACGCTTTAATGTCTTCTTTGGTTACCCTGCCGTGATGCGTACCGTATATGGCATCACTTTTATCCAGTACAA